>CAMPDV010000148.1:0-665246 GCA_946699065.1 Loxodes magnus
CTTTTTTCTTACTTTTCTTCTTCACTTTTCATGGAAATCAAAAATATCTTTTTGACTAGTATTTGATAACTTATTATTATTGATTTTATGACTTTTTTTCTTACTTTTCTTCTTCACTTTTCATAAAAATATATTCAAAAATATCTTTTTGACTAGTATTTGATAACTAATTATTATTGATTTTATGACTTTTTTTCTTACTTTTCTTCTTCACTTTTCATAAAAATATATTCAAAAATATCTTTTTGACTAGTATTTGATAACTAATTATTATTGATTTTATGACTTTTTTTCTTACTTTTCTTCTTCACTTTTCATGCAAATCAAAAATATCTTTTTGACTAGTATTTGATAACTAATTATTATTGATTTTATGACTTTTTTTCTTACTTTTCTTCTTCACTTTTCATGGAAATCAAAAATATCTTTTTGACTAGTATTTGATAACTAATTATTATTGATTTTATGACTTTTTTTCTTACTTTTCTTCTTCACTTTTCATGCAAATCAAAAATATCTTTTTGACTAGTATTTGATAACTAATTATTATTGATTTTATGACTTTTTTTCTTACTTTTCTTCTTCACTTTTCATAAAAATATATTCAAAAATATCTTTTTGACTAGTATTTGATAAATAATTATTATTGATTTTATGACTTTTTTTCTTACTTTTCTTCTTCACTTTTCATGGAAATCAAAAATATCTTTTTGACTAGTATTTGATAACTAATTATTATTGATTTTATGACTTTTTTTCTTACTTTTCTTCTTCACTTTTCATGGAAATCAAAAATATCTTTTTGACTAGTATTTGATAACTAATTATTATTGATTTTATGACTTTTTTTCTTACTTTTCTTCTTCACTTTTCATGGAAATCAAAAATATCTTTTTGACTAGTATTTGATAACTTATTATTATTGATTTTATGACTTTTTTTCTTACTTTTCTTCTTCACTTTTCATGGAAATCAAAAATATCTTTTTGACTAGTATTTGATAAATAATTATTATTGATTTTATGACTTTTTTTCTTACTTTTCTTCTTCACTTTTCATGGAAATCAAAAATATCTTTTGACTAGTATTTGATAACTAATTATTATTGATTTTATGACTTTTTTTCTTACTTTTCTTCTTCACTTTTCATAAAAATATATTCAAAAATATCTTTTTGACTAGTATTTGATAAATAATTATTATTGATTTTATGACTTTTTTTCTTACTTTTCTTCTTCACTTTTCATGGAAATCAAAAATATCTTTTTGACTAGTATTTGATAACTTATTATTATTGATTTTATGACTTTTTTTCTTACTTTTCTTCTTCACTTTTCATGCAAATCAAAAATATCTTTTTGACTAGTATTTGATAACTAATTATTATTGATTTTATGACTTTTTTTCTTACTTTTCTTCTTCACTTTTCATGGAAATCAAAAATATCTTTTTGACTAGTATTTGATAACTAATTATTATTGATTTTATGACTTTTTTTCTTACTTTTCTTCTTCACTTTTCATAAAAATATATTCAAAAATATCTTTTTGACTAGTATTTGATAAATAATTATTATTGATTTTATGACTTTTTTTCTTACTTTTCTTCTTCACTTTTCATGGAAATCAAAAATATCTTTTTGACTAGTATTTGATAACTTATTATTATTGATTTTATGACTTTTTTTCTTACTTTTCTTCTTCACTTTTCATGCAAATCAAAAATATCTTTTTGACTAGTATTTGATAACTAATTATTATTGATTTTATGACTTTTTTTCTTACTTTTCTTCTTCACTTTTCATGGAAATCAAAAATATCTTTTTGACTAGTATTTGATAACTAATTATTATTGATTTTATGACTTTTTTTCTTACTTTTCTTCTTCACTTTTCATGGAAATCAAAAATATCTTTTTGACTAGTATTTTATAACTAATTATTATTGATTTTATGACTTTTTTTCTTACTTTTCTTCTTCACTTTTCATAAAAATATATTCAAAAATATCTTTTTGACTAGTATTTGATAAATAATTATTATTGATTTTATGACTTTTTTTCTTACTTTTCTTCTTCACTTTTCATGGAAATCAAAAATATCTTTTGACTAGTATTTGATAACTAATTATTATTGATTTTATGACTTTTTTTCTTACTTTTCTTCTTCACTTTTCATGGAAATCAAAAATATCTTTTTGACTAGTATTTGATAACTAATTATTATTGATTTTATGACTTTTTTCTTACTTTTCTTCTTCACTTTTCATAAAAATATATTCAAAAATATCTTTTTGACTAGTATTTGATAACTAATTATTATTGATTTTATGACTTTTTTTCTTACTTTTCTTCTTCACTTTTCATGGAAATCAAAAATATCTTTTTGACTAGTATTTGATAACTAATTATTATTGATTTTATGACTTTTTTTCTTACTTTTCTTCTTCACTTTTCATGGAAATCAAAAATATCTTTTTGACTAGTATTTGATAACTAATTATTATTGATTTTATGACTTTTTTTCTTACTTTTCTTCTTCACTTTTCATGCAAATCAAAATATCTTTTTGACTAGTATTTGATAACTAATTATTATTGATTTTATGACTTTTTTTCTTACTTTTCTTCTTCACTTTTCATGGAAATCAAAAATATCTTTTTGACTAGTATTTGATAACTAATTATTATTGATTTTATGACTTTTTTTCTTACTTTTCTTCTTCACTTTTCATGCAAATCAAAAATATCTTTTTGACTAGTATTTGATAACTAATTATTATTGATTTTATGACTTTTTTTCTTACTTTTCTTCTTCACTTTTCATGGAAATCAAAAATATCTTTTTGACTAGTATTTGATAACTAATTATTATTGATTTTATGACTTTTTTTCTTACTTTTCTTCTTCACTTTTCATGGAAATCAAAAATATCTTTTTGACTAGTATTTGATAACTAATTATTATTGATTTTATGACTTTTTTTCTTACTTTTCTTCTTCACTTTTCATAAAAATATATTCAAAAATATCTTTTTGACTAGTATTTGATAAATAATTATTATTGATTTTATGACTTTTTTTCTTACTTTTCTTCTTCACTTTTCATGGAAATCAAAAATATCTTTTTGACTAGTATTTGATAACTAATTATTATTGATTTTATGACTTTTTTTCTTACTTTTCTTCTTCACTTTTCATAAAAATATATTCAAAAATATCTTTTTGACTAGTATTTGATAACTTATTATTATTGATTTTATGACTTTTTTTCTTACTTTTCTTCTTCACTTTTCATAAAAATATATTCAAAAATATCTTTTTGACTAGTATTTGATAACTAATTATTATTGATTTTATGACTTTTTTTCTTACTTTTCTTCTTCACTTTTCATGCAAATCAAAAATATCTTTTTGACTAGTATTTGATAACTAATTATTATTGATTTTATGACTTTTTTTCTTACTTTTCTTCTTCACTTTTCATGGAAATCAAAAATATCTTTTTGACTAGTATTTGATAACTAATTATTATTGATTTTATGACTTTTTTTCTTACTTTTCTTCTTCACTTTTCATGGAAATCAAAAATATCTTTTTGACTAGTATTTTATAACTTATTATTATTGATTTTATGACTTTTTTTCTTACTTTTCTTCTTCACTTTTCATAAAAATATATTCAAAAATATCTTTTTGACTAGTATTTGATAAATAATTATTATTGATTTTATGACTTTTTTTCTTACTTTTCTTCTTCACTTTTCATGGAAATCAAAAATATCTTTTTGACTAGTATTTGATAACTAATTATTATTGATTTTATGACTTTTTTTCTTACTTTTCTTCTTCACTTTTCATGGAAATCAAAAATATCTTTTTGACTAGTATTTGATAACTAATTATTATTGATTTTATGACTTTTTTTCTTACTTTTCTTCTTCACTTTTCATGGAAATCAAAAATATCTTTTTGACTAGTATTTGATAACTTATTATTATTGATTTTATGACTTTTTTTCTTACTTTTCTTCTTCACTTTTCATGGAAATCAAAATATCTTTTTGACTAGTATTTGATAACTAATTATTATTGATTTTATGACTTTTTTTCTTACTTTTCTTCTTCACTTTTCATAAAAATATATTCAAAAATATCTTTTTGACTAGTATTTGATAACTAATTATTATTGATTTTATGACTTTTTTTCTTACTTTTCTTCTTCACTTTTCATAAAAATATATTCAAAAATATCTTTTTGACTAGTATTTGATAACTAATTATTATTGATTTTATGACTTTTTTTCTTACTTTTCTTCTTCACTTTTCATGGAAATCAAAAATATCTTTTTGACTAGTATTTGATAAATAATTATTATTGATTTTATGACTTTTTTTCTTACTTTTCTTCTTCACTTTTCATGGAAATCAAAAATATCTTTTTGACTAGTATTTGATAACTAATTATTATTGATTTTATGACTTTTTTTCTTACTTTTCTTCTTCACTTTTCATGGAAATCAAAAATATCTTTTTGACTAGTATTTGATAACTAATTATTATTGATTTTATGACTTTTTTTCTTACTTTTCTTCTTCACTTTTCATGGAAATCAAAAATATCTTTTTGACTAGTATTTGATAACTAATTATTATTGATTTTATGACTTTTTTTCTTACTTTTCTTCTTCACTTTTCATGGAAATCAAAAATATCTTTTTGACTAGTATTTGATAACTAATTATTATTGATTTTATGACTTTTTTTCTTACTTTTCTTCTTCACTTTTCATAAAAATATATTCAAAAATATCTTTTTGACTAGTATTTGATAACTAATTATTATTGATTTTATGACTTTTTTTCTTACTTTTCTTCTTCACTTTTCATGCAAATCAAAAATATCTTTTTGACTAGTATTTGATAACTTATTATTATTGATTTTATGACTTTTTTTCTTACTTTTCTTCTTCACTTTTCATGGAAATCAAAAATATCTTTTTGACTAGTATTTGATAACTTATTATTATTGATTTTATGACTTTTTTTCTTACTTTTCTTCTTCACTTTTCATGGAAATCAAAAATATCTTTTTGACTAGTATTTGATAACTAATTATTATTGATTTTATGACTTTTTTTCTTACTTTTCTTCTTCACTTTTCATGCAAATCAAAAATATCTTTTTGACTAGTATTTGATAACTAATTATTATTGATTTTATGACTTTTTTTCTTACTTTTCTTCTTCACTTTTCATAAAAATATATTCAAAAATATCTTTTTGACTAGTATTTTATAACTAATTATTATTGATTTTATGACTTTTTTTCTTACTTTTCTTCTTCACTTTTCATGCAAATCAAAAATATCTTTTTGACTAGTATTTGATAACTTATTATTATTGATTTTATGACTTTTTTTCTTACTTTTCTTCTTCACTTTTCATGGAAATCAAAAATATCTTTTTGACTAGTATTTGATAACTAATTATTATTGATTTTATGACTTTTTTTCTTACTTTTCTTCTTCACTTTTCATGGAAATCAAAAATATCTTTTTGACTAGTATTTGATAACTAATTATTATTGATTTTATGACTTTTTTTCTTACTTTTCTTCTTCACTTTTCATAAAAATATATTCAAAAATATCTTTTTGACTAGTATTTGATAACTTATTATTATTGATTTTATGACTTTTTTTCTTACTTTTCTTCTTCACTTTTCATGGAAATCAAAAATATCTTTTTGACTAGTATTTGATAAATAATTATTATTGATTTTATGACTTTTTTTCTTACTTTTCTTCTTCACTTTTCATGGAAATCAAAAATATCTTTTTGACTAGTATTTGATAACTTATTATTATTGATTTTATGACTTTTTTTCTTACTTTTCTTCTTCACTTTTCATGGAAATCAAAAATATCTTTTTGACTAGTATTTGATAACTAATTATTATTGATTTTATGACTTTTTTTCTTACTTTTCTTCTTCACTTTTCATGGAAATCAAAAATATCTTTTTGACTAGTATTTGATAACTTATTATTATTGATTTTATGACTTTTTTTCTTACTTTTCTTCTTCACTTTTCATAAAAATATAATCAAAAATATCTTTTTGACTAGTATTTGATAACTTATTATTATTGATTTTATGACTTTTTTTCTTACTTTTCTTCTTCACTTTTCATGGAAATCAAAAATATCTTTTTGACTAGTATTTGATAACTAATTATTATTGATTTTATGACTTTTTTTCTTACTTTTCTTCTTCACTTTTCATGGAAATCAAAAATATCTTTTTGACTAGTATTTGATAACTTATTATTATTGATTTTATGACTTTTTTTCTTACTTTTCTTCTTCACTTTTCATGGAAATCAAAAATATCTTTTTGACTAGTATTTGATAACTTATTATTATTGATTTTATGACTTTTTTTCTTACTTTTCTTCTTCACTTTTCATGGAAATCAAAAATATCTTTTTGACTAGTATTTGATAACTAATTATTATTGATTTTATGACTTTTTTTCTTACTTTTCTTCTTCACTTTTCATGGAAATCAAAAATATCTTTTTGACTAGTATTTGATAACTAATTATTATTGATTTTATGACTTTTTTTCTTACTTTTCTTCTTCACTTTTCATGGAAATCAAAAATATCTTTTTGACTAGTATTTGATAACTAATTATTATTGATTTTATGACTTTTTTTCTTACTTTTCTTCTTCACTTTTCATGGAAATCAAAAATATCTTTTTGACTAGTATTTGATAACTTATTATTATTGATTTTATGACTTTTTTTCTTACTTTTCTTCTTCACTTTTCATGGAAATCAAAAATATCTTTTTGACTAGTATTTGATAACTAATTATTATTGATTTTATGACTTTTTTTCTTACTTTTCTTCTTCACTTTTCATAAAAATATATTCAAAAATATCTTTTTGACTAGTATTTTATAACTAATTATTATTGATTTTATGACTTTTTTTCTTACTTTTCTTCTTCACTTTTCATGGAAATCAAAAATATCTTTTTGACTAGTATTTGATAACTAATTATTATTGATTTTATGACTTTTTTTCTTACTTTTCTTCTTCACTTTTCATAAAAATATATTCAAAAATATCTTTTTGACTAGTATTTGATAACTAATTATTATTGATTTTATGACTTTTTTTCTTACTTTTCTTCTTCACTTTTCATGGAAATCAAAAATATCTTTTTGACTAGTATTTGATAACTAATTATTATTGATTTTATGACTTTTTTTCTTACTTTTCTTCTTCACTTTTCATAAAAATATATTCAAAAATATCTTTTTGACTAGTATTTGATAACTAATTATTATTGATTTTATGACTTTTTTTCTTACTTTTCTTCTTCACTTTTCATGGAAATCAAAAATATCTTTTTGACTAGTATTTGATAACTTATTATTATTGATTTTATGACTTTTTTTCTTACTTTTCTTCTTCACTTTTCATGGAAATCAAAAATATCTTTTTGACTAGTATTTGATAACTAATTATTATTGATTTTATGACTTTTTTTCTTACTTTTCTTCTTCACTTTTCATAAAAATATATTCAAAAATATCTTTTTGACTAGTATTTTATAACTAATTATTATTGATTTTATGACTTTTTTTCTTACTTTTCTTCTTCACTTTTCATGCAAATCAAAAATATCTTTTTGACTAGTATTTGATAACTAATTATTATTGATTTTATGACTTTTTTTCTTACTTTTCTTCTTCACTTTTCATAAAAATATATTCAAAAATATCTTTTTGACTAGTATTTGATAACTAATTATTATTGATTTTATGACTTTTTTTCTTACTTTTCTTCTTCACTTTTCATGGAAATCAAAAATATCTTTTTGACTAGTATTTGATAACTAATTATTATTGATTTTATGACTTTTTTTCTTACTTTTCTTCTTCACTTTTCATAAAAATATATTCAAATATCTTTTTGACTAGTATTTGATAACTAATTATTATTGATTTTATGACTTTTTTTCTTACTTTTCTTCTTCACTTTTCATGGAAATCAAAAATATCTTTTTGACTAGTATTTGATAAATAATTATTATTGATTTTATGACTTTTTTTCTTTCTTTTCTTCTTCACTTTTCATGGAAATCAAAAATATCTTTTTGACTAGTATTTGATAACTAATTATTATTGATTTTATGACTTTTTTTCTTACTTTTCTTCTTCACTTTTCATGGAAATCAAAAATATCTTTTTGACTAGTATTTGATAACTTATTATTATTGATTTTATGACTTTTTTTCTTACTTTTCTTCTTCACTTTTCATGGAAATCAAAAATATCTTTTTGACTAGTATTTGATAACTAATTATTATTGATTTTATGACTTTTTTTCTTACTTTTCTTCTTCACTTTTCATAAAAATATGATCAAAAATATCTTTTTGACTAGTATTTGATAACTTATTATTATTGATTTTATGACTTTTTTTCTTACTTTTCTTCTTCACTTTTCATGCAAATCAAAAATATCTTTTTGACTAGTATTTGATAACTAATTATTATTGATTTTATGACTTTTTTTCTTACTTTTCTTCTTCACTTTTCATGGAAATCAAAAATATCTTTTTGACTAGTATTTGATAACTTATTATTATTGATTTTATGACTTTTTTTCTTACTTTTCTTCTTCACTTTTCATGGAAATCAAAAATATCTTTTTGACTAGTATTTGATAACTAATTATTATTGATTTTATGACTTTTTTTCTTACTTTTCTTCTTCACTTTTCATGGAAATCAAAAATATCTTTTTGACTAGTATTTGATAACTAATTATTATTGATTTTATGACTTTTTTTCTTACTTTTCTTCTTCACTTTTCATGGAAATCAAAAATATCTTTTTGACTAGTATTTGATAACTAATTATTATTGATTTTATGACTTTTTTTCTTACTTTTCTTCTTCACTTTTCATGGAAATCAAAAATATCTTTTTGACTAGTATTTGATAACTAATTATTATTGATTTTATGACTTTTTTTCTTACTTTTCTTCTTCACTTTTCATGCAAATCAAAAATATCTTTTTGACTAGTATTTGATAACTTATTATTATTGATTTTATGACTTTTTTTCTTACTTTTCTTCTTCACTTTTCATGGAAATCAAAAATATCTTTTTGACTAGTATTTGATAACTAATTATTATTGATTTTATGACTTTTTTTCTTACTTTTCTTCTTCACTTTTCATGGAAATCAAAAATATCTTTTTGACTAGTATTTGATAACTAATTATTATTGATTTTATGACTTTTTTTCTTACTTTTCTTCTTCACTTTTCATGGAAATCAAAAATATCTTTTTGACTAGTATTTGATAACTAATTATTATTGATTTTATGACTTTTTTTCTTACTTTTCTTCTTCACTTTTCATGCAAATCAAAAATATCTTTTTGACTAGTATTTGATAACTAATTATTATTGATTTTATGACTTTTTTTCTTACTTTTCTTCTTCACTTTTCATGGAAATCAAAAATATCTTTTTGACTAGTATTTGATAACTTATTATTATTGATTTTATGACTTTTTTTCTTACTTTTCTTCTTCACTTTTCATAAAAATATATTCAAAAATATCTTTTTGACTAGTATTTTATAACTAATTATTATTGATTTTATGACTTTTTTTCTTACTTTTCTTCTTCACTTTTCATAAAAATATAATCAAAAATATCTTTTTGACTAGTATTTGATAACTTATTATTATTGATTTTATGACTTTTTTTCTTACTTTTCTTCTTCACTTTTCATAAAAATATATTCAAAAATATCTTTTTGACTAGTATTTTATAACTAATTATTATTGATTTTATGACTTTTTTTCTTACTTTTCTTCTTCACTTTTCATGGAAATCAAAAATATCTTTTTGACTAGTATTTGATAACTAATTATTATTGATTTTATGACTTTTTTTCTTACTTTTCTTCTTCACTTTTCATGGAAATCAAAAATATCTTTTTGACTAGTATTTGATAACTAATTATTATTGATTTTATGACTTTTTTTCTTACTTTTCTTCTTCACTTTTCATGGAAATCAAAAATATCTTTTTGACTAGTATTTGATAACTTATTATTATTGATTTTATGACTTTTTTTCTTACTTTTCTTCTTCACTTTTCATAAAAATATAATCAAAAATATCTTTTTGACTAGTATTTGATAACTTATTATTATTGATTTTATGACTTTTTTTCTTACTTTTCTTCTTCACTTTTCATGGAAATCAAAAATATCTTTTTGACTAGTATTTTATAACTTATTATTATTGATTTTATGACTTTTTTTCTTACTTTTCTTCTTCACTTTTCATGGAAATCAAAAATATCTTTTTGACTAGTATTTGATAACTAATTATTATTGATTTTATGACTTTTTTTCTTACTTTTCTTCTTCACTTTTCATGGAAATCAAAAATATCTTTTTGACTAGTATTTGATAACTTATTATTATTGATTTTATGACTTTTTTTCTTACTTTTCTTCTTCACTTTTCATGGAAATCAAAAATATCTTTTTGACTAGTATTTGATAACTTATTATTATTGATTTTATGACTTTTTTTCTTACTTTTCTTCTTCACTTTTCATGGAAATCAAAAATATCTTTTTGACTAGTATTTGATAACTAATTATTATTGATTTTATGACTTTTTTTCTTACTTTTCTTCTTCACTTTTCATGGAAATCAAAAATATCTTTTTGACTAGTATTTGATAACTAATTATTATTGATTTTATGACTTTTTTTCTTACTTTTCTTCTTCACTTTTCATGGAAATCAAAAATATCTTTTTGACTAGTATTTGATAACTAATTATTATTGATTTTATGACTTTTTTTCTTACTTTTCTTCTTCACTTTTCATGGAAATCAAAAATATCTTTTTGACTAGTATTTGATAACTTATTATTATTGATTTTATGACTTTTTTTCTTACTTTTCTTCTTCACTTTTCATGGAAATCAAAAATATCTTTTTGACTAGTATTTGATAAATAATTATTATTGATTTTATGACTTTTTTTCTTACTTTTCTTCTTCACTTTTCATGCAAATCAAAAATATCTTTTTGACTAGTATTTGATAACTAATTATTATTGATTTTATGACTTTTTTTCTTACTTTTCTTCTTCACTTTTCATAAAAATATAATCAAAAATATCTTTTTGACTAGTATTTGATAACTTATTATTATTGATTTTATGACTTTTTTTCTTACTTTTCTTCTTCACTTTTCATAATAATCAAAAATATCTTTTTGACTAGTATTTGATAACTAATTATTATTGATTTTATGACTTTTTTTCTTACTTTTCTTCTTCACTTTTCATGGAAATCAAAAATATCTTTTTGACTAGTATTTGATAACTTATTATTATTGATTTTATGACTTTTTTTCTTACTTTTCTTCTTCACTTTTCATGGAAATCAAAAATATCTTTTTGACTAGTATTTGATAACTAATTATTATTGATTTTATGACTTTTTTTCTTACTTTTCTTCTTCACTTTTCATGGAAATCAAAAATATCTTTTTGACTAGTATTTGATAACTAATTATTATTGATTTTATGACTTTTTTTCTTACTTTTCTTCTTCACTTTTCATGGAAATCAAAAATATCTTTTTGACTAGTATTTGATAAATAATTATTATTGATTTTATGACTTTTTTTCTTACTTTTCTTCTTCACTTTTCATGGAAATCAAAAATATCTTTTTGACTAGTATTTGATAACTAATTATTATTGATTTTATGACTTTTTTTCTTACTTTTCTTCTTCACTTTTCATGGAAATCAAAAATATCTTTTTGACTAGTATTTGATAACTTATTATTATTGATTTTATGACTTTTTTTCTTACTTTTCTTCTTCACTTTTCATGGAAATCAAAAATATCTTTTTGACTAGTATTTGATAAATAATTATTATTGATTTTATGACTTTTTTTCTTACTTTTCTTCTTCACTTTTCATGGAAATCAAAAATATCTTTTTGACTAGTATTTGATAACTAATTATTATTGATTTTATGACTTTTTTTCTTACTTTTCTTCTTCACTTTTCATAAAAATATATTCAAAAATATCTTTTTGACTAGTATTTGATAACTAATTATTATTGATTTTATGACTTTTTTTCTTACTTTTCTTCTTCACTTTTCATAATAATCAAAAATATCTTTTTGACTAGTATTTGATAACTAATTATTATTGATTTTATGACTTTTTTTCTTACTTTTCTTCTTCACTTTTCATGCAAATCAAAAATATCTTTTTGACTAGTATTTGATAACTAATTATTATTGATTTTATGACTTTTTTTCTTACTTTTCTTCTTCACTTTTCATGGAAATCAAAAATATCTTTTTGACTAGTATTTGATAACTTATTATTATTGATTTTATGACTTTTTTTCTTACTTTTCTTCTTCACTTTTCATAATAATCAAAAATATCTTTTTGACTAGTATTTGATAACTAATTATTATTGATTTTATGACTTTTTTTCTTACTTTTCTTCTTCACTTTTCATGCAAATCAAAAATATCTTTTTGACTAGTATTTGATAACTAATTATTATCGATTTTATGACTTTTTTTCTTACTTTTCTTCTTCACTTTTCATGGAAATCAAAAATATCTTTTTGACTAGTATTTGATAACTTATTATTATTGATTTTATGACTTTTTTTCTTACTTTTCTTCTTCACTTTTCATGGAAATCAAAAATATCTTTTTGACTAGTATTTGATAACTAATTATTATTGATTTTATGACTTTTTTTCTTACTTTTCTTCTTCACTTTTCATGGAAATCAAAAATATCTTTTTGACTAGTATTTGATAACTAATTATTATTGATTTTATGACTTTTTTTCTTACTTTTCTTCTTCACTTTTCATGGAAATCAAAAATATCTTTTTGACTAGTATTTGATAACTTATTATTATTGATTTTATGACTTTTTTTCTTACTTTTCTTCTTCACTTTTCATGGAAATCAAAAATATCTTTTTGACTAGTATTTGATAACTTATTATTATTGATTTTATGACTTTTTTTCTTACTTTTCTTCTTCACTTTTCATAAAAATATATTCAAAAATATCTTTTTGACTAGTATTTGATAACTTATTATTATTGATTTTATGACTTTTTTTCTTACTTTTCTTCTTCACTTTTCATGGAAATCAAAAATATCTTTTTGACTAGTATTTGATAACTAATTATTATTGATTTTATGACTTTTTTTCTTACTTTTCTTCTTCACTTTTCATGGAAATCAAAAATATCTTTTTGACTAGTATTTGATAAATAATTATTATTGATTTTATGACTTTTTTTCTTACTTTTCTTCTTCACTTTTCATGGAAATCAAAAATATCTTTTTGACTAGTATTTGATAACTAATTATTATTGATTTTATGACTTTTTTTCTTACTTTTCTTCTTCACTTTTCATGGAAATCAAAAATATCTTTTTGACTAGTATTTGATAACTTATTATTATTGATTTTATGACTTTTTTTCTTACTTTTCTTCTTCACTTTTCATGGAAATCAAAAATATCTTTTTGACTAGTATTTGATAACTTATTATTATTGATTTTATGACTTTTTTTCTTACTTTTCTTCTTCACTTTTCATGGAAATCAAAAATATCTTTTTGACTAGTATTTGATAACTTATTATTATTGATTTTATGACTTTTTTTCTTACTTTTCTTCTTCACTTTTCATGGAAATCAAAAATATCTTTTTGACTAGTATTTGATAACTAATTATTATTGATTTTATGACTTTTTTTCTTACTTTTCTTCTTCACTTTTCATGGAAATCAAAAATATCTTTTTGACTAGTATTTGATAACTAATTATTATTGATTTTATGACTTTTTTTCTTACTTTTCTTCTTCACTTTTCATGGAAATCAAAAATATCTTTTTGACTAGTATTTGATAACTAATTATTATTGATTTTATGACTTTTTTTCTTACTTTTCTTCTTCACTTTTCATGGAAATCAAAAATATCTTTTTGACTAGTATTTGATAACTTATTATTATTGATTTTATGACTTTTTTTCTTACTTTTCTTCTTCACTTTTCATAATAATCAAAAATATCTTTTTGACTAGTATTTGATAACTAATTATTATTGATTTTATGACTTTTTTTCTTACTTTTCTTCTTCACTTTTCATAAAAATATAATCAAAAATATCTTTTTGACTAGTATTTGATAACTTATTATTATTGATTTTATGACTTTTTTTCTTACTTTTCTTCTTCACTTTTCATGCAAATCAAAAATATCTTTTTGACTAGTATTTGATAACTAATTATTATTGATTTTATGACTTTTTTTCTTACTTTTCTTCTTCACTTTTCATGCAAATCAAAAATATCTTTTTGACTAGTATTTGATAACTAATTATTATTGATTTTATGACTTTTTTTCTTACTTTTCTTCTTCACTTTTCATAAAAATATAATCAAAAATATCTTTTTGACTAGTATTTGATAACTTATTATTATTGATTTTATGACTTTTTTTCTTACTTTTCTTCTTCACTTTTCATGCAAATCAAAAATATCTTTTTGACTAGTATTTGATAACTAATTATTATTGATTTTATGACTTTTTTTCTTACTTTTCTTCTTCACTTTTCATAATAATCAAAAATATCTTTTTGACTAGTATTTGATAACTAATTATTATTGATTTTATGACTTTTTTTCTTACTTTTCTTCTTCACTTTTCATGCAAATCAAAAATATCTTTTTGACTAGTATTTGATAACTAATTATTATCGATTTTATGACTTTTTTTCTTACTTTTCTTCTTCACTTTTCATGGAAATCAAAAATATCTTTTTGACTAGTATTTGATAACTTATTATTATTGATTTTATGACTTTTTTTCTTACTTTTCTTCTTCACTTTTCATGGAAATCAAAAATATCTTTTTGACTAGTATTTGATAACTAATTATTATTGATTTTATGACTTTTTTTCTTACTTTTCTTCTTCACTTTTCATGGAAATCAAAAATATCTTTTTGACTAGTATTTGATAACTAATTATTATTGATTTTATGACTTTTTTTCTTACTTTTCTTCTTCACTTTTCATGGAAATCAAAAATATCTTTTTGACTAGTATTTGATAACTTATTATTATTGATTTTATGACTTTTTTTCTTACTTTTCTTCTTCACTTTTCATGGAAATCAAAAATATCTTTTTGACTAGTATTTGATAACTTATTATTATTGATTTTATGACTTTTTTTCTTACTTTTCTTCTTCACTTTTCATGCAAATCAAAAATATCTTTTTGACTAGTATTTGATAACTAATTATTATTGATTTTATGACTTTTTTTCTTACTTTTCTTCTTCACTTTTCATAATAATCAAAAATATCTTTTTGACTAGTATTTGATAACTAATTATTATTGATTTTATGACTTTTTTTCTTACTTTTCTTCTTCACTTTTCATGGAAATCAAAAATATCTTTTTGACTAGTATTTGATAACTTATTATTATTGATTTTATGACTTTTTTTCTTACTTTTCTTCTTCACTTTTCATGGAAATCAAAAATATCTTTTTGACTAGTATTTGATAACTAATTATTATTGATTTTATGACTTTTTTTCTTACTTTTCTTCTTCACTTTTCATGGAAATCAAAAATATCTTTTTGACTAGTTTGACTTATTATTATTGATTTTATGACTTTTTTTCTTACTTTTCTTCTTCACTTTTCATGAAATCAAAAATATCTTTTTGACTAATTATTATTGATTTTATGACTTTTTTTCTTACTTTTCTTCTTCACTTTTCATGGAAATCTTCACTTTTAACTAATTATTATTGATTTTATGACTTTTTTTCTTAATCAAAAATATCTTTTTGACTAGTATTTGATAACTTATTATTATTGATTTTATGACTTTTTTTCTTACTTTTCTTCTTCACTTTTCATGGAAATCAAAAATATCTTTTTGACTAGTATTTGATAACTTATTATTATTGATTTTATGACTTTTTTTCTTACTTTTCTTCTTCACTTTTCATGGAAATCAAAAATATCTTTTTGACTAGTATTTGATAACTTATTATTATTGATTTTATGACTTTTTTTCTTACTTTTCTTCTTCACTTTTCATAAAAATATATTCAAAAATATCTTTTTGACTAGTATTTGATAACTTATTATTATTGATTTTATGACTTTTTTTCTTACTTTTCTTCTTCACTTTTCATGGAAATCAAAAATATCTTTTTGACTAGTATTTGATAACTAATTATTATTGATTTTATGACTTTTTTTCTTACTTTTCTTCTTCACTTTTCATGGAAATCAAAAATATCTTTTTGACTAGTATTTGATAAATAATTATTATTGATTTTATGACTTTTTTTCTTACTTTTCTTCTTCACTTTTCATGCAAATCAAAAATATCTTTTTGACTAGTATTTGATAACTAATTATTATTGATTTTATGACTTTTTTTCTTACTTTTCTTCTTCACTTTTCATAAAAATATAATCAAAAATATCTTTTTGACTAGTATTTGATAACTTATTATTATTGATTTTATGACTTTTTTTCTTACTTTTCTTCTTCACTTTTCATGCAAATCAAAAATATCTTTTTGACTAGTATTTGATAACTAATTATTATTGATTTTATGACTTTTTTTCTTACTTTTCTTCTTCACTTTTCATGCAAATCAAAAATATCTTTTTGACTAGTATTTGATAACTAATTATTATTGATTTTATGACTTTTTTTCTTACTTTTCTTCTTCACTTTTCATAAAAATATAATCAAAAATATCTTTTTGACTAGTATTTGATAACTAATTATTATTGATTTTATGACTTTTTTTCTTACTTTTCTTCTTCACTTTTCATGGAAATCAAAAATATCTTTTTGACTAGTATTTGATAACTAATTATTATTGATTTTATGACTTTTTTTCTTACTTTTCTTCTTCACTTTTCATGCAAATCAAAAATATCTTTTTGACTAGTATTTGATAACTAATTATTATTGATTTTATGACTTTTTTTCTTACTTTTCTTCTTCACTTTTCATGGAAATCAAAAATATCTTTTTGACTAGTATTTGATAACTAATTATTATTGATTTTATGACTTTTTTTCTTACTTTTCTTCTTCACTTTTCATGGAAATCAAAAATATCTTTTTGACTAGTATTTGATAACTTATTATTATTGATTTTATGACTTTTTTTCTTACTTTTCTTCTTCACTTTTCATGGAAATCAAAAATATCTTTTTGACTAGTATTTGATAACTTATTATTATTGATTTTATGACTTTTTTTCTTACTTTTCTTCTTCACTTTTCATGGAAATCAAAAATATCTTTTTGACTAGTATTTGATAACTTATTATTATTGATTTTATGACTTTTTTTCTTACTTTTCTTCTTCACTTTTCATGGAAATCAAAAATATCTTTTTGACTAGTATTTGATAACTTATTATTATTGATTTTATGACTTTTTTTCTTACTTTTCTTCTTCACTTTTCATGGAAATCAAAAATATCTTTTTGACTAGTATTTGATAACTAATTATTATTGATTTTATGACTTTTTTTCTTACTTTTCTTCTTCACTTTTCATGGAAATCAAAAATATCTTTTTGACTAGTATTTGATAACTTATTATTATTGATTTTATGACTTTTTTTCTTACTTTTCTTCTTCACTTTTCATGGAAATCAAAAATATCTTTTTGACTAGTATTTGATAACTTATTATTATTGATTTTATGACTTTTTTTCTTACTTTTCTTCTTCACTTTTCATGCAAATCAAAAATATCTTTTTGACTAGTATTTGATAACTAATTATTATTGATTTTATGACTTTTTTTCTTACTTTTCTTCTTCACTTTTCATGGAAATCAAAAATATCTTTTTGACTAGTATTTGATAACTAATTATTATTGATTTTATGACTTTTTTTCTTACTTTTCTTCTTCACTTTTATTAAATATATGATCAAAAATATCTTTTTGACTAGTATTTGATAACTTATTATTATTGATTTTATGACTTTTTTTCTTACTTTTCTTCTTCACTTTTCATGGAAATCAAAAATATCTTTTTGACTAGTATTTGATAACTAATTATTATTGATTTTATGACTTTTTTTCTTACTTTTCTTCTTCACTTTTCATGGAAATCAAAAATATCTTTTTGACTAGTATTTGATAACTTATTATTATTGATTTTATGACTTTTTTTCTTACTTTTCTTCTTCACTTTTCATGGAAATCAAAAATATCTTTTTGACTAGTATTTGATAACTTATTATTATTGATTTTATGACTTTTTTTCTTACTTTTCTTCTTCACTTTTCATGGAAATCAAAAATATCTTTTTGACTAGTATTTGATAACTTATTATTATTGATTTTATGACTTTTTTTCTTACTTTTCTTCTTCACTTTTCATGGAAATCAAAAATATCTTTTTGACTAGTATTTGATAACTAATTATTATTGATTTTATGACTTTTTTTCTTACTTTTCTTCTTCACTTTTCATGGAAATCAAAAATATCTTTTTGACTAGTATTTGATAACTTATTATTATTGATTTTATGACTTTTTTTCTTACTTTTCTTCTTCACTTTTCATGGAAATCAAAAATATCTTTTTGACTAGTATTTGATAACTAATTATTATTGATTTTATGACTTTTTTTCTTACTTTTCTTCTTCACTTTTCATGCAAATCAAAAATATCTTTTTGACTAGTATTTGATAACTAATTATTATTGATTTTATGACTTTTTTTCTTACTTTTCTTCTTCACTTTTCATGGAAATCAAAAATATCTTTTTGACTAGTATTTGATAACTAATTATTATTGATTTTATGACTTTTTTTCTTACTTTTCTTCTTCACTTTTCATGGAAATCAAAAATATCTTTTTGACTAGTATTTGATAACTTATTATTATTGATTTTATGACTTTTTTTCTTACTTTTCTTCTTCACTTTTCATAATAATCAAAAATATCTTTTTGACTAGTATTTGATAACTAATTATTATTGATTTTATGACTTTTTTTCTTACTTTTCTTCTTCACTTTTCATAAAAATATAATCAAAAATATCTTTTTGACTAGTATTTGATAACTTATTATTATTGATTTTATGACTTTTTTTCTTACTTTTCTTCTTCACTTTTCATGCAAATCAAAAATATCTTTTTGACTAGTATTTGATAACTAATTATTATTGATTTTATGACTTTTTTTCTTACTTTTCTTCTTCACTTTTCATGCAAATCAAAAATATCTTTTTGACTAGTATTTGATAACTAATTATTATTGATTTTATGACTTTTTTTCTTACTTTTCTTCTTCACTTTTCATAAAAATATAATCAAAAATATCTTTTTGACTAGTATTTGATAACTTATTATTATTGATTTTATGACTTTTTTTCTTACTTTTCTTCTTCACTTTTCATGCAAATCAAAAATATCTTTTTGACTAGTATTTGATAACTAATTATTATTGATTTTATGACTTTTTTTCTTACTTTTCTTCTTCACTTTTCATAATAATCAAAAATATCTTTTTGACTAGTATTTGATAACTAATTATTATTGATTTTATGACTTTTTTTCTTACTTTTCTTCTTCACTTTTCATGCAAATCAAAAATATCTTTTTGACTAGTATTTGATAACTAATTATTATCGATTTTATGACTTTTTTTCTTACTTTTCTTCTTCACTTTTCATGGAAATCAAAAATATCTTTTTGACTAGTATTTGATAACTTATTATTATTGATTTTATGACTTTTTTTCTTACTTTTCTTCTTCACTTTTCATGGAAATCAAAAATATCTTTTTGACTAGTATTTGATAACTAATTATTATTGATTTTATGACTTTTTTTCTTACTTTTCTTCTTCACTTTTCATGGAAATCAAAAATATCTTTTTGACTAGTATTTGATAACTAATTATTATTGATTTTATGACTTTTTTTCTTACTTTTCTTCTTCACTTTTCATGGAAATCAAAAATATCTTTTTGACTAGTATTTGATAACTTATTATTATTGATTTTATGACTTTTTTTCTTACTTTTCTTCTTCACTTTTCATGGAAATCAAAAATATCTTTTTGACTAGTATTTGATAACTTATTATTATTGATTTTATGACTTTTTTTCTTACTTTTCTTCTTCACTTTTCATGCAAATCAAAAATATCTTTTTGACTAGTATTTGATAACTAATTATTATTGATTTTATGACTTTTTTTCTTACTTTTCTTCTTCACTTTTCATAATAATCAAAAATATCTTTTTGACTAGTATTTGATAACTAATTATTATTGATTTTATGACTTTTTTTCTTACTTTTCTTCTTCACTTTTCATGGAAATCAAAAATATCTTTTTGACTAGTATTTGATAACTTATTATTATTGATTTTATGACTTTTTTTCTTACTTTTCTTCTTCACTTTTCATGGAAATCAAAAATATCTTTTTGACTAGTATTTGATAACTTATTATTATTGATTTTATGACTTTTTTTCTTACTTTTCTTCTTCACTTTTCATGGAAATCAAAAATATCTTTTTGACTAGTATTTGATAACTAATTATTATTGATTTTATGACTTTTTTTCTTACTTTTCTTCTTCACTTTTCATGGAAATCAAAAATATCTTTTTGACTAGTATTTGATAACTTATTATTATTGATTTTATGACTTTTTTTCTTACTTTTCTTCTTCACTTTTCATGGAAATCAAAAATATCTTTTTGACTAGTATTTGATAACTTATTATTATTGATTTTATGACTTTTTTTCTTACTTTTCTTCTTCACTTTTCATGGAAATCAAAAATATCTTTTTGACTAGTATTTGATAACTTATTATTATTGATTTTATGACTTTTTTTCTTACTTTTCTTCTTCACTTTTCATAAAAATATATTCAAAAATATCTTTTTGACTAGTATTTGATAACTTATTATTATTGATTTTATGACTTTTTTTCTTACTTTTCTTCTTCACTTTTCATGGAAATCAAAAATATCTTTTTGACTAGTATTTGATAACTAATTATTATTGATTTTATGACTTTTTTTCTTACTTTTCTTCTTCACTTTTCATGGAAATCAAAAATATCTTTTTGACTAGTATTTGATAAATAATTATTATTGATTTTATGACTTTTTTTCTTACTTTTCTTCTTCACTTTTCATGCAAATCAAAAATATCTTTTTGACTAGTATTTGATAACTAATTATTATTGATTTTATGACTTTTTTTCTTACTTTTCTTCTTCACTTTTCATAAAAATATAATCAAAAATATCTTTTTGACTAGTATTTGATAACTTATTATTATTGATTTTATGACTTTTTTTCTTACTTTTCTTCTTCACTTTTCATGCAAATCAAAAATATCTTTTTGACTAGTATTTGATAACTAATTATTATTGATTTTATGACTTTTTTTCTTACTTTTCTTCTTCACTTTTCATGCAAATCAAAAATATCTTTTTGACTAGTATTTGATAACTAATTATTATTGATTTTATGACTTTTTTTCTTACTTTTCTTCTTCACTTTTCATAAAAATATAATCAAAAATATCTTTTTGACTAGTATTTGATAACTAATTATTATTGATTTTATGACTTTTTTTCTTACTTTTCTTCTTCACTTTTCATGGAAATCAAAAATATCTTTTTGACTAGTATTTGATAACTAATTATTATTGATTTTATGACTTTTTTTCTTACTTTTCTTCTTCACTTTTCATGCAAATCAAAAATATCTTTTTGACTAGTATTTGATAACTAATTATTATTGATTTTATGACTTTTTTTCTTACTTTTCTTCTTCACTTTTCATGGAAATCAAAAATATCTTTTTGACTAGTATTTGATAACTAATTATTATTGATTTTATGACTTTTTTTCTTACTTTTCTTCTTCACTTTTCATGGAAATCAAAAATATCTTTTTGACTAGTATTTGATAACTTATTATTATTGATTTTATGACTTTTTTTCTTACTTTTCTTCTTCACTTTTCATGGAAATCAAAAATATCTTTTTGACTAGTATTTGATAACTTATTATTATTGATTTTATGACTTTTTTTCTTACTTTTCTTCTTCACTTTTCATGGAAATCAAAAATATCTTTTTGACTAGTATTTGATAACTTATTATTATTGATTTTATGACTTTTTTTCTTACTTTTCTTCTTCACTTTTCATGGAAATCAAAAATATCTTTTTGACTAGTATTTGATAACTTATTATTATTGATTTTATGACTTTTTTTCTTACTTTTCTTCTTCACTTTTCATGGAAATCAAAAATATCTTTTTGACTAGTATTTGATAACTAATTATTATTGATTTTATGACTTTTTTTCTTACTTTTCTTCTTCACTTTTCATGGAAATCAAAAATATCTTTTTGACTAGTATTTGATAACTTATTATTATTGATTTTATGACTTTTTTTCTTACTTTTCTTCTTCACTTTTCATGGAAATCAAAAATATCTTTTTGACTAGTATTTGATAACTTATTATTATTGATTTTATGACTTTTTTTCTTACTTTTCTTCTTCACTTTTCATGCAAATCAAAAATATCTTTTTGACTAGTATTTGATAACTAATTATTATTGATTTTATGACTTTTTTTCTTACTTTTCTTCTTCACTTTTCATGGAAATCAAAAATATCTTTTTGACTAGTATTTGATAACTAATTATTATTGATTTTATGACTTTTTTTCTTACTTTTCTTCTTCACTTTTATTAAATATATGATCAAAAATATCTTTTTGACTAGTATTTGATAACTTATTATTATTGATTTTATGACTTTTTTTCTTACTTTTCTTCTTCACTTTTCATGGAAATCAAAAATATCTTTTTGACTAGTATTTGATAACTAATTATTATTGATTTTATGACTTTTTTTCTTACTTTTCTTCTTCACTTTTCATGGAAATCAAAAATATCTTTTTGACTAGTATTTGATAACTTATTATTATTGATTTTATGACTTTTTTTCTTACTTTTCTTCTTCACTTTTCATGGAAATCAAAAATATCTTTTTGACTAGTATTTGATAACTTATTATTATTGATTTTATGACTTTTTTTCTTACTTTTCTTCTTCACTTTTCATGGAAATCAAAAATATCTTTTTGACTAGTATTTGATAACTTATTATTATTGATTTTATGACTTTTTTTCTTACTTTTCTTCTTCACTTTTCATGGAAATCAAAAATATCTTTTTGACTAGTATTTGATAACTAATTATTATTGATTTTATGACTTTTTTTCTTACTTTTCTTCTTCACTTTTCATGGAAATCAAAAATATCTTTTTGACTAGTATTTGATAACTTATTATTATTGATTTTATGACTTTTTTTCTTACTTTTCTTCTTCACTTTTCATGGAAATCAAAAATATCTTTTTGACTAGTATTTGATAACTAATTATTATTGATTTTATGACTTTTTTTCTTACTTTTCTTCTTCACTTTTCATGCAAATCAAAAATATCTTTTTGACTAGTATTTGATAACTAATTATTATTGATTTTATGACTTTTTTTCTTACTTTTCTTCTTCACTTTTCATAAAAATATATTCAAAAATATCTTTTTGACTAGTATTTGATAACTTATTATTATTGATTTTATGACTTTTTTTCTTACTTTTCTTCTTCACTTTTCATGGAAATCAAAAATATCTTTTTGACTAGTATTTGATAACTTATTATTATTGATTTTATGACTTTTTTTCTTACTTTTCTTCTTCACTTTTCATAAAAATATATTCAAAAATATCTTTTTGACTAGTATTTGATAACTTATTATTATTGATTTTATGACTTTTTTTCTTACTTTTCTTCTTCACTTTTCATAAAAATATATTCAAAAATATCTTTTTGACTAGTATTTGATAACTTATTATTATTGATTTTATGACTTTTTTTCTTACTTTTCTTCTTCACTTTTCATAATAATCAAAAATATCTTTTTGACTAGTATTTGATAACTAATTATTATTGATTTTATGACTTTTTTTCTTACTTTTCTTCTTCACTTTTCATGGAAATCAAAAATATCTTTTTGACTAGTATTTGATAACTTATTATTATTGATTTTATGACTTTTTTTCTTACTTTTCTTCTTCACTTTTCATGGAAATCAAAAATATCTTTTTGACTAGTATTTGATAACTAATTATTATTGATTTTATGACTTTTTTTCTTACTTTTCTTCTTCACTTTTCATGCAAATCAAAAATATCTTTTTGACTAGTATTTGATAACTAATTATTATTGATTTTATGACTTTTTTTCTTACTTTTCTTCTTCACTTTTCATGCAAATCAAAAATATCTTTTTGACTAGTATTTGATAACTAATTATTATTGATTTTATGACTTTTTTTCTTACTTTTCTTCTTCACTTTTCATGGAAATCAAAAATATCTTTTTGACTAGTATTTGATAACTAATTATTATTGATTTTATGACTTTTTTTCTTACTTTTCTTCTTCACTTTTCATGGAAATCAAAAATATCTTTTTGACTAGTATTTGATAACTAATTATTATTGATTTTATGACTTTTTTTCTTACTTTTCTTCTTCACTTTTCATGGAAATCAAAAATATCTTTTTGACTAGTATTTGATAACTTATTATTATTGATTTTATGACTTTTTTTCTTACTTTTCTTCTTCACTTTTCATAAAAATATAATCAAAAATATCTTTTTGACTAGTATTTGATAACTAATTATTATTGATTTTATGACTTTTTTTCTTACTTTTCTTCTTCACTTTTCATAATAATCAAAAATATCTTTTTGACTAGTATTTGATAACTAATTATTATTGATTTTATGACTTTTTTTCTTACTTTTCTTCTTCACTTTTCATGGAAATCAAAAATATCTTTTTGACTAGTATTTGATAACTTATTATTATTGATTTTATGACTTTTTTTCTTACTTTTCTTCTTCACTTTTCATGGAAATCAAAAATATCTTTTTGACTAGTATTTGATAACTAATTATTATTGATTTTATGACTTTTTTTCTTACTTTTCTTCTTCACTTTTCATAAAATCAAAAATATCTTTTTGACTAGTATTTGATAACTTATTATTATTGATTTTATGACTTTTTTCTTACTTTTCTTCTTCACTTTTCATGGAAATCAAAAATATCTTTTTGACTAGTATTTGATAACTAATTATTATTGATTTTATGACTTTTTTTCTTACTTTTCTTCTTCACTTTTCATGCAAATCAAAAATATCTTTTTGACTAGTATTTGATAACTAATTATTATTGATTTTATGACTTTTTTTCTTACTTTTCTTCTTCACTTTTCATAAAAATATAATCAAAAATATCTTTTTGACTAGTATTTGATAACTAATTATTATTGATTTTATGACTTTTTTTCTTACTTTTCTTCTTCACTTTTCATGCAAATCAAAAATATCTTTTTGACTAGTATTTGATAACTAATTATTATTGATTTTATGACTTTTTTTCTTACTTTTCTTCTTCACTTTTCATAAAAAAATCAAAAATATCTTTTTGACTAGTATTTGATAACTAATTATTATTGATTTTATGACTTTTTTTCTTACTTTTCTTCTTCACTTTTCATAAAAATATAATCAAAAATATCTTTTTGACTAGTATTTGATAACTTATTATTATTGATTTTATGACTTTTTTTCTTACTTTTCTTCTTCACTTTTCATAAAAAATGATCAAAAATATCTTTTTGACTAGTATTTGATAACTAATTATTATTGATTTTATGACTTTTTTTCTTACTTTTCTTCTTCACTTTTCATGGAAATCAAAAATATCTTTTTGACTAGTATTTGATAACTAATTATTATTGATTTTATGACTTTTTTTCTTACTTTTCTTCTTCACTTTTCATAAAAATATAATCAAAAATATCTTTTTGACTAGTATTTGATAACTAATTATTATTGATTTTATGACTTTTTTTCTTACTTTTCTTCTTCACTTTTCATGGAAATCAAAAATATCTTTTTGACTAGTATTTGATAACTAATTATTATTGATTTTATGACTTTTTTTCTTACTTTTCTTCTTCACTTTTCATAAAAATAATCAAAAATATCTTTTTGACTAGTATTTGATAACTAATTATTATTGATTTTATGACTTTTTTTCTTACTTTTCTTCTTCACTTTTCATGGAAATCAAAAATATCTTTTTGACTAGTATTTGATAACTTATTATTATTGATTTTATGACTTTTTTTCTTACTTTTCTTCTTCACTTTTCATGCAAATCAAAAATATCTTTTTGACTAGTATTTGATAACTAATTATTATTGATTTTATGACTTTTTTTCTTACTTTTCTTCTTCACTTTTCATAAAAATATATTCAAAAATATCTTTTTGACTAGTATTTGATAACTATTATTATTGATTTTATGACTTTTTTTCTTACTTTTCTTCTTCACTTTTCATGGAAATCAAAAATATCTTTTTGACTAGTATTTGATAACTAATTATTATTGATTTTATGACTTTTTTTCTTACTTTTCTTCTTCACTTTTCATGGAAATCAAAAATATCTTTTTGACTAGTTTTGATAACTAATTATTATTGATTTTATGACTTTTTTTCTTACTTTTCTTCTTCACTTTTCATAATAATATAATCAAAAATATCTTTTTGACTAGTATTTGATAACTTATTATTATTGATTTTATGACTTTTTTTCTTACTTTTCTTCTTCACTTTTCATGGAAATCAAAAATATCTTTTTGACTAGTATTTGATAACTAATTATTATTGATTTTATGACTTTTTTTCTTACTTTTCTTCTTCACTTTTCATGGAAATCAAAAATATCTTTTTGAACTAGTTTTTGATAACTAATTATTATTGATTTTATGACTTTTTTTCTTACTTTTCTTCTTCACTTTTCATGGAAATCAAAAATATCTTTTTGACTAGTATTTGATAACTTATTATTATTGATTTTATGACTTTTTTTCTTACTTTTCTTCTTCACTTTTCATGCAAATCAAAAATATCTTTTTGACTAGTATTTGATAACTAATTATTATTGATTTTATGACTTTTTTTCTTACTTTTCTTCTTCACTTTTCATAAAAATCAAAAATATCTTTTTGACTAGTATTTGATAACTAATTATTATTGATTTTATGACTTTTTTTCTTACTTTTCTTCTTCACTTTTCATGCAAATCAAAAATATCTTTTTGACTAGTATTTGATAACTAATTATTATTGATTTTATGACTTTTTTTCTTACTTTTCTTCTTCACTTTTCATAAAAATATGAATCAAAAATATCTTTTTGACTAGTATTTGATAACTTATTATTATTGATTTTATGACTTTTTTTCTTACTTTTCTTCTTCACTTTTCATGGAAATCAAAAATATCTTTTTGACTAGTATTTGATAACTAATTATTATTGATTTTATGACTTTTTTTCTTACTTTTCTTCTTCACTTTTCATAAAAATATATTCAAAAATATCTTTTTGACTAGTATTTGATAACTAATTATTATTGATTTTATGACTTTTTTTCTTACTTTTCTTCTTCACTTTTCATGGAAATCAAAAATATCTTTTTGACTAGTATTTGATAACTTATTATTATTGATTTTATGACTTTTTTTCTTACTTTTCTTCTTAACTTTTCATGCAAATCAAAAATATCTTTTATACTAGTATTTGATAACTAATTATTATTGATTTTATTACTTTTTTTCTTACTTTTCTTCTTCACTTTTCATGCAAATATGAACAAAAATATCTTTTCTAGAATTTGATAACTAGATATTATTGATTTTATGACTTTTTTTCTTACTTTTCTTCTTCACTTTTCATGGAAATCAAAAATATCTTTTTGACTAGTATTTGATAACTTATTATTATTGATTTTATGACTTTTTTTCTTACTTTTCTTCTTCACTTTTCATGCAAATCAAAAATATCTTTTGAACAGTTTTTGATAACTAATTATTATTGATTTTATGACTTTTTTTCTTACTTTTCTTCTTCACTTTTCATAATAATATAATCAAAAATATCTTTTTGACTAGTATTTGATAACTAATTATTATTGATTTTATGACTTTTTTTCTTACTTTTCTTCTTCACTTTTCATGCAAATCAAAAATATCTTTTTGACTAGTATTTGATAACTAATTATTATTGATTTTATGACTTTTTTTCTTACTTTTCTTCTTCACTTTTCATGGAAATCAAAAATATCTTTTTGAACAGTTTTTGATAACTAATTATTATTGATTTTATGACTTTTTTTCTTACTTTTCTTCTTCACTTTTCATGGAAATCAAAAATATCTTTTTGACTAGTATTTGATAACTAATTATTATTGATTTTATGACTTTTTTTCTTACTTTTCTTCTTCACTTTTCATGGAAATCAAAAAAATCTTTTGAACAGTTTTTGATAACTAATTATTATTGATTTTATGACTTTTTTTCTTACTTTTCTTCTTCACTTTTCATGGAAATCAAAAATATCTTTTTGACTAGTATTTGATAACTTATTATTATTGATTTTATGACTTTTTTTCTTACTTTTCTTCTTCACTTTTCATGCAAATCAAAAATATCTTTTTGACTAGTATTTGATAACTAATTATTATTGATTTTATGACTTTTTTTCTTACTTTTCTTCTTCACTTTTCATGCAAATCAAAAATATCTTTTTGACTAGTATTTGATAACTTATTATTATTGATTTTATGACTTTTTTTCTTACTTTTCTTCTTCACTTTTCATAAAAATCAAAAATATCTTTTTGACTAGTATTTGATAACTAATTATTATTGATTTTATGACTTTTTTTCTTACTTTTCTTCTTCACTTTTCATAAAAATATAATCAAAAATATCTTTTTGACTAGTATTTGATAACTTATTATTATTGATTTTATGACTTTTTTTCTTACTTTTCTTCTTCACTTTTCATGCAAATATGAACAAAAATATCTTTTCTAGAATTTGATAACTAGATATTATTGATTTTATGACTTTTTTTCTTACTTTTCTTCTTCACTTTTCATAAAAATCAAAAATATCTTTTTGACTAGTATTTGATAACTAATTATTATTGATTTTATGACTTTTTTTCTTACTTTTCTTCTTCACTTTTCATGGAAATCAAAAATATCTTTTTGACTAGTATTTGATAACTTATTATTATTGATTTTATGACTTTTTTTCTTACTTTTTATTTTTCACTTTTCATGGAAATCAAAAATATCTTTTTGACTAGTATTTGATAACTAATTATTATTGATTTTATGACTTTTTTTCTTACTTTTCTTTTTCACTTTTCATGGAAATCAAAAATATCTTTTTGACTAGTTTTTGATAACTAATTATTATTGATTTTATGACTTTTTTTCTTACTTTTCTTCTTCACTTTTCATGGAAATCAAAAATATCTTTTTGACTAGTATTTGATAACTAATTATTATTGATTTTATGACTTTTTTTCTTACTTT
This sequence comes from Loxodes magnus, assembly GCA_946699065.1. NCBI lineage: Eukaryota > Ciliophora > Karyorelictea > Loxodida > Loxodidae > Loxodes > Loxodes magnus. Next base: position 29,675 of record CAMPDV010000148.1, read on the forward strand.
TCTTCTTCACTTTTCATGCAAATCAAAAATATCTTTTTGACTAGTATTTGATAACTAATTATTATTGATTTTATGACTTTTTTTCTTACTTTTCTTCTTCACTTTTCATGCAAATCAAAAATATCTTTTTGACTAGTATTTGATAACTAATTATTATTGATTTTATGACTTTTTTTCTTACTTTTCTTCTTCACTTTTCATAAAAATCAAAAATATCTTTTTGACTAGTATTTGATAACTAATTATTATTGATTTTATGACTTTTTTTCTTACTTTTCTTCTTCACTTTTCATAAAAATATATTCAAAAATATCTTTTAGACTAGTATTTGATAACTTTTTATTATTGATTTTATGACTTTTTTTCTTACTTTTCTTCTTCACTTTTCATAAAAATAAATCAAAAATATCTTTTTGACTAGTATTTGATAACTAATTATTATTGATTTTATGACTTTTTTTCTTACTTTTCTTCTTCACTTTTCATAAAAATCAAAAATATCTTTTTGACTAGTATTTGATAACTAATTATTATTGATTTTATGACTTTTTTTCTTACTTTTCTTCTTCACTTTTCATGGAAATCAAAAATATCTTTTTGACTAGTATTTGATAACTAATTATTATTGATTTTATGACTTTTTTTCTTACTTTTCTTCTTCACTTTTCATAAAATCAAAAATATCTTTTTGACTAGTATTTGATAACTAATTATTATTGATTTTATGACTTTTTTTCTTACTTTTCTTCTTCACTTTTCATAAAAATATATTCAAAAATATCTTTTTGACTAGTATTTGATAACTTATTATTATTGATTTTATGACTTTTTTTCTTACTTTTCTTCTTCACTTTTCATGGAAATCAAAAATATCTTTTTGACTAGTATTTGATAACTAATTATTATTGATTTTATGACTTTTTTTCTTACTTTTCTTCTTCACTTTTCATAAAATCAAAAATATCTTTTTGACTAGTATTTGATAACTAATTATTATTGATTTTATGACTTTTTTTCTTACTTTTCTTCTTCACTTTTCATGGAAATCAAAAATATCTTTTTGACTAGTATTTGATAACTAATTATTATTGATTTTATGACTTTTTTTCTTACTTTTCTTCTTCACTTTTCATAAAAATCAAAAATATCTTTTTGACTAGTATTTGATAACTTATTATTATTGATTTTATGACTTTTTTTCTTACTTTTCTTCTTCACTTTTCATAAAAATATATTCAAAAATATCTTTTTGACTAGTATTTGATAACTAATTATTATTGATTTTATGACTTTTTTTCTTACTTTTCTTCTTCACTTTTCATGGAAATCAAAAATATCTTTTTGACTAGTATTTGATAACTAATTATTATTGATTTTATGACTTTTTTTCTTACTTTTCTTCTTCACTTTTCATAAAAATCAAAAATATCTTTTTGACTAGTATTTGATAACTAATTATTATTGATTTTATGACTTTTTTTCTTACTTTTCTTCTTCACTTTTCATGGAAATCAAAAATATCTTTTTGACTAGTATTTGATAACTAATTATTATTGATTTTATGACTTTTTTTCTTACTTTTCTTCTTCACTTTTCATGGAAATCAAAAATATCTTTTTGACTAGTATTTGATAACTTATTATTATTGATTTTATGACTTTTTTTCTTACTTTTCTTCTTCACTTTTCATGGAAATCAAAAATATCTTTTTGACTAGTATTTGATAACTAATTATTATTGATTTTATGACTTTTTTTCTTACTTTTCTTCTTCACTTTTCATAAAAATATAATCAAAAATATCTTTTTGACTAGTATTTGATAACTAATTATTATTGATTTTATGACTTTTTTTCTTACTTTTCTTCTTCACTTTTCATAAAAATCAAAAATATCTTTTTGACTAGTATTTGATAACTAATTATTATTGATTTTATGACTTTTTTTCTTACTTTTCTTCTTCACTTTTCATGGAAATCAAAAATATCTTTTTGACTAGTATTTGATAACTAATTATTATTGATTTTATGACTTTTTTTCTTACTTTTCTTCTTAACTTTTCATGGAAATCAAAAATATCTTTTTGACTAGTATTTGATAACTAATTATTATTGATTTTATGACTTTTTTTCTTACTTTTCTTCTTCACTTTTCATGGAAATCAAAAATATCTTTTTGACTAGTATTTGATAACTTATTATTATTGATTTTATGACTTTTTTTCTTACTTTTCTTCTTCACTTTTCATAAAAATATATTCAAAAATATCTTTTTGACTAGTATTTGATAACTAATTATTATTGATTTTATGACTTTTTTTCTTACTTTTCTTCTTCACTTTTCATGGAAATCAAAAATATCTTTTTGACTAGTATTTGATAACTAATTATTATTGATTTTATGACTTTTTTTCTTACTTTTCTTCTTCACTTTTCATGGAAATCAAAAATATCTTTTTGACTAGTATTTGATAACTAATTATTATTGATTTTATGACTTTTTTTCTTACTTTTCTTCTTCACTTTTCATGCAAATCAAAAATATCTTTTTGACTAGTATTTGATAACTAATTATTATTGATTTTATGACTTTTTTTCTTACTTTTCTTCTTCACTTTTCATGGAAATCAAAAATATCTTTTTGACTAGTATTTGATAACTAATTATTATTGATTTTATGACTTTTTTTCTTACTTTTCTTCTTCACTTTTCATAAAAATAAATCAAAAATATCTTTTTGACTAGTATTTGATAACTAATTATTATTGATTTTATGACTTTTTTTCTTACTTTTCTTCTTCACTTTTCATGGAAATCAAAAATATCTTTTTGACTAGTATTTGATAACTAATTATTATTGATTTTATGACTTTTTTTCTTACTTTTCTTCTTCACTTTTCATGCAAATCAAAAATATCTTTTTGACTAGTATTTGATAACTAATTATTATTGATTTTATGACTTTTTTTCTTACTTTTCTTCTTCACTTTTCATGAAATCAAAAATATCTTTTTGACTAGTATTTGATAACTAGATATTATTGATTTTATGACTTTTTTTCTTACTTTTCTTCTTCACTTTTCATAAAATATCAAAAATATCTTTTTGACTAGTATTTGATAACTAATTATTATTGATTTTATGACTTTTTTTCTTACTTTTCTTCTTCACTTTTCATGGAAATCAAAAATATCTTTTTGACTAGTATTTGATAACTTATTATTATTGATTTTATGACTTTTTTTCTTACTTTTCTTCTTCACTTTTCATGCAAATCAAAAATATCTTTTTGACTAGTATTTGATAACTAATTATTATTGATTTTATGACTTTTTTTCTTACTTTTCTTCTTCACTTTTCATGGAAATCAAAAATATCTTTTTGACTAGTATTTGATAACTTATTATTAATGATTTTATGACTTTTTTTCTTACTTTTCTTCTTCACTTTTCATAAAAATCAAAAATATCTTTTTGACTAGTATTTGATAACTAATTATTATTGATTTTATGACTTTTTTTCTTACTTTTCTTCTTCACTTTTCATAAAAATATAATCAAAAATATCTTTTTGACTAGTATTTGATAACTAATTATTATTGATTTTATGACTTTTTTTCTTACTTTTCTTCTTCACTTTTCATGCAAATATGAACAAAAATATCTTTTCTAGAATTTGATAACTAGATATTATTGATTTTATGACTTTTTTTCTTACTTTTCTTCTTCACTTTTCATGCAAATCAAAAATATCTTTTTGACTAGTATTTGATAACTTATTATTATTGATTTTATGACTTTTTTTCTTACTTTTCTTCTTCACTTTTCATAAAAATCAAAAATATCTTTTTGACTAGTATTTGATAACTAATTATTATTGATTTTATGACTTTTTTTCTTACTTTTCTTCTTCACTTTTCATGGAAATCAAAAATATCTTTTTGACTAGTATTTGATAACTTATTATTATTGATTTTATGACTTTTTTTCTTACTTTTCTTCTTCACTTTTCATAATAATCAAAAATATCTTTTTGACTAGTATTTGATAACTAATTATTATTGATTTTATGACTTTTTTTCTTACTTTTCTTCTTCACTTTTCATGGAAATCAAAAATATCTTTTTGACTAGTATTTGATAACTTATTATTATTGATTTTATGACTTTTTTTCTTACTTTTCTTCTTCACTTTTCATAAAAATCAAAAATATCTTTTTGACTAGTATTTGATAACTAATTATTATTGATTTTATGACTTTTTTTCTTACTTTTCTTCTTCACTTTTCATAATAATCAAAAATATCTTTTTGACTAGTATTTGATAACTAATTATTATTGATTTTATGACTTTTTTTCTTACTTTTCTTCTTCACTTTTCATGGAAATCAAAAATATCTTTTTGACTAGTATTTGATAACTTATTATTATTGATTTTATGACTTTTTTTCTTACTTTTCTTCTTCACTTTTCATAAAAATCAAAAATATCTTTTTGACTAGTATTTGATAACTTTTTATTATTGATTTTATGACTTTTTTTCTTACTTTTCTTCTTCACTTTTCATGGAAATCAAAAAAATCTTTTGAACAGTTTTTGATAACTAATTATTATTGATTTTATGACTTTTTTTCTTACTTTTCTTCTTCACTTTTCATGGAAATCAAAAATATCTTTTTGACTAGTATTTGATAACTAATTATTATTGATTTTATGACTTTTTTTCTTACTTTTCTTCTTCACTTTTCATGGAAATCAAAAATATCTTTTTGACTAGTATTTGATAACTAATTATTATTGATTTTATGACTTTTTTTCTTACTTTTCTTCTTCACTTTTCATGGAAATCAAAAATATCTTTTTGACTAGTATTTGATAACTAATTATTATTGATTTTATGACTTTTTTTCTTACTTTTCTTCTTCACTTTTCATAAAAATCAAAAATATCTTTTTGACTAGTATTTGATAACTAATTATTATTGATTTTATGACTTTTTTTCTTACTTTTCTTCTTCACTTTTCATGGAAATCAAAAATATCTTTTTGACTAGTATTTGATAACTTATTATTATTGATTTTATGACTTTTTTTCTTACTTTTCTTCTTCACTTTTCATGCAAATATGAACAAAAATATCTTTTCTAGAATTTGATAACTAGATATTATTGATTTTATGACTTTTTTTCTTACTTTTCTTCTTAACTTTTCATGGAAATCAAAAATATCTTTTTGACTAGTATTTGATAACTTATTATTATTGATTTTATGACTTTTTTTCTTACTTTTCTTCTTCACTTTTCATAAAAATATATTCAAAAATATCTTTTTGACTAGTATTTGATAACTAATTATTATTGATTTTATGACTTTTTTTCTTACTTTTCTTCTTCACTTTTCATGGAAATCAAAAATATCTTTTTGACTAGTATTTGATAACTAATTATTATTGATTTTATGACTTTTTTTCTTACTTTTCTTCTTCACTTTTCATGGAAATCAAAAATATCTTTTTGACTAGTATTTGATAACTTATTATTATTGATTTTATGACTTTTTTTCTTACTTTTCTTCTTAACTTTTCATGCAAATCAAAAATATCTTTTATACTAGTATTTGATAACTAATTATTATTGATTTTATTACTTTTTTTCTTACTTTTCTTTTTCACTTTTCATGCAAATATGAGCAAAAATATCTTTTCTAGAATTTGATAACTAGATATTATTGATTTTATGACTTTTTTTCTTACTTTGCTTTTTAGTTATATTATTTCTTTAGTCAACTTTATTTTATCTGCTCTTTAATTTTAATTTTTATATTTTTTTATCTCTATTCTACTCACGATTTATTTGTATTTTTCAGTTCTTTTTGTTAAAATATTTTTAAGACCTCACGAAAAATTCTTCTTCATTTTCTTATTTTTTTTGATCATTTTTTTATTTCTTTATATTTTTTTTTAACGTTTTTTTGCTTTTCTGATTTATTAGTTTTTCATATTAATATTTTATATATTTTTTATTTTTTATTTATTTTAATTTACGTTTTTTTTTTTTAATATTTTTGCAAAACTAGTTGATTGGTCTTATTTCAATTTCTGATTTTTTTTTTCGGACAAAAAATTTTTTATACTTATCATGTTTCTTTTTTTAATACAGAAAATATAAGGTATCAATTTCTTTTCATTACATTTTCTCCACATAAGTATTAATTTTATTTATTAATTGTTTTTATATTTGTTTTTTACTTTTTATTAATTTTTATTGCTTTTTTTTTGCTTTCGAAATCTTAAATTACTAAAGGTTTTTGTAAATTTTTTTTTATTTCGATTTTATTTTTATATTATCTATTTTTTTTTAATGTTTTTAAATTTTTCAACCCAAAATCTTTTCTTCTTTGTTCCTTTCAAATTCTGCTGAAGTGCTCAACTCTTACAACAAAAAGGCATTTTCACTTTTTTTATTTTAAAAACTTTTTTTTTTCTATCAGATTTTTTTATACATTAATCGAATACAAAGTTTTTTGTGGCTTTAGTTTAAGAATATTTAAAGTTTATTCCGTCCGAAAAAAGTCTTGTAGTGCAAATAATTAGCAAAAAAAATTTATATTATTCACTGATTAAAGCATAACATGATCTTTTTTTTCATTTTTCATAACTCTAAAAATCTAAAAATTATTAATTACCCAAAATCAAAAAAATTATCACATCCCAATTCAAAAAAAATTAGCACTACCCAAAATCAAAGCATTTCGAAACTACAATCGGAAATTTTATCCTCAATTTTTTTTTCCATTTTTTCTCAAAACCCTTTTTTATTTTGAAACTTTTTTTGAAAATTATTCCTTTCTAACCTTTATCTTTTCCAATTTCCCCCAGTTTATTCCGTCCCAGATCCTCTCTATAGTATAAAACGCTGAGCAAAAAAAGGCTTTCACACTTTTTCAAATTTTGAAAACATCTTTATAACTTTTAGATTTCCATTACATTTAAAAAAACAAACGCTCTATTTCAAAATTTTTAAGTTTATTCCGTCCGAAAAAAGTCTTGCAGTGTAAAAAGCTGAGCAAAAAAACAAAATTAAATTTTTCAAGATTTAATGCTTTAAATACTCTTATTCGCCTTTCATTTAGCTCTAAAAATCAAAAAAACCAAAACCCAATTCTTAAAATTTTTGTCACTAACCAAATCCAAAATTTCTAAAACCAAATCCAAAATTTTCAAAATCAATATCAAAAAAAATAAAACCAAAATCAAAAAAAAATAGTCGCAAACTTTTTTATTCACATTTTTTTCAAAAACCTTTTATACTTTAAAACTTTTTCTTAAAAAAATTATTCCTTTCTGACCTTTTACCAATCCCGAAATACCCCAGCTTGTTCCGTCCCAACTCAGCCCTATAGTGTAAAACGCTGAGCAAAAAAAGGCTTTCACACTTTTTGCCATTTTCAGGCTTCTAACTCATGCTAATTTAATCTGCTGCCCTTTCAACTGTCGTACACTAGATTTTTCCTATCGTAAAAAAAATAAACAATGCAACTTGAAAAATATTAAAAAAATTTTATAACAAACGTAACTAAATTAAAAATAACGAAATTCACGAGCACATAACTCTAAAAAAACTAATACTATACTAAAAATTTAAAAATTTTTTTGCTCTAGTACGTACTTCAAAAAATTTTCTAAACCCATAAAAATTAAAACTTCTTGCTCTAATACATACTTCAAAAATTTTTTTAACGTTTTGAAAAATTTAATATTTTTTACTCTAGTACATACCTTAAAAATTTTCCTAACACTAGAAAAATTTAGAATTTTTTACTCTAGTATGTACTTCAAAATTTTTTTCTAACGCTTGAAAAATTTTAAAATTTTTTGGCTAGGACATGCTTCAAAAATTTTCTAACATAAGAAAAAAATCAAAATTACTACAACTTATTATTTAAAATAAACTTCGACTTTTGCTGAAAGGAATTAGCTAATCTCAAAGAAAAGACTTAGAAAAAAAATCTTAAAATTAAAAAAACTTTGACTTTACTTATAATAATAATAATAAGCAGAAATTAATCAATAAGCATAAAGACTTAGAAAATTTTTAAATTCTTGAATATAAAATTAAATAGTTTAAAATCAAATAGATCACTTGATAAATCTCTACTTGTCCTCCACACTCATTGTAGTATTAGCCATATTGCAATTCTAAAATCTTAATCCATAGTCAGCATATACTTTATTCCAGTCAGTCTATATAAATGTGGTAAATATGAACTTACTTGTTATTAGTTAGTTGTCTATTCTCCATTCAATATCCTTCCTATATTCCATCTTCGAATGTTGTAGTCTTTTGTTTAAGCTAAGTCAAATATGCTCTAATTGCTTGATACCAACCATTAGTTGTCCTTAGAGAGAGATAAACTACCAACACTGTCTGTATGACCCTATAGTACACAGATACACTATCCATTATTGATATTTCATATTCTTATTGACTTGTCAGAAGATCCAGATAAGATATACTTGTTGTTACTCGAGAATATTACCGAAAATACAAGATTATTATGTCCCGAAAAGATTTTGGTACATTATTGTGTTCTTGAACTCCATAAACGAATAGTTTAGTCAACAGATCCAGATATGATTAAAGTGGAATCACTAGATATAGCCACAGATGATACATAATGTGTGTGACCACTCATGGTCTTACAGGTACCTGTCTTGACGTCCCATAGTCTCACCGTCTAATCATCACTTCCCGATACGATGAACTCCGAATCACTGGATATAGCCACAGATAATACATAACTAGTGTGACCACTCATGGTCTTACAGGTACCTGTCTTGATATTGTAAAGTCTAAGAGTATTATCTGCACTTCCCGATACGATGAACTCTGAATCACTGGATATAGCCACAGATAATACAGAATTAGTGTGACCACTCATGGTCTTACAGGTACCTGTCTTGACGTCCCATAATCTCACCGTATTATCTGCACTTCCCGATACGATGAACTCTGAATCACTGGATATAGCCACAGATAATACAGAATATGTGTGACCACTCATGGTCTTACAGGTACCTGTCTTGACGTCCCATAGTCTCACCGTCTAATCTCCACTTCCCGATACGATGAAGTCATTGTTTGGTGAGATGGCAACGGATGTGACAGCTGCTGAGTGTCCAGAGTATATGTGAGGGTGTTCCGTGATTATGGATGATAGGTTAGCGTTGGAGAGGTCGCAGTTAATAAATTTAGTGTTGCGGAGGTTGGCGGTAGTTAAATTAGAGTTTGAGAAATTGCAGGAGGTGAAGGTGATGTCAGAGATGTCCGAGTTAATAAAGTCAGTATTTGAGTAGTTTTAATTCGTGAATTAGAAGTTCATGAAATTCAATAAAGTTACACCGTTTGAAGCTACTTACGATACTCCTTGTTGAGATCTACACAACTAGATTATCTAATACAACTTGTCATGAATTTATTAGTCAGCTACTTATGGTAATTATAATAAGATTTATATTTAGTTAATTAAGCCTGACTTGTTTAATGGATTGTTTTTCAACGTTGATATATTGAAATTCTCATCTTTAATCTGGTTTAAGAACTAATTTAAATTGTCGAAAGTTAGGGTTGAGAAATCTTATATTGCATATTTAATCAACTTTTATTATTCTTAACAAACTTAATTTAATTGACTTTCATTTTTAAAGACATTCTATAAATTTACTAAGCTTTACTCTAATGCTTAGACTATCTCTCTGGTTTATACTATTTATCTCTCGTTTTATGATAAATCTAACTTAACTAAAGAATTTTTGACCTGAACTTATTCTTATCTTTAATGTTAATAAATTGTTTGATCTTAATATTATTGTTGGTTAATCGAACTTTCTTATTTAATTCGATGGTCATTATTTTTTGAGCTTGTTTACCCTTATTATTGAACAACATGTTTTGATACTTAATTAAGACCTCTTATCACCTTGAATTGCTTGAAATACTTTTCTACTAACTAGTCTGTCTTATTTAATGTTAAATACTAACCATTGTCATTCTCTCTTAAATATGTAAATAGATTGAACATACATGTCTGAATATTATTTCTTAAGGTTTACAAGTCTATTTGTTAACTTAAATTTTTCTTAAGATTTTCTATCTCTAGCAATATTTACTAAAATTATTCTTGAACTTGACCATTTTGTCCTTAATTTTATTACTATTAAACCATCATTAAGGCTTATTGTTGTTGCACTTGGTTTGCTGCTTGAAGATTAGATAAACGATTTAATAAATTTTTTATTTAACTGTTACTAAGAGAAAATGAATTGATTAACGTCTTAAACACTTACTGAACCGATAACGACTGGATATGTTTTATAAGTTGATCGCTGTCGTATATTATCTTTTTAATCATATGAAATTAATTCTATTTCTAATCATATTAGTCTTATAACCACTTGAACTACTCATTGATTTGCACTTGATCAATTATTGTTTCTTAAAGTTGCCGTGCTTCTTAAAGAACTTGCTCTTAAACTTGATATCCTTGCAACTCTTCAGGGTTTATGTTATAGACTTAGTTGTGTTTTATGCATTCGATTTTCTTAGTAAATTAAAAAACTGTTTTAAGACAGTTTAAACATGAACTACAACCACATGGTATTTGCTTAGCTACTCTCTCGTCTTAATCGAATTGCTTTTTACAGTTTGGACACTGATTGTTATCCATTTATAAAGATTAAAAAAACTTTAATATATAGAAACTAATTATATTGAAATAAAAATTGAGAAAATATTTGTATTATTTAAAAAAAAGATTCAACATAAAAAAATTTAAAATTAAAAAAATAAATGTATTAAAATAGAAGATATAAACTTAAATTTTATTTGAAAAATTTTATTATTTTGAATTAAAAAAAATTAAAAGTTAAAAAAAATATTTTAAAAAAAAGTAAATAATTAAAAGTCCAATTCTAAGATATAATATAAGAATACTCTAAAAATATTAAATTTAAAAGAAAAAAAAATCTTAAATACCATAAAAAATTAAACTTGTTATTCATAATGATAATATTTTAATGACTTAAGTACAAATAGATAAAAAGGAAGCTAAATAGATAAATAAAAATGATAATGGAGTTCGAAGCACCATATTTCCACGTATTTTTTTCACAAATAAAAAAAAATCGTGTAGCTCATCAATATTAAGTAAATCTTTTTAGAATGTTAATATAATTCATTTTTCTTCTAGCAAACCTTTTGGTAAAAAAGATATTCTTCACTTATTTCCTCGAATTCTTAATTCATTTTTTCCTTTGTTGATTTAAGACCTTGTGTTCTTTTTATCTTTTTTTTGTAATTCCTTACTATCAAGCAGTTTCAACTTTTTCTTTCATTTACTTTTTATTTTCTTAACTGTATCTTTTTTTTTATAATAAATTTTTATAATCCATAAAAATTATCATTTACAAGCTCTATGATTCTTTCCTATTTCCTAATAAATCTTTCAAATCTATCAGTACCTCAAATAATATAAAATAATTTTAATCTCTATCAATCTACAATTTTTCTTCTAGACTATTTATCCATCTTACTCTTCATTCCTTGTATTCTTCACATTTTTCTATTATAAGAATTTCATCTTCCTTTATGTTATTACATAGTGGGTATTCGTTCTTTGTTGTTAAATGTCTCTCTTTTAAACAGCCCTAGCTTCCATTACAACTTGTTCTTAACCTAAATATGCAACAAATTTCTTCATTTTTAATCTTATTATAACTCAAATAGTTTGTTGTTCCTTTTAAAAACTCTTCAGAGTAACACATTCTGTATAATCAAGTTTTTTTCATTTATTTCATTCTTCATTTATCATCCTCATATAATCTAAGTTCTCAAATTGCTCGAAAAATGTTCTCTTTCACTCTATTGTTATATCTATCTTCTGCACATATGTCTTCATCTTTGATTTTTAGTTCCAATTTGATTATATTGCATTATTATTCAAATATAAAATTTTATTCGCTATTTAGTATAAGCATAAATCCTTTGTTGTATAATAGCTTACTCCTTAGTCTTAAAGTCTTTTACCATAGATAATGTTTAATTTTCATGAACTACAGATCATGTCCAAGCATCTCATTTTATATGCAGAAATGCGTATCAACTATGGTTCTTAATGACCTTCTTTGCTGATATTCTAATTATTTCATTATCTATTTTCCTACAAATTTTCGCTGCACGGGATAACTTCTGTACTATAACTGAAAATTCCATGTAAGAAAGCTTTTATCATTGTTCCTGCATTATATGGAGTTATTCATTTATTCATTATTATTTTTCAAATTGCTCATGTCTGCATCTTTTATGCAACTTCTAATCTACTCTCCATATGAATTTCAAAGCTAATATTTTCTTCTATAACATGTCATAAATACTGAAATGTTTTTACCCTTTCTACTTTACAAATTACCTATACTAATTTTGCCAATATTATCACGTTCTTTATTATCTTCTGCTTTTCAAATAATTAATTTGATCTTGTCTGCTATTTACATCTTAAACTATCTGCTCAAGTAATTACTTTTTAAATTGCATCTTCAATCTATTGCTCTTCGCACATTATAACTAAATCATCCGCATACGCAAAACAACCTGCGTATATATCTTTTATATGTCCTACCTTATTACTATACTATATATTATTCCAAGTCTTTTTTCATCAATGTGTGCAATAATTTCGCCATTATTAAGTTAAATAATTAGGGCGGAATTATACTACCTTATTTGAACCTTTGTTTTTAGAGAAAGTATTTGATAATATATCATTGATATTTAATTTAATTTAATTCATTCTAATAAAAATTTATCATCAGTCTTATTAGTTGTTCCGGTACCTACATCTCATTTAATATTTATTAGATTTCTCTTCTATGCACAGAGTCATAAGCTTCTAGATATCTATAAAAATGACAAAGGCAATCCTTTTATTTTTTATTAAGTATTCTTATTCCGTCCTCAAATTGAAGATTTATAGTGCGCATGACTTACCAGTTTTAAAACCTTATTGGTATTCGCTTCATATTTATAAAAACATCCTTACATTTACTATATATCCGGCTATCTATAATTTTTATGCAATGATTTAGAAGGGAAATCGGTCTGTAATTTAGAGGATTCATCCATCCTCCTTTTTTGTATCGTAATATTATATATTTTTATATTATATAAAATGGATGTCGGCCGTGTCAGAAAAACTAATAGGTAATCTGGTGCAGTGTATATTGCAATGTGAATAATCTCGCACTAGATACCACCACGGGGAAGGTGGGGTAAGCTCAGATGAGACATGCCTAACTTACCCGAGGGTTCTCTCTAGCAGTATGAAAGTTTGACTTACGGGCCTTCTAATTACATGATTTAATAACTAATTCTTATTTGGACCTTATTCAAGAAGACTGAAGCATTTGACTCAAGATTTAAGAATAATTCCAATAAGAAGATTCCCCATTTGGAGAAGATTAAGTCACTCTTTGGATGAATAGAGTGAAATTAAGCTTTTGAGAACACTTTTTTTAATATTAAATATTAAATATTAATACTGAAAAAACTGAGCGACAACGAGGTGCTACGTGCTATATAATCATATTTAATTATTTCATTTCTTTTGGTATTTTACCTTTCTCTAAAATCTTCACTTTCATTTTGCAAGTAATGTCGATTAACTTCTATCAATCTTCTTTAATTGTTCCAATTTTAATCTCGCGGCTTTCCATTTAGATATTTGCTAAAGATTTTCCTAGATTTCATATTCATATATCTAAATTTTATTTTTGCTTTAAAAACCTAAGGTAATGTACTTTCTCCTTCTTCGTATATTTTTCTTCATTCGTTTCTAAATCTTTGCACATCCTTTTTTATTAATGGTACTTATTGTATCTTCTTTCTATTAAAAAGATTTTTTAGTTCTTTCCTCATCAAAGTTAACTTTTCTTTATTTACGTTGTCCATAAATAAATTAAATTAATTTTTTTAATCTTTTTTGCTTGCCTTAATGTATTCTTTTTTTGCTCTTTAAAATTATATATACTCCTCCATTTCTATTCCTTCATTAAATTTTCTTTCTTTCTCTCTTTACCTTTATTTTTATTTGTTTGCTGCATTTATAAAAAAAATAAATTCTATTTTGTTGATTCCGAGTCTTGCAGCTTATTATTTCTTCCCTTTTTCATTCCAAATATCCTTTTTACACTTTTTTGAATTCGTTTTTCCATCATTCGTATATTTATTCTCCATTCATGCTAACCATTTCTTCAGTGTGCATGTTTTCTCTTATATATCTTTCGAATTTTCCTTCAAAGTTCTTTTTCTTAAGGAGTTGGAAATTTATTTTTGTTATTTATGCCCACCAATATGTTTCTTTTTCCATTTTTATTTATACAATTGCAGGTTTAAGATCCCCTATCACATGTGAGTAATAAAAATTACTTTTTATTACATTTTCTTTAATTGACTCTTCAACTACTAAATAATCAATTTTGTATTTGTTATTTTGATAGACGTAAGTACCTACATTAACTGGATCTATACACTTCATATTATTTTATTATACAAATTAGATCATCCTTCTTCCTGCTGAATTTATCTATCTTGGCAATCATTTTTCTATATGAGAATTTCAATGCCTAACAATTATTATTTTAAGACCTTTTACTTCTGCTTGCAGATATAGTGAGTACAATGGACTATAAAATGATTAATATTTAATATTAAGAAAAATGTTTTCATGCCTCTTTTTGAAATTAAAATAGTCCAATGAGTTACGCTGACTTCTCCAAATGGGAAATCTTCTCTTTAAAGATTATTCTCGAATTTTAAATAAATTGCTAAGTTTTCTTGAATAAGGTCCAAATAAGAATAGTTATTAAGTCATTAATAAGAAAGCCAGTCATTCAACGTTCATACTGATTGTAAGAACCCTCAGGAAGTAAGGCTTGTCTTTTCTGAGCTTGTCCACTCTTCTCCGTGGTTCAATCTAGCGCGAGATTACTTGCAATACAGTATACACACCATCAAATTGCCTATTAGTTATCCTGACATCAGCCGACATACATTTGTTTTATATAAAGATATTTATGGAAATTTAATAAATTATAACATTAGAGAAAAAATGGAAAACTTCTTGTAAAAAACCTCTTCTCAAAAGGATTCATCTTACGAGCAATAAAATATATTTTAAGCACTCCAATTGCTGTAATAAGAAAATTTCAACCTCCTAAGAACAGTTCAAGAACTAGAAAGAAAAATAGAGCACCTGATGTACAATTAATAAGAATAAATGAAAAATGAAAATAAATAGACAGGAAACAACAAAATAGAAGAGCTAGAGAAAAAATCCGACTAATTCGCAGAACTAACTGAAGGCATATTTTTGCAAAATATACAGGGGAATGATCCTATGGATGTGGAGAAACAGCCTGCAATAAAAGATATTCCCTATAGGAAAATACTGCGATGCTGATACTGCAAGAGACCAGGACACAAAGTTAGAAACTGCTTCTAATTCCAATAAAAACAGAAAGCAGAAAATTTAAAGCTATGAAGAACCATAAGTAAACTATATTGCACTGCGGAAGGAAGAATTTATAGAAGAAAGATGTACGCAGGGCATGAAATTCTAGAAGACGTGATTATAGCAGGACAAAGAAGAAATGAACAAATGCTTGGAATGAAGATTGATTGAAGCAAGATTATGAAAATAAAAAAGGGAGAACACAGCACAGATAGATATGTGCTTCAAGAAGAAGACCCAGAAGAAGACTGGAAATGGAAATTTTAACAAAACTATTAAACTTTAAAAAGTGACGAACCTTATTGATAGATGGGATCACTATAATTAATTATTATTATTATAACAATTAAAAAACATATTACAAATAAATAAATCTATGAAGAAATATTTGTATAGACATTCAACGAAAAAATGATTAAAATAAAATTAGAATTAAAAAAATTAAATAAAAAAATAGTGGAAAAATAAAAAAAATGAATCGCATAAAATTAAGAGTAAGCATGAAACTTCTATATTTAAATCAACGTTATCTTTTAAAAAAATAATATTCTTATTAAACTTAACAATAACTTCCCATGAAACAGAAAAAAAAGAAAACCAGAAAGGCTTCTTAGTTATTCAAAACTTTAAAATCAAAGGAGAAACCTAGAACATAAACAGGAAAAAATGCCACAAGAAGTCGAAGAAATTACAACTGAAATAAAAAGATAAAAATGAAAAGCCAGAAAAAGTAGCGTTAAACATTAGGAAAGAAAATAAAGAGTTATATTTGAAAAAATAAATCTAGATAGGATTTTAAATAAAAAAAGAGCAATAAAACTTTCCTTCCATTAAAGAAAATATTATGCTTTTTGAAGCATCTCATTTGATAAAACTAAAAAAAATAAAGATGTTAAAAACAAAATGAAAAATTATTACGAGACCAAAAAAAAAACAATCAAAAAAATAAAATGGCGTCGAAAGAGTTAAAAATGAAAAAAAGTCGACAGAAAAAGAAAAAAATGAGATCTTTAAAAGCTAAAATAAGCATATTATAAAAAAATTTAATTATGCTTAAGAATCATAAAAAAACAAAACTGATTAAAACAGAAAAATAAAAAAAGAATAAAATTAATGATTATAAAACAAAAAAAAAAGTAAAGAATGTGGAAATAAAAAATCGAAAAAGTTTACAAAAAAGGATACAAAAAAACTACAAGCTGAAAAGTAAAAATACAAATCTAAACGTTAATTTTATAACATATAAAAAAAATATCACAGAGGTTAACAAAAAAGAAAAAAAAAGTATAAGAAATCAAATCTGAAAAAAAATAAAATAGAATTAAAAAAAATTGAAAACTTTTCTTAAATTTAAAAATGAATTATCGAAGAAAAAAGGTAAGTATAAAATATGAAAAAAAAATCTTAAAAAAAGAGTCTTTTCTTAATATTTTTTCACAAGCAACTCCACTCCCTCATTTATTAAACTCGGAAAAAAATAACTTTCAAAAATAGTTCATTCAAAATATTTTAAGTTTGAACCACTTAGCCTTGTAGAGATCTTGATCTACTAGGCGAGTTAAACTAAATTTAATTCTGATGTTTACTGCTTACGCTTTAGCAAAGTTTTTTAACTTATCTTTTTACATTTAAATGATGACATCTCCTAGAATTTTTTAACACCATCTTCTCATAGTTGCAGAGAGAACCTTAAACACTTACTATTGCCACGTCTTCACTTAAATAATTCCAGCATTCTTTATTGCGAATGAAAATCAGACTCATAGCACAAGCTTTCAGAATACACAAAACCAATTTCACTGATGAACGAACATGACATAGATATTCACTCTTTGTGAAAAAGATATCGTAATATCTATTATTGGGCAGACTTTATTAAAAGAAGGAGTATTAATAAAAAAGAATGAGGTGGTAAAAAACCTCAACCTAAGCAATAATTTAACAAAAGAATTAACAACTTATTTCAGCCAACGTCCCCGAAGACTAAATGATAAGAGTTAACTAAAAAGCCTATGATGATCTATCAGATATGGTGAACGCAGTTTATTTGTACCCCTATCGGAAATATACTGATTTAGTAGAGAAAAAGGTCTGTATTTTGAAGTGATAAAAGTGTTTAAGAATTAAATATGGAGCGAGTTCGGAAAAGAAGTTGCCAAAATCATTGCTAACTAGAACGGAATAGTTTATTTGGTCTTCAATAATGAAGAAAGATACTAGCAGATAGCTTAATTCAGGGAATGAACATTCAAAGGCGTTAGAATTCCTATCTAAGCAAGAAACGTATTAGAATACTTTGACATTTATAACTACCTAGTTTACTTTATAATAAAAGAAATGTTCGAACATGAAGCAAATAATGGAGAAAATGAGACAATATGGTAAATCATGAGGAGAATTATAACATACATATCCAAACACTACAATACAAATAGGTAGCATTGTAGTGAACTTTGATTTAAAGGATATAGACAAAGCAAAGAGGATATTCGAAGTAATAGACCTGAACGAAAACAAAATGAGAATACAACACCCAGTAAATTTTATCTGCTTTCTATGCAAATTTAAAGGGCACACAGATCAACAATGCAGAAGGGTGGAAGCAGCAAAAGGAAAAAACTACATACAAGAGAATTAGAGATGCTTGAAGGAGAAGTTATTTTAACAGTAAACAAACAGAATTAAAGTCAAATCAAGCAAATAAGAGGATACTTGGAGAAAGAAAATGAATGATTATAGAGGAAGCAAAGGAAAAAGAGAAAGAAATACAACGAGGAGAATAAAAAAATAATTAAAAACAGCTAAGCAATTAAATAATATAAAGCTTTTTATGTTAAAAGAATAAAACATAATAATAATAATAATTGATTAACGTGGAGTAACCTTTATTTGGTTTTCCACGAATTAATAGTTTTTTGTTAATAAAAAGAAACTTCGAATTTTCCTGGATCAAGTCTATCATAAGTCCTCATGATTTTTAATTTGGTTTTTCTAATGGTTTCCGATAGGTCAATTCCCATTCATTTCTTATTGAACTCATTATTTGCATGTTAAATATGCGGAGCTTCTCTATTTAGTTGGAGTATTTTCTTTCTATAAAGTTTTCCTTCAAAATTTCAGCAGATTCTGAAAATATTTTACTATTTATTTTCTATGATTCTCTTTTCCTTAAGTCTAAATTGGAAGCAGTTTCTTTCTTTACGTCCAGATCTCTTGCAATATCAGCATGTCATAATTTTCCGTTAATTATATAAATTGTTGGAATATGATATTCTATTTCCATTGGATCATTCATTGAAAGCTTTGATAGGAGTATGCTTTCCGTCAATTCTGCGAATTGATTGTATTTAGTTTCAAATTATTATATTTTAACATTTTCTTCTTGTTTATTTCCAATTCTTTTATCTTACTCATTGATCAGCAGGAATTCAGTTTTTTTTTCTAGTTCTTATACTTGTCTTATTAAGTTAAAATTTTCTTGTTGCATAACTCTGAGTTCTTAAAGTATTTTTTAATATTCGTTGCTTGATTAAGATGAAACCTTTTAAAAAGAGACTGATGACAAGAAGTTTTCCATTTTTTGCTCTTTCTAAATATAATTATTTAATAAGAATTATTTTTCATCAAAATGTAATTAAACATATGTAAGGCAGAAGGATAGAGAAATATTCAAAGAAATTAAAAAATAGAAAGCAATCAACCATATAATAAGATGTAATATATCAAATCAAAGAAAAGGATAAGTAATGGCAAAAACGCTAAACCCTAGCAGAAGAAATAAGAAACAAACATAATAATATGATGTAGTATGTAAGGAAAAGCGTAAATAAAGAAAAATAGCGAAAAGAAATAGAGTAAACTCAAGAAAAAGAATAAAATGAAAGATAAAAGTGAGAAGTAAGAAGCAACCTGAAACAAACTTTATTGGCTAAAAAACGTTGCCGACTAAATTCTTAAAAAAGAGACAAATAGTGGTAAAAAAATATGAAATTTGAGAAAGCATTAAATAATTGGCGAAATGAAAAGCAGCAGGACCTGATGAATATAAGTAGAAACAATATTAGCAGGCGGAAAATAATTAATAGAAGTAACTTGCAAAATGATAATTA
This sequence comes from Loxodes magnus, assembly GCA_946699065.1. Lineage (NCBI taxonomy): Eukaryota > Ciliophora > Karyorelictea > Loxodida > Loxodidae > Loxodes > Loxodes magnus. The sequence continues at coordinate 49,343 of CAMPDV010000148.1, forward strand.
AGATGATTTAAGAGGAGTAATACCTTAGGAGATGAAATAATAATACAATATATTAATATACAAAAAAGGAGGATAGATGATTCCGATGAACTATAGACCAATCTCTTTATTGAATCATGCTTTATAAATTGTAGTCGCATTAATTTCCTAGCAATTGTAAGGATATCTTCATAATGATGAAAGCGAATACTAATATGGTTTCAAAAAAAAATAATGAGCACATAAATCTTCAATCTAAGAACATTATGGAATGACCAATGCGGAGCAAAAAAGATGTTTTTGTAATATTTATTGATATTAAGAAAGCTTATGACTCAGTGCAAAGAAAAGATATATGATAAATCCTAAACGATCTAAAAGTACAGGAATGGATAATTAAACTTCTAGCAAATTTCTACTGTGAAGAAGAAATTAAATTGAAAATCAATGATTAAATAGCAAAATCATTCGCGGCAAATAAAGGGCTAAAACAGGGAAATATAACGTCGCCAAGACTATTTACTTGATAATAGCAAGACTTCTCCATAGTTTGGAAGATTAAAATCTAGGAATTTTGATAAACTATAAAAACGAAGAGGGATGAACATAATAAATATATGCAGGATACTTTGCATACGCAGATGACTTAACCTTAATAAGTGAATGGAAATTAATTAAGGAAGTAATCGAAAATTTAACCTAATGGGTAGAAAAGTACAAATTGGAAATTAGATAAAAAAATGAATGATATGAAAATCAGCAGAAAATAGTAATTGAGAAAATATTGGAAATATTATAGAGGTGGGAAGGCTAAAAATCGAAAGAGTAACGAACTTTTAGTACCTAGATCATATAATAGAAGAGAACATCAGTTTTGAAAAACACATGGAGAATAGACTAGAAGCAGCATAAAAGATGTAAACATGAATATTGGGAAAAATAACAATGAATAAGGGATTAACATCATATAATGCAGAAATAATGATAAAAACCTTCATAAGCTCACTTTTCATTTGTGGGACAGAAGTGATCTCATATTGCGAAAAATTTGTAGGAAAATAAGTGATGGAGGAATTAGAAATAATATAGTGAAGATCTTTACGAAAAATCATAGATCCCCCTTTTTAAGTTCAAAATGAGATGTTAGAACACGAATTGCAGTTTATGGAATTTAAACATTATCTATGAAAAAAACGTTGAGATTAAGAGATAGATTAATAAGAAACTAAGGAAAAACAGTAGACGAATTAATGTTCGACCTAAGCAAAGAAGAGAACTTTATATTTGAATAATATTGCACGGCAATAAAATTAAAATTAAAAAATGAAAACAAAGAAATATTTATAGATAATGTTAATAGCAATTAAAAAGGAAACAAAAACATTAATCGTTCAATATGAGAATATAGAATATACATAGAAGATAGATAAAAAATGGAGTAAATGATAACAACATTATAATATAGAAAAACATGATTTGATGAATATAAAGTAGGACCACTTAGATACCTGAGATACAACAAAAATAGAAAAGAAGAAATACGCTACCTATTTAGAATAAGAGCGAGATGTAATGGGAGCTAGGATTGCTTAAAAGAAAGACAACTAGTTATGACAAATCAATGACCTCTCTGTAATAAGGCAAGAGAAAATGAAAGGTATATCTTAGAAAACTGTTCAGAATACAAAGAAGGAAGATGTGACAAGCTGGAGAACTCTGAATGCCAGGAGAAAACTTTCTTTATCATATATCGGGGAAATGTACCTGTAATCGCATATTGCATCCTATGCTTTGGAAGGAAAAATTACAGGGACGTACTGCAGGAAGAGGAAACAGGGAAAGAGAGACCCATAAAAAAAATTTCGACATTAAATAAAATTAATTTAAAGAGCTGCGCACCAATGAGAGTGCTACGCGCTCTATGATCCAATTTATTTATTTATTATTTATAAAAAATCCATTTAAAGAAATTTTTTCAACTGTATTTCAATCTAGCATTTAATTAAGAGTTGCAAGATTTTTGGAAATGAAAAAATAAAAAATATCAAAAATTATGAAGGACTATACACTGATTTTATTAAAGCCATAAATATTGATATAGAAGACTTTTTTATGCCATTTGCATGTAACTGAATGTTGGACGTAAAACAGAAAAAACCTATCTAGAAGTGAAAATAAAGAAAAAAGTATTTTCAGGTTTTTCAAGCATTCCTAAACTTTTGTTAATTAATTTTAATTTTTCCTTTCATTTTTATACAAGCTCTTAAAAACAGCATTTTTTGCTTTACAATGATTTTAATTTTTTTATTATATAAATATTTTATTTTATTTTCACTTTTTATTTTGATAATTTTCCTTCAAAAAGTTGAAAACATTTACAAGCTTCTCTAATTTTCACACTTTTTCTTTGAGTTCTTTAATTCATTTATACCCTTTTTCTACTCTTTTTGAAAATTATATTATAATTCACTATGTTTATAGTTAAAAAATACCTTAACTTTTTATCTATTTATTAATAAAGGATTAGTTCTTTAATTTTAGTATTTAAGTTTTATTGCTTTTAACTTAATTTTTGTTATTTTAAATTAAAAATGCATAGTTGTGAAAGTTATTAGAACATCTCCAAAATATCAAAAGATGAAAAGCATTTTAGGAAACTTTAGAAAACAGCATGGAAATGTGTGTGCTTACTGTTAGTTATATTACTAGTCTTGCTTATTTTTATTAAGTTTCAAGTTGATGAATAGGAGTATACTTTGGATAATTCATTTAGAATTTGAAAGCCTCTGTAGATTGAGTTTTATTAACATGATTCTCATTAAGCTCTTTTAATAGAAGGGTAGAAAGTTACAAGTTAAACCCAACAAATACAAAATGCATTAGCGAATCAAAAAATTGAGTATGGAAATACTTACAAATTTAGCTTTCAAATCAACTACATTGAACTAAAAGGAATAGTAGTTGGAATAACTGACTGTCAGTAAGATTGGAGCAATTTGCCCACTTTTTTCACTTCCTTTTAAAAAGGAATTGGATTAAATCTAGAAAATAGAAAGTTAAATTTAAATGGAAACTAATAAAAATCATATGATTTTAACATAAGCAACAGTGAAAGTGTTGAAATGATCGTTGATACAGTTTAAGGCACAGTTAATTTTTCTATAGTATAGACACAGATAAACGTCGATTTAAAAAATGTCTCATTCGGTAATAATACATTTTATCCAGCTGTTGGTTTAAGTTATAAAAACGAATCAGTCTATTTAAGCGCAGAAATAATTGAAAGAAACGTTTGGTTTCCTTTAGAAGTAAAGTTTAATAAAGAATTGAGTAGTTAGGAACTAGAATTTGTTAATAGTAAGCAAATTAAAAGCGTCCAAGATAAAATTCAAAATGCATACATAAATATCCCTATAAAGAATGGTATTAATTATAGAATTTATTTTTAGGCATAATGGAGAAATAAGATCAAAAAAATCTAGTTTGGTGTTACACAAAAATTTAAAGAGACTGATAGCAAGTCTTTTTGCTAAAACAGATATGAATGTATTAGTACTGAAAAAGAAGAAATATATAATAAATAAATTTATCATTCAAGATACTTATAATCGAATGAAATTTTAGTCATGGAAATCTAAACAAAGGATAAAAAAGTTGAATTCTAGTATGGAAATAGAAGATTTAAGCTGTCATTTAAAGAAATTACTGATGTTAATGAATAGCCATACTACCCTGCAGTTTGTCTTTTTGGATAAGAACAAGAAGTAGTTATAGTAAAGGCTGAATATTTAATTCTATGAGTTGATCTAAGTGAAAAATCGACAATTTAAAGCAAAAAATTTTGAAAATCTTCTGCTCTAAATATTTAATTCTATCTCGCAAGTTCTTAAAAAATTCATTTATATCATCAATTTTAAAAACAAACAATAGCTTTCTTTTTCATAAGGCAATTGACTTGCAATATCTACAATATTTTGAAATTATCTAGATAAAATTTATATTGTCATCTCTTAAAAGCAACATAAATTTAAGAAAAAGGCTTTTATGTCTAGAAAAAATATTAAATAATAATTCTCCACAGACAAAATCGCTAAAAATTATACCTTTTGATAGTAACTTTAACTATTTATTAAATTGAAGACGCAAAGAGATAAAAGTTCATTATTGTTCTTCCAAATTTTAAAAACATTTTGGATATAAATTTTTTTAATTTACTAAATGAACAGACTCGAACTTAATCAATCTAGCATACTTGCTACTCCTATTATTTATTTATCTTATAGAAGGAAAATGATCTTAATAATCTTAACGATTTCTTTTAGTCTTCACTACTTTATTTAATTTAATTAAATAAAAAAATTTTAGTAGCTATAAACCTAAAATGTTTGAAGCTTCGTCTAGATAAAAAGATTTTCAATGAGATAAAATTCTCAAATCTTAGATATTTCATTCTTTCATGAATGTTAGGAATAATAATTCTTGACTAAAGGAGCGATAGAAATTTTGCTAATAAGCCACTTCTTTTATTTTTATCTCTTGTTACTTCTATTTGCTTAAATTCCTGGATTCTTTCATATAATTTCCAAGTTTCCCTAAATTTCTCAATTTAGTCACTTTTTTTTATTTTTTAATAAATTTATGCAAGATTAAAAAAATCTGGCTACAATAGAAAAAGAAAGCTTTACAAAATAGAAAGCTGATTTCTCTAGTATAAAAGTAAAAAATTGATACTGTATTTAACAGGAATTTGTATGAAATGAGTACCAGAATCTATAAAGAAATTCTAGATGCAATCAAACGAAAAAGCATTAGTATTTTAAATATTTATTATGATTAGGAGAAACCAGAACGATTTTAGCTTTAAATGTATCTAATTCTATTTAGAGCAAAAGGGACTATTTAAGAAAATGCTTGCAAGGCTATATCCAATTTTAAGTTCTTATACTTATACTATTTATATGAACTTTAGAATTTATTATAAAGTTGACTACTGAAATAAGATTCTGTATCCTTATTGCTCATACTAGTATGTTTATAATTTTTAAACAACTGGAATATTCATACTTGAATGAAAAGAATTAAAAGAACTTAATTCTTAAAATAAAACTCTTCAAGCATTGCTTTTATTCTCAATTTGAGGATTAGCTAATATAGCCAATCTCTTGCTATTATTTTACAAGATATAGTTGAGAAAGCTTTAAAGCATTATTTGTGCTAAATTTTCGTAACTAGGTATGAGAATTCATTACACCTTCTATTTAATTCAAAAATACCTAATTGGTGTTAGCTATTCTTACTCAGGTAAAGCAAACCTCTAATATATTTTTGCAGTATGTAGAAGCTTTAAATACCACTTTGAAATTATAAAATAAGTATTCCAATATCTTTCTGGTAATCCTAAACCTATAAGAAACAAATCTCAACTTTACCAGTGTTCACAGGAGCAAATGATAAAGGAATTGATTCTTTAAGAAAATGTAATCAACTTAGATTAATTTTAGAGCGAAAAAAGAAAAATTATGGTCATAAATATAAAAAACAGGTTTCAAAAGAAATAAGGTATGAATCAACTATTTTTTGCTTATGAGTATAATTTTATTTTAGAAGCTAAATATTTTTTATCATATATGAATAGTAATCTATAAAATAAGTTTTTATAGCCTAATTAATTGATTTATAGCTTTGAGAAAAAAGTTATATTATGGAAAAAGTTGACACAAGAAGAGATGAAATTAACTTATTGGATTTGTTTCAAAATGATTAGAGATAAACAGTAAAATTAAAGACTTCTAATTAGAAGATTGACTAAAGTAAGCATGATAGCAAGGGATGCAAAAATTTAATAAAATAAACGCAAAAAATCAAGGACCAAGGGTAGAAAAATTAAAGGAGTAGAGGATAAAGAAGAAATTAAAGTAAAGTGCAATTAAATAACTGGAGAAAATAAAATTATTCTACTTATACAGAAAATGAAGAATAAAATGAGCCTAAGAATTCTATTTTTATACTGCTTATATTTTTTATCTTTTTGATATGAATTACAAATTAGCTAGAATAAGTTCCTTCTTTAAAAGATTCAGATATCTATAGGTGAAGATAAGTCATATGAAAGGATTATAATTCTAATTAATTATTTTTAAACATATATAGGATCATTATAACCATACTTCTAGTTTAAATTTTATCCTCAATCTTAAAATAATTCAAACTTGTAAAATATTTTAGATTCAGAAGATTTAGTTTAAAAATTAAGTGGTTAAAAGGGAAAATAAGTTAATGTAGCTAAATCACATTCAAGAAGCATAGTAGTGATAATATGCTTATTAGCTAAAGATAACTCGATAATTATCACTGCTAGAATATTAAATTCAGTGTTATTTGATTTTTGTTTGCTTGACTTGAAAAAACAAATATCTATGCTAAGTATAGTTCATTAGAGATTTTATTTAATTATTAACTATCTTTATTAAGTAAGATACAAAATTAACGATATGGTTCTCTTGTCTATAGTAATTGGACTATATTGAATTTAAGAGGCTTCAATTAAGTGATTTTAGGTAATTATTCAGGTAAGAAATGAGCTAATAAATCTCTTTTTTATCCTTAATCATATTTCTATAAATAGACTTAAGTTCTTAGCATTACCTTAATCAATCTTCATCTGACTTATATTCAATAGCCTCTTTTCATTCCATAAATGAAATATCACTATACTTGAAAATTTAATTATCATAATGAGCATTTATCTAATAGAGAGAAGAGCCATGATTTAATAATTCCTAGCAATATCTAAACTAATTAGTTTCGATAATAATTTCTACACATAGTCTCATTAAGCTAAGAGGTAGATAGCCATATGATTTTATTCTTTCTATTATTAGATTATTTTATTTTGCTCAATGCATAAACTAAAACCAAAGCCTAATATATAAAGCCAGCAACTTTCAATTGTTTATTTTAGCAGGTTTGGAAAACTGCTTACAGTTTAAAAAATGTGGATACATTCTAGAATTTACTATCATTTCTTACATCCTACTTAATACTTTCCTTTTACAAGCTTAAATATTCAGAAATAAAGGATGGAAATAAACAAATTTCACGCTAATCAATATCTTTATATAGCATACTCATAGCTCTTTTAAGAAGATTTGCTCATTAGTTTATTTCTCAAAAGTTTCTTAATACAACTAATGCTTTTAAATCTATCTCGATCTTTAAATTTTAAAAATGTTGCAGCTTTTTTCTTGAATTAGGAGCAAAATATTATTGCTGACTCTTAATGAAACGAGATTAAATCTTGTGAGATAAATATCTGTGCAGAGGGGAAAGGGATCTAAGGTATATAGTCTTGTAAAATTGAGTTAACTTAAAGTAGATATAATAGGTAGTGACTTTAGCCTATAAAGCTACTTAAAATAAACTGGACTATTAGCTATTTCTTTATTTATAGTTGGTTTATAAAACAGACAGATAGAATGAAGTCTTATATATAGGGATAAAAAGCAAGTCACTTATAGCACTATTATTAAAATAGTTATATAGTGCATAGATATTTAAAGGAATAGACAAATAAAGCAGATAAGTATAATATAAGGAAAGAGAATAGCCATTAATATAGCTATGTCTTAGTATTAAGAACTAGTATAATGAAAGCAGCTTAATATTAAGGCTTTCTAGCTCTTTAACTCAAATGAGGCTATAAAGTTAAAATAACTTACTTAGCATTTAAAAGGTTTTAATCAGCTTACTTAGTTATTATTTAAATCATATTAATGTCTTAGCTTCCCTTAATAGAAAAATAGAAATAGGAATAAATATAAAAGTACTTAACTGTAGCGGAGAGATAGAACCAAAGCAGGAATAGTAACAGAGAGAATTCAAGTCAGATTAATAGGAGATTTATGTAGAATTAGCTAAATAAAGCTAAAATAAAGAGAAAGTCATATGATTTATCAAAAGCTGTGTAAATAATCTCCTTAAATGTAACTTAAAATTCTAATTAAAATAGACAATGCTGACTAGATAAATCAGTAGATTAATAATCAATTAAAAATTCAATTAATCATTCTTTAAGTGCTGCCAATTCTAAGTCGAATATAAGCTTAGAGTCAATTAACGGATAGTAGAATTCAAGAAAAGGATAGAAAAGAGAAAGCTAAGATTTAAGCTAATAAATAAAGAAGAGTAATAGAAAACTAATTCCTAAGATTATTTTACCTTAGAAACAGACATAAAACTAGACTATTCAAAATGAGAGAGCTTATTACAAAAGTCAGGTAAATACTCCTAAGCTACTTGGCTAATTATAAGAATAAAGATCTTAAAGTTAAGAAAGAAGTGAAGTAAATTCATAGCTTTTGAGGTCTTATTCTAATTAAAATTCTAACAATTCAAGTTAAAAAGCTAGTTCGTATATTTTCTGATTTACAGACTTTGAAGATCAAGATTGAAACTATTTGAATAATGAAAAGTTATAGCCAGAAGAGAATTGAAGCTAAAAGTTAAGTTCTGATACAAGTACTAATAGTCCAGAATCCGATTATTCAGGCAATAATAAAAATATCAAGAGTAGACAGCAAAGCTTGAACAGAGCTTAAGTTTAAAATGAAAAAGGCAAATATAAATAAAAAAAATTGATCTCTCTTATTCCAAACAAATAAGATGCTATTTACGAGCAGAAGTATCAAAATTTTTTAGCTAAAACAATCAAATAAAAGAACAAAATCAAGCATTAGTATAATCTTAAGTTTAAGCACAGAAATTCATTTAAAGATAAAATATAAAAAAGAAAAAATTAAAATTAACTAGACCGAAATTATAGCGAAGAAAGACTGATAAAATAAGAAAATCACTTGACTTATAAAAGTGAAAATGACTAAAACTAATCTTTTTTAAATATTAGCTAATAATAAGCTGATATATCTAATGAATCTTCTGGACTAGATCTATCATCAGATAATTAGCTTAATAATATACTACCAGAAAGTGAAAAAATGATTAAAAAAGGAAATAGACAGAGATTTAAAAGCAAACTAAATAAAGTTTTCACTAAAAAAATAAAAAATCTAAATGGTTAGGCTTTAAGTGAAGTTTAAACTCCATCATCTGCAACTTTTGGAGTTTAAAAAACTTTCAAAAAATAAGATGAAAATTAGTAAAAAGGAAATTTATATGATGGCTATAAGCAACAGAAAAATTAAGCTTAAATTTAAGACCAGGGTCAATTATAAAACTAATATCAAATTAATATTTTACCAAATGATGAAAAGAAAGAAGGTAAAGAGGAAATTAATAAAAACAATGAATTTTCGAAGAAGCTAAATTAAAAAATTTAGACATTAAAAGAAAATTCTCCTTTATGAAACAATTCTTTCGAACTTAATAACGACCAAAAGTAAAATAACTAGCATAAAATAAATGCTTTTTTGCTGTTTTGCTAGGAAAATTTTTCTTAAGATAAAAGTCTTCAAAGAAGTTTAGAACTATGCTTAAAAAATGGAGAAGATTTGACGGATGCATTTCTATTTCACGAGAGGATCGCAGTAAAGTGGATTAAAAATTTAAGTAAAAGTACTATATTAGATCTAAATAAAAATCATATTGTTAACTTTGCAAAATTGTATGATCAGTAGTTACTTGAGAATAAGGTCTCGGAGTTTAATAAATAATCCACTTTTCTTACTCGTTATTGCTCTGATCTATTACAAATAATAATAGATTAAAGTTCTAATCTGCCAATCTCACTAAAAGTTTTCTTTTATTGCATCTTTATTTAAGGTAGAATTATACCTAGACAATTTTTAACTCCTTTCGAAAGAAATCGAATCTAATTCGAATGCAACCGTATGATGTAATTTTTATTATAAAGATTTCCAGATAAGCAGTAATAAGATTTTTTGATTTGCTTCTATATTATTTCAAAAATCTTAGTCAGCAAAGTTTTACTTAGATCTTTAAAGATATAACTAGAAGTAAGTAGTGTTTAGGTAGAAAACTTAAAAATACTCAATAGTATTTTTCAAGCTTAAGTCATTTAAAACTTCCTATTTGTAGGAAGGTAAAAAATCGATAAGTAATTGCTAGAAAATGATATCTGATTGACTGACAACTACACAACTCTTTCTTCAGTAAGGTTTGACTATTTAGAAAAATTACGATGGAATATCTGATAAGTTATATTCCATCTCTAAAATGAAAAACTTTCTACTCAGAATGCAGGATTTTGCATAATTACTCCAAAAATAGTTGAACTAAATTGGAAAAATACTAAGATAGCAAAGCTAATAACTAGGATAGCAGTTATAGATACCAGAAATGTAGATTGAAGAGGAAAAAATTAATGATATTATACACTATTCTTCACGCAAAAATACTAACTAACTTGTATTATTTATACATTTTATTCTTTAAAACGATTCAAAAAGCCATGCATTTATAAACGTTTATAGACAAATACTTCTTTTTCCTTTACTCTATAAAAATAGATTTTCAAACCTAAAAATACTTTAAATTGATATCTGAATTAGATAAAGTTGATCAACTATGCTGTATTTCAAAAATTGAATTTGGCTTTTCTTAAAATATAGACTTGAGATATTATTTGAGTAGCATTAAGAAAATAAATCCAAAGCATTCTAGATTTAATAACTAGCATCTTAAAAATTATTCCGCTAGTATTAAACTTATCTAAATAAATTGCCTGACAAAAGATGAAAATAAACGATTTAAAAATAATTTCAAGCTATAATAGAAAAATCTCTGTACTTGGATTCTTTTTTTAAATATATTATAACTCCATAACTAATAAAAATCAATAGCAGTGATCAAAATCCACTTGAACTTGATCATTTGAATTAAACTATTATAAATACTTTATGCTTTTAAATAAAAGCAAAAGCTTATAAAACAAGAAGAGGTTATTCATGCTTAAGGAATTTTCTTAATTCTAATTTATTGGTTTTGGTATATTAATAAAATCTTGTCAATGCTAACTTCAACTAAATATTGTGAAAGTAAGTTTGAAAATGAGAGATATATAAAATGTATTTAGCTTAATAAAAAGAATAAATTACTTTATTTACTATTAAGTATTCATACTTGGTTCTTCAATTATCATATATAAATATAAGTAACCTATTTACTCATTGATATATAAATATCGGATAATATTTGTTTAAGAAAGTGAAGGAACTTATTAAATATCTGGACTTGCTATCTATTTTATATTATAAGTATATAGCTAAAATTTATTCAGGTAAAGCATCGTTTATTAAGTATTAAAAACTATTTGAATAAACATATCTAAGAAAACATTTTTGGGTAAATGCTACTTCAAATTATTACATACCTATTACTAAAAATGAGGGTTTATATTTTAGTATATTTAACTTAATCGTGAAATCTAAATCAGTCGAATTTTTAAGTGATTAACAAGCTCGCTCATATATTCTATAGCAAATCCATTAAGGTAATCAACTAAAGTGTTGCTATTTAAAAAATCTAAAGAAACTAAGTTGTCAAAGACTCTAAGATAAAAATGTAGTTAATTCCTAAATTTACTAAGATATACTTAGATATATCCAAACAAGATAAAATATATATAGTAGAATCATTATAATATTCATATTATTTAGAATTTTATGTTATACTTATATCCTTTTATCATTTTAGACTTTTTATTGAAAGTATTTTATTAAAATAAATGCCTCAAATCACATTAATATCCTTGGTAATTTTAGCTTATTTCAAAGACCTTAAATATAATTTTTAATTTGAGCTTTTAGTTTTAAGGCTTTAGTTATTTCATCTCTGAGATTCAAGAAATAGGTATACCACTTTCAGCTCCTCTTCGAATTTTAAACTTCCTAATTCAAAAACATTTTAGTTAAAATCTATTTGTATAATTTAATCAAACAGCCTATAAGTATTCTGTCTATAATCTTAAAATCTTATTGACTTTCTCAATTGCTCTAATGATTTTTCGAACATAATAAAGAGCTTATAGAATTAATAAAGTTCGTTTTATTCTATCAAAACTGTTTATCGCGTATTTTATTGATAAATTTATTAAACTAAAAATGATTTTTTCTATTATTTATTAACAATATTTAATGAAGACAAATACTAAGTTTTAAAAGTGACTCCAATATTTTTTGTTTTTATAATGGATATAATTTAAGGTATATTCCAAGATATGTACCTATATGATTCATATTTAGTAAAATATTTTGATTTAAAGATCCAACAATACTATATATATCAACGATCTAAAATTCTTCTTGGTATAGATAGATCATAAATATCTTGTTTAGATATAAATAATATATGCTTTTATTGATTTGCTATATATGCATCATATATTTTACAAGTATGATTGCTTCATACTATCACTAATGTTACTGATGAAGCTGAATTACGCACTTGTTTATATCTAGCTTAAATAGTTATCAATCTCTTAAATTCATAGAAAAATTAGGATTCAATTATAATTTCTACTTTAGATGCCAAAGGAGTTCTTTGGAAATACATATAATTAAATCTTTTAACTTTCAACGATAATTTAGTTTCATTCTATTCTAATGTAATATCTTTTACCCATTACATTGTATATATTACTAGATGCTATCATTTCAGATATTATATTGCTAGAATGATTTTCAATCGAACTTAATCTAGTTTAATTAAATCCTTTTAAAACTCTTTAGTTACTTACATTGTAAATATAAACCATCATATAGATTATACCAAACAAACCAAGAAGCACACTCTTAAATCATTTATAGTCTATTAAGCTTGTCTATAAACCTTCAATTTAAATCGACTCTAATTTCATAAATCCTCCTATACAAACTAAATCCATTTTTTTATTTTGGCTTTAAGATAAACACAAAAAATTAAACTTCTTTAGGTATTACTTTTTTCAAGTAATTAGATAGGCTTTATTATTATTTACCTTTGAAAATAAAAAAGATAGTTTATTTAAAAAGGATTAAAATAGCAATAGTAGGATATTTTATAATAATACGATGCTTTTATAAGTTTACCCTGAGTATCAGCTAATTTTCTTTTTTAGATTTAGATAATAAATTAATAAAATTAGAGCTAAGGAATAGGTTAATCTCTTGCTTCTTGCTACAATATAAACTTTCTAAATCAGTCTTTCAAATACAAATTTAGACTGCATCAAGTCTATTAATTTACAGTATCGTCTTAGATAACTATTTTATCTATTCTTGAGAGCGATGGTCATCTTTCTTTCATTTAACTAAGTTACTAAAATAAAAGCTTTAGATTCTAACTTACTCTAGTAAATAATATCATAATATAAAATTAAAAAATTAAGGGTATATTGAGTATTAATATCAAAGCAAAACACTCTCGCTTTCTAAAAAGCTAGATAGTTAATTCCTTCTGAGTTGACTCTTAGAAATTAAATAAAATTACTCGTTAGATTCTATTTGATTAAATATAGCTTTTTACTTTATTTCAGGCCTGTGAATCATAATTAAAACCTTACTGATATTTTTGCTTCATACTTTTCTTATAAAAAGTCTCTAAATTTGACAAAAGGAACAATCCAAAAAAATGTTGCTTCCCTATTTAATAAAACTAATTAGATTATAATTAATTTATCTTGCTTAGATAGAGAAATCTAGTTACTATAATTGGATTTTTCCCCTATTCTTTTATCAAAACCAGTGGTTGAGTTTGCTTTTCTTCCTTTTCAGTAAAACGATAAAAAATATTTCCTAGACTATTCCTTAATTAATTTTATAATTCTCAATTTTTATTCCTTTAACATTGAAAAATAAATTTCTTTACCTGGATAATTAGATAATCTAAGTATATACTCTACTAAGAAGTATATTGGTAATAAGTAATCATATGGGTAAAGTTAATTTAATAGCCAGATTAAAAGCAAATAGACGTTTGGGTGTTTTGTATTAAGTTAAGAAAACAGTAAGCATCCTAGCCTCGATATGATAAGCATTCATTAATTTGCTAATTTTAGGAACTGACAATAAGGGATATAATTATTTAACCATGAATAACCTTATCAAATTTTATAAAAATTGAAATTGAAAAAAGCTATAGAGCTAGATTAAGATAAAGCATATCATTGTAAAAGATTTATAATCTATAAGTACTCAAAGGAATATCTGGATAAACAGAAGGGCATATAAGCAGCCATAGAAAAATAAGGTAGGCTAACTAACAAAACTACTTATCTTTAATTAAACTAAGAAACTATTTTATTTTCTTATTATTGATTTTGCTAAGAAAATTTAGCTATAAAAGCAGATTAAAATGGATTAAAACTTTAACACTCAAACTAAAATTTTATAAGATTGTATGCATTAAACGAAGAATGCTTAGGATGTCAGTGAGTAACTTGAAAAGAACTAGAGTGAGAGAACTAAAAAGGATTCGTAAAAAGTTAAAATAAAGGTTTTGAAATAAAATAAATTTGGTTAGTTGAATAAATCTTGAGATTTAGCTTAGAGCTTTGGAGATAGATCAAATTTAAAGAAGTTTATTAGAACTTAGATTAATGAAAAATAGCTTTAGCAAGACTAGGTATAGCATTAAACCAAAATCTTTAAAAATGATATTTCAAAAGAGTAACGACAGGATAAAGATTAAAAATGAGATAAATATGATAATAAAAACTTTTTGCTAATTCGTAAGATTGAAAGGGTAGTAAGCAAATAATAAAACTCTGATAATTTGAGACTTTAAAATTAGAAGGATAATAATCATCAAAATAATTTAAAAGCAGAAGAATGCCCAATCGGCAGGTAAAGAGGAAAAAAGTATCAAATTTGCATTCCTAAAAAGTCTAATTAGGTTTCTAGTTTCTAATCTAGCTAAGAAAGCGAGAATACAAAGGATTTATCATTTAAAAATGAAAATGCTTCTCTATAAAGAAATCTGCCAGCTACTTCTTTTCTTTTTTGGTTTTTTGAATTTGAAGAATAGAATTGAACCTATTTATCACAATAGAAGAGACAAAAAAATAAAACAATTACATAAGAATCATCAAGTATGAGCTAAGATTCATCTCTATCTATAACCTAAAGCGAAGTTAATAACTCTAGCTGACTATAAGATAAAAATACTCCAAAAACGACAAAAAAATCCAAAAAACATCAAAATAAAAATAAGTAAGATACGATCTAAGAAAAATACTAACTTGATTAAAGCTTTGAATAGAAATATAAGCAT
This sequence comes from Loxodes magnus, assembly GCA_946699065.1. Classification (NCBI taxonomy): domain Eukaryota; phylum Ciliophora; class Karyorelictea; order Loxodida; family Loxodidae; genus Loxodes; species Loxodes magnus. The sequence goes on from CAMPDV010000148.1 coordinate 64,547, forward strand.
TTTTTACTCAGAAAAGAAAAGCTAAAAATTAAATAAAAGAGTAAATCATTTCTTCATTCATCGAATATGTCAATAATCTAAAAAAATTTAGCGAACAAATTAAAAAAGCAACTAGATAGCCACAATAGCGAGCTAAGGTAAGAAGATGCAAATAATTCAAGATAATTTTTTTAGAACCAATCACCCCAAAAAACTAAAATTTAATCTTAAAGTCAAATATAAAAAAGTGATAAATAGAATGAGATTGAAAAATAGAATACTTAATAAAATTCAAAACCAGACATAATATAAGAAGAGACACATTCTACTAGAGGAAAGTTAATAAGATAGTATTTTAGAAGTAAATTGAATAAAATGATTACTAAAAAATAAGTTTTACAGACAAATGATTCTAAAAGTGAAACTTAAAGTCCTATATAATGCTAGCCAGTTTTATTGAAACCTTAATTTCATAAGACGGAATTAAATTAGTATAAAGGAAATTGATTTGATGATTATAAAAGGTCAAGTTATTTAAATTAAAATTAGAATCAAAATTAAGAATCAAAAATAGATGAAAGCGCCAATTTTTTACCTAATATTGAAAAGTAGGCCAAATAGGAAATCGACTTTTAAAATTTTAATTAGTAATCTAAAGAAACTAAATGATTTAACATGTAAAATGGTCTTTAAGAACCTGAAAGTTAAAGATTTGTCAATAATAAAAAAGATTTAAAAGAATAAAAAGTTAATTTAAGATAAAATGAACAGATTTAAGAAGACTAATTTCTACAGGAATGCAAAGAAAAGTTCTCAAATGATAAAAACCTTCAAAAAAGTCTGGTTTTATGTCTTAAAAGTGGAGAAGATTTGATAGAAGCATATAAATTTCATGAAAATATTGCTGTTAAATGAGTTAAAAATGTTTGCTTAAAGGTAGTTAAAGACCTTTTAGATAATCATGTAGTAAACTATGGAAAAATGATGAATAAATAACTGATGGAAAATAAAGCATCTGAATTTAATAAATAGGCCTCTTTTATAATTCGCTATGGATCAGAACTTATTCAAGAAATAATTAATCAGGATTATAATTTTCCAAACTCGCTAAAAGTATACTTCTTTTGCATATTTTAACAAGGTCGAGCAATCTCTAGCAATCATTTAACTCCTTTTGAAAAGAGTCGAGTCTAAGTAGAAAGCAATCGCTTGATGTAACTTTTTATTATTTAGATTCAAGAACAAGTATTAATAGGACTTTTTGCTATGCTTTTATATTATCACCAAAATTTTAGTAATGAAGTTATTGATCTAGCCTTAAAAGTTTGAAGTAGACATGAGCCAGTTGTAGAAGGAAAACTTTAAAGTATTGGCAAGCATTATACAAGCTTTTACTATAGAAAATTTCTTGCAGGTTGGAAGAGATAAAGCAGAAAAAAATATTATAGAAAATGATGTTTTTAGTACTGATAACTACACAACAGTCACTTCAGTAAGATATAAAATACAGAAAAATTACGATGGAATTTCCGACTAGTTATACTCATATTCTCAAATTTAACATATACTTAGTAAAATAAAGGAATCTGGCTGGAATATAACAATATAGTTAAATAAAATTGGAAATTCAATAAGACATATAAGTGAAATTTTTGGAAAATAGATAAAAATTCCTTATGTTAATAGTGAGACTAAAGAATATTATGATTATATGAAAATGAAAATAAGACAAAACATTAATTGATAGTACTAAATTTAGATTTTTTGGCCTATTTTTTATATTAAATAGCTTCCTCTAAGGGAATTAAAAAATCCTTTAATCATTAATTTTAAATGTTTTTCAGCTTTCTTTTTTTTAAGAAGCTAGCTATTATATTTAATTTAACTTCTACTGATGACTCTAAATAAATATATTTCTAGCTTTTCATATGAGTAATAAAAGATAGTGCTAGAAAATTTTAATTAAGATATATGATTATATGTTATTCCTTACACTTCCAATCTTTTTAAAACATATTAAACTTTATTTTAAATTAAGCTAGTCATAAGTTTTAGAACTAAAATAGAGCCTAGATATTTATCAATCCTTTATAACCATTTAATTCCAACATATTCTAACTTTCTTGCATTATTTCCTTTGATATAATCTCCCTAAGAATTGTTCTTTTATTAATAGTTTTAATCTCAAAGTATCAATTCGCAGATAAAGGACTTTGTAATAATCCTTATATAATTATCTAAATTAAAGACAATGATTGCTTATCCTTTCTTATTACTATTATTTGAATCCTTAACGTTTATAATTAATTAGTCACTATACATTAATAATGATTATTTTGAATACCTCTTTATATTCTCTAACTATATGATTCTTTATTTCTTCGTAACGCTAACCATTACCTTAAAGGAATTAAATTACCAGAAAATGTTTTTTTCCTTTTATGAAAATTTAAAGTTATTAGTTGAAGATTATTTATAAAATACGAATTCTTTGAAAAGGAGCTAGAGAGTGATATGATAATTATAAAAATGTATCAGTAAAGAAGAATATAAATTACCCTTTTTATTAAGCTATTTAGGGCTATTAATTCATCCAGTAATCAGTAAGCATTTTCTACCAGTTTAGAAAATCAACTAGTCATCAGATCTTAAAGTTTAGTTTTTTGTCATATCAATTTAAGCATTTTATTAGGTTAAATGCATACTTTCAATTTATAGCCAAGGTTATCTAGTTTACACTTTATAAATATAGCTTAGATTTGGAATGAAGAACTAGATTAAAGTATGAAGATAAATTAGGAAATTCTGGTGGAAAAGATTTAGAAATTATGAATAGTTGATCATAAAGATCAAAGCTGAATTAAGATTTGATGATAAAAGTATCTAAAAGCATTTTTAAATAAAGACTTAGTTTTAGTTGAATGATGAAGGTATTTGAAATGAAGTTCTCATCTAAATTAAGATACTATAATGTCGAGAATTTGCATTAAAAAGTTTGACTTTTAGATTATTTATATAGAGGCTGATTTTTAATAATCAGTATTAGATTTTAAGAGTGAGATACAAAAAATGATTTAAATTCCACCTGAATAACAGATTTTAATATTTGCAGGAAGGTAGTTAGAAAATGATAGGATTTTAGGAGATTATTTAGTATCCAGAGAAAATACTTTGTGACTATTTATAAAAATCCTAGCTGGTTCAGAAGTAGAACAGAAAGTAGAACTTTCTTAGAAAAAATTCTATAAAGCATTGTAGACTAATTAACTTTGTTGAACTCAGATACATTTTACTCTTAACTGATTTATTTTCTTATTTTAATAATTATTCTCCTTTAGTAGTTTAGAAGCTTTAGAAAAAAACTATTTGATTTAAGTTTCATCCCACAAAGCTAAAAAATAGTCTGGTAATAAATTTAATTCAAAAATGAATTGCACCAAAATATAAAGAATATTTGCAGCTTAATGTTTATAAATTAGCCTAGTAACCACTAATAACCTATAATTGAGTTTTAATCTTTAAATTATATAATAAGGCTTTAAAATAAAAGTTAAATAGGATAAAGAAAATGGAGGGATTAAAAATATCTTAATTGATATAGATAAACAAGGTTTTTATTATCTTAAAATATTTAATATATAAATTATAAATAAATAAATAAAAATTATTATAGAGCGTGTAGTACCTCATTGGCGCGCAGCTCTTTCAATATTAATATTTAATATTAAGAAAATGTTCTCACGTTTCTTCTTAAAATTCTAGAATTTCAATTAGTCATGTCAGCTTCTCCAAATGGGGAATCTTCCTATTAAAAATTATTCTTAAATCTTGAGCCAAATGCTTCAGTCTTCTTGAATAAGGTCCAAATAAGAGATAGTTATTAAATCGGTAATTAGAAGGCCCGTCAGTCGAACTTTCATACTGCTAGAGAGAATCCTAAGGGTAAGTTAGGCATGACTCAACGGATCTTATCCACCCTTGCCCGTGGTGGTATCTAGTGCGAGATTACTCACAATGCAGTATGCACTGCACCAGATTACCTACTAGTTTTCCTGACGCGGTCAACATCGATTTTGTATTATAATATAATAATTATATCATAATACAAAACATTAGGGAAAATTATCAATTTTAAAGTTACTTTTATCTTTTGGATTATATCATTACAATGAGAAGCAAATTTTAATTTGTAATATTTTAGTAATTAATTAGTGATTATTTAAATGAGCATAACTAAATAACTTTTAATAATTTAAATTTTTTTATAAAAGTTCGAATGATACTATCATTATATAATAAAAAAATCCATAAGAAAGTGATTAAATGGATAGAAGTTAAATAGAGAAGATTAATATCAAAATTAACTTTATTTGAGTTAACTCACTAACTAAGAATTTTATACTTTGAAAATGTTTAGTCTATACAATAAATAACTAGATTATTAAAAAAAATTTTAGTTCCTAATTTTATTATTTAATGCTTCGAAACTAAATAGATTAAAGAGGACTAGCTATAAATTAAATTATGCCTACAATCTTAAAAAATATAAGAGCTAACTTTTTAAAATATGTTTTTAGATCTAATAACAAACAAAAGGAATTTCCATAGTTTATTTTATTAAAAATTTATATAATTAGCAAAAATTTAATTTCCTTTTTTCTCTCTTTCAAGCCAATTTTTCTAATACTTGATGCAACTTAAAAGAAATAAAAAAAATTGGAAATTCTTCTGAAATAAAAATTAAAAAATTTGATTTTTTTTAATTTTGTTTAGTACAAATAAATATTATTTTACCATACTTAAAATCTCTAAATTTACAATAATTTGTCTTTTTCTCATTTCAACATTATTTTATTAATTATTTTAAATTTTAAGATATTTTATTATTAAATACTTAATTAATTAAATATTTTAAATTTATACTACATTTAAAAAAAAATTTGAGTTATTTTATTTAAATAAAAAGTTAAAAGCTGTATTGAAATAAAGATTATAATCATATTATAAATTACATGGAATATTGAGAATTTCGAACTTTATTTTAGAGTTAAAGGAGGTTAGTATGATTTCCAGATATTTCTGGCTTTTTAAATCATTAAATTAAACAATTTCTAAGATTTATATTTTTCTTAATCTAAACGTCTTAAAGATCAGTTATTTCTTAATTGGAAAAGAAACTTTTTAAAAAAAAATTTTCAAGTACTTTTGCAAATAGATTTGAAAAAGAAAAATGATTGAGAGTTTTAGAGAAATATAAATTTTTTATAAGCATTCATATATAATTTTTAAAGGACTTCACCTTTATTTTGCTTGTCACTTATTAGTTTATGAAGAGAGTTAATTCTCAATAATAATATTATTCTTCGGAGTAGATTTGTATTATGTCTTGCTATCCCTTACTTTTACTGAAAATTTTCTTCATAAGTTTACCTACGACAAATCCCTACTGCTTTTTGTTCCAAACTTTAGCTCCCTTTTTTATTTGAGGTATTGCTTGAATTATTTTTGTTATTTTCTTCTATATAATTTTACTTCCTTAGTGCAGTATAAATAAATATTTGATTTCAAGTCTTTCGTTCTTCTGCTTTTCTTTTTTACTAAAATTTACAACGTTTTCTTACCCTATAACCTTGCTTTTTGCTGTATCTGCATCTTATTATCGGTCTTCTGTATATATAAATTAATGCTTAATTTATTTCTTCTCTCTCTGTCTCTTCATCCATTGAATCATAGTTCTTTTTATTTTACATTTCCTATTTCTTTTCAGAATTATTCTTTGCAATCTTTTTTTGTCTACTGGATTAATGAGTATATTTGCCGAACATAAGGTCTACTTACAATATCTTTTTATTCTATTGTTTACTTGTTTCAGTTAATCAATTTGCTAGTTTAGTTTCCATAAATTTATTTGAAAGTTCTTGGACTACTTGTTAGAGTTTAAGATTTTCGCTTTGAAATGTTAAATATCAAATTACATTCTTATGTGTTTTATTGATCTAGTTTGGAGACTGCTATTAGGTGTCTTTTTATTATTTATAAACATAATTATACGCAGCATTAAATGCTATTATGCATTTCTGCTCCAATATTCACTATAAAAGCATTTATTTAAATTCTATTCTTTAAGCATCTAAGTTTTAAATTAATTCCTTATACTTTAAAAAATGTTAAGCATTTTAACGTAAATAAAGATACTTCAAAGTTTTAAAAACATCTTACAACTAAAAGATCTAATTTTCAAAGATGAACCCAAAGATTTATCTTTCTATTGTACTATTTATAAATATGAAAAAAAGCGTTTAAGAAATAAGAAATTTCCCTTGTAAAACCTAAAAACACTTAGCAGGATGTAGCATTTTATCTATAGACTCTTTAGATAGAGAATTAAGAATACACAAAAGGAATAATTGAAAAGATGGTGGGAGCTGAGAATGACCTTCGTGACAACACTTTCTGGTTTTATGGCTAGGAACAAGTTCCTTTCCTGTCGCTGAGAAAGTCCCTGGTCAGAGTCATTTTCTGAAGGGAACACTGTTTTTGAGATTATCCGCTCTTGGTAGGGGCTTGAAGCCTGACTGCTCATAGCGATGGAGCTCCCTAGCAGCTGTGCCTGGAGCACAACAGGATATCCCCGTTATTCCATAAAAAGAGAATGTCGGGACGTGCAATCGGAAAGGAGTTTCCCGTTCAAAAACTTTTTTAGTTGAAATTAATTAATTAAGAATAAACAAAAGCATGGAAGGAATTAGGTCTAATCCTGCATTTGTAACTAATTTAAGATATAATTTTACAGACAGATAAAATAATAAACTTCGAAAATATGTAAATCAGAATAATCCTAGATATAAAATGAACCAATCGAAATAGAATAACAGCCTGCAATAAGTATATTACCTATCGGAAAATAATGATAAAATGGTACTGCAATGCGTTCGGAATATAAAGCAAGAAATTGCTACCAATTTTAATAAAAATAAAAGAGATTAATATAAAATAAATGGTAAGATATATTTAGAATATCCTGCATAAGTAAAGATTTACTTTATCGAAAAAAATACTTCAACTAAAAAAAGAAGCTTCTTATATCAAGAGACAATAAATGATTTCAATAGAAAATGATTAAATCTCGACATATCGGAACAAATCAAGGAAAATAATCATAAATTTATCAAGAAACAGAACAATTAAGATCTATGCAAATTTGAAATGAAGACTTATTTTTAAATAATAGAATAGCAAATTATTTAGTGGTAAGCTATATAAAGGTGACACCACAATAATAAATTATTATTATGAAATAAAATGGCGTCTAGGAATAAACTACCTCTCTCAACGAATATCTAAATTTGAATAACAATCTAATTTAATCGAATAATCACCTTAATGAGATAAAGGACAATAATATCAGGAATCCTTTGTATAATCAGTTCAGTAAAGGATATCAAATATAAAATATGAATTAAAACAGCATAGATTAAAGATTTAAAAATTAGAATAGATACTGGAAAATTAGGTGAAGAACTAAACCTTAAATTTCCATCTATAAAGGATGCAATAAATAGTATATAATAGTAAATGGGTTATAAACTGGATGAGATTAGCAAATAATACATTAAAATTTCATAAATATTTGAATTTTAGTTTTCTTAATTTCAATTTAAAAAAGAACTTTAAGAAAAATAGAACATCAAATAAGATATCACACAAAAAATCAATGGATAACAGGAAAGTATTTCTATGGATATCGAAATCAATGATTAATAATACAGCATTAGAACTACCTAAAGCAGAATATGGAGGGGAACTAATACTATGGTGTATAAAGAGAGAAATAACTGGAGTTTTGAATAGAATTAAATCAAGTAAGAGAATGACTTTAAGAAAAACATTTAAGCATCAATTTAATTTTTTAACGAGCCATACTATATAGATTTAAATTATTACGTTTTAAGCACATTATGGCAATAAAGTTTTTTAATTCTACTGTAAAATGAAATAAGAAAGAATTTGTTTTCCAGCTAAAATATATACTGAGCAGTTTAGTATTAACAAATTTCTAGTAATTACTTACACTAAATTGAACAAATAATTTGGACAAAAATTTACCAGAATATATAAACTTAGAATTTAGGCCTATCATTTTCGAAAAGATCTTTAAGATATTCATTATCCTATTGATAATCCTTATTGTATGTGTGGAGTATGCTATTTTTGAGCAACATTTTTTAAATGCATATACTAAGAGATTGACTATCTTAAGAGATTGAAAATTATAACTTAAGACACCTTATACTTTATGATTAAGGAAATATAAACTCCTTTCCGAAGTCTTATTTGGGATATTTAGATTTAAAAATAAAAATTTTTCACAAGAAACTTATGTCAAGAAGACTAGAATTATTAGAAATGGAAAAATTAAAAAGGAAGAAATAAAAGATGAGACTATAACAAGAGTATTTAAAAATGATGAGTTAAAGATTATATTTAAAAAACATTTAAAATATTTACTAATTTCTATAAGTGAAGGATGCAATTCTTACAGATATAGATGTCAAAAAACTTTTTAGTTTAAAAATTAAAAAATAATAAAGCATTAGAAGAAAAATTCGCTGCTATGCATGTTAAAAGTCGCATCATTATAATAGATGCTGTTGAAGAAAATAAATCTATGAAAATAATAGAAGAAATATAATAAAAAACCTATTTCAAATATGATCAATTCAAAGAGGTTAAATATAGGAAAAATTTTATAATAATAATATTTGGAATTTTAGTAGTAATTTTTAGATGTAAAAGGCTTAACCGTAAGGCAAAAATTATAAATAAGTTGGCGAAATAATTAAATTATTAGCCGCCCTTTAGTTTAAGAAATCACTTTTTCAAATTCTGAGTGTAAGGCAAAATTATTAACTTCTTTTAACCTTTTTTATATAATTAAATTGGAGATCCCCCGCTCAAGCATAGCTAGAGTGGTGGAGCCTCTGCTATAATCTAAGTCTAACTATAGTGCAAATAGACATAACGTTTATGACACGCATTCTTTCGGACTTAGTTCTCTCTGGTAGTGTCCTTGGACGGGTGAGCCTAGACTACAAAAAGATGGCCTAATTTCTGGAGAGAGAATTTTTATAAAAAGAAGGATAAAATTAAGAGCGAGGCCAAGAAATCAAGCTGGAGAGAGAATCTTCTCTCCAAGATTTTTTCACAAAAGAGAGATTAAAGTCAGTTTAAATTAAACCTAAATACATAAATTTCTGGTTCAATCTCATAAGTGGTTAAATAGCATGTTATTAGTGAGTAAGTTTATCATAAGCGGGTTTGATATCCACTTAGCATCATTAACGTTATATCTAAAAAATTTCGACAATAAGTTGATATAATTTCAACGGTATAAGAGAAAAATAATAATATTAAAATAAAATAATTTAATTAAAAGGAAAGATAATTTATAATGAAAATAAGTAATAAATCATGATTCTTAATAATTTGCTTTAGCATTATTTTAATTTTTTATTTTTTTCGTATAATTATTTTATAAGTTATGCTATATTTATAAATTTATAGTATGCTTTAGGAAGAAAATTAAATCCTTAAAATTTTATTTCTAAGAAAGATTATTAGAACTACTCTTAATTTCAATGAAGTGAGGCAGCTTGCAAGCTTTGGTATCGGAGTAATAAAATACGAGGTATGTCCTAATTTAAAAAAGCAAAAAGAATTTAAGGATATTTTCACCGTTCTTTGTAGTTAAAAAATAAAGAAAAATTATTCCATTGCAAATAATAATTTTTAAGCTTAGTAAATATAAGTAAGTTTCTTAGATAGCTTATTAACTTAAATAGAACAAATAACTAATAATAGTCTTATTATATCTGGAGGATACAACTGTGATTAAAATCGATTTTAGATTTATAATGAAAACGAAAAAACTGGAAACTATTAGATGCAATTTTAAAGAAGTAATCATAGAACAAGTTTCAATAAAAGAAATATAGTATTTATAATTTCTGGGGTTGCTTAGTCGAATCCCCAAAATTTCGATGTAGCAGAGTGTGAAACATTTAATTTAAATTCAAAAAAATTAAAAAAAATTTAAAAAATATAAACAGCTATAAATTATTTTGGTTGTGCATAAAATAACTATAAAACATATACATTTGGCGGATTCAATTAAGAATAGGATAAGAGTATAAAAGCGATATAGTTGTATGATAGTAAAAGAAATGAATGAACCTAATGTTAGTTGAATTTAACGTAAGAAGCTACAACAACTGCGATTTGAATTTATTAATTAAATCATTTCTTTATTTATGCAAATGAATCAAGTATAGATTCGCAAATATTTGATTTAAAATAAGTAACTTTAAAAGGAGAAAAATATACTAATGGATATTATGATTTCACATAACCAGCAGTCAATAAAAATCTAGTATTTTAATATAATGGTCTAGCTGCATTGTTCGCCTTTGATATTTTAATTGGCAATTGGAGTCAAGTATGTAAGATTAAGAAATGAAAACTAAGATTTTTATTTAAAAAAATTAAAGTCTTATTTTAAATAGATACTTACTAAATCTGCTAAAAATTTATTAATTTATCTTTATCTTAATTAGTAAAACCAAAATTACAAATCTTATTCATTTCATGTGATTTAAACAATTTCATGTTTCTATTCTTGTTTTTCCCACTAGTTCTGATACTTGTATAAAATAAATTATTTTTAAAATCAATTTATTTTTATTTTTATTTTTATTTTAGATATATATAATATAAAATGGCTGGCTTCAAGAAGGGTTTTTTTACCACCTCCTCAGTACAGGAGAGAAAACCAGAAGCAAATATTCTCACCACGACTTCTTCAACTTAACGCTCTTCTTAATAAAAATAACCAGAACAACAAAATAAATTAGAAGAACTAATAAAAAATGCTAAATTAAAATAAAGCGGACTTCTTCCATCAAAGGATAAGCAGGAACTGAGACAAAAATTCAGAACAGAATAGTTGACACAGCTCTCAACGCCTCCATTGAAAACTGAAAAAAGAGACCACTTAACTGAATCGATAAAAATAATAACGAAGAAATAAAAAATAAATGAAGAAGGTAAAGTACGATAATTTAATATAGATTCTATTACCTTTGATTTAGACAACATTGAAATAGAACGAATGAACTCTGAATAGATGAAACAGCTGATTCATCTACTTATTAGAAACATAAAAAAACTCGAAGAGGAATTAAACTCCCAGAAGGAAGAAATGTTTACAATAAGTCAGATCTGATAAACCATGAAGATGATGACGAAGTCCTTATGGTAGACCGAAGAGCTAAAGTCGGAGTCTATGAGTCAATTTAAAATTTAGAGAATGATATTTGAGTAATGCAAGAGCAAGACGAGAAAAACTGAGTAAAATTAGATTCCAGACTTAAATTAATAGAAGAAAACCTGTAGAAGTCTTCTTAAGGAGGTCCAATGGACAATGGAAATAGAGAAACAAGAAAAGATATTTCCTAGAGAAAGGAAAATATGTTACATTTGCAGCAGCACTTGACATCTATGGCGAAAATGTCCCCAATAGAAAAGAATAAGAATGAATATTTGGAGTAATATTAACTATTAGCAACTGAAATGGCGAGCGACGGAATTCTTACCATCGGGAAATGGGAAAATCTGGAAAAAAAAACAAATTCTTAACTCAGACTATTAAAAAGAGAGAAGTGCAGGAAAAAGAGCACAAGGAATGAACATGCAGGAAAGGAGATTTTATACATTTAAAACTTCAATTAAGCCGGAAGGCGAGCAGTTATTTTGATGATTTAATTTTAGATATATAAAAATAAATAATTTATTTTAATAATAAAAAAATATAGCTTTTTATATTTTTTAGCCTCAATTTTTATTAATATCCATATTAAAGAGATTTTCTGACAAAAAATTGTGATTTAAGTTTGCGTTTTTTGTGGATCCAAAAAAAGGAGTTAACGACATCCTAGAGAGAATGGAATCAGGAAAAGACACAAAAAAAAGTTGCCAACCTAAGCGAATTTACCATCTCTGAAGAAAAACCTAAGAAATAGGCACAAAATACAATGAACTCGAAAGTCTCATTTTAAACCACAAAACATCAACTATGATTAGCTAATAAAAGTTGTGCTAAATCTCCAGGAAGAGGTAAAAAAGAAGAAATATAATAATATATTGATGAAAAAGTTTGAAAATACTGAGGAAATAAAATTGAGACTCATCAGCTAAGAAAGGAACCATAACGCCTTTTGAAACATTTAGCAAGGCCAGGATAACCCAATCATAAAACCAACAATAAAAGTAGAAAGAGCTGAATATCAAGCTAGAAAAATAGAAGAGAATTAGCAAAAATTTTAAAGTTAAATGGAACTAAGAGATTAAGGGAATGATCTAACGATAATCAAAGAAGTAGAAAACTCTAGATCCAAACCTAAAAAAGAAATGAAAAGGTGCTATTACTGCTACTCTCAAACGCATTTGTGGAAAATATGATAGAAATTTTAAGAGTATTGAAATTAGTAGAAGAACTTGGAAAGCAAAAATAAGAGCCTTTTTCAGATATAACTAAAAAGGAGATAGATTATATTACAATAAATTCGGAAAAATAGACAAGCAAAAAGATATCAAGTAATATCTAGCCGAAAGAATTCCTTATGGACCATATGCATAGCATGGAAAAGAGATACAGAAGCTTTTAAATTTTTATAATTAGCCTTCAGTGTAATCTTGAGGTTGGCGAGAAAAAATTTGAAATATTTCTAAGAACGCCGAACATTTAATTTTTTATTTGTATTTAATTTCATTTTTTAAAATTATTTTCTTCTATATAATTTGCATCGGTCACACAAATGATTTTGCATAAAAGATCAATCTACTTTTAATTCTAACCTCCACTTTCTTTCGAAATCCGAAGTTCCTTATTAAGTATCCTATTTTCTTGCAATATCAGTATCTCTTAGTTCTCTTTGTTTTTTACTGATATTTGAATCAAGTTTTTTTATATGATCATTTAGTGTACTTGAAGGATCTATTTTTAATTTATATTCCCTTAGAATTAAACATAATAGTGTTCAAACATGATAAATATTATTTAATTAATAAAATTGATATGAAATATTTTTATTTTAATTATCAGATTAAACATATAAACTCACTTAAGATTTTCTTATGGATTTTTCTGAAAATATAATAAATGTTTCAACTTTGATTTTCCATTTTAACTATGCTTAATTTTATTATTATTATTTTTATCCCTTCAAACATTAAATTTTGTCAACTTTATGTTGAAATTTGGCATTAATTTATTTAATGTTGCCAAGTGGAGATCGAACCCGCTTAAATTAAACTTACTCAGTAATAGCCTGCTATTTAGCCACTTACATGTTTGAACCAACAAGTTATTAGTTTTAAATTTAATTTAAACTTTTAATCCCTCTTTGGTCATGGCTAATGTTATTGTCATACTAAAATACTCTCATTAGTAAGCAAATACATGACTCTTTTAAAGAGAGTATTTAAATATAAAATTTACTAGATAATTATCCAATAAAAGTTGTAATTAAAAGGGTTAAAATGATTATAAAATAGCTATTTTTATATGTTTCAAATAATTAATAAAGATTAACCTGCTTATTTAATTTCTCATAGCTTAAATATTACTAAGCAATAAAAGTTTAATCATTAATCAAAATTATGCTTATTTATTTATTTATTTATTACTAAATTAGAGTTTCTTTAAAAGTTCTTGTGAGTTTAGATTTCACTTGCTTTAATAAAGTAGATAATAAATAACCTATATGTAAAATTTTAGTTTTTATATACATAAAATATCTAAAATATCGAATCCAAAAAATTATTTTTGTGTAAAACCATTTATTATGCTATACCAAGTACTGCTCTCTATTTTATTTTTTCATTTGAAGAGAAAAACAAGATAAGATATAGCTTTACTATTAATTCAGGAGTAAAATCATCTCAGATACTCTCTTAAGTAATTTAAGTTTATTCAAGCTGAGTAAAAAGCAAAAGGGTTCTGCTATATTATCTTATAGATTTATCTTTAATTTATTTCTTTAGTTTACTAAAATGGAACTCTATTCATTTTCATCGAATAGCCTAGCATTTTATAATGTAGCTTTGAATATTACTTAAGATAAGAAAATCTTAAAATGCAGATATTTCTGAATAGAATTATTTTTAGTTAATAATAAAAAATAATTTAATCTTTATGGTTTTAAATTTATAAAGAGTTTCAATCTCCACCTCCACTATATTCTAAGTAAAGTCTACACTAAAAATTCGAGCAGATATATATATAATGAACTGAATATTTTCCAGTAATGCAAAAATTTCTTTCATCCAAAATTTCATAGTTTTAGGAATTGCAATTCATACATAAATCGCTCTGCTTTAACTTCTTTTTTATAATAGCTTTCAATCATCCTTTCATCGTTAAAGGCATTATGTAGTGATGAACATAACAATAGCTGGATACCTAATCCTCAAGAATAAATTTTTATCCCTGCTTCAAATTTCATTTATTAGGTATTGTCTTAATTCCAAAATTTGAAAAAATCTCATATTTACTCATAAGTAAAGGAATCTTAGAAAATAGCTAAGCAGTTTAGTTTTAATCTTGCTTTCTTGATAAAATTTTTCTTAGATAAAGCATTTTAACTATATTAAATTGCTTTTTTTATCCTTAGATCTTTTTAATCGTATTTTAAAACTCTAGTTATTAAGGATTGTTTTATTTTAAGCTTATTATTTTTACGAGCTTTTAGGATTTTAATATGTTCCTTTCTTTAGTACCTTCTAATTTTTCTAAGCCACCAACTTTTTTTGTTGACTCTAATTCACAATTTTATTTTGTTATTACAAGCTATTTATGCTCATGGAAGCAGGTTATTTTTGGCTTTGAGATTTAGATTAATCAACTGGCTCTTTTTTAGTATTAGGTTTGAGTTATTGATTTTACTGCTAAGATGACTTTTAGTTCTAAACTCCTTTATTGCTTTATTTATAATTTTTACTTAAATCCTAAGTTCCCTTTCTCATTTTTTAAGCAATGTAAACATATAAAAATGTTAGTTAAATAAGGATAACTTTAAAATATTACTGAACACTCTAATACCTTAATTTTCCCCATATTTTGGCTAATCATAGAAAAAATAAAAGCGAATCCTTTAGCTAAAATATATAATGCATCGTTATATCCCAATACATAGATAAATTCTTATACTAAAAGACTCTATAATAAAAATAAAAAAATAGATAATTTCTAATCCCAAAATTAAAAGATTTAATTAACTCTGAGAGTTAAATTTAAACTAAGCAAGTACGTATATATTAATTTATTTGCCTAGTTATATAACTTAATCATGCATCTTATTTTGTATTTAATACTCTTGCTTAAATTAAATCTAATAAGCTTAATTAGTAGAAATAAAAGGAATAACCAAAGAATTTTCAATCATTTAGAAATTTTAAAATGTGGACTAGTTAAATAGTTTAAAGTATCTAAGGAAAAAACATCTTAAATCTTAATATAATAGACAGATTTATATAAATTTGAAGACTAAAAACTTAAATAAATAGATTTTATTTTTATTTATTCCTCTCTTAACTATTTTTATATATCTTACCATTGATCTCTATATTCAAATTTTTCAATCATTTATATTTTTTAAACTTTTCCTTAATCTTTTAAATTTTTTAAATAAAGCTTCTTTATAATTATTAATAGCTACTCTTATATATTATCAACTAAATAATGCTTCATAATAATTCAGATTTATCATATGTTAAATAGTGATTTATTAGCTAGAAACTTGAGAATTGTAGATTACTTATTCTATCTTGTAGAAGTTTTAATATTGTATATGATTGCACTTGAAGAAGAATGGCATATATACATTCTTAATTGCTTTATTTATAAATCATTCTTTTATTTGTTATAATAAGCATTCTAGTTATCTATTTTAAGTTATCTCTTAAGTTAAGTTTATAACTTTCTTTAAGAATTATAGATATAAAAGTTTCAATATTTTGAATATTGGAACATAGTTGCATAGCTACGTTGAATGTAATATGCAAATTATGCTTTATAAAGTTTTTATTATCGTCAAGCCTCAATCAAACATTTTGCTCAAATTTATCTTGCAAAGATATTTTTATGGGTTCTTCTTAAATTTCTTCTTTTCCATTTAAAGTATTTATTGAACTTTCTCTTTTTAACTTGAACATTTCTAATATTCTCTTCAATAATTCCTTATGAAAGACTTTTACTAATTTATCTGATTTAGGAAGCTAAGTTCTCGAGAAAATCTAATTGATATAAGTCTAATCATATAAAATTAGCTTCTTCTAATCTTTTACCAAAATTAGCTTATGGTTAGATAATTCCTAAAATAGATCTCTATGATAAAGACAATAAAAATATGTTCAAATTCTTTAAATTTTAGTAGCATATACAAATTATAGTTGATTAGATAACAATGTAACGTTTATTGAGAGCATATTTAAAATTATAAAAGTAAGCTCTCAGTTTATAGATGGAAATAATTTCCTGAGTAAGATTTTTATTCACTTTCGAGTATTATACTTAAGGAAATATACTTTAGTTATTTTATAATTTATCAGTTATTCTTTTTGCTGTAGATATAAGTATGTTCCTTAAGAGAAATTCTTAGAGGGAGCTGTTTTTTATTTTATATAAGGACGATTCCAAAACTCTTGAAAGTAAGATATTTTTAACCATCAAGTTGATACATCTAACTGTTCTTTTAATATCACTGATATGGTAAATTTAATTAAGAACATTTAGACAATAGAAGGTAATACCAGAATCTGGATTCTCTTAACTGATTTCGTTTAACTTAAAGTAAAAGCACATGAACTTCTTTCCTTCTAAGTGGACAAAAGGAAGTTAGTTTAAATCAGTACAGCAAGACTCATTAAAAATAGATTAAGAAGATATAAAGGCTATCTTGATGTAAGTCTTTAAGATTTAGTTGTTTTATTAATTCCTTTAAGTCCTAATAAAATAATCCAACGTGCAATATCATCACTATACTCTTCTTTAGGTAAAATAAGAGTTTTACAAAGTGTCTTAAAATTATGTGGCAAATAATTCCATACTTAAATTACTATTTTGAAATCCGAGGCTTTTGCTGCACAGTGTTGTTTATAATATCTTCTTTCTCCTAATTAAAACCTAGGTAAGTAATTACTTCGTTTTAGTTAATTGGCTATCTATTAATGTTTTAGTTTATTTAATTTTAATTTCCCTTTTTTTAGGAATTTTATTACTCCATATTTTTAAACATTTACGATAAACTTTACTCAAGAAAAGACTTAAACTGTGACTTATAGTAATTTTTGAATACTCGCTTATGAATTTGAAAGTTCTATTAAATTATCTACATTCATGTTCTAAAAAAATGTTAGAAAATAGTAAATCCATATTCTTTTCAAAGTAAGATACTTATAAATAAAAACCATTAATTAATTAAATTCTTATAGGATTTTATACTTAGCTATTGAACAATTGTTTAGAGGTAAGCTATTAATTTCTTCTTCGTTCTTTTTTTTGAGAGAGTTTGAATTCTCAAAAAATGATTCCGTCTAATTTTCAGTTAAATAAAATTAGTATAACTTTGTTTATTTATTAGTAAAGGCTTTGTAACTTGTTAATAAAGCTATTGATTTAGTTTTTGATTTATAGATTAGATTTCTGTTATTTTATCCCTTCACTTCAAATTATGCAAATAAAACCTAAATTTAATTTTTGATATTATTCTTCAAGTTTTAACTAACTTTAATCGTCTAAATTTGCTTAACGAGATTACTCATTACACTAGATTTTTATTTTGATTACTGATATTTGTAAATATTAAATTTAAGATTTAATTGTTTAGCCTCTTTGTAAAGAAACTGTTTAAATAAGTTTATGATCAAATAGAGCTATTTCTATGATATCTTTATAGATTTAAAGCAAAGGGTACAATTTTAAATATTAGGATAAGGAACAAAACAAAAAATAAAATATTACTATATATATAATATAAAATGGATGTCGGCCGCATCAACCAAATTAGTAGGTAATTTGGTGCAGTGTATACTGCAAAGCGAGTAATCTCGCACTAGATGCCACCACGGGCAAGGGTGGATAAGCTCCGTTGAGACATGCCTAACTTACCCGAGGCTTCTCTTAGCAGTATGAAAGTTTGATTGACGGACCTTCTAATTACCGACTTAATAACTATCTCTTATTTGGACTTTTTTCAAGAAGACTGAAGCATTAAACTCAAGATTTAAGAATAAATTTTAATAAGAAGATTCCCCAATTGGAGAAGCTGACATGACTCATTGGAATTCTAGAATTTTAACAAGAAACATGAGAACATTTTTCTTAATATTAATATTGAAAGAGCTGCGCGCCAATGAGGTACTACGCGCTCTATAATAATTTTTATTTATTTATAGCTAAAGGCATAATGAAAAGATACTTAAATGATTGTTAAACTTTATTAAATATTAGAAAATCAAAAATTAAAAGATCACTTCGAACATCTTTTCATTTTCATTTTTTTATATACAACTAGTTAGCTTTTTAAATTTTTTTATCTAATTTAATATAAATATTTAAATTTAAAATTTAAAAAGCAGGAATTTTAAGAAAGTTAATAGATTTAAACTATTTCAAGTAAAATAAATCTAATTCTTATTATACTCTAATTATAAAGTTATCTTTTTAGTTTGAAATGTACTACTTTTCTCAAATTTTTATTCATTAATTACTAAAGTGAATGATTTTCCTTTTTAATAAAAGTAACATTTCTATCACTTTATAATGTTTATATTAATTATATTCTTATCTAATTAATTTAAGATAGCTTTTATAAATAAAACAGGTAATATTATGTTTTCTTAACAGTTTCGAGTTTATAATTAATATAGTTACCACTTTAATTATTTTATTTAATAATAATAATAAAATTAAAAAATTAAAAAACTTTGAATATTAGGACATAATTGCACTTCTTGTAGTTATGTTTCATGTGAATTAATTAATTAATTTTAACTACAAGAGTTTTTGGGGCCGAAAAATTATTTCCAGTTAGAAAATCCGATTCTCTCTTTTTAAGGAATAACGGAGATATCCTTTTGTGTAGCAGACACAGCTGCCAGGGAGCTTCAAGCCTCTACCAAAAGCGGATAATCTTGAAAACATCATTCCCTTCAGAAAATGCTGACCAGAGACTTTCGCAGAAACATGAAAGGAATTAGTCCTTAGCAATAAAACCAGATAGCTTAGTCAAGAATGTAAATATCAGTTCGCACCATTCTTTTAATTATATTAATTATAAAAGTTTATGCAAGTTATAATCAACTTCTAGTTAATTCTTCATGCTCCTTTTCTTTTGTATCTTCTATATTAGTTCTAAATTATTTTCTCGCATTTTCCTCTTTCTCTTCTTACTTTCAATTTTTCTTTTTTTTTATTTTTTGCATAATTACTACTTAAGTTTCTTCTTAATTTTTTTCTCTCATAATTTATCTTTTCATTTAAACTATTAAATTTATAAACTTTCTATCCTTTTCTTAAGTGATTTTTGATGAAAATTTTTAATGTATTTTCAATCTTAGGATTTTACTTTTTATAAAATTTGAATAATGTAATTTTATTCTTACAGAATTAGCTTTTAATTTTTAATTTAATTTTAAATTTAAATTTAATTTTTATTTTTATTTCAACACTTTTATTTCTTAGCATCACTTATATTTATTAAAATAGTTAATTTAATGAGGAATGAAAAAAATAAACTTTTTGAGTATATATTTCCTTTAAAAAAATTTAAATTTAAAAATTATATGTATCATCATAATTTAAACAGTTTTAAAATTAAATTTTTGAAGTTATATCGTTTTGAATGAAAATTTAATGTATAAATTTAATTTAATCGAAGCTAGATTTTTATAAAAAGTTATTTTTGTCAGATCTAACTTTAGACGATTTTCTTGTTCCATTTTTTCATCTGGTGTCAAACTTTTATAAACTGTATATCGATTTAAATGATATTATAATAAATTTTGAAGATAAATGTGTTTTCTTGAATTATTTTTGTACATCTCAAGGTCTAAGCAGTTTATATAAATCCTACCGTCTGGATTGCTGAATAGTATTTATAGACTATAAAACTTTTTTTTTCTTTTGCTTTCTGTCCTTTTATGGTTTGGCCCACATTAACTCTAAAACTCGCAAGTTCTATATTTTTTTGCTTGAATTGCAACAATTTCTATAGAGTCAACAACACTTTCGCAGAAGTATCTTATTTGAACTGGCAATACTGATTCAAAGGAGGGAAAGTAGAGACAAGGAGGAAATGCTAATATTCCAGTTCCATAGAGTTCTGAATGGCAGAAATTTTTTCTGATAAGCCGCTACTTGCACTAAAAGAATTTCTGTTTTTGCCCTTCTATTCGAAAGTGTTTCTATGTTATTGAATTACTCTATGAGTTGTTTAGAGATCTGCTTATACGTCGAATACCTCCAACTCAAGCTTAGTTACTCTAGTTTAGTCCTAAGCATTCAACTTGGTGCCATTTCTCATAAGAGTTTAGAATACTTACTTGAAATCCACTACTTTATGTCGTAGCTCAGCCACATCTATAGCTAATCTGACGCTGAGAACTAATTAACAGTGGTAGTTTCTTTTGTCACAGAGTTCTAGTTATTAAAATAGTTTTCTTTTTATAGTCTTTGTAAAGTAAAAATGAAATTTAATTGATTTAGTAGTACAACTTACATGCTCCTTCCTTTCTCTTACTCAACCGACTTTTCTGCAGAAAACCTTATTTCCAGTCTGACATCTCCTAAATAATTGAAAAAAATTAAAGAAAATATTAACTATACTTAGATAAAAAGCTTTTCTTAGTTTTATTCTTAATTAAAATTAATAGGCAAATTTGCGATTTATAAATATTCTAAATTTACTAAAATAGTAGAATGATCTGGCTAAAATTGAAGCAGTAGAAGAAGAACATGAGAATAATTAAAGTAGGACTGATGAATAAGATGTAAATAAAAATTTTTATTACCTATATGAAAATTTATTAGAGATATATTAATTGATATTATTATTAAATCTTCCATTTTTATTTTATCTTATAAAAATTAATTTTAGTAAACTAATTTATCTTTAATGAAATTCCTTTGTGCACCATCATTAAACTATAAGGAAAAAATTAAATCTACAATATATCTTAATATCTTGATTTATTAAAATCCCTTACAAGTGCTTTACTAATTATAGATACAGAATCTTTAATTAAATTTTAATTGAAACTTGAAGCGATTAAATGCATTTAAATCTCCTAAATCCTCTTTTTCTTTTTTTTGTTAAATATAATTTTTTAATTTTAAGTGTTTTTTCATCTTTTTTATAAACAAATTTTTATCTCAGTTGGATTTTCCAAATTAACAAGTTACTAAAAAAATTTCTTAAAAAAGCTTTACAAAATTGTTTAAACTTTTGTTATCTTTTTAGGTCTCGATGTTTTTATTTAAAATTATCTTATAAAAAATATCTTAAAACTTAATAATTAAAAAGATGGTGGGAGCTGAGATTGACCTACTGAATCATACTTTCCTGTTTTATGGCTAGGAACAAGTTCCTTTCCTGTCGCTGAAAAAGTCCCTGTCAAAGTCAACCTTTGCAAGGGAACGCCTTCCTTTTGATTATCCACTCCTGATAGGGGCTTGAAGCCTGGCTGCCCATAGCGATGGAGCTCCCTGGCAGCTGCTTTTCGAAAGCAACAGGATATCCCCGTTATCCAATGAAGGGAGTGTTGGGGTCGTTAAACTGCAAGAAGTTGCAGTCCAAAATTCTTTAAGTTGAAATTAATTAATTTTAAAACTTATTTATATAAATGATTTATATATACTTATTATGTTGGTCATTTCTATTATGTTTTTAAAAATTATTTAGCTTTTTATCAATTTAGAAATTTCTTCTTTTATTATGATATATAATATAAAATGGATGTCGGCCGCGTCAGGCAAATTAGTAGGTAATCTGGTGCAGTGTATACTGCATTGCGAGTAATCTCGCAATAGATGCCATCAAGGATGGATAAGCTCTGTTGAGACGTGCCTAACTTACCCCGAGGGTTCTCTTAGCTGTATGAAAGTTTGACTGACGAGTCTTCTAATTACCGACTTAATAACTAATTCTTATTTGGACCTTATTCAAAAAGACTGAAGCATTTGACTCAAGATTTAAGAATAAATTTTAATAAGAAGATTCCCCAACTGGAGAAGCTGACATGAATCATTGGAATTCTAAAATTTTAAGAAGAAACATGAGAACATTTTTCTTAATATTAATATTGAAAGAGCTGCGCGCCAATGAGGTTCTACGTGCTCTATAATCATTTTTATTTATTTATTCTTCAAAAACGATAATTAAATTTTTTTCTAACTATAACTAAAAAAATTGTAGGTGAAATGTAAAATGTTTCAAATACAAGTAAATAAAAATATCAAGTATAATTTTTCAAACTAAACATGAAATTGCTTTAATATTATACTCAAAGACTAAAACTAAAAGCTTATTATTTTAATTATGATAAACATTTAATATTAATCAAAATCAAGCTATTATGATAACTAAAGTTAACCTTGAATTTTAATTATTCTAAAATAAAAAATTTTTAGTTTATTCTTTGTTTTCTTTTAGCAAAAAAATGAATAGAAGATATTGCTTTATAAATTCACTCTTTTCATAGTCATGCATGAATAGCTTACATATAAGGTATTAATTTAACTGCTAATTTTTTATTTTAATATTTAGCAATCTTGCAGTACTTAGAATTTCTTTTATTTACCTATAACACATATAAAATTTTCCTTAAAGCTCATTAAGCTATTTAGATAAATATGCGAAAATTAAAATTAAAATTTCGATTAAATAGGTTTTTCTTTTGCTTTTTACGATTTCAATAAATTTTTCTTTTTAAACTTAAAGTTTTTGCTAATATTGGCTTTATAAATAATGCTTTAGGTAGATTTGAGTATTTATTAGTAAAATATCTAAATATTTCATATGGAAAATAATTAAAATTTTAGATATTAAATGAAAGTTAAAATTTTATAGATTTTTTTAGACCATTTTTGCTCTTTTTGGGAATTCGATCAACTAGAAAATTAAAATAATTAAAAAGGCTCTAAATTCAGGGAAACAATTCTATTAAAACTTAAATTTAATAAATTTTCATAAGAACTTGAAAAAAAAAATTATTTTCGTTATATTTAATTTCAGTTTAACTAGACTAGATAAAAGAAATCCAAAAGAGATTTGAATGCTTTTATCAGAGTTTATACTTGCTCCTTAAACTTTTTTAACTGCTTTTCAAAAGATTTAGATAAAGTTAAATAACTAATATGATACTTTAAAGAAAATTCCTTAAATTCCTTCATAATTTATGAATTAGCTTTTATATTTTAGTATTTCCAAAGATTACATTTAATATGCACTTTATTTTGATCTGAAGTATAATCAATTTCATTCTAATTTGCTATTTATTTAAAAGAAAATAAATAAGAAATTTAGAATAATTGAGTTGTATATAGTTCTATCTATAAGCATCTAATTTGAAAATTCATTTCAGAAAATAATAATCAGAATATACGAAATTTGATATCATTTACTATCTACAGCTAATAAAAAGGCTTCCCTTATCTATCTCTGATTAGTTAATCCTACGATTTCTTCTCTAAATTTTTATTCGCAAGTTTTTAAAAGTAAATCAGAAGTTTCCCCTAATAAAGAGGAATTGAATAAATAGATTTATTTTTTATTAAACTTCTAGAAAAACTGAATAAGTAATACTCATATGATATGAAAGGAATTTTTAGACAAGCATTAATAAATGACTAAAATTAGGATTTTATGACAAATATATTTAAATAGAGAAATACAAAACATAATAGCTATTCCTTAGTATTATCTATTATTTTGTGAAAGACTAATAAAATGATAACTTTTATTAATTTTATCATTTTAGAATATTCTTTGCCTTTAGATTTTAAATTTGGTAATTATAAAATTCTATTTCTTTAAGCTTTTTGTAAAAGATTCCAATTATGAAGGGAATGTATAAAGTAGTGTAAGAAAAGCTAAGTTTATCTTTGATAACACACTCTCATGTTATTTTTAAGCAAATGTAAAGGAAAAATAGGTCTATTTAATTACTTATACAAACTGATTTTATGTGCGACAAAACTTCGTTTAAGATTTATTCCATACGCATGAAATTAATATTTGCAAGCTATTTATAAAAGTTCAAGATACAACAATTATTTCGAAATCACTTAATAGGTAAACCTATTCGATAATGAAATTATCTTAAATTAAGAAATAAAAAAAGTAATAAAGAGATTTATTTTAAAGTGTAAGATACACTAATTAAATATCAGCATTGCTAATTTTTATAAAGATCTGCTTTAAATTCATTAAATACGCTAGAAATTCAATTTGCTAGTATAAACTTTTCGTTTAAAGTTAAATTACTAAATATAAGTTTAAGTTGAGTCTAAAAATATAAAAATTTAAAAGAGATGAAGCTAGATTTGATCAGTGACTTCCTTTTTCTTGTAATTAACTAAATACAATTAATAAAGAAAATAAATTTAGATATAATTATATTTCTTTTTTATTATTCTATTAATTCACTATAATAGTAAATAAAGGTCTTTAACTGAAAGGTTATAAATAGTTCGACTTTTTTGAGATTTGAACTATCTTGATTGTTTTGAATTTGCTATTGATCATATATATTATAGAAATTAAACTTTAAGAGCTATAATTTAATTCCTTGAGTTTTGATTCTATAGTAGTTAGGTTATTTGATTACTATATCTAAGCTAATTTAAGATTACTAAACTTTTCTTAATACATAAAAGATGTAGATTAAAACCTAAGGAAATCAGTTGTAGCATAAAGATCAAATAAAAATTAAGTAGGAATGAAAAAATAGAGATAAAAAGATTTTATTGTAAGCAGACTGAAACCTTTTAGAACATAAATTAACACAAAAGTCTTTTTAATGTTTAAGATATAAAATTCGTGGAAATTTGATATCGAAATTGAAGAAAAATTATTATTTATTTAAATCTTCTCTCTACTTTTTATATGAAGAAGCAATTTAAATTTGCTTATTTATGCTTAAAAAATTAAGAATTTCGAAAAAAAGCACAAAAGGTTTTAATAAAAAGTTCCTAAATTTTAAGTTTAATAATTTATTGAATTTTAAGGTTTAAACAGAGACTAAAAAAACCTTATATCAACTCCTAAATTTTTTTGATATAATTCTTAAAAATTAACCCAAAAAGACAGATTCTATTTACTAACTTTACATTGTTCTATTCAAATTTGTAATATCATTTAATACCATTAAATATCTTAAAGCTATCCCTTAATATTATCATAGAAAGTAGTGTATATTAAATGGGATTAATAAAGAATCTTTTTAGCAAAACTAAATATTTATCTCTTAATAATTCTAAGTTACAGGGAAAATGTTTGCTTTTAAATCTAATAAAATGATTAAAATCATAGAGAAGTTTAGATTTTGACTTATTAATCATCTAAATGCATTTAGAGGGGATAAAAGCATAAAAAAGCAAAACTGGGAAAGAAAAATTGACTTTAAGTATAATATACTAAATATGCAAAAACTTTGCCTTTTTCGATTTAATAATGAAAAAGTCTAATCAAACTTAAAGCCATGCTTCTATATTTCAATGCAGTGAAAGTTATTACTTATAATAATAAATATTAAACAAACAGGGGTTAGTTATAAATACACCATTTTATAATTTATCTAATGAAATGAAATGAAAATATAAAATTTATTTAACGAAAAATATAAATGTCACTTCATTCAAGTGAGGATGAAATTTAAAAGCAAGAAAAACCTTAAAAGAATTATAAACTGGAGAAAAGTTATTCTGATCAAAAGAAAAAAAGAAATTATTTGCAAAATAAAATTTCTTCAATTGATAAAGATATCCCTGCGAATTCACTAAGCCAATAATAAAATGCTTCTCAATGTTCTTTATAATATTTATTGAATACAATTTAAGATAAGGATTTAACGTAGTTCAAGACTAAGCAATAAGCACTTTAATCATAATAGATTTTTGATTTTATTGATTAGTGTTAAGATTTTGAGGACGGTGAAGTGCTGAAATCTAGTTAAAATGAATATACTAATTAATTTATAGGACAGTAATCAAGTTAAAAAATCGAAAAATAGAAAAAGTAAGGAAAATTAAGTAAATAATAATTTGAGGAAAGCATGCATATTTCAGAGAATATTGAAAAAAATGAAAGAATCTCTCAATTTTAACTCTCAAGCTTAAAATAAGCTTCAGGTAGAGAAATAAATTTATGGAAGGAAACTAATTAAATATCTTTAAAAGACTAAAAAGCAGAGTCTTATCTCTTTTGGTTTATAGAGTTTTAAGAACCTGATTGGCTATATCTCAGCAATATCGAAAACCAATAGAACGAAAATTAAAATTAGGCAGACTGCGATGAAAGTAATGAAAGTCTAGATACTTTTATCCATGAAATTTAAAGTAAAAAAGATAGAAAGAACAGCGAGAAGTTTAAATGATTTATCAAGTTAATTAAGCTAAATTTTTTTGTTATATGAAGCAAACTAAGAATAAAATAAAATTGTATTTAAAATATAATTCTAAAATTAATTTAAAAATTAATGAAATAAATATGTAAATCGTAAATAATTTCAGTCTAAGTTTATATGAAAAAAGCTTTAGAAATTAAAAATGCTATAAGAAAATTTGATGTGAAAATCGATTAGGAACAAGTAATCTATGAAAATTAAAAATAAAAATAAAAATAAATGCAAAAAGAAGAAAAAGCACGATATAATCTATCTAAATAAATAAGTGAATTAAAGGAACGAATCATATCTTAGATTATTAATTTAAGTTAACATACTAAAAAAAATTAATAGATGTTTAGTAATGAAAATCTGAAATATATTTATTAAATAAAAGTTAAAAAATAATATAAAAAGAAATTTTATACAGGAAATCGTTATCTTAATTAAATTAATGCTCTTGCAGATTGTATTTATACATCGTAAAATCTAAATTGAAAAAATAAAATTTAGAATAAAAAATATATTAAAAAGACTATTTAAATTAATAAAGAATATAACAAAAATAAATTTAGCAAAAAAAACTAATTATTTTAAAAAAGTTGAAGGTAGCCCTTTTATTTTATCCAATTGATAAATAAATAAAAATAAATAAACTAGATTATAGAGAGAGTAGCACTCTCGATGATACGCAGATCTTTAAATTGATTTTATTTAATGTTAATAAAATTTCCGTTTGGAAGTTTCCTCCAGTGCTTCACTCCTTTGGAAATTCTGTCTTCTAATAGGGCATGGTCGGATTGATGCCCCAAGAGACCTAATCGTTTGGCCGCTTTCAACATCCATTACTCAATGCCTCCAGTTCTTTCCTCCTGACTCCTTTCAAGATTCTTGCTCAGTTAGTCGCTCCTGAAGTACTTCTGAGTCCTATGTGTTAAGTTAATCTCAATTGGAGTATTACTCCTTCCTATTTAAATTATATATATAATAAATTATCAATTAAATGATAGACTTTAAAATTTAAAAATAAACTATAGAAATATAAAGCTAGCAAAATATTCTAGCAATAATTTTACATTCTCAATAAAATAATTTGAAAGATCTTAGATCTTCAGTATAGCAAATAATTAAACTTAGAATTTATTTTCAACTCTCTCTTTTAATATTTTGTCTAAAATTAAATCGTTAACTTCGAAAAATTACTAGATTAATCACTTCATGATATTAAAATTCTGAATTTTCAAATTGCTTATTTTCTTTACTAGTTATTGGTCAGAAATTTTCAGAAATATAACTGAACAATATAGAAATTTCATAAAACACTCAAATTACTCTTTTACTACATTTTCACAAGATGTAAAACTTAACCTAATAATTATTAGACTTTTTATTGAAAAAAGAGGACTCATACTTCTCACAATAAACTAGAGTAGTTTTTATTTTAGTCTTCGAATAAAAATTAATAGAATTTCTTAATTCGCTATATGTATTTTCGAGGTTTTAGTAACTAAAATTCCAATTCAACCTTAGAGATTTAAACAAAAAGTAATTAAAGCTAAAAAGATACTAAATACCTGATTAGTGTAAATTAAGCTTTGTTGATAGAAATTTTTATAATTAGGAAGAGAAAAAAATGGGTAAGATATTAAATATTTGGATTTATACGAATCTAATAACTATATTTCATTAATATTATTAATGCTAGAATAGAAAAAACTATGGTAGAATATCTGAAAATTAAATTTCATAATCTAAATAAAACATATCTTAGAAACATAATAATTAAAAAGAAATATGAAGAAGATAAATGAATTAGGAAAGTAATTAAGAAAGTAAAGTTCAAGTTTTTGAGAGAGTTTGAAAGTAGAGATTGAAAGAAATGAGAAGATTAGATTTAAAAAATATAAGATAAATTATGGAAACAAATATATTAAAATAGTTAAGAAAAATAAACATAAATATAAATAAAAAACGAAATTATATTATATTATATTTGCGCAATTTATTTTACTAATTTTATTTAAACATATTTCATATACAAAAATTTTTAATTTTATTTTTTAATAAGGCAAGATTTTAAATATAAAATGATATATTAAATTGAATCAATTTATAGACCTTTGTGATACTTTGAGATGCAAGATAAAAACTAAGCAATTGATTTTGAATATTTAATAAATAAAAATTTGATTTTATAGAAGAAAATATTTTAAGCGATAACTTTGTTTTTTCAAAAAATTAAATCCTCCAATTTTCTTAATTTTCCCCCTCTTAGTTTCATAACGAGTAAAATCGAACTATTATCTTCAACGTTATAATCAGCTAATGTAAAACTATCCTTCATCTCTTTAGAAGCAAAAACAAGTCTTTATTCTGCAACTTTTACTTATAGATAACTCTGAATTGCCTCTTTTAGCTAAGCTACAGTTGAATCTTTGTTTAATTTTTTTTCGACTCCAATAGTAGTCGTTTTTCCCTCAAATCCAGTTATTATCAAGGTGAAGTACGTACTCATATTTTATTTATCTTCACAAGAAGTGAATTTAAATAAAAAAATTACAAAAGAAAACTATAATTATAAAATAAAACTACCAATTCTTTTGATTATTATTGCTATATCATAAATTATTATTTTTATTCATTGTAATTTATAATATATGAAAGAATCACTAATTTTTCTTTTCGTTAGAGATTTTTTTCGCTTTATTTTTTTCCCCAAAAAAGATTTATTCTGATTAAATTTCTTATTTCAAATAGATTTTTAAAATGAAATATAATGATTATTTTTATATGAAGACTATTAATAACGTAATATACTAGGAAACATAACTTTAAGTTCTTTTAGTTGTTAGCTTATTGACTTTTAATTGCTTTTTCTTATTTTATAACCTTAAAATATTAAATAATAAGCATTCTAATTTTGACTAGAAAATCAAGATTCTAACATAATATTTTTATAGTAAATTTACCTAATTTTCTAGATATTAAATTTGATAACATCAGAAGAGAGAATCCAATGTAACCTTTTTACATTATATCTTATAAATCTAAATTTATTACTGTCTGACTTTAATTTTCTTCTATATTAATTTAATTAGTAGCACAGAAAGTCTATGTATAATATAATAATTTAAAGCGTTTTTATTATAAACCAAAATATCTAAATAAACTAAATAGAATTTAGGAAATCATTGAAAATCATA
This sequence comes from Loxodes magnus, assembly GCA_946699065.1. Classification (NCBI taxonomy): domain Eukaryota; phylum Ciliophora; class Karyorelictea; order Loxodida; family Loxodidae; genus Loxodes; species Loxodes magnus. The sequence goes on from CAMPDV010000148.1 coordinate 94,447, forward strand.
TTTTGAACTAGTTCTTTATTTTTTATCACTTTAGTAGCTTTTGTGTTTTTTATCGATTGGTATCAGAGTCAACAATAGCGGAGCTAAAAGAGGCAATTCAGAGTTAGTTATAAGTAAAAGTCGCAGAATAAATACTTATTTTTGCTTCTAAATAGTTGAATGATAAGCTTAAATTAGCTGATTATAATGTTGAAGATAATATTCGATTTTACTCGTTATGAGATTAAGAGGAGGAAAATTAAGAAAATTGGAAAATGTAATTTCATTAATAATTTCTTAATTTTATCAAAAAGCAAGAACAAATAAAGAACTAATTCAAACTAGCTTTCTAAAAGTAATTTATGATTTATTTCATATGAAATGAATATTAATTACCTTCAAATGTTGATAGAATATTATTTAGATATTTAAGAGAAAATAATTTGTAAAATACTAAAAAATATTCAAAAGGAATGAAAAATACTACATATCAATTGAAAAACAATTAATATTTAATAAATAACTATCTAAACTTTATGGTTTTGAAGGGATTCATAGCTTTAATCCTTTAATATGCAAATACTTTTTTTAATTTTATATAACAAAATTGAAATTTAAGCTAAGTAATTGAACAAAAGGTGGGTCTGTAATAAATTAAAGTAATATGAAAGATTATTTTAATATTTTCTTTTTACTTTTTACAAAAAATGTAAATTTCGAAAGAAAAAATTGCCTAATTTAAAAATAAAGCAAATATAGATAAAAGAAGAAGTTGAATTAACAACAAGCAATTGGATATAATTATTTGCTAACTTTAAATTTTATTTAATAAATAAAAAACTCAAGAATGATTCCTTTATATCTAAGATACATTTTTCTTCTTAGAGAAATGAAATTCTAGGAATATAAGTTTTTAAATATTCAATAATTAAATATTTAAGGGTCAATCACGTTTTATTCAGCAATAATGATCTTAAATAATTTATATTAGAATAAATCAGAATAAAAGGCTTTGACTTTATTCTGGAAAATATTTAAATAGCTTTAATATTTATTTTCTTCGATTTGAAAAGTTTAAAGAATAATAATTAGATACTTAAAGCTTTATAGAAAAATAATAAACTTTTATTGTAGCAATGCTTTGAATGCATTTATTGAAAAGCTCTAAGTATAATTAAATAATTTATAAGTAATTGAATAATAAGAAATATTATATTTTGAATATAAAGTCAATTACCTAATATAAAAAGTAGATATAAGGTATTAGTTTATTAAAAAATTGGAAAAATTTTAATTTTTTTGTTTCAGATTTGAATGCTAATCATAAAGTCTCAATATAGGCTTTTAAAAAATTGCCTTAAAATTCTCATAGCATCTTGATAAAAATAGCTTTACTGAAATGTTGGCAGAAACTTTACAGGAACAACAAGTAATTAAAAAATCGAATTAAGAAAATCATCGTTGCTTTCTTGAAGGAATAGTTAGAAAAATTGATTTTATGTACAGTTGATATTATGTTTAAAGAGTTGATTAGAATAAACTTGATTTTTTGAATAAATGGGAAAGGTGTTGAAAAATAGAATATTTTTTGATTTAAAATATAGGAATAGTATTCTAAGTGAATTAGCTAACTAAGAGTAAAAATGAATTTATGATAAATATGTGATCTAACAGGCAAGATTGTCCAATGAACTTAATTATTTCTTTAAGCAAAGGAAAAAAATAAGGAGGATTTAGTAAATGCGAACTAAAAGGTAAAAACCAACTTGTATACTTCCATAGTTTTTAGTGAGGGGAAAATAATGTAGGTTTAATTGAACTTTATCGGTCAGAAATGACCTCTTGTGAAAAGTGATAACCACATGAGGTTAAAAAAGACTGAAGACCAAACGATTTACGATTCGAACAGTTTTTGATTGCTGTCCAAAGTGCTAGATAAACTTCTCCCTAAAATACACAAGTACCTTGAGAAAAATATGAAAAAATATTTCGGAAAGAAAATTAAAAAACCTGAACTAGTTAGTAAGGAAACTACGCATCTAAAATAAATCTTAGCAGAACTTTGAAAAGAAGCATTACAAAACTATAGTGGATGAACAACTAGTCTCAGTTTCTTTATATTAAAAATATAATGAAATATATCTTTTTATTTATATTTTTATCAATAGAATATTTATAATAAAATGGGAAGTTAGTTCATTAAACTATAAAATAGAAAATAATAGTACTCTTTTCTGTATGTTTTCATTAAAAGGAGGAACGAAGAAGGAAGGATAATGACTAAAGTTGAATATAAGTTTTTGATAAATTTTAAGAATATAAAAGAATAATTCTTGCTAGTCTTCTTATAATTTATATCTAATAAGTATACTCTCTTATAATTGGTAAAAATCGTAGATTAACTGTTGTAAAATTATAATATAAATAGTGATTATAAGCCTTTTAAGTTCTTTAGTAGGTATTTATGATATTTTATTTGTTGGTTTATATGATTATTATATTTGAGTCGCTTTTTTAATAATTTCTAAAAGAACATTAAATAAAATAAGTTTTTTCATCTAAATTAAATTCTATAAAATATCTACTAGGCTAGCATTAAAGTTATCAAAGCTTAGATTGCTATCGAACATTAATATACTTAGTTCTAATTAATTTATGTGCTATAATTAATAATTCCAATAAGGATAATTTTTAGATGATTTTAGCTTTTTTAAATTAAGAAAGATCATAATCACTTTTTTTAAAATTATCCCAAATTAACTAATTTCATAATAAATGTTTAAATTATTGTTTAAACCGATTCAAAATTAAAAAAGAAGCTTTATTTTAAAATTAAACTTTTACACTCTTAAAAATTTATAGCATTACTTCTTGGAATAATATATCGATTTCTCTATTATTATTACATTTTATTAAAGCTCTTTGAAAAACCAGAAAATATATATATACCTTTATTTCTATTTTATTTACTCAATTTATAATAAAAACTTTTCTTGATATTAATTATTTGATTATACTTTTAGCAAAAGCTTACTTTTATAATAATCATTTTTAGCCCTTTTAGCATATTTTAATTCCACTACTATTTATCCTTCATTTTTCGCTTAAATATAATTCCTCAATCTATTATATTTAAAGGGTTATTTCTTTATTTTAGTGATTTTAAATCAAAAAGCTTATAATTAATTCTCATGAAAGTTTTCAACCTTAAATAATTATTTTGCATAAAGTCAATAACTAGTAAAGTGCTACCAATTTATAAAATTTTAATACAGCTAAATTAATCATTATTAAAACAACTATATAGATCCTTACAGCCACGTCTTCTTTCACTAACTTAATGAATAACTCTAAAAATAAATAATTATTAGCATATTATACTTTCAAACCTTATAAATCCTTTTTATTTTTCTACTTTTCTAGTTTCAAAGAAATATTTTTTTAATATTTTGCAACAAAACTCTCTTATAATTAATTAAGTAAATTGATATAAAGGTTGTATATTATTATTTTTTTTGGACTTTTTCTCGAATTTTATTTAGTATCTATAAACTAAAATGCTACCAGATATTAATTTAATTTTATAGATCTTGCTATATCATATGCTAGAATATCTAAGGCTTTTATTTAAAAGATTATTCTCATCTAGATTTTTTATTTGTCCATCTATGTCTCCAAATCAGGAATTCTTTTATAATAGAAATCACCTCAGTATCAATAGATCAAATTAAAAACGATAAGGCTTCTGCATATTATACGAATTTTAAAACCCCTAAGGAAATTCCAAAATAATTATTCCTTTATTCATCTGGAATTTCTTCTAGAATCACATAACTGTGTCTTAAAGTCAAGTCAAGCTATGGACCTCCGATTATCTTTTATTTACTAAATTTAAACTATCTAAGGTTTTCTATATAAGACTTACTTCATTTTTTTATGAAGAAATCAGTATTTTCTTTTCTTCACATTTTTTAAGATTTTATCGTTTTTTTTAAATTAGCATAGCCAAAAACTCAAGGAGATTTCTTATAAGTTGCTCCTTAAATAGCTAAAATCATCCCGCAGAATATTTATAACAGACTATTTCAATAAATTGACTTATAAGAACCAAGATATCTTTTAAGGTGGTAAACTCATTACTTTTAATTATTTAAATTACTTGTCCATCTTTTATTAATTTAAACCTTCTTAAGGAGTTATAATCATTCCTGATAAATCTATAAGACCTTCGTCTTATAAACCCTTCATTTTTTCGTCTTTCTCATTACTTCTAGCTTGAATCTTAGTTCGCAATTTATTGAGAAACTAATTAGATTTAATTTTTGTCATTGAGATTACACATCAACTTATAACTTAGAGTTTCCATAACCTTCTCCTTTTAGCTTAATTATTTTCTAAAGGTTAGACTTATTTCATAAATAGATAATTTCAGCTTTTAAAATAGAATTAAAATGTATCTTTCAACTGTAAGATTTGTTCCAATTAAGGAATACTTCATAAGCTTTTATTTTTGAGTCATTCATATTAGAATAATCTTGATCTAAACCAAAATACTCGTTAACTTAATAGTTTTGCAAAATAGACCTCTACCCAATTTCCTGCAATACAATCGAATACTTAATTTGGAAATGTTTTTCCTATTTAACATTTTATTATCAAATTCATTAAAGGAATTCCTTTAAACTTAGCATTTAGCCTTTTCTTATGCCTTTTATTTGCTATTAAGTTTCTTTTAAAAGTGGTAAACCAAATTTAAAAGAACATGTGATGTTTGCAAATCTTTTATCATCTTTATTACTAAAAACCTTGACAGTTTCTCATATCTTAACTGAAATTATAACAGCATGAATTACAAATTTCAGTCAAAATTTTATTATTTTAAAGCTTTGATTTTCTAATAAATTAAAGGTACATATAGTTAATACAGCTCTATCATCTATTACTGCAAAAAATAAGTGTCTGATTAAGAAATAATTAAGTAATGATATATAACTGCTTTATTACTAAAGGCTAATTAAATAAAATAATAGTAAATGAAGATTATAAAGCAGATTTTATTCTTAGTATAATCAAAACTAAAATTGATCATATGAACGTCATTTAATTAATGAATAATAGGTATATTTTGAATATTAAATTAAGAAATGGTTATTTACCCTGGCAAGATTGTCTTAGTTGTAGTAATAGTTTTAGTTGATAGTATCTTATTGATATCTAAATAAGCTTATAAATAGCATGAGACATGCTTATTTATTTTTATATAGTATAAGGTAAATCAAATAACTATGCCTAGTAACTTTATCTCTCAAATATAAAAAGATAACTCAAGAGACTAACAAAATAAAATGAAACTAGTATAATTATTTTGATGTTAAGCAAAGAGATTCATTTGAGAGCTTAAAGAAATTTTATTTAAGCTTTTGATAGTTCATATATCTAATGATACAGCAATCAAATAAATCCTATAATTAACATTTATAATAAGCCTTAATTTTCAGTCGTTGTTAAATTCGAAAAAGATATATTAAAAATGCAAGAAGCTTAAACAATAAAAAATTATCCATTGAAGCAAAATTAAATTGGAAAATATGAAGAGTAGAAGGAATGAGAACAATATTCTTATGCAAATGATCAAAAAAATAAAAAATAAGCTTTAAGTAAAGAAATAAAATAGGACTACTTGTAAAAAGGAATTTGGGCTTGTTTAAGTTTACTTATAATTATGATCAATAAATTACAATTATTATCAATTTAAGCATATGAATGGCAAAATCTTCTCTTATAAAGCTTATAAACTCTTTATACTTATTAGATATTTATCTGTTTAGAAGAGCAAAATATATTGAATAATTAATCCTAAAAATAAATCCCTTTTATTAAAAAAGGCGGGAATTTTAATTAAAGATAACAGTTTAAACCTATAAAGTAAACTATGCTCAATTAAAAGAAGATAATAACTAATTAAATATTTCTTAATCATATACCTTTCAATTATGTTTCCTTTTCTCTTTAATTTTATCTTTAAATTAATAGCTTGTATTGCTTATACAAATAATTAAGCCTAAAATTGTTTAGTTTATTAGCAGATTATATTATTTAGATTGATGCTTTTATATATGAAGCTAAATTAATTAAAAGAAGAATCTTTATTTTGATTTTATTTAGAAAGCATATCTATATATATTTGGATTTGCTCATATCGAATAGTCTTATATTATTAGCTTATTTCCTTTTTCATTAATAACTTTATTTAAAGTCTTAATTGAGTTTTATCTAAAATTTTAGCATTAGTTTATATATTAGCTTAGATTGGGAAAATTTCAAAGCGGCTTTATGCTTAATTCTTAAATTATTTTAAGTTTTAAAATTTTAAATAATTGAGCTATTCTATCTGAATTAATGCCTCTAATGAATATCCTAATTCTTGATTTAGCCAAATATAACTAATAATTTTTAGTCCTTTTAAAAAGCTAACAATCGCTTTCTTTTATATAAAGTTCTTTACATTTCTGCTTCTAATCCTTAATTCTTCTGGATTTTGCTTCAAATATCAATTTTTCGCTTTTTTAGCTTAAATTGAGTAAATCATTCAGTGCTAATTCTTATTTCGTTTTTCCTTTCTTTATTTTTCTCTTAATACTTAAATAAAGTTTTTCGATACACTTTAGAATTTCTACTTTGTAATATTTCCTATTTGCTTAAACTTTAGTTCTGAGTATTTCTTTTGTATTAGTTTAACAGATAAATTAATTATGAGATATAAAAAATTGCACTTAAATTTTTCCAAATGCTTAGAGATTGCTTGAGTATATTAAACCATCTTTGTTCATAATTGAAGCTATTATAAACAGACTGCTTTTTTATTAAATAATTTTAATCTCCTCAAAAACTTAAGCTGCTTCTATAAGTATTTAATCAGCTATAGAGTTCTATTTTATTGATTAATGTTTTTTCATCTTCAGAATCTATACTTCAAGTTCTAAGGAGACTTTCATTTTCTCTTATAACTTTCTTAATTCTAATAAATTACTTTTTTTTCTGGCTTGATATCTAGTTATTGCTTAATTAGTGTTTTAATTTAATCCATTTTCAGAAAATTGTTTCGAAAAACCCAAAGAAATTCCTTTAATGGTTAAGCTTCTTTTAATCTTGATTTTTATAGCCTTCACTAATTTGAATCACAAGTCATATTTTTGTCCAGTCTTTTAAACGAAAATCCCTTGAAATATGAGGTTGTATTCATTAAAATTAAACTTAATTTCGCTTTTTTATTATTATATAGCTTCACTTTGTTTCTCCGTATTACTTAAATTTGTTCTTTTTTAAAAGATTTTATTTAAAACTTAGAATTAAGCGTGTGTTGCTTTAATAAAATATTCTATTACATCTTGTATTTTTCTAACGGCCTTAGTAATTATGTCTGCACTGAATCAAAAATCAAGATTATTTTCATTTAGAGATAATACCTCTTTAAGGCTATTAATTAATTAGTTAAAGACTTTTGTCTTCTAGCCAATTACTTTTTAGCTTTAGATTCATGCTTTAAGAATTATAGTCTATTATCTTATTAAAGTAAATAAAGCCTCTTCATTTTTTTCTTGTTGTCTTAACGAATTTTTTTATTATTGTTGGGTATTTTTCTTTGGAATTTAGTCATAAAGCTTCATTAAAGCATTTTAATGCTACTCATGATTTTCCTGTTTCTCAAATTTATTCCTCTTTAACTATAAATTTCAACTCAGCGGATTTTTTAATTAAAACTAGTGTTCAAACCTGTTTATCTATTTTATCATCTCCAAGGGAATTTATTTTTACAGCCTTATTTTGTGCAAGTTTATAAAGGGAATTGCCAATTTTTTAATTCATTTCATCAAGAAATTCTTCAGTTATTGACTCCCAATCTATTAAAATGTTAATCTTTTCCATTTCTTATCCATTAACTTTGAAAAATTTCACGCTTTTTAAAGTTGAACTACTGATTAATCTTTGTTATGCATCTATATATCTTGAATGTTGCTTAAATATCCTCCATCAGTTTTTATGAAATCAGCAAGTAGCCTTAAAGATATTCCGTCAACTATACTATCCATAGGTAGATTTATCCCTTTAACTATTTTAAAAACCCTTTACTATTTCATAGACTACCAAGTTATATTTAACCCTTACTAATCAAGTTTCCATTAGCTACTTCAAAGGCCTATATCAAATTAAGGATTTAATCATCAAATCTATGAAAAAGCATACTCTCAATACTCCAAATAACTACCAAACTAAGCTTTCTCTATACTTTTCTTTAATTACCCTGATAATTATAAGAATAGCTTATATCTTTTTTCGAAAGCATTTAAATTTAGTAAAAAGACTAGTATAAATCTTGCCAAGAGCTAACATATCTAAACTAAAAGCTTAGTATTAAATAAGCTTTAAGTTAATAAGGTTAATAACCACAGAATATCATAACCTAAACAGACAGTAGCAACATTAATAGCTAACTAAAGCAGTATAATGATATACTAAGAAGACGCTAATTAATACTATGCTAAATAGTAGCTTATTAAATAACTACATTACTAAGCAATAATTAAATAGAGCTATCTATATTAGTAAGCATCTTATGTTAATCTAAGTAGATTTAGTTATATTTATAAGTTTAGTCAGCACTATTAAAATTAATTGATAGTAAGCTAGTTTTCTAAAAGTAATTAAATATAAGGATTCTATACCTAGAAATAAAAAGCTCTGATATTATGAGAGAGTGAGAGATAGTTTGCTTAAATGTATTGATTGTAAATCATTTAAACATTATTAAGATAAAAAGTATAAAATAGCTTCTAGATTAATAAGCTAATTATAAAGCTGTATAATTAAGGAATAGTTAAATGCTTTAAATTGAACCAGAAGGAAATTATTATAAACAATCAAATTTAAATAGCAACTATCTTCAATATATTCCTATATAGAGCTGAGAATATCAATCTCCTTATCTATATGTTAATTTGGAAAACTCTTAATAATTATTATATAAACTAATAGTAAACAAGAGAGTAAAATAGCTACATAAGAGACTACTTTTAAGTAAGGAAATTCAAATAAGTACTTATTCAAGCTCATTCTTAGATGGAAGCTCAGAAATATATGTTTGTCTTTTCATACTAAAATAAATTCAGCTAATGATGTTCTACAAGACTAAAAACATTATCAACCTAAAAATAAGGAATAAATGATTTATAACTAAGAATTTAATAACTAAATTATTTATATTTGGGAAAACTTTAAAACAACTTAAGCTAAATAAGACACTAATGTTACTTATTTTCTTAGCTCAAAAGCTTGTCAATTATCTGCTTTCTCACTAGCAAAATTTAAATTTTAGGATTTTAAGAAATGCAAAATATTGCTTATTATATTCAAAACGGTAAAAATACTGACAAAGATATTTACCGCTCTAATTTAAATAGAGGGGATGTTTGATAATATTGAGAAAGGATACTTTTCAACATCTTATGAGATTAAAAATTTTGCTGGGATAAATTCTAACACTTGAGATTGCCTACAAAAAGGGAATTTTCTTTTCTCATTGAAGGATAAATGACTCATAGCTCACAGCCTTGTGTTCAATAATAGAGTAAAGGAATATCAATAATATTTTGCTCTCACAATAGTTTATTATAAAATCATAATAAGGCAATAGTAGGAAAAGCACTCAAGCAAGGTAATTATTATTATTATGCTCAAACTTTAAGAAATTATCAGCAAATAGAATTAACGATGAAGTAGATATCTGGGTTTTATAAAAGAGTCTATTAAGATTGTTTCTTATAAGCCTAGAAAAATTGAAGGAACATAACAATTTTCCAGAATGTTTTTAAATTGATTAATTGATTACTTCTTTGACTGAACAAATATCTTAGATAAGATTTGCATAAAAGGATATTAAAATATTAATAATCAGCTATTTAAATAAGAACTTACAGAAATTTTGAAAATAAGAGGTATTATTAAAACAGTAAAAGCTTGGTAGAACAATTAAATAATTATGAAAGATTGCTTACCAGAACTTTATCCTATTCCCTAATTATTCTAACTTAGAAATAAAAAGAATAAAAAATCAATTTATATTTAAATAGTTTATGGAGATCTTATTAATGCAAGTACATAAGAGTAAGTAAACTTAATAAATAATAATCCTTCTATTGATTAATAGATTTTATTAACTATTATTCATAGGAGTAAACTTCTTTAATTTATTTAAATTTTATACAACTTATTAGATTTAGCCTTTACTAATATACAATGCTATTATGCATAATTTTATAAAGTGAGTACTTATAATAACTACAGCTAAGTTAGTAATAAGGTTATTTTTTTAATAACCAAAGTACTAAAAGCTACTATCGTTTGTTAATATTACTAATATTATTAATTATTATCTTCCCTTATAATTATATATCAATTAAAGAGTTTAGAGTTGTAATTTTATAAACCTCTATTTATTTAATAATAACGTTTGCTTGCTATCTACTAAGATATAATATTTTGCTCTATTATATTTAACGAGCCATTAAGGGGAATTAATTTTAGAGCTTTTAGTTAGCTTTATTTTAAAATGTGAAGATTATTATACTCTCAATATTCAAAATTCGTTCCTTTAGCTACTAATATCTTGTCTATTATTGTTTTTATTAAGACTCAAAGCTAGTTTAACTTCTAAATTTTAATATTCAATTATTAGTAAAATAAACTCCTAAGTAAGAGGTAAAATTTACTATGATTCCACTAGCATGAATCTGAAAGAAAAATTAAATGAAAGATTGTGCTTATGTAGATGAATGCTTTAATCGAATCTAAGTTAAAAGACAAGAAAAAAAGGATTTTAGCTTTTTTATTATGAATGGTAGGAGAGTATAGAATAAAAGCATATGAAGCTATAGATTTACAAAAAATCGCATCCAAAAATGTGAAAATGACTAGGGAACTTAAACGGCAGGGCTTAAAATTTTTGTTCAAGAATAAAGACTAGAAATAATTTAAGCAAGTCGAGAGGAATTTTTAAAAACCTTTACTAGGCTCTTAAAGTTTCCTTCTGCCTACAGGTTTTACTATTTCTTCTTTTTTTCTTTTTGAAAGTAGGAAATTTAAAGCAGCTAATTTTTTTATTTGCTGCTCATTTCTCCAAGAATTTTCCTGTTAAACTTCCAAGCTGTCTCTGAAATACATAAAGGCTTCTTGTAAGCTAGTTCTACTTCTTTTATTAGCTGAGAATACACCTAGTTAAACTTCAAAGTATGACTAAGATATCTCTTAAAATTGAGCTATTTTAACCAGAATTTATTTATCATCAGTTTCTACGATTTTCTAATTCTTCTTCTAACCAGTCAAAAGACCAACTAGAGCTCGCTTAATTGAGACATAGTTGAATAACTAACGATTTCTTAAACTTAGGACTAAATTTTTCCACTTAAGAATTTAATTTTAGTAGTAATCTCTCAAAGCATAATGTAAGCAATCTCTTACAATTCTAATGGATTTATATCACTTTCTGTTTAGATTTCCAAAATATCTTTCATGCTTTATCTTAATTGGTGCCAATAGTTACAGCTATTTTAATAGTGAATAGCTAAGCAAGGACTTTATTATATTCTTTCATATGCTAGTATTAATTTTGCAGGAATTAAGCATAAAGCAAGCGAAAATAAATAAAAGCTTTCAAAAACTCTCTGAGAAGGTCTAAAGTAGCTTTAGCTAAATTTTATTTAAACATTATTGGCAAGTAATGCTCTCATTTCAAGCTTTGCTTTTAATCAGTCGATATCATAAATTATATTTGTAGTTTCATTTCATGATATAGCTAAACTTTCTCTACTTGAAGAACCGGATTGCTTAACGAGAAATTTTGATTAAGTAACTATGCTTCGTTCGTTTTCTAAGCAAACTTTTCTAAAGTAACCCTAGTTATGATATCTCATTCAATTTGTCAATCTTCCAACCAGCTGATTTCCTTGAGTTTGTTTTTCTATATTTTTTAGAATATACCAAGCAGTTTACTAGTTTAATTTAAGTAAACTTGCTTCTATAAACTTAGCTTAAGTCTAAGCAAAACTGTTTTTATTAATTTTCTAAGCTTTATTCCATTTCCTTAATTATTATTAAAAAGAAATAGTATCTTTAAAGACTCAAATTACTTATGAGCAGTTATGAACTCTTGAAGTTGAGATAATTGAGCAAAAATGAATTGCTTCTTCTGTAACCATTTAAAAAGCTAGTAATATTGCTTTCAATTTGTAATTTGTTCTATTAAAAATAGGTTTAAGTTCTAATTTACTTATTCAATTTAATAAACCGCAATTTTGTCTGTTTGTTACAAAACCAGTTCTTTTTATCTTTAAGTTGTAAAACTTAGCTAGTTCTTGAATAAAATTGATAGTTTCCTAACATTTTAGTAAACTCACTTGCAAAATCTTATTTTCAGCTATGAGGTATTATAAAATCTACTATATTACGAACCAAATGTGATTTCATTTAGCTTAGTATTGCTAGAAGCTTTATTGCTTTTTAAGCTTTAGAGTTCTAAGGAAGAATCAAATTTTTCGCAAATTATCTTCAATTTTGATGAAAATAATTGATGTATTCCAATTTTATCTCTGACTGATTCAGCTGAAAGCTACTAAGCAGATTCTTCTCCGATGGTAATCTCCTAGCCTTACTTTCTTTTATTCATGCTTTATTTTTCAGCTGAAAGATAGGAGATCTCAACACTTTTCTTTTACAAATCTTTAATAATATAAATATTCTTCTATTTAAAAGGTTCTTTTTTGGTTTTTTCCGAGATAAAAGGTAGTTTCAATATCGACTAACCAGAAGCAAAAATTTTGAAGAGTCATTCTCTTATTTCCTAATTCTTTTATTGTTATAGCCTCATTTTACTTTGGTTGAATCTCCTGGTTAGTTTTAAAGAGTAATAAAATTAGGAGTGCTATAGAACAAGAGTCTCCATGCATTTAGTCTTTTAAAATAAACATAATTTTATCTCCTCTTTTGATTATCTAAATGCTTGCTAAATCTTTAAAATTTTGTTATAATATAGTATTTCTTTAGTCTATATATGATATCATCCATTTCATTTATTTTTTAAAATCTAAAAGCATGAAAGTCAATAATCTCACTTTTTGATTACTAATGTTTTATTTATTAAAACGAAATAACTAACTAACTCTTTCATATCGATTCTGTTATTTACACTTCCATACTAATAAAGATATTTTCTACTGATATAGGTATTTTTATAAATGTTTGCTATATTAATGATTATATCTAAGATTCTTCAATTTAATTAGTCTAATTGTATAGCAAGTAAAGCATTTCATATTATCTTTGCATATCTTTAGTATCTTACAACAATTCGAAAATTATTTCAAAGCTAGAAGTATTTCATTTAATCCTTTTAATGTAAATATAGTTCAAAAAATAAAATATCATCAATATGCTTATAAGATCATAGTAATAACAGTGAATTAAGCTATTGCTAGATTAATTAAATAAATGCTTAGTTTATTTATTAGCTTCTAGCTAAATACTAAGCTTGCTATTATAAATAACTTACCCTTAGTTCAATTAAACTAGCTTATTTATGCTTCTATTTATAACCTAATCTTTATTATTAGATATCTTTATTTATTTTTTAATAGTTTTAGGCTTTAACTATAGACATTTCTTAGATCAAATGTATAGAATATATATGAAGCTTTCAATCACCAATAGTTTTAATCATTATTAAGTCTTAAGATTTGGGTTTCTGTTATTTCAATTACTCTTCCTTTTGCTTTACCTAACACTTTCTTTTTGACTAATAATCACAATTATACTTTATTTTAATGCTTCATCTCTATTTCTTAACTTAAATTATATCTTAATTTGTATATACAGAGACAAACCTTGAAAGAAGGTGTAAAAGGTACTCTCAGTTTAAATAGATCTATTTATGATATAATATACGAATGGAAGTGAACTAAGTGACAGTGTTGTATTAATATAGGATGCATATCAAACTAATAATCCTACTAGTATTAATTAATTTTACATTCTAATAGAAATACTCTAATTTAAATAGTTCTCTACTTACTATATTCTTAATATTCTATCACCTCTAAAATAAATCTTAGTCTCACTATTTTTTATTTTAATAATACCTCCATTTGGTAGAATTTATATTTCTATCATATTTAAACAGAGAAATAGATATTATTATAAAAAGTATGTGAGATAGAAATAATAATACTAATGCTGCTTTACTGTTTATAACTAAAAGAGGAAGTTTTAAATTGTTATTTAAAGTAGATCTTCAAAGCTAAGCTTTTTGATATAAGTAGATTAATTAATATTAAATATATTTAAGCTATTTTATAAGCCTAATTCATTTAGTAGCTTTAACTTGTTTCTAAATTTTGCCTCCTTCTACTTCTATTTATTTAGTTGCTTATGTCCTTTATAGCTATTCGTTTTTTCAGCCAAGGAGATTTGGTTTCTAGAATTTTCTTGAAATTAAGATAAAATTTCAGTTTGTCTGTCAAGTTTGCTTTTGTACTTTTAAACATCTTCTATGGAATTTGCATTGCTGAATAAAAAGAATTTCTTTAAGTTAAACTCAAGAAATTCGATATTCTAGTATGATTTCATTTATAGAACTTCCAGTAGAACTTGATATTTATATCTTTGAATTCCAGTTTATTTAAATCAAAGCATGTTCAAAAGATTAGGATACTGAAGATCTCTATACTTTGGACTCACTAGCATTTTCTGATTTTCATTCTATTAAAATAAGAAATAAATAGCTTCCTAAATCTTTGATATATTTTCTAGCATTTAGTTGTATATTCAATCATAAATAGAAGGGTTTATTAATTCTATTACTCTCTTTTAAGTACTTTTAGTCTCTATAGTTAATACAATCATTTAGTCAGTTAGATTTGAAACTAGTAGCTTATTTTGCTTGAATAGGCTAAAGTTGGATTTATCCCTTTTACTCTTTTTTCCTTTCCAATTAAATTAAATTTAGAAATAGTGGAAATATAAATATCTATTAATCTAATTAGAACTTAAGAAAAGAGATATTTAGTTCCTTAGATAGAGTGAAATACTAATAGTTAGCAACTTACTAAGATAATACAAAGCTAAAGGTAAGTAGAAAGAAGATAGTTGAAGGCTTTATTTATCTATAAGATAAAGACTGAAAGTTTAATCCTGTAACTGAGCATTTCTATAGAAGTATCTTATTGAAGTTAATGGTTGGAGTTAGATTTAGTAAAGAAGAGCTATATCAAAATGATTAAAGAAATGAATAATTAATTAGCTAATGTAAAACAATAAGGGAAAGGATTCGCTAAATTAGAAAATTGGAAGGCTAAGGCTATTAGAATCTAAATTGCTAAAATTAGCAGACTAAAGTACCTTATAACTGAAGAAAACGCTTAGTAAAGAGAACTAAATTATAATACATCAGAAAGACTTGAATTCTTAAAGAAAAATTAAGAAAATAAGTAAGAGCAATAGATAGTAAAAGGAATGCCTTGAAAAAGATACTTTAGATTTATAATTTTCTTAATTTAGAATATTTTAAGAAGAAAGTATAATAATTTTTGAAATAAAAGAGCTTTTATTAACAACAGAGATTAAATTCGAGTTATTTAAGAAATAAAGAAATAAATAATAAGATTCTTTTTTAAATGAAAGCAGTGGGATAAAAATAAAATTAGCATAAAATAAAGCATAAGAAATTAAGTGAATCAAAATATTATACTCATAGTTACTATAGTCCTCTAGAAGTAGCAATAAGAGATTTTATTTCTGATTTTTACATTTTCTTGCAAATATCTATCATCAATATAAAACATTTTAGGTCTAAGCATTTTTAATTTAATTTACCTTTTTCAATTTTTTCTGAATTTTCTTTTCTAGTCTTTATTCTAGGTTATGCTAATATTCCATTTTTTATTAAATTTCTTTCTTCTTTTTTATACTGACAATTAGCAGGAGGCATACCTAGAACAGAATAGTAAATAAAGATTGTGTCTCTTCTTACTTTGGAGCAGCTTGATTTCTTTCTAAATTACTATTTTCTTTAATATTTTCCATTTTTCTTTAATTTAATTTCATATTTTACGCATTTTAGATTATTTAAGAGAATTCAACCTTTGAATTATAATAAAATGTAGACTGGGATTTGCAATTCAAATTGCTATCTTTTCAGTTCATTTCTGAAAAATTATCAGAGTTTTCAGTTATAAAGCTAGACGGAGGACTTTGTGAAGTCACGTGCTCTTTTAATCTGACTTGCTTCGCCTTTCTTCACAGGGATGATTAATAATCAGCAAGAGGCACTAGGAAGGGTTGAACGGGAATCTTCAAGTGATCCAATGAATGGATATGAATCCAAGAATTATAAAGAGAACTTAACTTTTACAAACTAATTGGTCAACTGTAATCCAGGGCATAAGGCATAGTTCTCTTTACAAAACTATCAGCTATATTAGTATTTCAGCTTCATTTAAGATATCTCATGTATGGCTAACTCAAAAAAATAAAAGGGGGCAAATTGTTCTGTAGCCGGAGCGAATCTTCCAGATGAAAGACGATAATTGATTTCTAGTTAATGAATTGATATGTCCAATTAATACTAAAAGTGGAATTTCTAGAAGTGTATGAAGTTGAAAGGAGGAGCCTGAGGAAGCTCTATGATACAAGATATTATTAAATCTCAATACTAAAAACCTTAAAGTTCATAAGTAACTTACTAAGCATAAAATTAAGGCTCAAACTAGTTAAATAATAAGAAAGATGAAGAAATTTAATCAGATTTAGAAACTAAGCACTAGAAGATTAATCAAGAAGGCTTATAGTTCCTAGAAGAAGGTTTGAACGAATAAAAGAGGAATAAAGTTTTGCAAGGAACTTAAATAGTTCAAAAGAATAAGTTCAATAATATCGACGATTCATTAGTTCTTATAAATCAATTCATTGAAATTATTTCAAACAAGTGTTCTGAATGATGGTGGCTTTTGAAGGGGTTGCTTGTACGAAATCTTCCTGAATTATTGGCTATGTTTATTTAAAAGAACGACTAAAATTCTGCAAAAAATAAGGGAAAGAAGAAAGGTAATTATTCCTTTAAAAGGGAAAAAGCGAAAAAGTATCTTGTGTTAAAAATAAATGCTGCTTTTAAGTGATTAAAAAAGAGAAAATAAGAGGTCCAGAACTAGACTTTGTGTTAAGATACAGTTAGGTGATTCTAGAAGATATTCCAGATAATTAAAAAAATAATTATTTTGGAATTTTCTGCAAGGTTTTAAAGTTCACCTATTGGACAATAGCCTCATCATTTTGAGCTATTGTGTCAAAGGAGATCTCTATTATAAAAGAGTTTTTCTTATGAGGAAAAAGATGGGTAAATTAAAAGTTCTATTATAAAAAGATTGCTAGAATAAGAGTATTAGATGTTCTTGCATGTGATTTAGTAAGACAATATTCAAAATAAAATTTTAATTAGATTCAAAATTTAAAGCTAGCTATCTTTAAAAGCTTACGATAATAAATCCTTAAACTAGTCCTTAATTAATAGAAAACTCTTATAAATTTCTAGAATTACTTTGAAGAAATAATGATTGGTAGGTAAGATACTACGCTACGAGGATTTTATTAGAATTTAGTCTAGAAAAGAATTAATTTGTTTCTACTCCTAAAGAAAAATTATTTTGATAGGAGAAAGAGGGTTCAAATTAAAATGCTCAAGAGAGTTTAGAGTTATTAGCAAACCCAGAGCATTTTAATTTAAATACTTAAACTATGGAAGAAAATTGGCTGGCTCTGAAGGGTATAAATAGCAGCTTCTATTAAAATATGACAAGATATTTAAAAAGTAAGATCTAAGAGAAGAAGTAGGAATACTATGTTAATTTATTTTGTGCTCCTAATCCTAGTTCATAGGCTAAGAAAGACTTGGAATAAGAAGTCCAAAAATATTAAGTCAATGACAGTTTACTTCTTGAAGATTCCGACTCTGGAAAATCCTTATTCACAAAATCTTTAGCCTTAAAATTTTAGAATAGAAGCATGAATATATATCTATATATACATATCTTCCAAAAATAAAAGCATTCGAAGATAATTTAATAGATAATGCTTTGGAAGATTATTAAATTGAAAAGAATGAAAAATTGAAGTTTAGAAAGATATTATTCTTATTTGACGCATATGATGAACTGGGATTGCACAAGGTAAACATCAGTTCCAGCTAAAGTGGATAAAAGTATCCATAGTTTAAATATATAATAAGATGTAGGGTCAATTATGCTTTAAAAGAAAAAGCTATTAAGAATATTTTGCGCCATACAAAAGCAAAATATTATAAATAAAAGAGTTGTAAGAGTTATACATAAAGCCATTCGATATTGTTTAGATAGAAAAATACATTTAAAAAGTTTTAGTTAAGAAAAATCAATAATAATGAAGCACAAATAAAGATTAAAATATTGTAGAAGTGAAGTAAATATAAGAGATACTGAAATTAATATAAAGCGTAGCAGGATTGATAGAAATTCTGAGTAATCAATTTTTAGTAATCATCTGCTTGAGTGAAGATGAGATATTGAATTATTTAAAAAGTGACTAAGGAGTATAAAAGTCTAAAATATATGTAACTTTATAAGATGATGAGATATAAGAACATAAAGAAAGATGAAAAGTTTGGTGTAGAAAGTTAGATTTTCAACTAGTAGGTAAAGATATTTGAGAATATCTAAGTTAATATGGTATGAAAATGATGAAGGGTTCGGTGGAGATATCAAGTTTTGAGGAATGAAATAGAAAATGAATAGAGTAGTTTAAAGATAATTAAAACCCTATAGGATGATTGATATAGATAAAGGAGTAAGACAATAAAAAGAAGTTTGAGTTTGTCCTTGCTTCGATAAGAGATTACTATGTGGCTAAGAACATCATAGATTATGTTTTATTCTTATCAAGATGAGTTTTTTCAATAGAAATTCACAATATAAATAGATTTTTGATAGTGGATAATCTAGAAATACTGAAGTTTGTGAAAGAGATTAATAGATAATATAATTAAACTAGTTCAAATAGTTAAAGCATTTTTTAATAAAATCTACTGGAGATAGCGAAGATGTCAAAATCCAATACCTCTTAATGGAGAGTGGCTACTAATAGTATAACCTGTTTAAATTGAATAAATTACTATTTATTTCTTTAAATCTATCGGATATGCAAGTAACTGAAGCAGCGTTGATTGATTTGGCATTCGACAGTTGTGACTAGAGGAATTCTAATTTGCATCAAGTGAATTTCAGTAGAGCATGGTTGATAAATTGTAATTTAAATGGTGCAAAAATGAGTTAAGTTAATATAGGTTATAAACCAGCATTGAAAGGTCAAACATTACCTATCACATCATTGGCGATAGCAAGTGACAAGAATATATTATTAGTAAGTGAGGATAACACAATAAAGATTTGGGAGATGGAGACAGCTAATGACTATTCAAGTTTTAAACTCAAGAGGATAACAGGGAAGTTAGGGCTGGCAATACATGGATGTTTTGAAGAGGGAGTGGAAATGGAGGAAGAGAATAAGAGACTCACCTTGGACTTAAACGTTTCATTAAATTGAAGTCAATAGATTATATACTTTAGTATAAATAAATAATAAAAATTTGAATATATATTGTATTCATTTTCGTAAAGAAGTTATTAAAACTACTTATTTTTTATATATAATACTTCTGTCTTTTTATTGCTGTAAAATCTATTATTAAATAACAAAAAATCTGAAATAATTAATTAGTGCTATTTCATTGCGATTTCTTAAAACTAAGCTGAACTTTTTCTCGTTCTTAAATAACTTTTTAAGCTAGATTAAGCATATAAAAGAAAAGACTGAAAATATTGGAGTCATATAAATATTATGTCTCTTTCTTAGATAATAATAACTCCAATTATAACTTCATAAGTTCTTTATTAGACAAATTTAACTTGAACTTATATTTTACTTTAAGCTATTATTTATTGTCAGTTTAAATTGGCTAATATGATATAAATTGCTTTTAGGGAATATGTGGATTTATCAATTTAAAAGGATAAGATTAAAGAAGATTATAAGAAGTAGGAGAGAGAAGTAGAGAGAATTAGAAGTAGGAAGAGGTATAAAATGAAAAAAATAAAGAAGTTGATAATTAAAAAAAAGTAAAAAAGTGAAAATTAGATGAAGGTTAAGGAGTTTAAGATAGTCTTAAGTTATAGGTATGATAGAAGTTTGAATGGCTTTAAGAATTATTTGCTTGAATTAGAGATGGAGGAAATAATTTAAAAAGAGTGAAATGAAGAAGAAAGAACAAAAATGTATATTAAGTTGGATATAAGGAAAAAGAGAAGCTAGGAAATATATTTTAGAGGTGAAATAAAGAGAATTAAAAAAAATAAATGTTTTAATGAAGTAAGAGTAAAAAACAGAGTTTAGAAGTTAAAAAAGGTTAAATTAATATCTTTATTTTTTGTTAACGTTTTTATTATAGGAGTTATAGGGACAGCTAAAAGAAAAGAAAAAAGGACAGTTTATGAGTATAAGGAATTATGAAAAAAAAATAAGAAAATGGATGAAGAGTATAATTGAATTGGTAGATGGAAAAGAGAATTGTTTTAGTTCAATAGCTTTATATTAATCCTTTTTTTATGAAGAATGGATAGATTGAAGATGAAAAGATCATATAAAATTACAGATAGAGAATTATTTTAGGAGATATCTAACCATAAGCTAATTTTGGTAAAAGATTAGAAGAAGCTAATTTTATATGATTAGACTTATATCAATTAGATTTTCTCGAGAACTTAGCTTCCTAAATCAGATAAATTAGTAAAAGTCTTTCATAAGGAATTATTGAAGAGAATATTAGAAATGTTCAAGTTAAAAAGAGAAAGTTCAATAAATTCTTTAAATGGAAAAGAAGAAATTTAAGAAGAACCCATAAAAATATCTTTGCAAGATAAATTTGAGCAAAATGTTTGATTGAGGCTTGACGATAATAAAAACTTTATAAAGCATAATTTGCATATTACATTCAACGTAGCTATGCAACTATGTTCCAATATTCAAAATATTGAAACTTTTATATCTATAATTCTTAAAGAAAGTTATAAACTTAACTTAAGAGATAACTTAAAATAGATAACTAGAATGCTTATTATAACAAATAAAAGAATGATTTATAAATAAAGCAATTAAGAATGTATATATGCCATTCTTCTTCAAGTGCAATCATATACAATATTAAAACTTCTACAAGATAGAATAAGTAATCTACAATTCTCAAGTTTCTAGCTAATAATAATAATAATAGTAAACTAAAAGTAATTAAAGTTTAGCATTCCCTGGATTTTCAACCAGGTTTTTGCTACCATTTTTTTAGCGTGGATGGATACCACGCCATTTTTTTATGTGGATGGAACCACAGAGGATCTTCTGTCTTTTATGTGAATAGTTTTCTCTTGTAAATCCCTGTTTAGGTTATTCAGAGTCTGCTGAGTATGCTTAACGTTCTTTATTGTTCTTTTATCTAAATTTATCTTCACTAATCGCAATTTTGTAATAAGTGTCACTTTGATTTGCAATAATAGCATTGTTTGCCTTGTTTTTTCTTGAATCTCTTCAGAAATACTTTTTTTTCAAGTTAATCGATTCTTTTGATTAAATCTATATTAATCTTTTAGTCATTCTATTTTTCTTAAACGTTTGCTTATGTAGAAACATTTTCGATAATCATATTTTGTTCTTGCTTAAAATTCGATTGAGATTATTCATATAGTTACTATTCCGTGACTAGATTATTCTAAATCAATTATCGTCTAATTATTAGAAGCTCGTTATTTTAATCTTCGATAGTATTCATTAGTTCTCTTATTTTTTCCCCTTGGTTGTAAATTGTTTCCTAATAATTTTGTATTATTGTTTTCATTTGGTCAAGCTATATTTATATTTCGGATTATTTTTATACCTTTACTGGATTCGATTCTATTGTTCCGATTATGATTTTTCCTTCAGAGGAGGAACTTGATTTATCTTCTTCTTGTTGTTGTCTCTGCATTTGTTTCGCAGCTTTCCTTTTTGCGTTCTTAATTTGGTTTTTGGAAAGGCGAATAGATTATTCCATTTTAGATACTTTTAAGTTTCTAGCTAATAAATCACTATTTAACATATGATAAATCTGAATTATTATGAAGCATTATTTAGTTGATAATATATAAGAGTAGCTATTAATAATTATAAAGAAGCTTTATTTAAAAAATTAAAAGATTAAGGAAAAGTTTAAAAAATATAAATGATTGAAAAATTTGAATATAGAGATCAATGCTAAGATATATAAAAATAGTTAAGAGAGGAATAAATAAAAATCAAATCTATTTATTTAAGTTTTTAGTCTTCAAATTTATATAAATCTGTCTATTATATTAAGATTTAAGATGCTTTTTCCTTAGATACTTTAAACTATTTAACTAGTCCACATTTTAAAATTTCTAAATGATTGAAAATTCTTTGGTTATTCCTTTTATTTCTACTAATTAAGCTTATTAGATTTAATTTAAGCAAGAGTATTAAATACAAAATAAGATGCATGATTAAGTTATATAACTAGGCAAATAAATTAATATATACGTACTTGCTTAGTTTAAATTTAACTCTCAGAGTTAATTAAATCTTTTAATTTTGGGATTAGAAATTATCTATTTTTTTATTTTTATTATAGAGTCTTTTAGTATAAGAATTTATCTATGTATTGGGATATAACGATGCATTATATATTTTAGCTAAAGGATTCGCTTTTATTTTTTCTATGATTAGCCAAAATATGGGGAAAATTAAGGTATTAGAGTGTTCAGTAATATTTTAAAGTTATCCTTATTTAACTAACATTTTTATATGTTTACATTGCTTAAAAAATGAGAAAGGGAACTTAGGATTTAAGTAAAAATTATAAATAAAGCAATAAAGGAGTTTAGAACTAAAAGTCATCTTAGCAGTAAAATCAATAACTCAAACCTAATACTAAAAAAGAGCCAGTTGATTAATCTAAATCTCAAAGCCAAAAATAACCTGCTTCCATGAGCATAAATAGCTTGTAATAACAAAATAAAATTGTGAATTAGAGTCAACAAAAAAAGTTGGTGGCTTAGAAAAATTAGAAGGTACTAAAGAAAGGAACATATTAAAATCCTAAAAGCTCGTAAAAATAATAAGCTTAAAATAAAAAAAATCCTTAATAACTAGAGTTTTAAAATACGATTAAAAAGATCTAAGGATAAAAAAAGCAATTTAATATAGTTAAAATGCTTTATCTAAGAAAAATTTTATCAAAAAAGCAAGATTAAAACTAAACTGCTTAGCTATTTTCTAAGATTCCTTTACTTATGAGTAAATATGAGATTTTTTCAAATTTTGGAATTAAGACAATACCTAATAAATGAAATTTGAAGCAGGGATAAAAATTTATTCTTGAGGATTAGGTATCCAGCTATTGTTATGTTCATCACTACATAATGCCTTTAACGATGAAAGAATGATTGAAAGCTATTATAAAAAAGAAGTTAAAGCAGAGCGATTTATGTATGAATTGCAATTCCTAAAACTATGAAATTTTGGATGAAAGAAATTTTTGCATTACTGGAAAATATTCAGTTCATTATATATATATCTGCTCGAATTTTTAGTGTAGACTTTACTTAGAATATAGTGGAGGTGGAGATTGAAACTCTTTATAAATTTAAAACCACAAAGATTAAATTATTTTTTATTATTAACTAAAAATAATTCTATTCTGAAATATCTGTGTTTTAAGATTTTCTTATCTTAAGTAATATTCAAAGCTACATTATAAAATGCTAGGCTATTCGATGAAAATGAATAGAGTTCCATTTTAGTAAACTAAAGAAATAAATTAAAGATAAATCTATAAGATAATATAGCAGAACCCTTTTGCTTTTTACTCAGCTTGAATAAACTTAAATTACTTAAGAGAGTATCTGAGATGATTTTACTCCTGAATTAATAGTAAAGCTATATCTTATCTTGTTTTTCTCTTCAAATGAAAAAATAAAATAGAGAGCAGTACTTGATATAGCATAATAAATGGTTTTACACAAAAATAATTTTTTGGATTCGATATTTTATGTATATAAAAACTAAAATTTTACATATAGGTTATTTATTATCTACTTTATTAAAGCAAGTTAAATCTAAACTCACAAGAACTTTTAAAGAAACTCTAATTTAGTAATAAATAAGCATAATTTTGATTAATGATTAAACTTTTATTGCTTAGTAATATTTAAGCTATGAGAAATTAAATAAGCAGGTTAATCTTTATTAATTATTTGAAACATATAAAAATAGCTATTTTATAATCATTTTAACCCTTTTAATTACAACTTTTATTGGATAATTATCTAGTAAATTTTATATTTAAATACTCTCTTTAAAAGAGTCATGTATTTGCTTACTAATGAGAGTATTTTAGTATGACAATAACATTAGCCATGACCAAAGAGGGATTAAAAGTTTAAATTAAATTTAAAACTAATAACTTGTTGGTTCAAACATGTAAGTGGCTAAATAGCAGGCTATTACTGAGTAAGTTTAATTTAAGCGGGTTCGATCTCCACTTGGCAACATTAAATAAATTAATGCCAAATTTCAATATAAAGTTGACAAAATTTAATGTTTGAAGGGATAAAAATAATAATAATAAAATTAAGCATAGTTAAAATGGAAAATCAAAGTTGAAACACGTATTCTATTTTCAGAAAAATTTATAAGAAAATCTTAAGTGAGCTTTATATTTAATCTGATAATTAAAAATACAACTCAAAACTTAAATTTTACATATCAATTTTATGACTTAAATAAGAATTTTCATGTTTGAACACTATTATGGTTAATTATAAGAGAATATAAATAAAAAATAGATCCTTCAAGTACACTAAATGATCATATAAAAAAACTTGATTCAAATATCAGTAAAAAACAAAGAGAACTAAGAGATACTGATATTGCAAGAAAATAGGTTACTTAGTAAGAAACTTTAGATATCGAAAGAAAGTGGAGGTTAGAATTAAAAGTAGATTGATCTTTTATGCAAAATCATTTACGTGACCGATGCAAATTATATAGAAGAAAATAATTTTAAATAATGAAATAAAATGAAATAAAAAATTAAATGTGTGACATTCTTAGAAATATTTCAAATTTTTTCCCGCCAACCTCAATATTACACTAAAGGCAATTATAAAAGTTTGAAAGTCTCTGTATCTCTTTTCCTTGCTATAAATATGGTCCATAAGGAATTCTTTCGCCTAGATATTATTTGACATCTTTTTTCTTGTCTATTTTTCCGAATTTATTGCAATATAATCTATCTCCTTTTTAGTTATATCTGAAAAAGACTCTTCTTTTTGCTTTCCAAGTTCTTCTACTAATTTCAATACTCTTAGAATTTCTATCATATTTTCACCAAATGCGTTTGAGAGTAGCAGTAATAGCACCTTTTCATTTCTTGCTTAGGTTTGGATCTTGAGTTTTCTTCTCCTTTGATTATCGTTGGATCATTCCCTTAATCTCTTAGTTCCATTTAACTTTGAAGCAATTGCTAATTCTCTTCTATATTTCTAGTTTGTTATTCAGCTCTTTCTATTTCTATGTTAGTTTTATGATTGGGTTATTCTGACCTTGCTAAATGTTTCAAAAGGCGTTATGGTTCCTTTCTTAGTTGATGAGTCTCAATTTTATTTCCTCAGCAATTTCAAGCTTTTCCATCAATATCCTATTATCTTTCTTCTTTATTAACCTCTTCCTGGAGATTCAGCCCAATTTTGATTAGCTAATCATAGCTATTTGATGCTTTGCAGTTTAAAATGAGACTTTCGAGTTCATTGTATTTTGTGCTTATTTCTTAGGCTTTTCTTCAGAGATGGTAAATTCGCTTAGGTTGGCAACCTTTTTTTGTGTCCTTTCCTGATCTCATTCTCTCTAGGATGTCGTTAAATCCTGTTTTTTGAATCCGCGAAAAACGCTAACTTAAATCACAATTTTTTGTTAGAAAATCTCTTTAATATGGATATTAATAAAAATTGAGGCTAAAAACTATAAAAAGCTATATTTTTGACTATTAAAATGAATTATTTATTTTTATATATCTAAAATAAAAATAAATTGATTTATTAAAATAATATAATATAATTTAATTTATTAAAATGTCAAAACTAGAGGGAAAAACAAGAATAGAAACACGAAATTGTTTAAATCACATGAAATGAATAAAATTTGTAATTTTGGTTTTACTAATTAAGATAAAGATAAATTAATAAATTTTTAACAGCTTTAGTAATTATCTATTTAAAATAAAACTTTTTTTAATTAAAATCTTAGTTTTCATTTCTTAATCTTACATACTTGACTCCAATTGCCAATTAAAATATCAAAGGCGAACAATGCAGCTAGACCATTATATTAAAATACTAGATTTTTATTGATTGCTGGTTATGTGAAATCATAATATCCATTAGTATATTTTTCTCCTTTTAAAGTTACTTATTTTAAATCAAATATTTGCGAATCTATACTTGATTCATTTGCATAAATAAAGAAATGATTTAATTAATAAATTCAAATCGCAGTTGTTGTAGCTTCTTACATTAAATTCAACTAACATTAAGTCCATTCATTTCTTTTACTATCATACAACTATATCGCTTTTATACTCTTATCCTATTCTTAATTGAATCCGCCAAATGTATATGTTTTATAGTTATTTTATGCACAACCAAAATAATTTATAGCTGTTTATATTTTTTTAATTTTTTTAAATTTTTTCGAATTCAAATTAAACGTTTCACACTCTACTACATCGAAATCTTTAAAAATTGACTAAACAATTCCAGAAATTATAAATACTATATTTCTTTTATTGAAACTTGTTCTATGGCTACTTCTTTAAAATTGCATCTAATAGTTTCCAGTTTTTTCGTTTTCATTATAAATCTCAAATCGATTTGAATCGCAGCTGTATCCTCCAGATATAATAATACTATTATTAGTTATTTGTTCTATTTAAGTTCATAAGTTATCTAAAGCGCTTACTTATATTTACTATACTTAAAAATTATTATTTGCAATGGAGAAATTTTTCTTTATATTTTAACCACAAAGAACGGTGAAAATATCCTTAAATTATTTTTCCTTTTTTAAATTAGGACATACCTCATATTTTATTACTCCGATACCAAAGCTTGCAAATTTTCTCATTCCTTTGAAATTAAGAGTAGTTCTAATAAGCTTTCTTAGAAATAAAATTTTAAGAATTTAATTTTCTTCCTAAAGCATACTATAAATTTATAAATATAGCATAACTTATAAAATAATTATACGAAAAAAATTAAAAATTAAAATAATGTTAAAACAAATTATTAAGAATCAAATTATCATTTCTTTTAATTAAATTAATTTATTTTAATATTATTATTTTTCTCTTAGACCGTTGAAATTATTTCAGATATTGTCGAGATTTTGTATATATAACGTTAATGATGTTAAGTGGATCTCAAACCCGCTTATGATAAACTTACTCACTGATAGCCTGCTATTTAACCACTTATGCGATTGGATAAAAAATTTATTAGTTTTATGTTTAATTTAAACTCAATTTCATCTCTCTTTTGTTGTGATTAATAGTATTTTATTTTTATCCTTTAGACCATTAAATTAAACCAAACTTAATTAGAGATTTGGTATGCATATCATTAAAGTTGCCAAACGAAGATAAATAATTAAAAATTTTAAAAAGCAGCTTTTCTTTAACATTTAATAATTATTTTTAATTTAATTTATTTTTATATATTATAAAATGATTTTTCATTTTGAAACAATTTGCTCTTCGGTTCTAGCTTCTGCTAGTCTTCTTGTATTCTTAACTTTTCAAGGCTTCACATTTTAAATATTTCTCAAGCAGATCAGAAATTCTTAACTTCTTCTTTGAGTAATAACAGTTCTACTTGGATAAATGTTGGTTATCTCTCTTCATATCTTGTCTTTTAGTTTCTTCCCTTTTCTATATCTCTCCCAACATTTTTCTCAATAGTTTTAAATTTTGTTGTGAATTCTACATTTAGTAATCTTTTTCGATTTTAATTTATTTAGGCGATTGTTCAATTGCCATTAGTATAGTACCGTTTAGAATTTACTAACTTATTATGCTTTTTAATTAGAATTTTACTATAAGTACTAAAGATATCTTAGTCATTCTTCATACTAATTCCAGGAATCTGCTCATTTTTGAGATCTCCAAGCTCTGTTTAGAAACAAAAAATTTTGACTTGAATTTTCATTCGATTTTCTTATCCTTTAGTATATCTACAGTCGAGCTAGACATATGATGGTGTTTTATCTTAATGTGGAAGATTGATTTTTAATTGAAGAAAATAAAGCTTAATTTTCAATTTTTATGAATATTACAAAGAAAATTTATAAAAAAGATGTAAAAAAAGTTATCCTTAAGGAATAAGAAAAATTAAATTAACTTCTATCTTTCTAATTTATAAATGAACAAAATATTTTAAATTTTTATTATTATTATATATATAGATGCAGTCTACAGTCAGGAAAACTAGTAGGTAATACGGAGTAGTGTATATTGTAATGAGAGTAATATCGTAATAGATGCCACCACGGGGTAGGGTGGAAAAACTCAGAAAAGACAAATCTAGCTTGCCCGAGGGTTCTCGCTAGCAATTGAAAGTTTGACTTTGACGAACTTACTAATGATTTCTCCTTTTTTGATTAGTGATTTTTTATTATATATTCACAGTGGCTTTTAGCAATCATAATCCTTTCGTTTAATTCCATGATTTAAGTTTTAAAGGCCTGATTTTAGAATAACAATTGGTGAATCATTTTAGTATTTCATGCTTAAATTTTTTTTCCTTTATAATAGGAGTAATCAATTTTATATAATAAAGCAAAAAAAATCAAAATCAAAAAGTAAAATTTTGCTCAGAAATTGACTTAGAAAACTCCTTATAACTCAATTAAGCAATCCCCAATGAAAATAGAAAAGTACAGATCAGATCAAAGCATTAAAGTAAAAATTCTATATCTGCAGTTATACTAGACAATTATGAAAAAACTGTAGTCAAAATAATGAATCTAAAATAATTTACTATTTTTGACCAACAAAAGAAGCAAAATTGTCGAAAGAAGACAGATTATGATTTCTTAGAATTATTTCAGAAACTAAAATAATTTTGACTACAAAGTAAGCAAGAGCATTTAAGCATACTTAGATTTAAACATTTCCTAAAATTATTTTTGAGATCGTTTTTAATTTATAAATATTCTAAAGAAAGCAAAAGCTATTCGATATTAAATCAAAAGTATAAACTTTAATTTAAAGAGTTAAATACAATATTTACTAATAGACTAAGAGATAAAGAGAAAGAACACATATTTAGACAAATATATAAATATGTTAATTTTTATATTTATAAATAAAGACGAAAGATATAACTAATTTTGTAGGATATTTGTTTATTAACTAAAGAAAATTTAGAGAAAAAATTAAAAATTTAATTTTGCTAAATTAAAAGTAGTTAACAATATAACTTAGAAACTACTAAAAATCAAGCTAGAAATTTTATAACATAGCATAAAATATTAGTGTAGTGTTATCTTTATTTGGTTTATCACGAATTAAAAGTTTATTACTCGTTTGTTTATTTCAATATTTCAAATCGAAATAGAATTCTTTCTTCTCGAGTCTTGAATTTCTACCAAAAGGCTGGAGAGTGAAGAAGATAGAAGAAACTCTATTCTTTTGAAATATTTCACATTAGATTTAAATCAAAAATTGACCTAAGATATAACTTTTTCAATCCAGACATCTCTTACCAAAATCAATGATATTAAAGACAAAAGACTTTGAGACTCAGACTTTAGAAACCGACTCTAATCAAGTTCCACTATAAAATTGTTAGCCAAATTTTCATAACGCTAGAAAGAACCCTCGAATAAGTTAGTCTAATCTATAAAAGCTCGTCTAATTTTATCTACGGTGTCATCTAGTACTAGATTATTCATATGACACTATACATTACAACAAATTATCTATTTATCTAGCATATGATTCATACTTCCTATTTTTTATTAATAAATATATATTTTTTTAAAACTGCCATAGTTGCTCGAAGGTGAATAACAAGGTCATCTTCATCAGAGGTTGGGGAAGTTAAGTACCCATAATCGACTTTATGTCTTCCTCTGCTTTGGTTTGGTCTCGAGACATAAGATTCTTAGACCTTCGGCACTGGCTTAGTTTAGTTTAATTCTGGATCGAAAAAGAAATAAAATTGCGAGCTTCATCAGAGGTGGGGAATTTAAGTACCCATAATTGATACATGTCGTTCTCTGCTTTGGTGATGCAATGAGACACAATCCTGCCATGTCCTTGGACTTCCAACAAGTATTAAAGATTACGAGTATTCTAAAATTATATCAGTATTGAACATTTTTATCAGTACTGAATAATTATACCAGTATTGAACAAGGTTTATCAGTATTGAACATTTTTATCAGTACTGAATAATTATACCAGTATTGAACAAGGTTTATCAGTATCTGATAATTTTATCAGTAACAAACATTCTTGTCAGTATAAAACATTTTTTTAAAGAGCTGCGCACCAATGAGAGTGCTACGCGCTCTATAATCAAATTTATTTATTTATTATAATAAAAGAAATGGAAATCTATAATTAGTAGCATTAATTAAATTCACTGCACCTAGTTTCAAATAATTCTAATAAATTTGATTTTTATCAATATCAACCCTAATATGTAATAGTTTTAATATCTTTAATATATCTCACTTCTAAAAATTTAAACAGTAGTAAAAAGTTAACGTAAAAAACATATTAACTAGCTTTAATTAAAAATAATCATTTTCGATGTTAATTTGAGCATTAAGTTTCATTAAATCTAGAACTAATAAAATAAACAAAAACTGGAATCTGATTTAAAAAAAGGAAAATAAATCCATAAATTCTTTATTATAATTTAAAATAATCTATAGGCCAATTAAAGCATATCAAACCTTTCAGTTTCGTTTTCTTTCTATAAATATAAAATAAATAGGTATAAGGTAGCATTTCTTAGCTTTACATACTTAGTTTCAATGATTTAGATAAATATAATTCAAAAAGGTGAAGATAATAGTTGATAGGTAGTTTTATAAGCATAGGTATTTATAGGTTTTATTGAAGTTTTCTTAATATTTTGAAAAATTGATTCAACTATAGTGTCTTTTAAAAGATTGTAAAGAAGATAAATAAGATGGAAGTGAATATCATGAAAATGTAAAGTAGAGTAGGAAAACAATCTGTATAGAAGCATATCTCTTTAAAACGAAAAGAGGATGTTCTATAAGGAAAAAGAAAACGATTTATTGTAAAAGGAACTTTAATAAATGATATTAGTTAACCTACATTATCTCACACAGAGATTTTAAGTTTGATAAATGAAGAATAGACAAAAATAAAAAAGGAATCAGATAAGAAAAAAGTATCGACCAATTATATATTTAAAAAACAAACTAGGGAATAGTATTATGATTCGACAGTAAGATATTTTATACTTCAGTCAGTTAAAGATAGAGTTCCAGACTTTGGATTTTATAACGTTAGATTTAATAATACAAAAAAGTAATATTTTAATAGATAGAAAATCTCAGGAATACAACTTCGATATTAGGCCTAAAACAGCAAGTCGAAAGATTAATAAAGAGAAGAATCCTCATGATGCTACTTATAACTCAGATAAACCAAAACTCAATGTTCCAACTGCAATCTAATTCAAAAAATAATTAGAAAGACCTAAATCTTCTGGATATTAAGTTCATGAAGGAAGGTTTGATCATTGAAACCACTGACCTGACGCTTGATCTAAAACTCAAAGGATTAAAGCCCCTAATTTTGCTAAAAACCGTGGTAGAGGAACTTCAGCTTTGATTAGAGAAATAGAATAGCCACAGTATTGTCCAAATTATGAGTATCTCAAGCAATAATTAGGAAAAGTTGGTCCTTAATTTCATAAATTGAAAGGTAGAGACAACAAGTAAAATCCTAATTGTGGAGCTGAATTTTATTAAGTTAATTATAGATAAAAGTTTTATAGAACTCCAAGTGTTAACTTTGGAAAGACTTAAGGAAGAAATGAGTAAAAATCTTCTTAACTTCCTTCTTTCATGCTTCGTGTAAATTCAAGATTTGACTAAATGAATGAGAAATCACTAAGAATGAACAATTTTGCTTAGGGTAAATTTTAGGAAATACAAAGCAGCTTCATATCTACAAGGATTCCGTCAGCTAAATAAATAAAAGGATCTCAATCAGGATATTTAACCTTATAATATCCAGATACAATGGATTCAACTATCTTAAACATGGAAGACTAGAAAAACGGAATATTAGATGCTTTATTTGAAGATGATGGCTTGAATTGATATTTTAGTTTATTTCTATAATTATTGATTCATAATCCTTCCCATTTTATAAGAATCGAATGCTTCTTTACAATTCTAAGTTTCTAGATAGACATTAAATAATTAAAAATCATATAGCATTATAATAAATATTAAAATGGTATCACATGTAGGAACAGCTGAAGTATTTAGATAATTATAAGAGGATGAACTAAATTAATAGTGCTTTGAATGTAATAAGAGCAATGTGTAATGAGCTTCAGTCACATATGGAATATTTATATGCTTAGAATGCTAAGGGATTCATAGAACTCTTGGTGCAAATGTTTCATTTGTCAAATCTTTGCTAATGGATTCTTGGTCAGAATAATAGCTCTAGTATATGTTGAATGGAGGAAATCGAGCCTTAAAGGAATTTTTTAATTAATATAATATGCCAACAGAGCCACCCTTTGAAAAGTACAGAACTAAAGCCGCTAAATTTTATAGAGATTAGCTAAAAAGTAAAGCTGAAAGAACTAAGTTTGAGCAGAATCCTCCAACTCAAAAATAAGGAATTGAAATAGATATCCTTTAAATACTGTAAGTGCTAGTCATCTAACCTTTGACTTATGAGGCATCAGCTCCTCCATTGGAGGAAGAAAATTAAGTAGCTGGAAGTTTCTTGAGTAATTGGATGAAGATAGGCTGGTAAAAAACTATGGATACGTACCAAGGTGCTAAATAAAAGGCTATTGATAAATAAAATTGAAAGAAAGTCAAATCGAATGCTAGCACAGCATATGAGAAAGCTAGAGAAACTTCAACTAAAATGCTAGATAAAACTAAAGTCCTAGCTGAGCAAGCATATGACAAAACAAAAACCATAGCAGTAAGGAATTTTATATGTTTAGACTGAATCAAAATTTTAGACAGCAAAATAATTTACATAAACTGCATTTACTTCAGGTTTGGAAAAGGGAAAATATGGATTAAACAAATTATTTCAATTTACTGGATTTAGAAAGGATTAGTAACAAGAAGTTGCAAACAAAGAAGAGAATAATTCAGATATATCTTAAGATAAAAAGCAAGAAGAATAGCAAGAAGAATAGCAAGAAATTATGGTTCAATTGTAGGAGCAAAAACTGTGATTTTAGAAAGCCAAAGTTGTTAAGTAAATTCCAACATTTTATATGAAATTCTATTAGCAAAAGCTTCTATTAGTTTTGTCATTTCAAAGTACTAAATATATTAAACAAAGCAATAAAATTCACAAGAAGACGTTTAAGAACTTTATTTAAAGCAACTTTCTTCCTTCTGAATAAATATAGACTAAAACAAGCTTAGCTTTTTCAACTAATTACTCTTTCTTCTTATAAAATAATTATAAAAGGTTATTTTAACCAGTGATATCAATATATTATAAATATATCAATAATTATTTATCACTTTAAAAGAAACAACTATTAAACAGTCTCGAAAAACATAACTAAATTAAGCTTTAAAATAGAGTAAATAGATGCTTTAAATTTATTATGTTTTAGTAATTTAATTTAAACCCTTTATTAATTTTAGTTCTTTTGTGATATTAAAGATAAATTCAAATTATCATTAACCTTAACTTAAGCTATACTAGTTCGCTGTTAATTAAGATAACTAAACTATAAATCAATTTTCCTCACAAATATTTATTGTAGACTATATAATTTTGTTATTTCTGCCTTATCTATTCGTTGATAGCATAATTCTTCCTTCTAATCTAGTATCATCTAAGAATCTTAATATCTAGATATATTGCTCTTGATTGCTTTATGATACGGTAAAATAATTAAATAGTTACTAAAGTAAAATTTCTTATTTCTAGTTACTTTATAGTTATAGCTTACAAATAGGCTTCATCTTATAGTTCTCATTTAATTATAACTACCTTTTTATACCTAAAGCTTTATATTACTAGATTGCTTAATTATTAACCTTCTTATTAATTATGCTAAATTTAGAAGGTTATCAAACCAAATCCTTTCATAATCTATATATTAAACTTTAAACTAGTGAGTAAGATGCTAATAGTAGCAATAGAGGGCTAAAAGGTAAAGAGATATAAGGTAGTTAAAGCTAGCTATTTACTTTTATCTAATAACTAGCAATCCACTCCATTAGTAACTATTGCTACTATTTTAGCTTTTATAAGCTTATAATCCTATATCTTATATAATAGCAAGATAAAACATTAATCGAAACTTTTAACCAAGATTTCGTACACTTTAATCCCAAGTTTTGCAAGAATATAAAAGGGTATGCAACTTAGAGGAGTTTTAGCGATATCTGAGCATATAAAGATGAATTTATAAATGAGAAGCTAAAAGGTTAGTTTCGAACCCTAATAATGGATTAATAGATATACAACTGTATATAAAATAAAGGATTCCAAATAAATGTATAGTGAAGCACTACAATTAGGGAAAGTTTTCTATATCCTAACAACTTAAAAATTAAGTCATAGTTATAAAGTATAAGCTTAAGATCTGAGTTAAGATAGGGATATTTGGATATATCTTTAATATCTTATACCTTAACTTTAATTTAATAGAATTATAATTAAAAGACTTTTATACAAGCAATATATGGAAAAACAAAGATATGTATTTAAAACTAATGTCTGAGGATCTCCCTTACAAATGAAGAAATTTTTAATTTTGATATTTGGTTCCAATTAGAAAGAATGGATTTGATAATCTGCTAATATTAAAAAAAGCCTGCAATAATTATATAAATAAGTACTAGTAACGCTATACTCTTAAATCTATAATTCATTTTTAGTAATAGCGCTATAACTAAGTTAACCTATAAACTAATAAATTGAATAACCTTTAAGTCATAATTTGAAAAGCTTCTAAATAAATAAATTAAAGGAGCATATACTGTTTAAAGTGTAGCAATCTTAACTAAGCTTAGATAAATGATTATCCTTTATTATTACTCTAAATATACCTTAATTGTATATATGATGCTAATCTTATAAATTATTCTAGTATGATACTTAGTTAGCATCTAATAAGGAATAATTTTACAGTTAAGCTTAAATATATTATGAATAATACAGCTAGTAGGAACTACTAGATAATAAGTAAATATCTATAGATAACTATAATAAAGCTTAAATTAGTAAAAAGTAGGTTTAAGCATAGTAGGTCTATTATTTGCATTTTTACTTATCCTTATTATTTCCTATTTAATTTGTATAAGTCAGTTTACTTCTCAGTTTATAATTAGTCTTGCTTTATTATTGGGAGGATTCAAAAAAGTAAAAGTGCGCCTTAAGAGTTAAAATTTGAATAAAGGATTTTAAGTGGAAGGCTAAATTAGAAGATATTGATATAAAGTAGGATATGCATACTAGAAGTAATCTGATTAAATAGCTAGTCTAGCTTTAAGAGCCATAGCCTTAATTAATAGATATATCATTATAAAATTTATAATAAAGGTATTTAATTACATTGAGATTAAGAAATCACATCATACAATTAAGGCAAAAAAGTTAAGCTTGATTAAAGGAAAAACTTAAATATTAATGAATAAGCATACTTAAGATGATCCTAGCAAATAAGCATTCATTATAGAATAGCTATCTAATTATACCAAGTTAAAAATTTCTTTATGGTAAGAGAATCTGTAATATAGACTTAAAACCTATTTAGTTTCTTTAGAAAATACAATTTTAATTATATAGGCTTATTTAAATTGGCTAGCACTTTATTATACAGCTTTAAATTGAACAAAGCTATAAGGTTATTACTATATACCTAGGCTAATAAACTATCTTTATTAATGCTACATAATTATTAGTTAGACTTATTTATCTAAATTTAGTTACTTTGTAATAAACCATCATACTATACTATTCGCTTTGATTTACTCTTTATGGTATTCAAAAAGTAAAAAGGATAATTAAATTGTAATTCTTTGGAAGCTTTAGAAGAAGATAAGCAACATTTGCAAAAGGATAATTAAAATGTGTCATATTTAGCTTACTTCGAAAATATCTTAGTAGATTAGCCATTAATACAATTTCCTATAGTTTTAAGCTTAAAAGCTATTAAGCAAACCAATAAGTAGAAGCTATGTTCAAAGTAATAAACTAAAATATTACTCTACCTGATAACTATTTATTATATAACTAGAAATGAAAGCTAATTTAACTGGAAGTTTATTTCTATTGTTTCAATAGATTATGCTTCTGATTATTAATTCAAATCTTAAAATTAAAAAGCAAGACATTAAACATTTCTTTTCATTTAAGTAAACATTTAAAATAAAATTGGAACTAGAAGCTTTAAAAGGGAGAAATAAGACGCTAGAATTAATTATGAATAAGAGGTGATTAAACTTAAAAATAGGATAGTGATAAAATATTAGGATTAGCAATGTAATTAGTTAAATATCTAACTATTCTTATATTCTATTAAGGTTTATTTTTAATGTAAACACTTCTATCAGAGATTATGTAGTTTGCTAATTAAATTTATAGAACTCTAATAAATAAGCAATACTTTAAATAACTAAGAAGAATATACCTAAATTTATATATCTTAAAATACAACTTTAAGATTAGATTAACCATAAGTAATGAGAAGCCTATAGCCAAGTTTGAAAAATAACTAAGATTAACTATAAGAAGGTTTGCTAATATAATTTAGAACGTAAATTGAAGTTTTCTTCCCTAACTATATAAATTAAAACCTCTCTATCATTTTACTTAGATACTAATACTAGCAATCCCTCATTAAAAATTACATTTATGAATATATATTTACTTTCTGTTCAATTTATCTATCTACAAATTTATCAGAAGACTTAGTATATTTCTACTCTTATTTTTAATTTTATATTATTTATGTTTTATGACAAAATGATTGAAATATAAAAATTAAGTTAAGATAAGTATAAATCTATCTATATAAGATAAATAGCATTAATCTAATTCTTTAATGCTTTAAGTCAGAAAGAGTGCTTTATGGAAATTTTTAGAATTAAAAAGGTGCGATAGTTGTATAGATATCATAATATATATTTATTAGAAATTTACTGTTACAATTTAATGTTTCATGTGCTTTAGAATCAAATTTGAAGTTATTAGCAATAAAAATATGGATGAAGGCCATAGTCGGGAGAACTAGTAGGTAATCTGGTCTAGTATATACTGCATTGTGAGTAATCTCGCATTAGATGCCACCAAGGATAAGGATGAAGAATCTCGGAAGAGACATACCTAACCTTCTGAGATTTCTCGCTACTATTATGAAAGTTTGACTAGAAGTTTTCTCTTAATCCTAATAACTTACATATAACATATGCTGCAATGTAGAACTACGTAATTTAACAATTTCTAATTACAATTGAAGTTTATTTTAGAAAACTAATATATTTACAACAAAATTCGTGAACACAATAATAAGAAAAATCCCCATTTAAAGAAGCCTAAGTATCTCATTTGACGACTATACTACGACAAGTTGATAAATGAGAACATTCGAACGAAAATTAGCAACTAATTCGTGACATTCCTAAAAGGTGACGCTAATTAATTAATTTATTCTTTAATATATTTAAATATTACGATTCTAATACAAATTCTAAGTTTCAGAAATGAATATATTAAAGAGATACTTAATTAAAATAAGTTAATATAATCTATCTAATACAGCTAGTTTTATTTTTACACTATTTAATTTTCTTTCATCTAATAGGAAATGCATGAAACAAAATTGAACCAAAAATTGAAATTAAAAAGAATTAAAATCATTTAATATTAAAAAAGCTATTATTCTATACATAAACCAGTTATTTAGAAGTTAAATAGTCAGTTTATTCTGTATTTTTGGAAATAAGAATTTAATAATTTATCTTTTTTAAGCAAAATATCAAAGAAATAAATTTAAAAAAAGTTTTGAAAAAAAGTAGGAAAAAAGTTATTTATTTGATTATTAAAAAATTAAATGGTTTCTAAGAATAACAGTACTTATAGCAAAATACTAAAAAAGGGAAATATGAAAAAGCTAAAAATGCACTATCAATATAATGGAAGAAATTGTATACAAAAAGGTACGAGTATATTAACCACTTGGAATTCCAGAACTAAAAAACTTACTATAGAAACATAAAAAGAAATATTATCCAACTCTTTAAAGGATTTTTAATAAAAAAAGATATCTCGCAGAGAAAGTTGAAAATTAGAAAAAATAGAAAAGATTCTATTTGAAATAAAGGAATATCCAACGAGAAATCTGAAAAAAAAGATGGAAATAAAAGTTTAAATTGAAAAATAACTTGAGGCAAATAAAGTATATAGGAATAAGAGGTTTAAAGGAGAATAAAATGTTAAATTTTAATTAACAATATTGTAAAAAAATGCCAAATTGAACGCGGTTTCAGAAAAAAACAAATAAGATAGAAAAAATATTTAGGATATATCCAACGTGGAGCGAGAAGATCTATAGAAAAAATAATTTTTTCAAAATTAATTCTTGGATAAGGAATAATTATGATCGCTTCAAGTAACAATTAAACTATTCAGAATAGTAAATAATGTGAACTAATGTAGTTATACACTGCCTACTTAAGCTTAGTAGTATTTTTGCCAAATTAATGAAGATAAATGATAGAATAGATCAGATGACTAACTTACAAGTTATTACAAAGTATTTTAACTTTTTTAATAGTTTTTACTCACAAAAATTTAGATCAAAGAGCGCGCAGCTCTTAAGAGTTTATTATGTATCCTCTAATCTTTCCGTTTTTTCTAAATGCTTCTTTAACTCTTAAATATTTGAAAATTCGTTTAAGTTGAAATATATTGGATATTTATGTGGATCATAGTATTATTGCATATTTTTTATTCAATTGGAATTCTTGCCCCTTGGTATTCTCATATTCTTTTGCTTTTGAATTGCATGTAATTAAATTTAACAATTTCTACGCCGTTAGATTTCACTGTGAATCTTTTGGTCATATTTTTACCATAACCAATTCTCTAAATTTTTTAATTACTATTTTTTCTGCGAAATTTTGACATTTCATGTTATGTTTTTTATAAATAATAGTTAAAATATGCTATTTGCGCCATGTCTGATAGATCTTGATATAAGTTCTCGTTTATTCACATTATTTGTTCTTTCGACACTATGGCTGAGAGTTATTCCTTATTTTGGTGCAAAGTATGACCAGGATTTTATTTTTTTCTTCATTTATTTCTCTTTGTTGTTTATTTCATTTTTTGCTTTCCAATCCACCTTTCATTAATATCCTTTAATAATAACCTATAATGGATTTATTTCCTCTAGGTTCAATTTCGATATATAAAAATATAAATTTCTTCTAAAATTAAAAAAATTATATATTTTAGTTCTCTTGTTAATTTACAAAATCTAAATGCATAATTTAAAAGAAAGTATTTAGAACACTATATTTCATTTCTTGATAGTGAATAAATTTTTTATCTTACCCAATAATAAAAAGTTATAAAAGAACTTAACTTTTTGGATAAAAAAAAGGCAGAAGGTCTCAAGAAGGGCTTTTTTCCAGCTCCATAGAAAAAGGAAAAAAAACCAGAGAATTCTAATTCTTCTTCTACCATGTCTTCTTTAATAACATAATAATTTTCTTAGGCTCTTTAACCCCCAAATTTAGAAAAATAGAGAATATCTTAAATTGAATAAGAAATTAAATCAACAGAAACTGACTAAAGCAAGCGAGATTTTTTACTCCTATAGCCACGATCAAGTAACTACATGAAAAGGGGTAATTATAAAATAATGTAGAAATAGAAAAATAATGAATAGCTAATAATAGAATAACTTATGAAATCTATCCGTTACCTATAAAAAGAAGTTTAAATATTAAAGAAAGAAAATCAAAAATTATTATAGAAAAGTTAAAACAATGAAGAAAGATTAATGAAACAGGAAATCGAAGTGAAACTTTTGGGAGAAAAAAGAATTTAAACTTAAACCTTAGCTGAAAATAAAATGGAACTAGAATACACAAAACCCTTTGAGATAACTCCTCCCAGAAGGATCTTCAAGCTGTGCTACCTGTGCAAATCAAGATTCCACACATACAAGAGATGCAAGATATATTTGGATAAACAGAGAAGAAACAGTGAAGAGATTTGGAGAGAACTTTCAAGAATTTATATAGACAAAGATGGAGAATATTTAGAAGGAGGCTTTTTCAAGGGAGTGCCAGAACTCAAAAAAAACTGGGAGTCCCGAACTTCTATTTTAAGCATCAATGAACGAACTCTGGAGGTATGTATTGAAGGGGTTTAAAATCCCCGGAGATACGAAAACTTTAATTTAGTATATTATTATTATTATAAGAACTTAACTTTTTTTATAGATAAAATGTATCTGCTGGTAAATAAATTTTGTGTGTTACATTTTTTTAATTAATGATGTTAAAATTCTCTTTAGTTTATAGCTTTTAATATCAATACTATATCTTTAGCATTCTCTATTTTACTTTCCATTGAGCTATCTTCTAAATATTATTTTTTATTTAAAAGGGATCTCAACTTTTTTAATTCTCAAAGCTTTAAAATTACTTAAAATTTTATTAAGCAGTATTTAATTTAAGATAAATACTTAAATTTAATTAGTAGTTGGTTAATTAAGCAATTCCAATGGAAATTGAAAGAGTTTAAACAAGAACAAAGATTTTTAAGAAGGAATATTACTTTTTAGTAGCACATGATGTCTCTGGAGAAAGTATGAGTAAAATAATAGATTTTCAAGCAGATTTAGAAATATTTTACTAACTTTTGCCAAAAAAGGGATGGGAAACTATGAAAGAAGAAACTATATAAATAGCCGAGCATAAACTTAAAATTAATATGTTTTAAACTAGGGAATCCGGGAATCTGATCACTACTCAGGGGCGAGAGAACTTATTTAAAGAAAAATTTTATTTTCCTATAAGATTCATTTAATTTAGTCCGATTTTAAACTTGATACGCTGTTTCTAGCTCAAGTATCCTTTTTAACATTCTTGATATAATTCACATAAAGTGAAAAAGAATTATCTCATATATAGATATATCTAATAACTATTTTATCTAAATTTATAAAATTATAATCACTTTGAGCTTAGAATTAAGACTGCTAGAAATCCACTTAGCTAAGTAGATACTTTTTTAAATTATAAATAAGATATTGTATTATAAATTTATTTTTACGCAACTTTCTATAAAACTTTATTTTATAAACTTCACTTGAATCTAATATAGTAAATTTATGAATTGCAATGGAATATAAAATCTAAACTGAAAATAAATAAAAAAAGTTGTTTTATAGACATTAGCATATATAGCATTTAAAATATGTCTTTTATTAAATTAAAGCTTTTTGTTCAGCAAAATTCATATTTTTTACTTTTTAGCCTTAAAAATAATGAATAATTTAGCATTATAAT
Source organism: Loxodes magnus (assembly GCA_946699065.1). Classification (NCBI taxonomy): domain Eukaryota; phylum Ciliophora; class Karyorelictea; order Loxodida; family Loxodidae; genus Loxodes; species Loxodes magnus. The sequence goes on from CAMPDV010000148.1 coordinate 136,450, forward strand.
TATGTAAAATTTTTGATATCTTAATACTTTAATTTGAATTGAAGATAAAAATATGAGATTATAGAGCGCGTAGTACCTCATTGGAGGGCATATTTTTATAATAATAACTGTAAGCTATTCAAATTGATAATTATTATAAGAATTTTTTTTTAATTTTACTATAAAGAGTTAAAGCAGTTTAAACGAAAAAATGTATTAAAATTCGTAACTTCAAATATAAAGAATTTTCATTATTATAAATATAGAAAAATAGGCTAGTTATATATTTATGAAAATAGTAGCATTGAATATAGTTTATTTGAAGAAGGATAATAAACTTGAAAATTTGAATAATAAGACTTTAATTATTTTACCTAAGAAAATGGTGAGTATATCTATGTATAATTTGTTAAAATTATGATTTCTAAAAATTGAATATGAGGGAACTAAAAATAACGAAAAACATTTTTCAATTTCGATATCGAGGGAAAGTTGGGAATTTTTTCCAATTTTAACTTCTTTTCTTGTATTGTATTTGGTATAAATAGGCAATATCCTTATTACTAAGACTTGATTTTCAATTATTAATTAATTATTTCAAAGGATAATACTTCTTCAATAAGCTCTGATCGATTTCAAAAGCAAGATTTCCTCTTCTACTGTGTCAGCTATCGAAAAATCTTCTTACAATTGTAAAAAAATTTAATAATGTAAATGACTTTCTGTTTACATCAAAAAAATATTATTAATACAACCAGATTATAGTAATTAAGAACAAAAAATTGCTTTTATTACCTAAAAATCTTAATAAAATTATATAATGAAATTTAATATTCTGCAAAAAGAAGTTAAATAAGCCTATCAACTTTGAAATAAATGATTCAAAAAATGTTACTTTTTTCCATCTTTAACTTTAACACTAAAATGTAAAAAAAATTCTTCATTTAATAAAAAATTTTAAATATGAAATTTGTAATTTTATGTATTTTTAAATATTTATCATTATTTTTTTATAGCATTTTTATAAAATATAATATTAAACTATAAGGTAAAAAAGCAAAAAATATAAAATCTTTTAATGAAATTTTATTAATTAATTCTTAAATTATTTACTATCTTTCTATTAATAAGCAAAATAAATATTTATCAAACATAATAAATTTTAATTTTGATATTTAAGTTTAAAAATATCAAAATTTAGCAGTTGGTAGATTTATTGCTGCTTTATTTATATTTTATTTGATTTTCTTAGTAAATTCTTGGAATACTTGATAAATAGATTAAATTAATTTTTTTATTTTAATCAAAACTCATAAATTTAATCCTGCCTTTTTTTAATCCTGTATTCTTTTTTAAAATCTTTGTTCTATTTAATGCTTTACCTTTTTATATGAAACTTTGAAACAAAACTTTTTTTTAATTTTCTTAATTAGAGATTTTTTCGAATCATAATTATAAATAACGTTTACAAAATTCTATTAAATTGAAATGATTAAATTTCTAGTTTTAGTTTCAGACAAAAAAGTTAAGTTTTATTGATATGAAATTTAGTTAATTAATCAGCTTTATGTACTTATTGTCTAACTACTTCAACTTGAAATAAGTAAAATTTAACTTTAAACTATGTTAAAAAATGTAATAAATTCTGACTTTTATTTTGACTTTCTATTGGCAAGAGAAGGAGCTTTCATATCAGATATTTTAAAAATTTGAAGAAACTAATCTAATGTTTTGAAAAAGAAGTTTAAAACATGGAAGACTGAAAAAATACTTGAATAAAATTAAAAACAAAATCAAAAAAATGTCTGCTAAAATACTGTAAATAGGATGAGATCAGAGCCAATTCTTAGCTTTTATTTTGAAATTGAGACAATGAACAATATAAATAAAAATTTAACTTATATTAAACTAAATAAATTTATGATCAGAAAAGCAGTTTCTATATACAAATTTAGATCCTTAGTATCTCTAATATTGCTGATAATAAATATATTTCAAAATTTAAACTCTGAAAATTACATCAGTAGAGAGTAAGGTATTTACGCTCATATTCTACCGAGTGAAGATATGCAAGATCATTATTTAGGAATATAAAGATTTAAAATTTTATGATTTACTAATTATTTTAATCATTAATAGAAACTATCTTAGTCTTAATTTTCATACTTAAAAATATTTAAAAGAGACTCTCTCAAAATTAAAACTTTCATAAATTACTTAGAAGAATAGATGAAATTTTCTAGGTAACGACAAAAATTTTTTATAAGAAGAAACAATATTAGAATGACTAAGATAATATTGAAGCACAAAACAGGACTGATGATTAGTATTACAAATAAAAAGTTTTTGTTATCTATTATAAATATAATATAGACATAATAATTAATTTTGGTTGAAAATAATAAATTTTTAAAATTTTGTAACAATTTTCCTTAAGTAAGTTTATATTAAGTAAATATCACTAATTTAAACAGCATTTACTAAATTAAAGATTAAAACATTTTTTTAATTTGTGCTTGTTTAAGATTATTTTCTAACTAAAGTAAATATCTATTTCTATAATTTCATAAATTTAATTTTTATTTTTTGTTATATTTTTGAAATTTAAAGTTAATGCTACACTAAATATTTAGATTAAATTATTTCTTAATTTAATAAAACATTTGAATGCTCTTTTTTATGGTTTTATTTTTAATTATTTTTGTAAATTCTAACAAATAATTACTAAATATCATCATCAATATAAACTAAAAGTTTAAAAAAAAGTTCTGCCTCATCTGTGATCTCAACCAGGTACATGCTGCCATTTTTTTTCGTGGATGAATACCACGACCATTTTTTCCTTGTGGATGGTGTCCACGTTTCGTGCTCTGGCTTTGCAAAGATTCTTCTTTTAAAAACTCCTTACTAGTTTATGTAAAGTCAGTTGATTTCCTTTCATCTTTTATTTTCTTCTTTTTTTATAAGGATTTTTCATTCCCTGTAAGATTTTAGTAAATGTCACTTCGATTTGCAATAAAAGCAACTTTTAACTTAAGTTTACTCTTTTCTTTTAGGAAGAATTTTTTTCTCTAGGACTCTAATTTGTTTTAATATTTCTTAGTTTGGACCTTCTTCATTGTTCATGCGATTTTGTTAAACTTTAGATGATTGATCTTCGATTATCATTCTATTTGATGTCTTAAAGCTTTGTTACGATTATAAATACAATTCTTGTTCACTTACTACTTTTTTTTCTATTAGTTAATTTTTTAATATTATTGTTTCGTCATTTAAATCTTCAATTTCATTCATAAAATTGTGAATTCTCTCTTCTTAATTGAATATAATTTCGTCAAAGTCAGATATTCTTTTATTTAGTTGCTAATATTGTTCCATTGTTATTAATAATGTTTGTTTTAGTTTAGTTCTCTTCCTTCTCTAGAATATCCACTATGATCTTACCTTGGGAGGAAGAGCTCGATTCGTTCAATTTTTCTTATTGTCTAATAGTCTTAGCTGTTTTCTTTCTAATCTTTCTAGCTTAGTTCTTAGACATTCTTATTAACTACTCCATTTTTTTCTTAATAATTACTAAACATTAAATTAATTATTAGCTGCTTACTTGTGAATTTTTTTAATTAAGTTATTATATTTTTTAATACTCAATTCTAAAATTAAATTTTATTTCTAAATATTTAAGTTTAATTTTATATGAAATTTGTAATTTGGTTAAAAAAGGTAAATTAAGTTTTTAGTTTTAGAAGAGACCTTAAAAATCACCAAATCTTTGTTTTTGCATTCTTATAACTAAATTATTGCTTAGGACTTCGTTAGTCCTCCATCCTTGATTTTAAATATTGGTTTATTAAGTTTAACCCAGGCGCTTGAATGAACTATTTTAAGTTAGTTAAATCTAGAATTGAAGAAAGACTTCCTATTGATAAGTCTGGTTTTTTTGGTAAAATTTTAAATGAATAGTTCAAAATATCCTATTTAGCTTTGCTATAAAGCTATAAATTCTTTTGACCTTTTTGTAATGATGTTGCTTTTAACATATATAACAATTTATCTTTTCTTAAGTCAAATTACAAATCTTTATTTTCTTTAATCAGCATAACAGAGAAAGAAAAAATAGATTAAGTTGAGACAAATCAGAGAAAGACTGTATTTAAATGAATTAGGAACTTCTACAAAGAGGGAATCTGATTAGAAATAAAGATAGAATTGGAAATGACAAGAGCAATTGGAGGAGAGAGGAGTAGATAATTTTTAAAACTTTATTTTTAATACCGGAGCAATCTAGTGTCCAGCATGAAGAGGTGAAAATCCTCAATAATTGCTAAACTTAATTTATCCTTTTTTTCTATAACCATAGATAAAATCCTTAATATTTTTAGGTCCTTTAAGTAATTTACTATCGTAATGTGAGCTTTTCCTACAGTTATTTTATTTAATATTTGAATTACTAAAACTTAAATTAAAACATTTGAGAGATTTGATTGAATTATTAATCAATCTCGTCTAATTTTGTTTAATTTGAGATTAATCTTTTTGATTGCCTCCTCTATAGATGGAAATTAAAGGCTTGAATTTCGCTTATTTTCTCTAGTATCAATTCTAATTTTTAAAATTTAACTATCTATTAGTTTAGCTCTTACTATAAATTACATTTCTTGAGTGCACTGATTGGGGAAACAACATTTTAGAATTATTTTTTTAATTATTAAGATTCTGTTCGGTCTGAATAAGCAATTATTCTTATTTTTAAGATATTTGCTAAGAGAGATTTGTTATTTCTTAGAAGCCATTTGATTTTATTTTTTAATAGCAAATAGTGAAAGAAAAAAAATAAAGAAATTTCTTATAGGTATTTATTATAATTTCAAATGAAAGTAACCATTTTTCATACAAGCAATATTTAACTTTTATACTTTTTTAATTTTAAATTACCACAAAATTAAATAATAAGGAAGAAATAACCAAAATAGAAATTATAAAATAGAATATTATAGAAATAAACTTGTGATCAGTTTATGTTAGAATTTATATTACTAAAAGTTACTTATAATTGCATAAGAAAATATTAAAAATTGCTATTCTTTTTTTTAGAAATTTTTATTCGAACGATAATCTGACAAAAATAAAAAATTTAATTGCTTAAAGAATAGGCTTAATTAAAGACTTATAAGAATGAACAAAAATTATTAAAGTTAATTATTTGAAATGTTTATTAAAGATATTTGAAAGATAAAATTGTGTTTTTATGATAATACCTGAAAAATATAATTTTTATAAAATTGATAAATTTAAATTAAAAAAGAAAAAGTTATATTAATTTGTTTTTTAGTTTCTTTTATAGTAATTTGAAAATTAAATGCTAGTTAATACTACAATTGTTTAATTAGTCCAAAGCTTAATTAAGTATAATTAAAATTTAAAGTGGCTTCAAAAATATGATCGTAAAATTTGAATACACAGGCTATAAAATAATTTTAGGAAAAAGAACTTTTTTCAATTTTTTATTTATATTTATTTTACTAATTTCATGTCAATGATAGAGTTTCTATCCAAATAAGTAATTCAAATTTCAAGTTTTGATACCTTTTTTATATTTATAAAGTTAAACAAGATTTAGGAAAAGAAATTTAAAATATATATATAAATATAATAAATTTTATTAAGTGCATAACGACTTAGAAGCTCATTAAACTGTAATAAGGGATAAATAAATTATTAACCAAAATAAAATTTTATTAAATATCCTTAATTAGTTATTAGCAAAATTCTTAAAAGATATGATAAAAAAGAATTATTCCAAAGTTTAGATTTTATACTCTTTTGATAAGTTTTTATTTATTTTTTCTTTTTAAATTAAAAAAAATTGAGTTCGTGATATATTAAAGAGTTCTTCTTTTCATTTTTTTCATATTTTGTATAGTGTTTATAAACTAATAAACTTTTGAACTTCTAGCAAAAATGAGACGTTTTAGCTTAATGGAAAGAATTTTTTTAATGCTGGAGTTTATTAATCGTTAGATTTTCCTGAAAATACTGGTTAACTGCGATTTAAAAATTCAAGATAGTCAAATACGCCTTAAATATTATTTGGCAATAAAATACAGGAAAATGGAGTAAAATCATGATACTGAGGATTTAGCTTATTTATACCAAATGATGATTAAACATAGAGTTAGGAAGTGAACGTGATTCTGTGATTATAGACACCAAAATAGTTATTTGGGTATTTTAATGATATAACATAATAATCGTTCTTAATGCTTATGGATCTTGATTAAAGAAATAGGTTTGCTTAATCTATATTAATGGGCAACTTAAACTTAATTTCCTAGAACTGGGCAATTATTAAAATTTTTATATGTTGATGTAAACAGGAAGACCTTTCGCGATTGGAGATCAAATAATAAACAAAGCAGATTAATATCCTGTATTTTTTGAATAATGGGGAATAATTTTTACGGAGATGTGCACGATTTTGTCATGTTCACAAATTAAATACTAGCCAGTTAAGAAATTTTCTCCCCTTAAAGTTCTAAAGCATAAACAACCTAACTGGAATTTGAAAAATATTCTTTTAAAGCACTTTTAGTCGTCTTTTTAAATCGCTTACCTTTTTCTTATTAAAAGTTATCCAACTTCTTCAAATCCATTTTTCTTTAGCATCTCTATCCATCTTTAACTAAATAAAATATTTTATTTACTCTTCAGTTGTATTATTTAAATTTCGCACCTTTTTATATTCTTTAATTTTTATTTAATTTAATTTATCAACTTTAATTTATTGCTTTTTTCGATTTTTATCTAAATTAATTTACAATTTGCTTTTTTATTTTTTTATAGTAGCTTCTATTTCTAATATTTCTATATTTATTTAAAAAAACTAAAAAACAGCTTTTATAGGAATAATCCTTTTTTAGGTATATTCTATATCTTATTGCAACTAAGTACTATTTTAAGATAGTAGAGCTGGAATATTTTGTTGATTTATATATCTTCCATATCACTAAAAAGCTAACTTTAGCATCATTATAAGTTTATTTTATCTCTTGCTATTAACTTCTACTTTATTTTTGAACGAATAAGATCTTAAAACTATAGAAATAAAAGGGATTCTATTTAAGTTTACATAATAAAAGAATAATCTACAAACTACATTATTACTCTATAGTAATAACAAGCAGCTTGCTTTTTCTTTTTGGCTAATATATTATATAAAGACCATCTCAAGCTAATTTAAAGAATAGAAGTTATTTAGGATTTTAATTTAAATAAGAAAGATACCTTTAAGCATCTAGTTATAGCTCTATTTATTATTTATACCTAGACTTAAACTATTTAGTTTGTGGAATTAACTAAAAATTGAATTTTAAAACCTGATTTAGTTTAAAACTACTTCTAGTTCTTTTGTTTAATAAAATAAGGATAAAAATATAAAAAACTAATTGCTTTATAATTGATCTTCTAAAGCATCAAGGTGGAAATAAATTAAGACTAAATAAGTTTATTTAACTGCGAGAACAAATAGCATCTTAAAAATATCAATACCTTAATAAAGAAAATAGGTTAAAGCGAAACTAAGATTTTGTAAGAAAATAGTTTTTAATTGGAAGAAGATCTCTAGAATACAAAGAAGAAAGAAACTAAAAACTTTCTATTTTAACTTAAAAAAGTAAAGAATTTGCAAATAAAAAAGCATGGAGATAAAAAGAGAATCTTAGACTAGCATAAAATAATCAAAGGGAATTGGCAAATTAAGAAAATATTTTAGCAACTTTTTTAGATTCAGGATTCTTACTAAAAAATTTGTTTTGATTTTCAGAAAAATTAGTTTCAATTAAAATTAGACCTGATTAAGATTTTAGTTAACCTTATAGCAATAAAAATTATCAAGATTTTGATTTTTAATAAACAATAAAAGTAGAAACAAGCAGGAAGAACTTATATATAACAAAAGATTCAAAAGATTCAATATAGGAAAGGTATTGATTATTATAAAGGAAAAGGTGGACTGCCAGAAAAAACTTAAATGAAGATTAAATTTTTAGAAAATCACCTTTAAATAAAGAGAAAATATAAAAATTAGATTGCCATGAGATATTTAAAAATTAAGCTTCTTTAAGAAATGAGATTGGTGGTTTATTGGCTTAATTATAAATAGAATTAAAAGAATCAATGTTTCTTCTGCTTAATAAGAGAAATTTTATCTCTAAATTTCTTCTCATAGACAAATTTGCCATTCCAATCATTTTAAGTTATTAAATTCAAATATTTTGAAAAATTAGTATTTTGCTTTAAAATTTTAAGTTTATTATCCCTTTATGCTTATAAAATAAATTTGTCCTCTATTTTTTAGATTATTTTACTTAATTAACTAAGAAGCATAAATTAATGCAAATAAGCATTATTTCCAAAACCTTCTGACTATATAAATAAAATTTCTTTCTTTTGTTAACTTAACTTTAATATTCAAGATATATCATTCTAAATCCTTAATCCTTAATTTCAAAGTTGTAAATTCTAAAAAAAACCAATTATTGATTTAATTATCTCTATCAAACCAACCGTTTCAGGATTAAATTAAAGCCTTACTTCTCTGATTGATTTTTAAAGTTTATATTGTAATTTTTTTTAATTATTCTATCTTTCCCTTTTTATAAATGTCAACCTTTAATTAGTCGAGCTCTTTTCCAGAGTTCCTATGCATTTGTAAAAATCAGTTTAGTCAGGAAAGAAAGCCTATTTCTCTTAAATGTGGACATACTGTTTGTGAAAAGTGCTTTAAGAGTGGAAAAAACTAAGATGTGTATATATGCAGCACTTGCAATAAATAAAGTATTCAAACTGTTAAAAAACCTCAAACCTCTAAGATAACTTTGGATACTAAAAAGACTAGCATATAAAATATGTTTAACTCGCAAGTACCTCAAATTAAGATAGCCTCATAAAGTAACTAGTAAAAGCTAATTCCAAATTTAAGTAAAAGAGCTAGCTAACTGAAAGGAGATTACATTCAAAAAAATTAAAATTTTGCATCTAATTAAAGCGAAAAAGAAAGCTAGCCAAATGATAAATAGGTTTAGTCAAAAAAATTATACAAATTTAAGATTTCCAATTCAAATGTTCCTTAGCAGCAAATTAAAAACTAAAAGGAAATTGAAGCTTAAAACTAAAATCCTGTCTCTAATTTTTCTTAATAGGCACAGGATTAAAGTAAGTCTGCTTCTTAAAATTGGAGTTCAAATTAAGAGTCTTATTAGTCTAAATTTTCTAACCCCTAGAATTCTCTTACCTTTTAACATATGGAGAACTTAAATAAACAAGTAACGGAAAAATTAAATTAAAAATCTAGTAACTAGAATTAATAAAAAGTTCCTTAAGACTAATAAAGCATGATCCCTTAACAAGATGAATAGATCAAATAAAAATAGAATTTAGATAATCAGTTAGCAAATCAATGCTAAATTCACCAGAACTTAACTAATTAAGTTTGCTTATACTGCACTAGTTTGGTCTGCTAACAATGTATTAATACAAAATGTCTTGCATAAAACCACACTATCAAAAACTAAGATGAAGCTCTTTAGATATCTAAAGCTGAAATTTAGTAGCTAGCTTAAAACTAGTTAATCTCACAAAAGCATCAATAAGTTAAAGAGTAATTGAAGCTTCTTTAAGAAACTTAAATTAAAATGATAGAGGAGTAAAATAAAAAAGAGCAAATGATGGCTAATATAAAATAAAGAATAGAGTAGAGTATATAAGAAGCATTTTAAAGTTAAATTACTAAATAAAAATTATAAATCCAAGACTTACAATCAAAGTCTGACGATTCTTTATTGTAATTATAACTCTAAAATCAGAATCTGGAAATCCTGCTAGTTTAAAGCTAATAAATCTATAGTTGCAAAGATATATAAGTATATCTTTAATTCCGAAATAGCTGATAGTAGGTTTAAGACTAAAGCTATTAAATATAAGGGGATTTTAAATATGATGCAAAACTTCTTCTAAATGAAAGTAATCTAAACTAAATAAATTAAAGCATCTAAAACGTTTTCGAAATAGAGTTCATAACTATAAATAAAGACATCTAAAATAGTTAATAATCTTCTATAAACTAATTCTTAAATAAGAAAGACTCTGACTCAATTATAGTATCATAGTTTAGTTAGTAAAGTTTAGCTGAATAACCTTGAAATAGCTAATAATAAAATTAGTTCTAATAATATTGTATTTAATAGAAGCCTCATTAAAGCAATGTTTCTTCGTAGTAAATAACATAGAATGCCAATTAAGATATAAACCAACTATAAAGTTAAAATCCTTTTAACAAAAATATTCAAAACATTGTAGCTATTCCTTTGAATTAGTAGCAGCAAGTTAACTCGTAAGGTCAGTAATCCTAGATTATTTAACAAAATAATAGTTAAAGACACTAAAACTTCCCTTAGAATTAAGATAAATATGTAAATTTTTCAATTTAGTAGTAAAATGTAACTTTGCAAAGCAGATAAGTAATGAATTCTGAAATGGAATCTCAGTAATAGAGCTTTCAAAATTGGATATAAAGCTAAAATGTAAGACTTTTTTATTTTAGGATTCGAAATTATTTCAGTAAAATAAGCATTAAAGTTATGAAGTTCCTAAATAAGCTTAATATAACTATCAGCATCAACCTTAGAATTTTATAATTTCAAATTAAAACTTCGATCAAACGGTGCAATAGTAATAGTGACAGCAGATGTATTAAAAAAATCCTTAATAGAACTAGATTTTTTAGGTATAATAACAGTCTTAATAATGAGCATATAGTTAAGAAATGCAAAATCAATAGTAAGCATAACTTTAAATAAATTAAAAGCAATTTATAAGTCAATCGTAGTAATCAGAAATGCTCGTTAATTTTCAAAATAACGTCTAAATTAAAAAAAATACTAGTTATAGCTAAGAATAATGTATACAATGTGGCAAACTGGTTTATGATCAACTTTATTAATAGCATATTAGCAATTGCTAGATTTAGAATTGCTAAGTCTGTTAAACTAGAAAATGCTAAAATTGTAAAAAAGCTTTTTGCACTCTATGCTAGCCAACTCAATGTGTCAACTGTTTGAACGGATTTTGTCGTAATTGTCAAACACAAAGATGCGTAAAATGTAAAAATGCTATATGTATGTAATGCTAACTTTTAAGATGTGTCAACTGTAAGAATGACATTTGTACTTAATGCAAGATATTTCAATGTGGAAAATGCTAGAATACCATTTGTGATGTGTGCTAACCTATCTAATGCTCTAATTGTATGCGTGCTATTTGTAACTCTTGTTCATATAGGTAGTGCGTGAATTGTTTGAAGGTAATTTGCAGTGTATGCTAGCTTTAACAATGCTCAAACTGCTAGAAAGTAATTTGCTAAAATTGCTAGATTCTAAAATGTATTAACTGTAAAAATTCTGTTTGCTAAGAATGCTTGCAAATTTCTTGTGCTTAATGCGAGAACAAAATTTGTTTAGTATGTGAGCCAAAAATATGTTCTAAATGTTAAAGCATGATATGCAATAAATGCAATTTACAGAACTGCGAAAAATGCTAGCAGCAAATATGCAATAAATGCCAAGTTACAATCTGTCATATTTGCTTTAGCTCTGTGTGTTAAAAGTGTGAGCAGATTTGCTATGATTGTAAAAATCAAGTTTGCTAGAAATGTGTGGTAGCTTAATGTTTCTTTTGCTAGTGCTTAATATGTGAAAGATGTACATAAATTCAGTGTCTAGGATGCTAGTAATTATTTTGTAAAATTTGTTTATCAGAAAATTGTAAAAATTGCAGTAATTAATTCTGTGCAGCATGTAATTCTTTATAATGCTAAGGGTGTGGAAAAATTTCTTGCAAAAGATGCTCAATTTAATGTGTTTAGTGTGCGATTCAACTTTGTTCAAACTGTATAATGGTTGACTGCAAAAATTGTAGAACTAAGCTTTGTAATTTCTGTTGTTAGCTTTAGTGTAAGCATTGCCAAATTACTTTATGTAATAACTGTCCTCCTAAATAGTGTCCTAAATGTAATCTTCCTATTTGCTATTATTGTGATAAGTCAACATGCTCTAATGATGTTTATTTTTTAAACTTAGAATAATCTTAGCAGAGTTTCTATATGTAAGAGTACAGAAAATCAAGTAAAGTATATACCTTAGCACAAATTGAATAGAGCTTAAAATAACTGGATAGTTAACTAAGCTAAGTGTGCTTAAATGCATGGAACTAGTGCATATAACTATTTAGAGGTCCAAAGTGAAATATTTAAGATGACTATTCACTAGCTAAGCATGCAAGTGTTCGTTTATGAACTATGGGAGGTTAAACTTTCTTAGCTATGACTTCCACAAGAATTCTTATTAGTTTAACTAAATTTTAGTAAGGAGAAACTAAGAATAAGTGAAATTTGACCCAACAGTATTGTGAAAAAACTTTAACAAGTCTAATTCCTTGGATGAGAATGCTTAATAGATACATTATAGATGATGGATCTCCTAAAAACATAAAACCTTTTACTGTTTATAGAGGTGTTGATGATGAAGTTTTAAAAAATGCTGATAATGAGCTCATGGATTAAAAAGGATTTAGAATACCACATTACTTAGCTACTACGACAAATAAACAATACGCACTTGATATAATATAGTGAGTATCATCTGGTTAAACTCCTTCTTTATTAGAAATTTAAATTCCGAAAAATTGTTTGCATGCAGCTTACATTGATGGTCTTTCTGCTTATGGAACATAAGAAATAGGATAGAGAGGAGAAAACGAAGTGCTGATACCTCCTTTTTCAGTGTTCTGAGTCAAATCTATCAACTATCAAACGATAAATAATAGAAAAGCAAAATTGATTTAAATGGAACTAGCTTAGAATAATAAGCAATATAATTTCTGGAAAGCGTATGTTTGATATACAATTACAACTTTATTTCCTTAAAAGTAATATAAAAATATATTAAATTATAAAATACATATCTTTAAATTAATTGTATAAGCTTGCTATTTCATTTATATTTAATTATTTTATAATAATTTATACTTAAAAATTAATAACTATCTATATAAAAATATTTTAATATCAAATAAATTAAATTATTGAGCATAGCACCTTAATGGTGCGCAGCTCTATAATAAAGATTATTAAAGTTGAAAAAAAAAATTCTGAAGTCTTCCACAGTGTTAGAAACCCCTTGTGAGTCTTTTCTTCTATAGGACCATGATTGGAATACTCTCTAAGAAATCTTAGTATCTGACATCTTTTATCTTTAACGTTGCTTGTTGTCTCTTTAGTCTTATCTGTTCTTGGCCCCTACCAAGATTCTTGTTCTATTCTTCGTCAATGGAGTACTTCCTGGAAACAAAATTTAAATTAATCTCAGTTGAAGGATTGCTCCTTTCTATTTAAAATATATAATTAAAATTAAAGATAGAACATTCAAAATAAAGCAAATTGTTCTGATCAGTTTAGTATTTATAAATTAAATGGAATGAAAATTTAATTTTCCTATATTATGAAATCATTAAACTGATATTTATTGTTATTTTTGCTAATTTTACCCTTCACTGATTTTATCAATAGGTGAGAAATTTAAAATAAATAAATTCCAAAAATTAATAAAAAAAATAAAGCTAAAAACAACAAGAATTTATCTTTCTAAATACTAGAGGTTACTTAAAGAAATGCTTTTAACATTTGAAGATATATAAAAAATGAATAAATCTAAGTTAAATTCTTAATTACTTATTGAACAGTTTAAAAAAAAAGTTAAAAAAATTAGAAAGCTTTGTTAAACCCTTAGTAGTCAGCCATCTGACCTATTCTATCAGCTTGTCTCTATTAGTTTGTCTTGAATTCCTACTAGGCTTAGTTAGGCGGTGTAGCACTTCATTAGTGCACCATCCTTTAATATTCGGAATAGTTTTGGTCTTGCACTTAGCGTTCCTAATTATTTATCCAAGGATTAAGATTTGAATTAAAGAATTTTTTTCTATAAATTTCTCTGCTTTATGTTGGATATATCCTAAATAGTTTTCTAAAAATATCTTATTTATTCTTTCATTAAATTTCGCTTAGTTAGTAGCAGTATTTTTATTAGTGTTATTTATCGCACACGTAGCATTTTATTCTTCTTTTAAACTATTATTCCTATAACACTTATTTAATTTAAATTTACTAGTTATTTTAAATAAACGTTTACTGTTTATTTTAATTTGAGGCTTCATTTTCTATTTCCATAGGATCTGATTAATTCTGTTAAATCGAAAATGGCGTAACCTGAATTTATTATTAAATTTAAAGAATTCTTTGTTCCAGTTTGTTTTCTATTTCTTATGATGATTAATATTGTTTCTCAAGTAAAGACGTTATTAGTTTTTCTAATTTTTCTACTTTATCAGTGAGGTATCTATTTTTAAACATAAACTCTTTTAATGACTTAGATAATATTTCTATTTGAGTTTGTGTCGGAAGTTTTTTTAATTCTAGATTTCCAAGTGGTTAATGTTCGTTATATCAATCATATTTCTCACTTTCACTCATTGTAATTATTTCGCATTTTTAATTTTTTAGAGAATTTTCCTGTTTAAATGTTTTGTTCAAAGTTCTGTTATTTCTTAGAAGCCATTTTATATATAATATATAAATAAAATTTAAATATATAGATTAGATTAAAAATCCTTTTGTATTGCTATTTTAGATTTTTTAAAGCAAATTAAAATTTTAATCTTTTAAATTTTAAGTAATAGCAATAAGAGCGAAAAATAGTTTAAAATGGACCGAGTAAATGTTTAAGCTGTTGATTATAAAATAATCTTGATTAAGTTAAAGACTGAAATGCTTATTCTAATATAGTTCAATATTTACTAGATAAACTTAGAAATTATTGACTCAAAATAAAAATATTTTATGCGTATTATTTGATTTAGTAAAATTCTGAGAAACAGAGTAAATAACTTTAAAGAGCACCATTAGGATTTTATTATAATTGCAAACCTGATTTCTAATACCTAAGAATAATATTTGTAGTTATATATTAAGTAATTGGGAGAATCGAGAAGTTAGAAATAAAGTTCAATTATTTGAAGAGTTGATGGAAAACTTAATTATTTAAAATATGTCGATGAACGACCCTATGATGTAGTACTTTAAGTTTAGTGCGAAAATTTCTTTTTAAAGGAGAATGAAATAATATGATATTGCAGGAGAATATGGTAAGACAGAACTGATATTTTAAACAGGGATAATAATAAGAAAACTTAAAATTAAGGCAATTGTTCAGTAATTTATATTACACTCATAATGGAACATTATACAGAAAGAAAATGTTTAGAGGGAGTGAAATTTTAAGAGACGTAACTTTAGCACTTTAAAGAAAAACTAAAAACTGCTATGTGGTGAACTTGATTGAACCAATATTTCAATTAAAAAAAAAGATTAAAAAGCACAAGTAGGTATGTCTTCTAGGAAAGCGATCCAAACAAAGACTAAAAATTTAAGGTTAGCAGAACAATTAGATTTTAATAGAGTGATGAACCTATTAAAGTTAGAAACTCTATATCTCATTATAATAATTATTATATGCAAATAAATTTTTAATTTAGGATGCTATAAAGTTCAAGCCTTATAATTTTTATTTTAAGCATAAAATAATTATTTTAATTTTAAACCTACAATTTTCTATTTGATACTACTTCTTTATCTGAATATAGATCTTAATTTAATTATTTTGTCTAAAATCAATTAAAAAAATTTTAAAAAAATTAAAATAGGAATTTATGCATTTAGACTCCATTTAATAGCTTACATATTTTAACTTCTACAATATAGACATTTTTTCTTAAAGCAAGGTTAATAACCTATCACTTAAATTATCTACTTAATTATATAATTCTCAAATTTCCTTTTCATTTTATTAATGATACTTTCATACATTATTATAAAAAATAAAGAAATAAAATAATTAAGAAGTTTAAATTATAACTAATTAAATGAAGGGAGAAAATTAGAAAAGAAATGAATTAATATAAATTAGATAAAACATGAAGAAATAGACTTTTAAATTATAGAAAAATAATACTATTTTTTTCATTATTTGAATCATATTCACAGAATCTGTCAAGTTAAAACTTAGTCACTTTAGAAAATTTCTAAGGAATTAAAAAAAATTGAGTTTATTTTAATACTTTTAGAACAAAAGGGATAATCTTAGTCTTGCTAAAATTATTTTTTTCTAATTTTTTAAATTTCTTCTTAAGAAAACCCCATTTATCAAATCTTTGCTTATAGTTTATTTAGAATGATTAATTAATCTTATAAAAAAGATTCTTTAATTTTACACTATTGAAAGTTTCATGTTACTCGCCATCTTTTACAAATATAAATTTAAGAGACAAGAAGTAAAATTATTCGAAATAGAAAAATAAATGAGAAAGATTTCGAAATCATTTTACCTGCAAATAGTAGCTAAAAAAATGTTTATTTTATAAATAAATATAAAGAGAATACTAACTTAAATGATAAATTTGCCTTTAAAAGATTGTATAACTTTTTTAGTTAAAATAAAAAGAATAACCAAATAAGGCTAAAATATAAAATATTATGAAATCAATAATTAATGAATTTTTTATATTTATGGGGTAAAAGTTATTATTAAATCAAACTTGCATATATAAAGGTAGCTTAATAATTTTTAAGGATTAAACTAATTTTATAGACTTTATTCCTTTAAATTATTCTTAAATTAAAACATTAGATAAAATTTACAATTTCAAAAAAAATAAAAATGGAGTTTAATCTCCCATAATATAAAATGAAATGTTTAAATAGAATAGAAAATATTTATATAACTATTTTTTAGATTTTAGATATTAGACTTTCTTAAATAATTGTTTTGAAAGTCTTTAGAAGAAATTATAAATAAACAAATAAAAGACTTCCAAATAGAAAACTTTAAATAATAAGTTGATATTTTGATTAGATTCTATTATTCACTTAAAAGCATAAATTTTAAGTTAAACCAGTATAGAAATTTAGAAAAAAAGTTACTTTTTTAAGTATTTTTTTCATAATTTGCATTAGAATTTAGAAAATAGATTAATTTAAGTCTTATACTAGAAGCTTAATAAGTAAAATTTTTCAAGCGAAAATAATTAAGATAAAAATTTATCTATAAAGCAAAACAAAAGGATTATTATTTTCATCAAGCAATATTTATTTTATTTAAATTACATTAACTAATAACTCACAGAAAAAAGATTGATATTGCAATTTACAATGTAAACACTAATATTTTAATTTTTTTAAACTTAAATTATCTACCTTTACACATTAAAACTTCTAACCATAATTAGTAACCAATTATAATACTAATATGCAATTTTTATTATATCCAAATAGTTTGATGTTTAAGTTAGAACATTAAGAAATTTGATTTAACAATATAAGAGAGCAAAAAAAAGTTTATTTTTTGACTTTGAATTTTAAAGATTTTCTCATTAAAAAAGATGCAAAATTAATTTTAGTACTGATCTATTTAAAATAATATAAAAACCCAACAAATCAAAATAAAATCACTTATTTTTTATCTATAGAATTGATGCAAATATCTTATAAAAAATTTGGCTGCTCTTTAATGTGAAAACTAAAAAAAAGTGAAATTGAAGGTAAAAATATAATTATTACTACCCAAATCAAGTTATATTTTAAAAGCTATTTAATAAATCAAAATGAAGCTAATAAAAATATTACAAAGGAAAAAAATAATTCAATTAATATTCTAATAAAAAAGAACTTAATTCTAACTAATTTATTAAAAAATAAGTTGATTAAATTAAATTTTTTATAATTTAATAAATTCGATTAAAGAGCGTGTAACCCTTGGATGGGACGCAGCTCTTAAATTAATTTTATTTAAAGTTAATAAAATTTCTCCCTTGAAATTTCTTCCAGTGCTTCACTCCTTTTGAAATTCTGTCTTCTAATATCGAATGGTCGGAGAGATACTCCAAGAGACTTAATTATCTGGCATCTTTCATCAACCGTTACTTTATGCCTCCAGTCTTTCCCACATGGCTTTTGACAAAATTCTTGCTCAGTATTAGCTCCTGAAGTACTTCACGGTATTTTAGTTAAGTTTATCTCAGTTGGAGGATTACTCTTCCCCATTTAAAATATTAATATCTATAATAAATTCTAAAAATTTAATAAGATAAAATTAAACTAAAGCTAAAATAATAAAAATATATAAAAGTAAAATAAATATAAGATTTAAAAAATATCAGCAAACACTTTATAATTTTAGCATCAAATAAAAGAAGATAATAAAAATTCTTATTGAAAAAGAAAGAAAAACATTAATAAATTTTTTTCAAAATTAAATACAGAATTAGTAAATAAGAAAATTAAAAAATTAAATATATAAAAATTTTCGATAAAAAATAATCAGCTAAAAGTTTCTTTTTTATTCAAACATCGAAATATTAAATTTAAAAAATAGATAAAAATAAGAAATAAAATAATAAAAGAATGACAACAAAGAGGTTTTGGGCGTCTGCTTATACATCCACACTTTGGGAATTTCCTAATTAGTTTGAAGATTTTGAAGGAGAAAATTTATCAAAAACATTGCTCTGGTAGGGGCTTAAAATCTTGATAATAAAATATGATTTCAATACGGATAGTTGTTTATGTTTAAATAAACTGACTGAAAGTGTATTTTCTCAATGTCTAAAAAAAACCTTTCAGACAATATAACATAGTGAGAGATAGAATATAAAAAATCTCAAAAATTATATTTCTAATAAATTAAAAAAAAAATAAAGAAAAACAACAAATTTCGAAAATATGAAAAATAAAATAAAATAAATTTTAAAAAAGTAAATAAAAAAGAAAAAAAGAATAAAAGAAGGTAAAGCTGTAAAATAAGGCAGAATTGGTGTTAAAAGAAATTAAATGGATATATATTTAAGGGGCTCATGGCGCAATGGCAGCGCATTCGACTCCAGATCGACAGGTTGGGGGTTCAAGTCCTCCTGGGCTCACTTTTTTGATAAAAAAATTTTTAAAATTAGAAAAAATGTTTATTAATTTAAATACTTTTAAACTTCCGTCTTTTTTTATAAGAAAACTTTACATATTATTTTTTTAATTAAATTTTTTTTTTATAAAAATAAGAAATAGAGAAATAAATTTTTTTCTACTTTTTTATTTTATTTTAAAGAAATTTTAGCCTTTTTATTTTATACTTAATAGAAGTTTTTATGTTAATTTATAAAATCAAAATATTTTGTTCCTTATTTTGTTTTTAATTATTTTAGTTTTGAATTAATTGCATATAGTTTTTTTATTAATATTAAATTTATATTTTCGAATTTTAGAAGTTGTTTTTTTTACTTTTGGATGATTTCATCTTTTATATAATCTCAATAATTTCTCTTAAAATTCTTTTAAAATGTATTTTTTATATTTTATTGCATTTATGATTCACTAAAATTTAATTTTTTTGCGATCTAAAAAATCAGATTTTTTTTTGTTTAAATTTTGATTTTTTTTAATCAATTATCTGCAAAGATTTTATAACCGAAAATCTTTTCATATTTTTTAATCATATGAAAATTATATTCGTTTCTAATGTTTAGACAAAATTTTCATTCTTTTCCATATTAAATCTTGAAATGTTTAATAAAAAATAAAATAAATAAACGCGAAAACTATGCAAATTAAATTGAAAAATTAGCCAAAAAAATTAAATTTTTAATCTTGGCAAAGCTTTCGCTCATTTAATAAAAAAATGAAATGAATCTACCTAATTTTTCGAAAATAATAATTGTTTACAAAAACTTATTTCTTTTTTATGTCATAAAAGATTTAAACAAATATTATTTGAAGAATATGCGACATAGATAAAATCCTCAAATAAGCAACTAAAAATCTTTGTTATCATAATTAATTAAAAAAGATGAAAAACATTTTCCCAAAACAAATATAAGAAATGAAAAAAAGTAACAAAAAATGATAGTTTCTTTTTGTTTTATAAAATCGAAAGATCATTCGCGTTAGTATTTTAGAAAAAATCTATACATCATCTCTTAGTATCTATCCATTTCTTTTAAAAAATTTATTAATTTATTAAAAGCTAAGCTTATGAATTTATTTTTTAGACTTTAAATAAAATATTCTTATTTATTTATATTTGCACTTCTTTTTAAATCTTTTATAATTATTAAAATGTAAGTTGAATAGAAAAAAATATCAAGAACATCTTGAGCGTAGATTTTTAAGAAAATAAATTTTAAATCTTTTTTATAAATGTCAGAAAAAAATAATAATAAAATAAAGAATGAAATAGTGAAAATAAAATAAAAAATCAGAAAAAAATAGAAAAAAAAATGAAATATTAGAAAAAAAATTTAAAAAGTGGAATTTATTAGAATAAAAAACGAAAAAAAAGAAGTTAAAAATAAATTAGAAAGTTAAAAAAATTATTTAAGAAATAATTAAATTAACTATATACGAATATAAAATATGTAAAAGAAATATAAAAAATATCTAAAAATGACAATAATCGAAAACATGAAAAAAATATAGATATACTTATAAAAAAATTCAAAAAATTCAAAAAACATTATCGAATATAAATTATTCTTATTAGATAAAAAGAAAAAAAAAGAAAAAAAAAGAAATAAAAGCAGGACAAGAGACTAAAAAAATAAAAGAAAACAAAAAAAATAAAAATATCAAACTTTTTAAAACTACCTTTTTACTTTACCCATTTTTACTTTTGTAAAACCTTTTTTACAACATTTTTTATCAAAAAAGTGAGCCCAGGAGGACTTGAACCCCCAACCTGTCGATCTGGAGTCGAATGCGCTGCCATTGCGCCATGAGCCCCTTAAATATATATCCATTTAATTTCTTTTAACACCAATTCTGCCTTATTTTAACACTTCTTCTTTATCCCTCAAACATCTCCTTTTTCAAAACTTTTTAAAACTACCTTTTTACTTTACCCATTTTTACTTTTGTAAAACCTTTTTTACAACATTTTTTATCAAAAAAGTGAGCCCAGGAGGACTTGAACCCCCAACCTGTCGATCTGGAGTCGAATGCGCTGCCATTGCGCCATGAGCCCCTTAAATATATATCCATTTAATTTCTTTTAACACCAATTCTGCCTTATTTTAACACTTCTTCTTTATCCCTCAAACATCTCCTTTTTCAAAACTTTTTAAAACTACCTTTTTACTTTACCCATTTTTACTTTTGTAAAACCTTTTTTACAACATTTTTTATCAAAAAAGTGAGCCCAGGAGGACTTGAACCCCCAACCTGTCGATCTGGAGTCGAATGCGCTGCCATTGCGCCATGAGCCCCTTAAATATATATCCATTTAATTTCTTTTAACACCAATTCTGCCTTATTTTAACACTTCTTCTTTATCCCTCAAACATCTCCTTTTTCAAAACTTTTTAAAACTACCTTTTTACTTTACCCATTTTTACTTTTGTAAAACCTTTTTTACAACATTTTTTATCAAAAAAGTGAGCCCAGGAGGACTTGAACCCCCAACCTGTCGATCTGGAGTCGAATGCGCTGCCATTGCGCCATGAGCCCCTTAAATATATATCCATTTAATTTCTTTTAACACCAATTCTGCCTTATTTTAACACTTCTTCTTTATCCCTCAAACATCTCCTTTTTCAAAACTTTTTAAAACTACCTTTTTACTTTACCCATTTTTACTTTTGTAAAACCTTTTTTACAACATTTTTTATCAAAAAAGTGAGCCCAGGAGGACTTGAACCCCCAACCTGTCGATCTGGAGTCGAATGCGCTGCCATTGCGCCATGAGCCCCTTAAATATATATCCATTTAATTTCTTTTAACACCAATTCTGCCTTATTTTAACACTTCTTCTTTATCCCTCAAACATCTCCTTTTTCAAAACTTTTTAAAACTACCTTTTTACTTTACCCATTTTTACTTTTGTAAAACCTTTTTTACAACATTTTTTATCAAAAAAGTGAGCCCAGGAGGACTTGAACCCCCAACCTGTCGATCTGGAGTCGAATGCGCTGCCATTGCGCCATGAGCCCCTTAAATATATATCCATTTAATTTCTTTTAACACCAATTCTGCCTTATTTTAACACTTCTTCTTTATCCCTCAAACATCTCCTTTTTCAAAACTTTTTAAAACTACCTTTTTACTTTACCCATTTTTACTTTTGTAAAACCTTTTTTACAACATTTTTTATCAAAAAAGTGAGCCCAGGAGGACTTGAACCCCCAACCTGTCGATCTGGAGTCGAATGCGCTGCCATTGCGCCATGAGCCCCTTAAATATATATCCATTTAATTTCTTTTAACACCAATTCTGCCTTATTTTAACACTTCTTCTTTATCCCTCAAACATCTCCTTTTTCAAAACTTTTTAAAACTACCTTTTTACTTTACCCATTTTTACTTTTGTAAAACCTTTTTTACAACATTTTTTATCAAAAAAGTGAGCCCAGGAGGACTTGAACCCCCAACCTGTCGATCTGGAGTCGAATGCGCTGCCATTGCGCCATGAGCCCCTTAAATATATATCCATTTAATTTCTTTTAACACCAATTCTGCCTTATTTTAACACTTCTTCTTTATCCCTCAAACATCTCCTTTTTCAAAACTTTTTAAAACTACCTTTTTACTTTACCCATTTTTACTTTTGTAAAACCTTTTTTACAACATTTTTTATCAAAAAAGTGAGCCCAGGAGGACTTGAACCCCCAACCTGTCGATCTGGAGTCGAATGCGCTGCCATTGCGCCATGAGCCCCTTAAATATATATCCATTTAATTTCTTTTAACACCAATTCTGCCTTATTTTAACACTTCTTCTTTATCCCTCAAACATCTCCTTTTTCAAAACTTTTTAAAACTACCTTTTTACTTTACCCATTTTTACTTTTGTAAAACCTTTTTTACAACATTTTTTATCAAAAAAGTGAGCCCAGGAGGACTTGAACCCCCAACCTGTCGATCTGGAGTCGAATGCGCTGCCATTGCGCCATGAGCCCCTTAAATATATATCCATTTAATTTCTTTTAACACCAATTCTGCCTTATTTTAACACTTCTTCTTTATCCCTCAAACATCTCCTTTTTCAAAACTTTTTAAAACTACCTTTTTACTTTACCCATTTTTACTTTTGTAAAACCTTTTTTACAACATTTTTTATCAAAAAAGTGAGCCCAGGAGGACTTGAACCCCCAACCTGTCGATCTGGAGTCGAATGCGCTGCCATTGCGCCATGAGCCCCTTAAATATATATCCATTTAATTTCTTTTAACACCAATTCTGCCTTATTTTAACACTTCTTCTTTATCCCTCAAACATCTCCTTTTTCAAAACTTTTTAAAACTACCTTTTTACTTTACCCATTTTTACTTTTGTAAAACCTTTTTTACAACATTTTTTATCAAAAAAGTGAGCCCAGGAGGACTTGAACCCCCAACCTGTCGATCTGGAGTCGAATGCGCTGCCATTGCGCCATGAGCCCCTTAAATATATATCCATTTAATTTCTTTTAACACCAATTCTGCCTTATTTTAACACTTCTTCTTTATCCCTCAAACATCTCCTTTTTCAAAACTTTTTAAAACTACCTTTTTACTTTACCCATTTTTACTTTTGTAAAACCTTTTTTACAACATTTTTTATCAAAAAAGTGAGCCCAGGAGGACTTGAACCCCCAACCTGTCGATCTGGAGTCGAATGCGCTGCCATTGCGCCATGAGCCCCTTAAATATATATCCATTTAATTTCTTTTAACACCAATTCTGCCTTATTTTAACACTTCTTCTTTATCCCTCAAACATCTCCTTTTTCAAAACTTTTTAAAACTACCTTTTTACTTTACCCATTTTTACTTTTGTAAAACCTTTTTTACAACATTTTTTATCAAAAAAGTGAGCCCAGGAGGACTTGAACCCCCAACCTGTCGATCTGGAGTCGAATGCGCTGCCATTGCGCCATGAGCCCCTTAAATATATATCCATTTAATTTCTTTTAACACCAATTCTGCCTTATTTTAACACTTCTTCTTTATCCCTCAAACATCTCCTTTTTCAAAACTTTTTAAAACTACCTTTTTACTTTACCCATTTTTACTTTTGTAAAACCTTTTTTACAACATTTTTTATCAAAAAAGTGAGCCCAGGAGGACTTGAACCCCCAACCTGTCGATCTGGAGTCGAATGCGCTGCCATTGCGCCATGAGCCCCTTAAATATATATCCATTTAATTTCTTTTAACACCAATTCTGCCTTATTTTAACACTTCTTCTTTATCCCTCAAACATCTCCTTTTTCAAAACTTTTTAAAACTACCTTTTTACTTTACCCATTTTTACTTTTGTAAAACCTTTTTTACAACATTTTTTATCAAAAAAGTGAGCCCAGGAGGACTTGAACCCCCAACCTGTCGATCTGGAGTCGAATGCGCTGCCATTGCGCCATGAGCCCCTTAAATATATATCCATTTAATTTCTTTTAACACCAATTCTGCCTTATTTTAACACTTCTTCTTTATCCCTCAAACATCTCCTTTTTCAAAACTTTTTAAAACTACCTTTTTACTTTACCCATTTTTACTTTTGTAAAACCTTTTTTACAACATTTTTTATCAAAAAAGTGAGCCCAGGAGGACTTGAACCCCCAACCTGTCGATCTGGAGTCGAATGCGCTGCCATTGCGCCATGAGCCCCTTAAATATATATCCATTTAATTTCTTTTAACACCAATTCTGCCTTATTTTAACACTTCTTCTTTATCCCTCAAACATCTCCTTTTTCAAAACTTTTTAAAACTACCTTTTTACTTTACCCATTTTTACTTTTGTAAAACCTTTTTTACAACATTTTTTATCAAAAAAGTGAGCCCAGGAGGACTTGAACCCCCAACCTGTCGATCTGGAGTCGAATGCGCTGCCATTGCGCCATGAGCCCCTTAAATATATATCCATTTAATTTCTTTTAACACCAATTCTGCCTTATTTTAACACTTCTTCTTTATCCCTCAAACATCTCCTTTTTCAAAACTTTTTAAAACTACCTTTTTACTTTACCCATTTTTACTTTTGTAAAACCTTTTTTACAACATTTTTTATCAAAAAAGTGAGCCCAGGAGGACTTGAACCCCCAACCTGTCGATCTGGAGTCGAATGCGCTGCCATTGCGCCATGAGCCCCTTAAATATATATCCATTTAATTTCTTTTAACACCAATTCTGCCTTATTTTAACACTTCTTCTTTATCCCTCAAACATCTCCTTTTTCAAAACTTTTTAAAACTACCTTTTTACTTTACCCATTTTTACTTTTGTAAAACCTTTTTTACAACATTTTTTATCAAAAAAGTGAGCCCAGGAGGACTTGAACCCCCAACCTGTCGATCTGGAGTCGAATGCGCTGCCATTGCGCCATGAGCCCCTTAAATATATATCCATTTAATTTCTTTTAACACCAATTCTGCCTTATTTTAACACTTCTTCTTTATCCCTCAAACATCTCCTTTTTCAAAACTTTTTAAAACTACCTTTTTACTTTACCCATTTTTACTTTTGTAAAACCTTTTTTACAACATTTTTTATCAAAAAAGTGAGCCCAGGAGGACTTGAACCCCCAACCTGTCGATCTGGAGTCGAATGCGCTGCCATTGCGCCATGAGCCCCTTAAATATATATCCATTTAATTTCTTTTAACACCAATTCTGCCTTATTTTAACACTTCTTCTTTATCCCTCAAACATCTCCTTTTTCAAAACTTTTTAAAACTACCTTTTTACTTTACCCATTTTTACTTTTGTAAAACCTTTTTTACAACATTTTTTATCAAAAAAGTGAGCCCAGGAGGACTTGAACCCCCAACCTGTCGATCTGGAGTCGAATGCGCTGCCATTGCGCCATGAGCCCCTTAAATATATATCCATTTAATTTCTTTTTAACACCAATTCTGCCTTATTTTAACACTTCTTCTTTATCCCTCAAACATCTCCTTTTTCAAAACTTTTTAAAACTACCTTTTTACTTTACCCATTTTTACTTTTGTAAAACCTTTTTTACAACATTTTTTATCAAAAAAGTGAGCCCAGGAGGACTTGAACCCCCAACCTGTCGATCTGGAGTCGAATGCGCTGCCATTGCGCCATGAGCCCCTTAAATATATATCCATTTAATTTCTTTTAACACCAATTCTGCCTTATTTTAACACTTCTTCTTTATCCCTCAAACATCTCCTTTTTCAAAACTTTTTAAAACTACCTTTTTACTTTACCCATTTTTACTTTTGTA
Source organism: Loxodes magnus (assembly GCA_946699065.1). Classification (NCBI taxonomy): domain Eukaryota; phylum Ciliophora; class Karyorelictea; order Loxodida; family Loxodidae; genus Loxodes; species Loxodes magnus. The sequence goes on from CAMPDV010000148.1 coordinate 162,794, forward strand.
AAACCTTTTTTACAACATTTTTTATCAAAAAAGTGAGCCCAGGAGGACTTGAACCCCCAACCTGTCGATCTGGAGTCGAATGCGCTGCCATTGCGCCATGAGCCCCTTAAATATATATCCATTTAATTTCTTTTAACACCAATTCTGCCTTATTTTAACACTTCTTCTTTATCCCTCAAACATCTCCTTTTTCAAAACTTTTTAAAACTACCTTTTTACTTTACCCATTTTTACTTTTGTAAAACCTTTTTTACAACATTTTTTATCAAAAAAGTGAGCCCAGGAGGACTTGAACCCCCAACCTGTCGATCTGGAGTCGAATGCGCTGCCATTGCGCCATGAGCCCCTTAAATATATATCCATTTAATTTCTTTTAACACCAATTCTGCCTTATTTTAACACTTCTTCTTTATCCCTCAAACATCTCCTTTTTCAAAACTTTTTAAAACTACCTTTTTACTTTACCCATTTTTACTTTTGTAAAACCTTTTTTACAACATTTTTTATCAAAAAAGTGAGCCCAGGAGGACTTGAACCCCCAACCTGTCGATCTGGAGTCGAATGCGCTGCCATTGCGCCATGAGCCCCTTAAATATATATCCATTTAATTTCTTTTAACACCAATTCTGCCTTATTTTAACACTTCTTATTTATCCCTCAAACATCTCCTTTTTCAAAACTTTTTAAAACTACCTTTTTACTTTACCCATTTTTACTTTTGTAAAACCTTTTTTACAACATTTTTTATCAAAAAAGTGAGCCCAGGAGGACTTGAACCCCCAACCTGTCGATCTGGAGTCGAATGCGCTGCCATTGCGCCATGAGCCCCTTAAATATATATCCATTTAATTTCTTTTAACACCAATTCTGCCTTATTTTAACACTTCTTCTTTATCCCTCAAACATCTCCTTTTTCAAAACTTTTTAAAACTACCTTTTTACTTTACCCATTTTTACTTTTGTAAAACCTTTTTTACAACATTTTTTATCAAAAAAGTGAGCCCAGGAGGACTTGAACCCCCAACCTGTCGATCTGGAGTCGAATGCGCTGCCATTGCGCCATGAGCCCCTTAAATATATATCCATTTAATTTCTTTTAACACCAATTCTGCCTTATTTTAACACTTCTTCTTTATCCCTCAAACATCTCCTTTTTCAAAACTTTTTAAAACTACCTTTTTACTTTACCCCATTTTTACTTTTGTAAAACCTTTTTTACAACATTTTTTATCAAAAAAGTGAGCCCAGGAGGACTTGAACCCCCAACCTGTCGATCTGGAGTCGAATGCGCTGCCATTGCGCCATGAGCCCCTTAAATATATATCCATTTAATTTCTTTTAACACCAATTCTGCCTTATTTTAACACTTCTTCTTTATCCCTCAAACATCTCCTTTTTCAAAACTTTTTAAAACTACCTTTTTACTTTACCCATTTTTACTTTTGTAAAACCTTTTTTACAACATTTTTTATCAAAAAAGTGAGCCCAGGAGGACTTGAACCCCCAACCTGTCGATCTGGAGTCGAATGCGCTGCCATTGCGCCATGAGCCCCTTAAATATATATCCATTTAATTTCTTTTAACACCAATTCTGCCTTATTTTAACACTTCTTCTTTATCCCTCAAACATCTCCTTTTTCAAAACTTTTTAAAACTACCTTTTTACTTTACCCATTTTTACTTTTGTAAAACCTTTTTTACAACATTTTTTATCAAAAAAGTGAGCCCAGGAGGACTTGAACCCCCAACCTGTCGATCTGGAGTCGAATGCGCTGCCATTGCGCCATGAGCCCCTTAAATATATATCCATTTAATTTCTTTTAACACCAATTCTGCCTTATTTTAACACTTCTTATTTATCCCTCAAACATCTCCTTTTTCAAAACTTTTTAAAACTACCTTTTTACTTTACCCATTTTTACTTTTGTAAAACCTTTTTTACAACATTTTTTATCAAAAAAGTGAGCCCAGGAGGACTTGAACCCCCAACCTGTCGATCTGGAGTCGAATGCGCTGCCATTGCGCCATGAGCCCCTTAAATATATATCCATTTAATTTCTTTTAACACCAATTCTGCCTTATTTTAACACTTCTTCTTTATCCCTCAAACATCTCCTTTTTCAAAACTTTTTAAAACTACCTTTTTACTTTACCCATTTTTACTTTTGTAAAACCTTTTTTACAACATTTTTTATCAAAAAAGTGAGCCCAGGAGGACTTGAACCCCCAACCTGTCGATCTGGAGTCGAATGCGCTGCCATTGCGCCATGAGCCCCTTAAATATATATCCATTTAATTTCTTTTAACACCAATTCTGCCTTATTTTAACACTTCTTATTTATCCCTCAAACATCTCCTTTTTCAAAACTTTTTAAAACTACCTTTTTACTTTACCCATTTTTACTTTTGTAAAACCTTTTTTACAACATTTTTTATCAAAAAAGTGAGCCCAGGAGGACTTGAACCCCCAACCTGTCGATCTGGAGTCGAATGCGCTGCCATTGCGCCATGAGCCCCTTAAATATATATCCATTTAATTTCTTTTAACACCAATTCTGCCTTATTTTAACACTTCTTCTTTATCCCTCAAACATCTCCTTTTTCAAAACTTTTTAAAACTACCTTTTTACTTTACCCATTTTTACTTTTGTAAAACCTTTTTTACAACATTTTTTATCAAAAAAGTGAGCCCAGGAGGACTTGAACCCCCAACCTGTCGATCTGGAGTCGAATGCGCTGCCATTGCGCCATGAGCCCCTTAAATATATATCCATTTAATTTCTTTTAACACCAATTCTGCCTTATTTTAACACTTCTTATTTATCCCTCAAACATCTCCTTTTTCAAAACTTTTTAAAACTACCTTTTTACTTTACCCATTTTTACTTTTGTAAAACCTTTTTTACAACATTTTTTATCAAAAAAGTGAGCCCAGGAGGACTTGAACCCCCAACCTGTCGATCTGGAGTCGAATGCGCTGCCATTGCGCCATGAGCCCCTTAAATATATATCCATTTAATTTCTTTTAACACCAATTCTGCCTTATTTTAACACTTCTTCTTTATCCCTCAAACATCTCCTTTTTCAAAACTTTTTAAAACTACCTTTTTACTTTACCCATTTTTACTTTTGTAAAACCTTTTTTACAACATTTTTTATCAAAAAAGTGAGCCCAGGAGGACTTGAACCCCCAACCTGTCGATCTGGAGTCGAATGCGCTGCCATTGCGCCATGAGCCCCTTAAATATATATCCATTTAATTTCTTTTAACACCAATTCTGCCTTATTTTAACACTTCTTCTTTATCCCTCAAACATCTCCTTTTTCAAAACTTTTTAAAACTACCTTTTTACTTTACCCATTTTTACTTTTGTAAAACCTTTTTTACAACATTTTTTATCAAAAAAGTGAGCCCAGGAGGACTTGAACCCCCAACCTGTCGATCTGGAGTCGAATGCGCTGCCATTGCGCCATGAGCCCCTTAAATATATATCCATTTAATTTCTTTTAACACCAATTCTGCCTTATTTTAACACTTCTTATTTATCCCTCAAACATCTCCTTTTTCAAAACTTTTTAAAAACTACCTTTTTACTTTACCCATTTTTACTTTTGTAAAACCTTTTTTACAACATTTTTTATCAAAAAAGTGAGCCCAGGAGGACTTGAACCCCCAACCTGTCGATCTGGAGTCGAATGCGCTGCCATTGCGCCATGAGCCCCTTAAATATATATCCATTTAATTTCTTTTAACACCAATTCTGCCTTATTTTAACACTTCTTATTTATCCCTCAAACATCTCCTTTTTCAAAACTTTTTAAAACTACCTTTTTACTTTACCCATTTTTACTTTTGTAAAACCTTTTTTACAACATTTTTTATCAAAAAAGTGAGCCCAGGAGGACTTGAACCCCCAACCTGTCGATCTGGAGTCGAATGCGCTGCCATTGCGCCATGAGCCCCTTAAATATATATCCATTTAATTTCTTTTAACACCAATTCTGCCTTATTTTAACACTTCTTCTTTATCCCTCAAACATCTCCTTTTTCAAAACTTTTTAAAACTACCTTTTTACTTTACCCATTTTTACTTTTGTAAAACCTTTTTTACAACATTTTTTATCAAAAAAGTGAGCCCAGGAGGACTTGAACCCCCAACCTGTCGATCTGGAGTCGAATGCGCTGCCATTGCGCCATGAGCCCCTTAAATATATATCCATTTAATTTCTTTTAACACCAATTCTGCCTTATTTTAACACTTCTTATTTATCCCTCAAACATCTCCTTTTTCAAAACTTTTTAAAACTACCTTTTTACTTTACCCATTTTTACTTTTGTAAAACCTTTTTTACAACATTTTTTATCAAAAAAGTGAGCCCAGGAGGACTTGAACCCCCAACCTGTCGATCTGGAGTCGAATGCGCTGCCATTGCGCCATGAGCCCCTTAAATATATATCCATTTAATTTCTTTTAACACCAATTCTGCCTTATTTTAACACTTCTTCTTTATCCCTCAAACATCTCCTTTTTCAAAACTTTTTAAAACTACCTTTTTACTTTACCCATTTTTACTTTTGTAAAACCTTTTTTACAACATTTTTTATCAAAAAAGTGAGCCCAGGAGGACTTGAACCCCCAACCTGTCGATCTGGAGTCGAATGCGCTGCCATTGCGCCATGAGCCCCTTAAATATATATCCATTTAATTTCTTTTAACACCAATTCTGCCTTATTTTAACACTTCTTATTTATCCCTCAAACATCTCCTTTTTCAAAACTTTTTAAAACTACCTTTTTACTTTACCCATTTTTACTTTTGTAAAACCTTTTTTACAACATTTTTTATCAAAAAAGTGAGCCCAGGAGGACTTGAACCCCCAACCTGTCGATCTGGAGTCGAATGCGCTGCCATTGCGCCATGAGCCCCTTAAATATATATCCATTTAATTTCTTTTAACACCAATTCTGCCTTATTTTAACACTTCTTCTTTATCCCTCAAACATCTCCTTTTTCAAAACTTTTTAAAACTACCTTTTTACTTTACCCATTTTTACTTTTGTAAAACCTTTTTTACAACATTTTTTATCAAAAAAGTGAGCCCAGGAGGACTTGAACCCCCAACCTGTCGATCTGGAGTCGAATGCGCTGCCATTGCGCCATGAGCCCCTTAAACTTTTTAAAATATACTTTCCATTTTTATTTAATTTCTTTTGAACCCCCAACGACCATGCGCTGCCATTGCGCCATGCCTTATTTTAACACTTAACACTTATTTATCCCTCAAACATCTCCTTTTTCAAAACTTTTTAAAACTACCTTTTTACTTTACCCATTTTTACTTTTGTAAAACCTTTTTTACAACATTTTTTATCAAAAAAGTGAGCCCAGGAGGACTTGAACCCCCAACCTGTCGATCTGGAGTCGAATGCGCTGCCATTGCGCCATGAGCCCCTTAAATATATATCCATTTAATTTCTTTTAACACCAATTCTGCCTTATTTTAACACTTCTTATTTATCCCTCAAACATCTCCTTTTTCAAAACTTTTTAAAACTACCTTTTTACTTTACCCATTTTTACTTTTGTAAAACCTTTTTTACAACATTTTTTATCAAAAAAGTGAGCCCAGGAGGACTTGAACCCCCAACCTGTCGATCTGGAGTCGAATGCGCTGCCATTGCGCCATGAGCCCCTTAAATATATATCCATTTAATTTCTTTTAACACCAATTCTGCCTTATTTTAACACTTCTTATTTATCCCTCAAACATCTCCTTTTTCAAAACTTTTTAAAACTACCTTTTTACTTTACCCATTTTTACTTTTGTAAAACCTTTTTTACAACATTTTTTATCAAAAAAGTGAGCCCAGGAGGACTTGAACCCCCAACCTGTCGATCTGGAGTCGAATGCGCTGCCATTGCGCCATGAGCCCCTTAAATATATATCCATTTAATTTCTTTTAACACCAATTCTGCCTTATTTTAACACTTCTTATTTATCCCTCAAACATCTCCTTTTTCAAAACTTTTTAAAACTACCTTTTTACTTTACCCATTTTTACTTTTGTAAAACCTTTTTTACAACATTTTTTATCAAAAAAGTGAGCCCAGGAGGACTTGAACCCCCAACCTGTCGATCTGGAGTCGAATGCGCTGCCATTGCGCCATGAGCCCCTTAAATATATATCCATTTAATTTCTTTTAACACCAATTCTGCCTTATTTTAACACTTCTTATTTATCCCTCAAACATCTCCTTTTTCAAAACTTTTTAAAACTACCTTTTTACTTTACCCATTTTTACTTTTGTAAAACCTTTTTTACAACATTTTTTATCAAAAAAGTGAGCCCAGGAGGACTTGAACCCCCAACCTGTCGATCTGGAGTCGAATGCGCTGCCATTGCGCCATGAGCCCCTTAAATATATATCCATTTAATTTCTTTTAACACCAATTCTGCCTTATTTTAACACTTCTTATTTATCCCTCAAACATCTCCTTTTTCAAAACTTTTTAAAACTACCTTTTTACTTTACCCATTTTTACTTTTGTAAAACCTTTTTTACAACATTTTTTATCAAAAAAGTGAGCCCAGGAGGACTTGAACCCCCAACCTGTCGATCTGGAGTCGAATGCGCTGCCATTGCGCCATGAGCCCCTTAAATATATATCCATTTAATTTCTTTTAACACCAATTCTGCCTTATTTTAACACTTCTTATTTATCCCTCAAACATCTCCTTTTTCAAAACTTTTTAAAACTACCTTTTTACTTTACCCATTTTTACTTTTGTAAAACCTTTTTTTACAACATTTTTTATCAAAAAAGTGAGCCCAGGAGGACTTGAACCCCCAACCTGTCGATCTGGAGTCGAATGCGCTGCCATTGCGCCATGAGCCCCTTAAATATATATCCATTTAATTTCTTTTAACACCAATTCTGCCTTATTTTAACACTTCTTATTTATCCCTCAAACATCTCCTTTTTCAAAACTTTTTAAAACTACCTTTTTACTTTACCCATTTTTACTTTTGTAAAACCTTTTTTACAACATTTTTTATCAAAAAAGTGAGCCCAGGAGGACTTGAACCCCCAACCTGTCGATCTGGAGTCGAATGCGCTGCCATTGCGCCATGAGCCCCTTAAATATATATCCATTTAATTTCTTTTAACACCAATTCTGCCTTATTTTAACACTTCTTATTTATCCCTCAAACATCTCCTTTTTCAAAACTTTTTAAAACTACCTTTTTACTTTACCCATTTTTACTTTTGTAAAACCTTTTTTACAACATTTTTTATCAAAAAAGTGAGCCCAGGAGGACTTGAACCCCCAACCTGTCGATCTGGAGTCGAATGCGCTGCCATTGCGCCATGAGCCCCTTAAATATATATCCATTTAATTTCTTTTAACACCAATTCTGCCTTATTTTAACACTTCTTATTTATCCCTCAAACATCTCCTTTTTCAAAACTTTTTAAAACTACCTTTTTACTTTACCCATTTTTACTTTTGTAAAACCTTTTTTACAACATTTTTTATCAAAAAAGTGAGCCCAGGAGGACTTGAACCCCCAACCTGTCGATCTGGAGTCGAATGCGCTGCCATTGCGCCATGAGCCCCTTAAATATATATCCATTTAATTTCTTTTAACACCAATTCTGCCTTATTTTAACACTTCTTATTTATCCCTCAAACATCTCCTTTTTCAAAACTTTTTAAAACTACCTTTTTACTTTACCCATTTTTACTTTTGTAAAACCTTTTTTACAACATTTTTTATCAAAAAAGTGAGCCCAGGAGGACTTGAACCCCCAACCTGTCGATCTGGAGTCGAATGCGCTGCCATTGCGCCATGAGCCCCTTAAATATATATCCATTTAATTTCTTTTAACACCAATTCTGCCTTATTTTAACACTTCTTATTTATCCCTCAAACATCTCCTTTTTCAAAACTTTTTAAAACTACCTTTTTACTTTACCCATTTTTACTTTTGTAAAACCTTTTTTACAACATTTTTTATCAAAAAAGTGAGCCCAGGAGGACTTGAACCCCCAACCTGTCGATCTGGAGTCGAATGCGCTGCCATTGCGCCATGAGCCCCTTAAATATATATCCATTTAATTTCTTTTAACACCAATTCTGCCTTATTTTAACACTTCTTATTTATCCCTCAAACATCTCCTTTTTCAAAACTTTTTAAAACTACCTTTTTACTTTACCCATTTTTACTTTTGTAAAACCTTTTTTACAACATTTTTTATCAAAAAAGTGAGCCCAGGAGGACTTGAACCCCCAACCTGTCGATCTGGAGTCGAATGCGCTGCCATTGCGCCATGAGCCCCTTAAATATATATCCATTTAATTTCTTTTAACACCAATTCTGCCTTATTTTAACACTTCTTATTTATCCCTCAAACATCTCCTTTTTCAAAACTTTTTAAAACTACCTTTTTACTTTACCCATTTTTACTTTTGTAAAACCTTTTTTACAACATTTTTTATCAAAAAAGTGAGCCCAGGAGGACTTGAACCCCCAACCTGTCGATCTGGAGTCGAATGCGCTGCCATTGCGCCATGAGCCCCTTAAATATATATCCATTTAATTTCTTTTAACACCAATTCTGCCTTATTTTAACACTTCTTATTTATCCCTCAAACATCTCCTTTTTCAAAACTTTTTAAAACTACCTTTTTACTTTACCCATTTTTACTTTTGTAAAACCTTTTTTACAACATTTTTTATCAAAAAAGTGAGCCCAGGAGGACTTGAACCCCCAACCTGTCGATCTGGAGTCGAATGCGCTGCCATTGCGCCATGAGCCCCTTAAATATATATCCATTTAATTTCTTTTAACACCAATTCTGCCTTATTTTAACACTTCTTATTTATCCCTCAAACATCTCCTTTTTCAAAACTTTTTAAAACTACCTTTTTACTTTACCCATTTTTACTTTTGTAAAACCTTTTTTACAACATTTTTTATCAAAAAAGTGAGCCCAGGAGGACTTGAACCCCCAACCTGTCGATCTGGAGTCGAATGCGCTGCCATTGCGCCATGAGCCCCTTAAATATATATCCATTTAATTTCTTTTAACACCAATTCTGCCTTATTTTAACACTTCTTATTTATCCCTCAAACATCTCCTTTTTCAAAACTTTTTAAAACTACCTTTTTACTTTACCCATTTTTACTTTTGTAAAACCTTTTTTACAACATTTTTTATCAAAAAAGTGAGCCCAGGAGGACTTGAACCCCCAACCTGTCGATCTGGAGTCGAATGCGCTGCCATTGCGCCATGAGCCCCTTAAATATATATCCATTTAATTTCTTTTAACACCAATTCTGCCTTATTTTAACACTTCTTATTTATCCCTCAAACATCTCCTTTTTCAAAACTTTTTAAAACTACCTTTTTACTTTACCCATTTTTACTTTTGTAAAACCTTTTTTACAACATTTTTTATCAAAAAAGTGAGCCCAGGAGGACTTGAACCCCCAACCTGTCGATCTGGAGTCGAATGCGCTGCCATTGCGCCATGAGCCCCTTAAATATATATCCATTTAATTTCTTTTAACACCAATTCTGCCTTATTTTAACACTTCTTATTTATCCCTCAAACATCTCCTTTTTCAAAACTTTTTAAAACTACCTTTTTACTTTACCCATTTTTACTTTTGTAAAACCTTTTTTACAACATTTTTTATCAAAAAAGTGAGCCCAGGAGGACTTGAACCCCCAACCTGTCGATCTGGAGTCGAATGCGCTGCCATTGCGCCATGAGCCCCTTAAATATATATCCATTTAATTTCTTTTAACACCAATTCTGCCTTATTTTAACACTTCTTATTTATCCCTCAAACATCTCCTTTTTCAAAACTTTTTAAAACTACCTTTTTACTTTACCCATTTTTACTTTTGTAAAACCTTTTTTACAACATTTTTTATCAAAAAAGTGAGCCCAGGAGGACTTGAACCCCCAACCTGTCGATCTGGAGTCGAATGCGCTGCCATTGCGCCATGAGCCCCTTAAATATATATCCATTTAATTTCTTTTAACACCAATTCTGCCTTATTTTAACACTTCTTATTTATCCCTCAAACATCTCCTTTTTCAAAACTTTTTAAAACTACCTTTTTACTTTACCCATTTTTACTTTTGTAAAACCTTTTTTACAACATTTTTTATCAAAAAAGTGAGCCCAGGAGGACTTGAACCCCCAACCTGTCGATCTGGAGTCGAATGCGCTGCCATTGCGCCATGAGCCCCTTAAATATATATCCATTTAATTTCTTTTAACACCAATTCTGCCTTATTTTAACACTTCTTATTTATCCCTCATTTAATTTTTTTTTTTAAGTTTTTTCAATTTTTTTTTCAATTTTTTTTATTTCAATTTTTTTTTTATCTTATTTTTTTTCTAAAATTTATTTTTTTTGCTTTTTTTTTTCCTTTTTGTTTTGTTTTAATTTTTTTTTTAATTTTAATTTTTTTATGTAATTTTTAGTTTTTTTTTACGATATTTTTTTTTTTCTTTCAATTTATATTTTTATTCATTTTTTTTTAAACCACTATAATTGTTCGAAGGTTAACATCAATGTCATCTTCATCAGAGTTAGAGATCTTAAATACCTTTAATTAGCTTATTTTTTTTCTCCTTTTGTTTTCCCTCGAAACTTAACATTCTTAAATTTTCGGCTCTGGCATAATTTGGACTTAATCCTGGAAAGAAAATTAAATTATAAAGCTCGCTTCATCAGAGGTGGTTAATTTAAGTAACCGTAATTGACTTATGTCGTTCTTGCTTTGTGATGCAATGAGACAAAGGCAATCCATTTTCGCTGACTTCTAGCAAGTATTAAAGATTAATAATATTCTAAAATTATATCAATATTGAACATTTTTGCATACTGAATAATTATACGGTATTGAACAAGATTTATCAGTTTCTGATAATTTTATCAGTAACAAACATTCTTGTCAGTATGAAACATTTTTTTTTAAAGAGCTGCGCACCAATGAGAATGTCACGCCATCTATAATCAAATTTATTTATTTATATAAGAATCTTTTTTCTTTTATCTTTTTTTTTTTCTTTTTTAGTTCTTTTTTTTTCGTTTAGAGTTTTTTGAATTTTTTTTTTCCTCATGATAACCGTTTATAAATTCAAGTATGCTCGTTGGATCCTACTCTGTAGTTTTTACCAATTGTTTTCTAATTAGGGAGTTTTTAAATATAACTCCATTTTATTTTCTTTAATATAGCTTTCAGAAAATTTTTAATGTTACAATCTTTTTCTTTGCTTTTGCTTACTTTTTGGATTCGTGTCAGATTTTCGAATTTTTAATTTCCGCATACTATTTCTTCAAGTCTGAGGTCCAGGAAGGTTTATTTTTATTAGTTATTACTTATATTTACGTTCGCGAGATTTTCTATTCACTATTCTCTTTCTTCTCCGTATTATATGCAATCTTCTATTATATGAATTCATCTTCCTTTCTATAATTTCAGAATTAACATGCTTCACTTTCTATTAGATTCCTTTCTTTCATTGTTTATGCTGCTCCATTACATTTGGCCCGAAGTCTAAATAGTAGCATATTTCCTGTTTTCTGTGTTTACTGAATCTTAGATAGTTTGGTGTTCTTTGTAGAATTTTTCCATTCATTCACTTCTATATTATTTGCAGGTGATCATATTCTAAATTTGTGTTATTGGAATTTACATCATTATGTAACTTTATCGCTTTTTTTATTAATATTTTTCTATCTGTTCCTTTTCAGTTATCTTGTATTATTATTTCATCATTGAGCTGAAGTGTCTCTATTACCTTTCTTAAATATGCTTCAAATATTTAGTAATTTCTCTTTGCTAATTGACATAATCATCCATCTAATGTTGATTCTTAGTTTAGAAGCAATTTTCTACTGAACATTAAAATGCGTTATCATATATAATATTGTAGTTTCAGGAATTGGAGTTCATTCTCCTGAATTCGTTTTATGGTAAAAAAGTCCATCTATTGCAGCTCTTAATGATCTACACTGCATGATTTCCAATTTATCTAGAGAATTGTTTCCTATGACTTCCTCTGTAAATGGAGAACATTCGCTTCCATAGCCAAATATTTGATTTATAAAGGATTTTATTATTATAGATGCGTTATATGGAGTGATTCCTTTCTAAATTATTAATTTGCTTAAGATTCATACTTAAGTTTTCTGGCGTTCTTAGATTCTTGATTCCAGGTAATTTTATATGAAATGTTTTCTTTTATCCAATGACCCAAATACTTAAACTCCTTCATTTTCTCTATTACTATTCCATTTATTGTGATTATCTCTTAATTTTGATATGCATTACCATTTCATGCCATTCATTTTGTTTTGTCCGCAATTTATAAATTATAGAGTTATGATTATTATTATAGTATATCAGTCATATCTTCTAGTTAATCTGGATGAACTAATGCTGCAATATCATCAGCATATGCTAGGTCATCTACATATCTTGCTTCTGTTCCCTGTTCCGTTTCAGTCTATATTATAATCCCAATTTTTTTCCTTTAGTTCATTCAATAGCTAATTTATTATTATATTGAATAATCTCGAGGAGCAGGTACATCCTTATTTTACTCCTTTTTAAGTTCAAATTCTCCAGAGATTAGATCATTTATTTTTAATCTTATGGTCTTCTCTTTATGTATGTCTGCAAGGAGTCTTATTATTCCTTCAGGAACTTTGATCTCATTCAGTATTTTTCATATATCTGATCTGATTACTGAATCAAATGCTTTTTTTATATCAATAAAAATGACGATAGTCTTTGCTAAATATAATCATTCTTGTATTGTTCTTAGATTGAATATTTATTGAGAGCATGATTTACCTGCTTTAAATCCGTACTATAATTCATCATCACATCTTTACAAATAAGGGTTTAATTACTCAAATAGTCAGAGATCCATGATTTTCAAAAGGTGATTTATAGGTTCCATGGGACAGTATTCATAGGGTTATCTGTGTTTCCTTTTTTGTGTAGCAATATAATGTAGGATAACTTTAATCTATTTAGCTACTTTCCCGATTGAATTATATTTAAATTAATTTTGCAGTTATATTTATTAAATTCTCTCCTCCGACTTTTATTACTCCTATTTAGATTAGTCTGGTCCACATTTTTTTATGTCTTCTATTTAAACTATTAGTTTATTTTTTATTTTTCTGGCATCTTATTATCTCTGTTATCGTATACATTTTCCAACTATTCTGAAAATTTTTTATATCTTCCTCGCTTATCAGTGTTCAAGCAGTAAACTTCTTTTGCCTAGTGTATTTTTAAATTCCTTTCCAAATATAATTCATATTTCCCTGATTAATCTAGTCTAGATAGCTAATGATCTAGTTTCTTTTATCTTTTCTTCTTGTTTTCTAAATCTACTTCTGTAGATAATAATAAATAAATAACTTTGATTACAGAGATCGGAATACCTCATTATTACCCAGCTCTTTTTAATAAAAATTAAGCAACAGCTAAGCTTTAAAGTGAATTACTATATTCTCAGGTTTTCAACATAAACAAAAAATGAGGATAATTTATCTTTAGATTTGAATAACGAATTTCTTAATTAATCTAAATAAATACAATGATATAATAAGATAATAATAGCCTTTTAAAACTAAATAAAAAGAATTTTGGAAACTCAATAACTTAAAATTACTAAGTTATTTGAGTAAAATCCTTTTTTAATTACAATTATGAATGAATGAATTAATTAATTAATTTACGCGATTTCACCTTTATTTGGTTAATCACAAATCAAAAGTTTAATGTTAAATAAAAGAGACTTCATATTTGCTTGGATCTTGTTTATCATATGTTCTAAAGATTTTTAATCTATTTTTCTGAGAGTTTATGATTGATCGATTCCTTTTCATTTCTTATTAAATTCGTTGATTGCATGATATACGTTTGGAGCTTTTTTGTTTAGCTGGAGTATTTTTTTCCTGTGTAGTTTACCTTCTTGATTGCAATAGATCCTGAAAATATTTTCCCATTAGTTTTCTACTTTTTCTTTTACTTTTATTAGAATTGGAAACATCTTCTAACTTTAGTGCCCTGTTCGCTTGTAGTATCAACATATCGATATTTTCCAATAGTAAATAAAATTTGTTGTAGACTGCTGCTCTACATCTTTCGTATCATTCATCTACATTTTTTGCAGTAATATGCTTTCAGTTAACTCTGCAGATTGATTAAATTTTGTTTCTAATTACTCTCTCCTGATAATTCCTAGCTATTTATTTTAAATTTTTTTTTCTTATGAATTAATCCCCAGTTGTTCAATATTTCCTTCAAGCCCTTGCACACTTCTTAAAATTTTAAAATTTTCTAATTGCATTGAGTTCTTAAAGTATTTTTTATTAATCGTAACTTGACTAAGATGACTCCTTTTGAGAATAGATATTTTAGAAGTAATTTTCCATTTTTATAATAAACTTATTAGTCTAATCTACTAATTTAAAATTATTTTATTAAAAGAAATTAAATTAAAATTATTTCTAAATCAAATATTTAACTCGTTTATAAGTATAATGTAGCACTACCCTATCAACAAAAGAGAGATGAAAGTCAGTTTAAAAACCTAAAACTAATAACTTGTTGGTTTAATCACGTGAATTATTTTAGAACCTAGATTTGAGCGGATTCAATTTTCTCTTGGTAGCATTAGCTAAATGTTTGTCAAGTTTCAAAAGTAAATCAATCCAATTTACAAGGTCTGAAAAAAATGAAAAGGATAAAATTAAGTTTATAGTCTAAGAAAGAACTTGACAGATAACTTTCATTTGGAACTGATTTCTTCCAAACTAAACGATTTAGTAGGACTTCGTTATTCAACCATCCTTATCTCTCCCAAGATATATTTTTCTTTCTGGTTTCTTCTTTAATTTTTATTCTTTTTTTACATTTTTGAGTATAAAATTCTTCCTACGAATTAGTCCTGCTCTTTTTGGCCAAAAGCAGAAAAGTTGTTCGAATATTTTCTTCTTATTAATTCTTTCGATTTCAGTTTTCTTTGAGCATCTTTTTCAGCAATGATTATTCTAGCATATATAGCACCGAATATTTCTACGATAGAAATTATTTTATTTACATCTTATAATTATTATTCAGACTCTATTTCCATTTGACTGCTTGATTACTAATCTCACTATTTTTAAATTACTGTTTTCTTACCTTTCTTAAATTTGTTTTATTTTATATTAAAATTAAGAAAATTGGAATTAAAATATTTAAGGAACCTCATTAAATTATTTATCCATCCATTCCAATTTATTTACTATTTAGGATTAAATTTGATTGAATGCTTCTTCTATGGATGTGAATTATAGGTCTAGTGATTCAATCCATTTTTCTAGCTTGTTTTCTAGTTTTTCAATCCTTTATCTTTTCTATTTTAATTCTTTTAGTATATTAGTAATTCATTGTTTAACTGATTATACGTAGCCTCCTTGAGATAATTTTTCTTAAATTTACTAAGGTACTGATTCTGATAGGTTAGATTATTCTTCTTGCTTTTTAATAAATAAGCTAATAGAGGACTATTTCTTAGGTGCCATTTGCATATAATAATTGATTATAACTAAGTTATTAATAAGATATATATAGAGGTATAAATATATTAAGAATCTCTTTTCCTTACTTTACTATAATATTACAAACATTCCTTGAATATCCCACCTAAATAGATATTATTCTGTATATAATAATTAAAACTTTGACAATCATTAAAAGCAAATTTAAGTTTCCGCATTAGCTTAATTAGCAATATTTATTAGTATATTTTTATCTTTTTAGCCTTTAATTTTATCATTAGGTTTGAATAATAAGGGTATAGATCTATACTTTATATCCCTTCTTATCTAAATTTTTATCTTAGACTGTATAATTAATTAATACTTCCCTTGTATTAATAGGGTTTTTTGCATTTCTTTCAACATGTTAAGAATTATATTCTTAGAGTAATACCAGAGATCTATAAAAATGACTAAAATATTCATTAGTATACTTTAATTAAGCAGCTAGTTTATTTTTAGTTTAGCTATCAAAACCTATTAAATGGAAATAATTGACTGTTGTTTTCTCTAATATTAATAAGTCTGTGAAACGTCAAACTAGCAAAAAAAGAACTATAAGTATCAAAGCAATGATTTTATTGCCAAAGTTAAATTATTTTTGTTCTACTTAAACTAATAAAAATAATTAGATCAGGAGATTATACTTAAAATAAAAGCTCTATAGTTAGATTTATTTGCATATAAACGAAAAAGCAACCATATAGCTTAATTTTAAGAGATATGGCTTTAATTTATATATACTTGCTAGAATATTTTAGGATAAAATAAAGTTGTAATTGTATATCAAACATACGCTTTCCAGAAATCATATTGCTTATTATTCTAAGCTAGTTCCATTTAGATTACTTTTGTTTTTTTATTATTAATTGTTTGATAGTTGATCGAATATATTCAAAATACTGAAAAAGGAGGTATAATTACTTCATTTTCCCCTCTCTAGCCTATTTCTTTTGTTCCATAAGCAGAAATTCCATCAACGTCAGCTGCATGTAAACAATTTTTGGGAATTTTAATTTCTAATAAAGAAGGAATTTAACCATAAGATACCCATTTTATTCTATCAAGTGCATATTGTTTCCTTGTAGTAGTAGCTAAGTAGTGTGGTATTCTAAATCCCTTTTAGCCAATGAGCTAATTATCAAAATTTCTGAAAACTTCATCATCAACACTTCTATAAACAGTATAAGGCTTAATGTTTTTAGGGGATCCATCATCTATAATGTATCTATTTAGCATTCTCATTCAAGGAATTAGACTTTTTAAAGTTTTTTCACAATACTGTTGAGTCAAGTTTCACTTATTCATAGTTTCTCCTTACTAAAATTTAATTAAACTAATAAGAATTCTTGTAGATGTAACAGATAAGAAAGTTTATCCTCCCATAGTTCATAAGCGAGCACTTGCATGCTTAGCTAGTGAATAGTCGTCTTAAATGTTTCACTTTGGACCTCTAAATAGTTATATGCACTAGTTCCATGCATTTAAGCACACTTAGCTTAGTTTATTATCCAATTATTTTAAGCTCTATTCAATTTGTGCTAAGGTATATACTTTGCTTGATTTTCTGTACTCTTACATATAGAAACTCTGCTAAGATTATTCTAAGTTTAAAAAATAAACATCAATAGAGCATGTTGACTCATCACAATAATAGCAGATAGGAAGATTACATTTAGGACACTATTTAGGAGGACAGTTATTACATAAAGTAATTTGGCAATGCTGACACTAAATCTAACAACAGAAATTGCAAAGCTTTGTTTAACATTTTTTGCAGTCAACCTAAATGCAGTTTGAACAAAGTGGAATCGCACATTAAACACATTAATCTAAGCAGCTTCTACAAGAAAATTTTCCACACCCCTAGCATTATTAAGAAATACATACTGCGCAGAATTGATTACTACAACTTCTACAACTCTCTTTTAAGCAAGATTTGCAAAATAATTACTAGCATCCTAGACACTGAATTTATGCGCACCTTTCACAGATTAAGCACTAGCAAAAGAAACATTAAGCTACCACACATTTCTAGCAAACTGGACTTTGACAATCATAGCAAGATTATTCGCAAGTTTAACATAAAGAGCTGAAACAGATATAACAGATTTTGTTTTAGCATTTATTGCATATTTGCTGCTAGCATTTCTAGCAGTCTTGCAAATTGCATTTATTGCATATCATTTCTTAACATTTAGAGCATATTTTCGGCTCACATACTAAGCAAATTTTTTTCTCGCATTAAGCACAAGAAATTTGCAAACACTCCTAGCAAGCAAAACTTTTACAGTTTACACATTCTTAAAGCTAGCAATTTTAGCAGATTACTTTCTAACATTTTGAGCATTGCTATTGTTAGCATACGCTGCAAATTACGTTAAAACAGTTCACGCATTATTTATATGAACATGAGTTACAAATAGCACGCATACAATTAGAGCATTAGATAGGTTAGCATACATCACAAATGGTATTCTAGCATTTTCCACATTGAAATATCTTGCATTAAGTACAAATTTCATTCTTACAGTTGACGCATCTTAAAAGTTAGCACTTCATACATATAGCATTTTTACATTTTACGCATCTTTGAGTTTGACAATAACGACAAAATCCGTTCAAACAGTTGACACATTGAGTTGGCTAGCATAGACTGCAAAAAGCTTTTTTACAATTTTAGCATTTTCTAATTTAACAGACTTAGCAATTCTAAATCTAGCAATTGCTAATATGCTATTAATAAAGTTGATCATAAACCAGTTTGCCACATTGTATACATTATTCTTAGCTATAACTAGTATTTTTTTTAATTTAGACGTTATTTTGAAAATTAACGAGCATTTCTGATTACTACGATGCATTTATAAATTGCTTGTCATTTACTTAAGGTTATGCTTACTATTTATTTTACATTTATTAACTATATGCTGATAATTAGGACTGTTGTTATGCCTAAAAGATCTAGCTCTATTAAGGATTTTTTTAACATAACTGCTGTCACTATTACTATTAAAGCGTTTGATTGAAGTTTTAATTTGAAATTATAAAATTCTAAGGTTGATGCTTATATTAAGCTTATTAAGGAACTTCATAACTTTAATGCTTATTTTACTGAAATTATGTCAAATCCTAAAATAAACAAATCTTACATTTTAGCTTTATATCCAATTTTGAAAGCTCTATTACTGAGATTCCATTTCAGAATTCATTACTTATCTGCTTTGTGAAGCTACATTTTACTACTAAATTGAAAAATTTACATATTAACCTTAATTCTAAGGGAAGCTTTAGTGTCTTTAAGTATTATTTTGTTAAATAATATAGGATTACTGACCTTACGAGTTAATTTGCTGCTACTAATTTAAAGGAATAGCTACAATTTTTTGAATGTTTTTGTTAAAAGGATTTTAACTTTATAGTTGGTTTATATCTTAATTGGGATTCTAAGTTATTTATTACGAAGAAGCATTGATATAAGGAGGCTTCTATTAGATATAAGATTATTAGTTCTAATTTAATTATTAGCTATTTCAAGGTTATTCAGCTAAACTTTACTTACTAAACTATGATACTATAATTGAGTCAGAGTCTTTCTTATTTAAGAATTAGTTTATAGAAGATTATTAACTATTTTAGATGTCTTTATTTATAGTTATGAACTCTATTTCGAAAACGTTTTAGATGCTTTAATTTATTTAGTTTAGATTACTTTCATTTAGAAGAAGTTTTGCATCATGTCTAAAATCCCCTTATATTTAATAGCTTTAGTCTTAAACCTACTATCAGCTATTTCGGAATTAAAGATATACTTATATATCTTTGCAACTATAGATTTATTAGCTTTACACTAGCAAATTTTGCAGATTCGCATTTTAGAGTTATAATTACAATAAAGAATCGTCAGACTTTGATTGTAAGTCTCGAATTTATAATTTCTACTTAGTAATCTAACTTTAAAATGCTTCTTATATACTTTACTCTATTCTTTATTTTATATTAGTCATCATTTGCTCCCTTTTATTTTACTCCTCTATCATTTTAATTTAAGTTTCTTAAAGAAGCTTCAATTACTCTTTAACTTATTGATGTTTTTGTGAGATTAACTAGTTTTAAGCTAGCTACTAAATTTCAGCTTTAAATATCTAAAGAGCGTCATCTTAGTTTTTGATAGTGTGGTTTTATGCAAGACATTTTGTATTAATACATTATTAGCAGACAAAACTAGAGCAGTATAAGCAAAATTAATCGGTTATTTTCTGATGAATTTAGCATTGTTTTGCTAACTGATTGTCAAAACTCTTTTTTTATTAGTTGAGCTATTCACCTTACTATGAGCTTATACTTTACAAGACTTAAGGAACTTGCTAGGAATTCTAGGTAAACTATCAATTGAATTATCCTGGTATTTATGCATTTTAGTTCTGCGTATCTTGAAAGGTTAGAGAATTCTAGGGGTTAGAAAATGTAGACTTCTAAGGTTCACCTAATTTTAAGCTTCAATTTTAAGGAACGGATTTGTTAAAATCTAGACCCAAATTAGGAGTCTTAAAGGAAGGGATTTCGACATTAGATTAATTTTAATCTTAGCTCTAATCTTTCTGAATACTCTAATCAAAACTCTATTAATGTTAAGCTTATTTCTAAAATTTATACCAGTCCAATTAATCTTGCTGAATTTCCTTTTTACTTTCATTTCATTCAAAGTTTGCTTTTGATTGAGTGTTCATTCCTTCCTATTAGCTAATGCTTGTATTTAAATTTGAAATTTGCATTTGCTGGAAACCCTTTGATGCTGCATCAATTTAGGAACATTGAGAGTTAAATTAATTTGGTGGATTAGTTTTTTAAGGATTTTAATCTATCTAAGCAGTTAGCTCTTTTTTAACTATCTGAGTACTTTCTCTATTGCAAATGATGCATATATACACATCTTATTTTTTTCCACTTTCTAAGCACTTCTCACAAATGATATGTCCACAAGAAAGAAAAACAGGTTTTCTTTCCTGACTGAAGTTATTTTTACAAAAACATGGGAACATTGGAACTAGATTAATCTATTAAAAGCTTTTCATTATAAGAAGAGAAAGATAGACTAATTAAAAATAAATTTACAATATAAACTTAAACAATAAACTCAAAAATTATAATGCTTTTCTTTTATCAGAACCTTAGATATTTAAATTGCTAGTGCTTTATTATACCCTTCCTTTTCTTTCTTACATACTTATCTTAAAAATCTTTTTTGGTTCATCTTCTTAAATTTTTTTCTACTTGTATGATTTTTTAAGTCAAAAGCATAGTTGTAATATAAAATTTAACTAGCTAATTCTGTTGATAATTATTGAGTATAAATCCTAGCTATGGATTGAATATGAATATACTTTTATCGAAATATCCTATTTATGATATACCTCAGATAATTTGAGTTTATAGAGATAACCAAATTTTGGTAAGAGTTATTATAGATTCTAATGTAAGTTATGAATAGTGTATGCTAATGAATGAAGAGAATTAGTTTATGTATTCAATAGTTAAATAAAAGAGACGTGCTTACTAAATTAAGGTTTTGTTCATATCAAACCAATTTACTAAAAATAACTATTCATATGCTTTACTTTCATGCTTTAAAGAAGTATAGAGATTTAATTTTTTTAAATCGGACTTGCAATTATCCAGAAGATGTGCAGATAAAATATACTAATATGGAAAATAAAAAATATATAACGAAGAAATGAATCAACGAGATTTAATAGCATTGGATAAAGCTACATTTAAAAAAGACTTAAAATAAAAATTAAATTTTATAAAATAATAAAAAATTTTAAACTTTTCTAAAGAAATTTTCAAAGCAAGATCTTAAACTATTCTTTTTTGATAAATGATATATCTTTATATTTTATAATTGATTGTAGTGTAAACAATTAATACTCTTATATTTTCTTCTTTTGATATACTTTGAAAATTAAAACTTTTTATATCCTTATGCTACTTATTTTATACTCATAGCTGTTCTTATTCGCTAAATAGTTAAACTAATCTAAAGATTTAATATTTTTATCTTATAAGAGATGAAAAAATAAAAATATAAAATAGATTATTTTTAGATTGAAGCTTTTGTGCTAAGTAATTATAAGTAAAAATTCTCAATCTATCTTAAACTATTTTAATTAATAATATTTATAACCTTTAATTATAAAATAGAACAATTGAGAGAATTTTATAAGTAAGGAAGAAGTGAGAAAAGTGTTAAAATAAGGCAGAATTGGTGTTAAAAGAAATTAAATGGATATATATTTAAGGGGCTCATGGCGCAATGGCAGCGCATTCGACTCCAGATCGACAGGTTGGGGGTTCAAGTCCTCCTGGGCTCACTTTTTTAATAAAAAATGTTGTAAAGAAAAGTTTGAGTTTTACATGAAAAAGCTACTAATTTTATATTAGTAGTGTAAAAATTATTCTATTTTTTATATTTTTTCATTATTTTTCCATTAAAAATAAGTATATTTTAATTTTTATTTAATTATATTTAACTATTTTGTAACAATTTATCAAATTTTAGTAATATTTTCTTTAATTAATTTTAATTTTATATTTTAATCTATATCAATTTTATTAAATATAAAATGGAAGGCTTAAAGGAAGGTTTCTACACAACCTCCAAAAAATGGGAGAGGAAACCAGAAACCGAAATAGCACAGACCCCTGCTAAGTAATAAGAATCTAATCTATCATGAACACAAACCAGGGAAGAGTACTAACAGACTAGAAAAAGCCACAAAATTTCTCTGGTATCTTAGGAGAAGCCAAGGAAACAGCCTAAGTCCGCTCTACATTAGGAGACATCTGAAGTCTATCCTTCCAGACTAATGAGCATGGAGCAGCTCATTAAAGTAGCGCTAAGCCTCTAGCAAGAGGTAAAAAGCTTAAAAGGGAAAATAAGAAAATAATGGACCTGATTGAGCAACAGGATACGAGAGAGCTCCGAATGGCAAACTGGGAAAGGCAGCTCGACAACATCTGGAAACACCAACAGGAACAAATGAAACATATGAATGACTCAATAAAGACGGTTCAAGAGCAGAACAAGCAAATAATCTAGAGCCAGAGCCAATTGCAAGAAATTCCCAAGATAGAGAAAATGGACATTGAAGAAGAGCAAGTAATCAAAATGACAAGAGAGAAAATAATTAAGAAGAAATGCTACTTTTGTGGCAGCTATAGACACCTATATAGGAAATGTAGGAAATTCCAGGAATACAAAAGAGAATATTGGATAATAGAAAAAAAAGAAAGTGAAATGCTCTATTGTAGCGCAGAGGGGAATATATATAAAAAAAGATGGAATCAAAGAAGTGGTTAAACAAAAACCTTAGGAATACGGAAGAAGGGAAAACAAGAAATGCAAATAGGACCAAGGAAGAGAAAACAAGACATCAATCAAGAAAAATTTTTGCAAACTTATTTTACGTGGCGGTGATGTAGACTGCGAAAGATTTAAATCAAATTATTATTATTAAATTACATAAATTTGATAATTAAATTCATAAATATAAATGTAATTTTAATTAGCTTTTATTTAAAAGCTAATTATTTTATTTTTATTTCTAAAGGAATAATTTAAGTTTTATTTTTCTTTTATAATTATTTTAGTTTATTTTTATTTAATTAAAATAAACAACTTTGTTTATAAATGTAAGACTCTGAAGTTTGTATAGCTTGCAAAAATATTTATAGCACTTTTCATATTCCGCTGATTCTTCCTTGCTAACATTCCTTATGCTAAACTTGTATATCCAAAGAATATGAAGAAAAAAATCAAAATATATGTCCTTTCTGCTAGTAATCGTCAAATAAGTTTCCTCTCGATCTACCAAGGAATGATCAGATAATTTCTAAACTATAGTAGTAAAAGGCTTAATAGATAGGATTAGAAAAAGGAGTTTCAAATCTAAAGTCTAAAAGATAAGAAATTAAATAAATATTAGGAAAAATAATTGAAAAATAGAGCCTAGTACAAAGTGAAATTCTTCGTTTCTTAGAAAATAATTTACTTAAAAAAAGCTCATAAGTGATAAAGGAATTTCATAAGATGCTTAATGATCTAAATGATAAGATTTACTATCTAGAAAGTTTATAATAATAATTAAAAAGTGGAAAGACTAGAACTTTCTTGGGCAATTAAGAAGAAATATTTGGCTTATAAAAGATCTAAGATCTGCTTTTACGAGGATCGACTGAAATTACTAAACTTGAAGAATGCCCAGGAAAAATGCTAAGTTTACTATAAAAGATTTTCGAAGAATAAACCTTTTAACAAGTTAGTAACTAATAGGGAAAAATCTAAGCAGTTCCAAATCAAAATGATTCGATTTTTCCTTAACGATAATAAATGTAAGAAATGATAAATTAAGAAATATCAAACCCAGAAATACAACAAAATGTTTAGTAATAAAGCCAACCTTAATAAAATTTACAGGTAAAAATTTTAGATGTATAACTTCCAAAAAATGCTTCATAAGCTGTAAAAAATACAACAGTGCAACTCAAAATGTAATCTGATTATTTAGATTTTTCTAGAATAAGAGTCTTATATAATTATAAGGAGATGTAATTGGTATTTAGGTTTCAAACCATTAATAGAAAGCTTTGCACGAGATAGTAAAAAGTGGAGAAACAGTTAATATTGACTATTCTTTAGAGATCCCATAGTAAATAGGCTAAGCTTAATTCTAAATTCATCTAGTAAACCTAAAAAATAATAAGATACTGGATACATATCTTAAAGCCATAGAAGTGATTGAAATGCCTTAGATATAAATTGCGGACTTTAAGTAAATGGAGTATATTGGAAAAAGTCTTTAAGGAGGACAGTAAATTAAATTATAGTGGAAGATAGTGAATAGTGGCTTGCTAAAATGGCCTGAAGGTGTAGTACTAATTAGCGAATAAAGCCATCTGACAAACTTCTAAGAGTAGAAAATATTTTAACTAGAAAGAAACTAATTTATGTTTATTCCTATAGATCTAAAAGTTCCTGAAAATCCAGGGAAATACGACCTTTCCTGGGATTTCTAATGGTAAGAGTAAAGCTTAGGCGAGAAACTTAAATTTAATTTCTAAGTACCTAGCCCTAATTAGATTTAGATTTAAGAAGGAAAAATTCCATTAGCAATCATATAAAAGCATTAGTTAACTTAGGAGTAGCAGTAAATAATGCTAAATTGCTTAGATATGGTAGGATAATATGATATGGATAAGTTAGCTCATAAAGTTAAATTATATAAAGAGGATCAGCTGATTTCTGAGCTGTTTAAAGGTGAGGCATGAAAACATATTTCTAACTTTTAGCGATTAAATTCATATTCTAACTAATACTCTTAAGTGTCTATTTACATCACCAGTAGTAATCAAATGTATATATAATTCCCACATCTCGTTCGTTATTCTTCTTTATATAACTCTAAGTACTTTTATAAAAGGGAGCAGGTTAAGATAGTTGATAAGATAGAGTTTTACAGATAAAATTCCCTTTCTATAATACAAGACTCTGAGTTAGTGCTTCTAACTCTGATTGATAGATAATGCCAAATTTCTTTATATATAGAAAAATTTTGTCAGTTCGTGAAATTTAATAAATTGATATAATATATCCTTTAGAAAATCAACTGAAAGCAAAGTATGCAAACAAAGAAAGATCATCTAATTTATGAGCTAAGATATAAAGTCATTTAAAAATGAGAAAGAGTAATAGAGTTTTATAAGAGACTAAGTCTTCAGAAATTAAATAAACAAGATGCAACTAAAGAAAAGTTAAACAGGTTTTAAAGTGGATAATGTGCTTTAGTCAGCCGAGGAGATAATGCAGTGCAGTGTAAATTGCATTACAAGTACTCTTATAATAGATGCAACCACAAATAAGTAAAGACGTGCAATTTGTGTGATATACCTTTCTTATTTGAGAGTTCTCTCTAAAGGTACGAGAAATTGACTAGAGGTATTGAAGTTTAGATCTCAGAGTTCTCCTGACTTAACGTGTCGCTAATATAATCAGGAGTTGGAAAATACCTAAAGACATGAATGAGAAAAATTTAATTTGATTGCGACATTTTACACATTAATTGGAATTTTTTATAATCTCTTCTAACTCCAGACTTCAGAAAGAAACGAAATAATTTTGAGAGTGAAGGTAATAAATTTCTATTTCAAAAACTGAGAAAAGAAGTAAAAATAGCCAAAGAGACAAGAGGAAGCTTGAAACATTTCTAGACTATTTTAGCAGTAAAATTTGGTTTCTTTGTTATTCGTGATGAAGCTAAAAAAGGTGGAACCACGTGAATTTAATTAATTAATTAATTTATAGTTATAATTCTAATTTTAAGGTCTTTATTGTTATATTCTTTCTCTAAAAACATAATTACCTTAGCCATTCTTTTTTAATAACAAATTTCTTTGCTTGCTTTTCAACAATCCAGATTTTTTTCAAATTATTTTTATTTATTATTTTTATTAAAGCATTGCAATTATATTTCTTTCTTTTAACCAAGAATATCTCTTATTCTTTCCATCTTATTACTGGAACTATTTTTGATAAACCTTCTTATTTTGTTTGAAGTTAAATTTCAAAAATTCTGCTTGTACCTCATGATTTACTAGTTATCCTCTAATGAGAAATTTCGTTCTATACCTTTTTCTAATTTTTATTTGCTGGATATATCTTTTTTAATTTTTTGTCTTTCGTTTACTTTCTATAAATCTATCAGATAAACAAATTCTTTCTTTAAGACAAAATGTAGTTCAATACTTCTTTTATATGTAATTCGTACTGTTATGTTGATAAGTCTTGATTTCATTATTAGAGAGTATTTCTTAGTAAAACAATTTATATAAACATAGCATTCTATATTATTAGCTCATATTCTAATTCATTATTTTATTGTTTTGGCTTATTCTAGTTTTATTACTAAAGTATTTGGTTTTTGGTTGATTCTGTGATTGGCAGATTAATCTTTTAATCTACTAAATTTCTTTATAGTTAATTTAATTTCAGTCAACAAATTCCAACCTTAAGTTTTTTCCTTCAATGGTTATGTTCCGCTCTATCTATTGATTTACTTCATAGTTAATTGTATAATTTCATTAAGGATTTTAGCGGAATTTTGGATATTATTTTAGCAAAAATTCTTATCTTTAACTGCTACTTCACTGAATTAATAAAAAAATACAATTTCAAGCTTAATTTCTTATTTACAATGCTTTGTTGATCTTTTCGAAACATTCTTCAGATCTACCTTGAACTAGCATACAAGTTTTTCTTTTATTGAGCTATTTTATTTTAAAGACTGCCTTGTGGATGAGGTATAATAAGTATTTAAGGCTTAATATTTTAAATTACCTATTAGCTCAAACTCTAACTAACAGGATTATATCTTTCATAGAGGTAAATTAGTAGAATAATGCTTTTATAGTTAAGCTTTATACTCTTATGCTTGCTATTTCCTTATCGAATCATAGATATTTAGAAATATGCTGTACTATCGAGTAACTACTAATACTCTGCTATTTAACTTAAAATATAAACTATATTTCTATCTACTAGTCCATTTTTTTAGGCTACTATGAGTTTGTTTTCCTTATTTGATAGCTTAATGAGTTAAGAAACTAATTGCTTTTGATTAGTAGTTGCTTAATTAATTTTTTAAAGGAATTGGAGTTTAGACAGTATTTACTTTGAAAATTGCGAGATTTACTTCTATCTCGCTACTAGTCTTCCCTCTAATTTAAGCAGCATCTACTAGCTTGTAATATAGTCTAAATTTTATAAAACTACTTATCCCGTTTAAAATGCTAGTTATCTTTCATTTTAATATTATTTCACCTAAACAATCATTTACTACTTTATTGTTCTAAATCTTATGTTTAGTGTTTAGAGTATAATCAGGTAGAGCAGAACTCTAAACTGTTCCATATACAGTTGATAATTTATAGATGGTACTACGCGATACGAAATAGTGAAATTTGTTACTAGATTAAAAATATTATCAAATATAATCTATTTAATTAAGTTCTAGAAAGCTAGTTAATGATTAAAAATGTTATATCATTTAGCATTAAATCTGCTTTTATTTAGATGAATAACGTTATGCTTCCCTGTTTTAGTCCTTTATTTGTCGCGAATGATTTTGCTATTTATTCATTGATTTTAAGTTTAATTTCTTCTTCACAGTAGAAGTTTGCTAGGAGTTTAATTATCTATTCCGGTACTTTTAGATCGTTTAGGATTTATCATATATCTTTTCTTTGCACCGAGTCGTACGCTTTTTTAATATCAACGAATATTACGAAAACATCTTTTTTGTTCCGTATTGATCATTCCTATACTGTTCTTAGTTTGAAAATGTATATAGAGCATGATTTTCCTTTTTTAAAGCCATATTAATATTCGCTTTCATCATTATGCAGATATTCTTATAGTTGCTAGAAAATTCATGCATCTACTATTTTTAAAGCATGATTCAGTAAAGAGATTGGTCTATAATTCATCGGGTTCATCTGTCCTCCTTTTTTGTATATTAATATTATGTATTATTATTTCATCTCTTAAGGTATTACTCCCTCTTAAATCATCTTAACTATCATTTTACATGTTACTTCTGTTAGTTTTTTCCCGCCTGCTAATATTGTGCCTACTTGTATTTCATCAGGTCCTGCTGCTTTTCATTTCGCCAATTAGTTGATGATTTCTCAAATTTCATATTCGTTTACCACTATTTATCTCTTGTTTAAGAATTTAGTTGGTAGCGTATTATCGCCATCTTCATACAGTTTCTACTATTCATCCCTGAAAGTATTAACATCTTCTTTTAATAAGGGTACTCATTAATTATTTTTCTATTAAGTAAGCTTTTTAGTTTCTTCCATATATCTGTTAGACTTCCTTTATTTACATTGTCCATAAATAGGTTTAGTTAGTTTCTTTTATCTTTTTTTCTTGATTAAATGTATTCTTATCTTACTCTTTGGTATTCTCTTTGATTCTCAATTTATTGATTTTCATTTATTTGTTCTCTGTTCTTTACCCTTTATTTTAATTGTTTGCTGCATTTTCTAAAGATTTTATTACACTATTTTGTTGTTTCTGAATATTTATATATCTTAGAGTTTTATGTTTTGAATTTTCCACATACTATTTAAACTCCTTCTTATTTCTTTTTCTTTCATCATTTATAAGTCTATGTGCCGTTTAGGTTATCAATTTCTTCTTCTTAGAGATTTTCTTGTATAAATCTTTCAAATTTTTCTTATATCTCTTTTTTCTTTAATAGTAGGTAGTTTATTTTTGCTATCTTTTATAACTTTCTTACTTCTTTACCCATCTTTACCTATATAATACCAGACCTATGGTCACCTATTACGTATGAGTAATAAAAATCACTCTTTAACACCTTTCCTCTCATTCTCTCTTCGATTAAAAATTAATCTATTTTATACTCATTGTTTAGTGAATAAAGGTACCTATTTCAGTTGGGTCTAGGCATATTAAATTATTCTGTTCCATAAACTGTGTCATTCTCTTTCCTGCTGAGTTTGTTTTCTTTGGCAGTCATTTTTCTATGTGCGCATTTCAGTCTCCTATTATCATTATATTAAGTCCTTTTTCTATTGCTTATAGTTTAAATTCATTCGCTAAATTATAGAAAGGTTCATACTGTTCGTTGTTATTTGCAACAGGAGCGTAGACATTTATTACTGCTAATTATTTCATTATTTCTATTGCCATTACTCTCGCTCCTCCAAAGAGTGTCATTTGGTTTACTTCATTCTATATCTCTCTGATCTCCCTACATATGTCGTTTCTAATATAGAATGCTACTCCTTTTCCTTTTTTTGATCCCACATTTATTAAGTTTTTATATCCTGCTATATTACACATATCTTTTTAGTCTTCAATCTAAATTTCTTATATTGCCATTATGTGGATACTTTTTTGAGTTATGAATTTGACTAGTGCCTCTTTTGCACTTCTTACTCCCCTAACATTTGCTGTCCCTATTTTTATAACTTATTCTTAATCTTTTTTTACACTCATTCCCTCTACTTCCTCTTCACCTTATTCTTCTTTTTATTCTTCTTCCTTCTCCACCTTTTCTTCTTATCTATCATTCTATGCTTCCATATTATTTTCTTTATTAATTCTTTCCCCTTTTTTGTCTTTTTCATCTTATTATCTACCTTTTCCTTCTTCTCATCTATTCTAGTTTTCTTCTTTTTCTTTTTCCTATTAGTTGAAGTCGGATAATTGTTCATTTTTGTTTATCGGTTTCTTAGCATAGTACATTTTCATTGAAGTTTGCTTCAATTTACTTCTTTCTTCTCACTTTTATCTTGCATCTTATTCTTTTTCTTCTTGAGTTTGTTCTATTTCTTTTTGCTTTTTTCCTTTATTTACGTTTTTCCTGACATACTCCATTATACTATTTTGTTTATTTCCTATTTCTTTTGTTAGTGTTTAGCGTTTTTACCATCACATATCCTATCCTTTTCTCTAATTTGCTTTATGGTATATCTTATTATTTAGTTGATTGTTTTCTATTTTATTTAATTCATTGTTGTGTTTGGATATGTATGTTATATCTCTCCTCTTGATTTTCCATTTTATCTTATTATTTCCATTACTTCCTTCATATTTGAGTATTCGTTGATTGTGAAGTAAATTGGGTAGTTATG
Organism: Loxodes magnus; assembly: GCA_946699065.1. Lineage (NCBI taxonomy): Eukaryota > Ciliophora > Karyorelictea > Loxodida > Loxodidae > Loxodes > Loxodes magnus. The sequence continues at coordinate 193,162 of CAMPDV010000148.1, forward strand.
AATGTCAAAATATTCCAATTAGTTTCTAGCTTAGATAGGAATTCTAACTCCTTTGAACGTTCATTCCCTGAATTAAGTGAAACGTTAGTATCTTTCTTCATTGTTAAATACCAAGTATACAATTCCGTTTTATTTCACTATGAACTTCGCCACTGCTTGTCCGTAATCCTTCCATATTTGATTTCTAAACACTTGTATAACTTCTTAGTCTTTGGCCTTTTTCTCTACTAAATCAGTGCTTTCCAAGTAATGGTTAAAGTAAATTGAGGCCACCATTTCTGATAAATCATCATAGGCATTTTAGTAGACCCTTTACATTTATTCTTCAGGGACGTTGGCTGAAATGAGTTGTTCATTATTTTGTTAAATTATTACTTAGGTTGTTTACTTTTTTTGCCACATTCCTTTCTTATTTTGTGCTCCTCCTTTTAGTACAGTTCGACCAATCATGGGTATATTGCTATTTTTTTTCTATTATTCGTTCTATTATTTCGTGTTCGTTCGGTCAGTTAGTTTGGTCCTGCGTAGTCTGAGGTCTTGCATTATTAATCTGGTTTCCATGCATAATAAAGAAGGTTGGAATAATTAAAGCAAAGACGTGGTAAAAGAAAGTGCTTCAGGTTTTCTCTCCTACTCTGAGGAGGTGGTATAAAAGCCCTTCTTGAAGCTAAGCATTTTTTAATATATATATATAATAAAATAATTGGTTTAATTCAAAATACGCTTTTATGATTTGAAAGTATGAGAATAAATCTGACTTTTGGAGCTTTTTAATTTTAAATTAAGAGTATTAAACTAGTTATATAGAATCCTTAACTAAAGGTAATTTTTATTTCTATGATTGATATTAATTGAAGAATGTAAAGAATTAAATTTCCTGTTCATAACGAATAAATAACTAAAACTATTTTTTAATTATATTAGGAATTATTTATCTTTATATCTATCTTCTAGTCTAATAACATTTAGTTAAGTTCCTAGATTATTTCTACCCAAATAATTAAAGATCAGAAAATAAAAAGTTTTAATAGCTATAAATAAATAATCTTTGTTAATAGTATCCAGTTTTTAAACCTATGCTCATTTCTTTGCTTTATTTGAAAGGTGTAGTTTATTAACTTTTAGACTAATAGTATATTAACAAAATTAAATGAATATATACAAATAAAGTTATCATTCAAACTTAAAATAAACTGTGATATTAATGTAAAAGGAAAATTTATTTGGCAGGTTTAAGAATCTTAAATATAGAATTTGAGAATTAAAAAATGACATTGTAGGGAAAATAAAGTTGATAGATTAGTATCTTAAGTTAAATAATGGCTGCTTGATTTGCTGACTTTATTATATACATATGTGAAATTAAATGTAACTTAATATGAATTTAATAATAAAACTATATGAATATATAGTATTAACAATTTATAAAATATTAAAAATGGTTGAATATTTCAAGAAGCTTTTGCATATCCTTCTCGAAGAAGGAGAGAAAAACCAGAAGCATCACTTCTTAACAAGTCTTAGATTTAACTAGTCCAACCTTCTTAAGACCTTCAACAAATAGTAGGGAGCTAAATTAGAAAATTAAGAAACAATATCCACAATATTTCCTTGCTAAAGTGTATCCAGAAAGGAAAGTAAGCGCTAATGTAGTTCAACCCAGACAAAAAAACTTGAAAGAATCAAAAAATAAAGACAGAAGAGATCTATCTATAAAAATTTACAACAAATTGATTCCCTTTGCGACTTTATTTAAGAGCAAATCCTTTGAATGAAATAAAACCAAACGTAAAAATAATTTTAAGATTAATAAGAAATGTTGTAGACTTAGAATAAAAAATGGAGTAACTAATAATAATAATAGTAAACTAAATGTTAAAAAAATGTTTTGGCATATTCTGGACTTTCAACCAGTTCCTGCCGCCATTTTTTTGACTCGGATGGATACCGCGACCATTTTTTTTATGTGGATGGTTACCACTGATTGCTTTCAAAAGAGCGCATAGGCAGTTTTTATTTGTATATTCCTGTTGGAGTTATCCATAGAAAATTCAATGCTCTTCATGTTCTTTATTATACCTTTTCATTTAATTTTTTTCATTCTCAGCATCTTCTTAATAAGTGGTAATTGGATTGGCAATATCAACATTATTTTTTAATCTTCTTTTGACTAATATGTTTTTTAAATAGCTTATTTTCAATATTTTCTAGTCTTTTAATTAAGTTATTATCATATCTAATTTCTTTCTGTTCTTAAACACTTTATAATGGAGTGAAAGTTTTTTCGATTTCCATCTTTGATGTACGTTAAGATTTTTATTGCGATTACATTCAAAGTTGTTCTTCCGTTATTACCTTGTTTTCTATTAGCTGATTCTTAAGGATTTCCATTTCATTATTTTGCACGTCAATGTTTGTTGTAAGTTCCCGTATTAATAAGTCTTAATTATATATTGTTTCTTCGTATCGGGATATAATTTTTTACATTTGTTCGATCTTTTGTCGTAGTTCCTCTGAAATATCTGATTTAAATTCCTCAGCTTGCAAAGTTCCGATCATTATTTTACCTTATGAGTCGGAGCTTGATTCTTCTTATTGTTTTGCTTTTTATCGAAGAACTTAAGCAGCCTTTTTCCGAGCATTTCTTATTTGATTTTTATTTAATCTAATGTTCTGCTCCATCTTTTTTTTTTTTTGTTAAATGGAGTAACTATAATATGAAATAAAATTCATGCTACATTTGGAAAAAAGTTTGAAGAGTCAGATAATGAAATATATTTAATGTTTCAATAAAGTGAAAAAGATATTATTGAATAAAATTAAAAAAAACTAAGAATAAGATGAAAAGCTAAAAGAATTCAGAGAATATTTAACAATAGATATAGAAATTAATTCTAATTGCAATTAAGCTATTTCAATGGATTATAGATTAAGGAATTTAAAAACAAGAAAAAAAGATAAGGATAAAGAAGAATTTATACTTTTATAATTCTGAAATTTTTTAATGAGAAATTTCAACAAATTTAGAGATTATAAGAGAAAACAAGACAGTATATTTTGAAAGAAGTTGATAAGATTTTTATCAAGATTTCCAAGCTATTGATTACAGTCGAAGGGATCTAAAGGAAGAAAATAATTAATTAAAATACTTGTTGGCTATTTTACAATAATCCTATACATTTTAAGTAAACCTAATAATTTTTAAATTAATTAAAAATTAACAATATTAAAATAAAAATAAAACTGAACGATTGAATTTAAATTAAAAGAGTTTTACTAATATAAAAAAGTTTCAGATAAAAAGGTTTTATAAAGAAAATGGAATATTTTAATTACATATAATCATTATATATTTTATTAATTTAAAAGCAAAGTTTTTTAAATATTTCAGTCGAAACATTTTACTATAATATAAAAATAAAAAATGGTAGAAGGGTTCAAGAAAGGCTTTTATACCACCTCCTAAAAAGGGGAGAGAAAGTAAGAACCCTCATCTTTAACTCACATATCTTTTTCCTAGAAATAATCTTCTTCTCAAAACCTTCAAGAATAATAGACTCAACTAGGAACTTCCAGTCCAACCTAAAAGATGGAAAAAAAGCGCCTAAAGGCTACCCCGATGACACCAACTGAAGAGGAAGGACCTAGAAAGGTGCTAGAGACGCAAGAAGCTGCAGTGCTAGAGTTTGCGATGCCACAGTTTCAGGAAGAACAGGCATAAATTTTAGTCGCATTCTCTGACCTGAAGGAGGAAGTATAGAAGCTACAATTAGAGAATAGAGCTCTAAAAAATCAAGTTACTGAGCTCAAAGAATGGAAAGAAAGCTTCTGGGAAGTCTACAATCAAAAGCAAAACACTTTCTTCAGGGAAATGGGATTGCTGCACCAGAGAACAACTGTGCTTGAAGAGAACAGTAAGTGGCAACAGTAGTAGGAATTAAAAGTTAGGACAATTCAAGATCCAATGGACATAGAAGGAGCTACTACGTTATCGAGGAGTCCAGAAAAGAAATGAATTAAGAATAAACCAAGATGCTTTGTATGCAAACAAACTTGACATAAATATAGACAATGTTAGAAATTGAAATTAATTAAATAATAGTAATGGAATAGAAAATAATAAGAAAAATAATAGTACTAATACTAGGATAAGATTAGACGAGAATTCTGTAACTAATTTTATCTGTCAGGAGGTCAAATCTACAAACCGAAGTGGTACACAATCCAAGGCGACTGAAGAAAGAGTTCTGAAGGGAGCTGGTTCCAGCCAGGTTATCAAACTGGTCCTGTGAACACGAGGTTGAAAGTCCTCCAAGTTCACTAAACTCCAATTTAAACTTTTTAATTTAATTTAGTAATAAAGAATTAGACTAAATAATATTGAAATAGTAACTGCAAAAAAGCCAATTATCATTATAAATACTAAATATAATTTGCACAAGATGTTTTTTAATTATATAAATAATCTATAAGTAATAAAAAAAAATTAAGATTAACGTTTTACAGTTTAAATTTAAAATAGAATTTTGCAATTTTTAAAAATCTTAAACTAAAATTAATTAATTTCGCTAATAAAAATATTTTCTTTTTAAGCATTATAATAAATAAAAAATTATAAAATTTAATCTTTATTCTTTTATAAATTTATTTAACAAGGCTATAAATAATAGTTTTTTGAAGATCAATTTTGTGATATATCGTTCTTAATAGTTTAATTTTAACTTTAATTTTGTTTAAAAATGACAAGAATGTCTTTTTTGAATGTTAGCTTATATTTAAAATTTAAAATTTCTAATATAAATTATTTAATAATTCAATGTTTTTTTAATATTTTTAGAGTAATTTCATATTTAAGTATTTATACAGCTAAATTTCCAGTAATATAAGAAAAGCAAAGATAAGTATATAAAAATCGTCTTAACCATCTTCAATTCTATCAATTCAATATTTAGGTAGAGCATGAAATTATGATTCATGAAGAAGAGTTTTATGAAATAAAAAGAGGATAAAAAAGAAGAAAGAAAGATTCTAGAAGATGTGAAAATTATTTCAGATTTGAGTTATATTAGCCAGAAATCTCAACGGGTTTTAGGAAGAACGGATAGCATAGTTGACAGAGATAAATTTCTGGTAAATCCTTATAATCTTTATAAAAATGAGAGTTGGATTGCTTATTCAATGGGTCGTGAGGAGAATATTTGTTTAATAAAAGCTGGCTGAAATAACGTATAGGCTTTGTAAATCTTACACATTTAATCCTTATATGAATTCTTAATAGGATGAAAAAATAAAAAAAGTTGGAGAAAAAAAGAATGATCTATCACAAAAACGGATCTGCGTATCTCCTGATCAATCGGGAATATATGAAAATGGAAGATTTTATGAAAAGGTTAGCTCATTATGGCAAAAACTTAGCATATTTAAATTAGATTCAAAATTTGGGAATATCAATTCTTTCCTCAAGAATTTAAAAGTTTATGAGAGAAAAGAGTGGAAATTGGAATAAAAGCAGTAGATTATAGGTCGTTTATGATTAAAATTTATAAAACATAAGAAGATTTTTTGAAAATGCAGATTTGGCAGATATGAGATTATACTCAAGAAATCCCAATATCCCATTTTTTAATGGATAATTATGAGAAGAATTTGAACTAATTCAAGATAAAGAAGCATTCAGATTTTTTATTTAAGGATGTAAAGAATTTTATCCTCATTGACAAGAATTTTAAGAGATATTTTATTAGAAAAATATATCAACAACGCTAATGATTTGTATTGAGAATAAAAGAAGCATCTAAAACAGTTATTGTGACTTTTTAAGTAAATAAATAAAAAATTAAGGAATAGAAATAAATAAAGAATAGAAGGAAATAAAATTAGATTTTTATAAGGAATATAAAATAATAAGACACTGACATTGCGATTCTTTCCAGCATCTAATCAAATACTGTATTTGCACTAACATCTTTAAAAGAAAAGAATCAAAGTAAATAAAAATTGCTAAAAAATAAATAAAAATACAATAGATTCTATTAAAAAAAGGAAATTATCAAATCTCAGAAAATTGGAGAAGAGTGACATTCATCAAAGCAGAAAAATTCACAAAATATCCATCTATGATGAAAAGAACATTCAAAAGTGGTTAAATTCTAGATTATTTATATTGCTTAGTTTTTTATTTTATTTTATAATGATAAAATAATAAAAATAAAAAAATAAGTAATAATTTTTTAAAGAATGTAGATAATTCAACAATAAACAAAAATGTTTCACTTAAAATATAAAAAATCTTAAATAGATTAGTTTTATATAATTTTATTCCAAATAATTAGAAACATTCTTCAACTCTATTATATAGAAAAATTTAAATATTATATAGAACTTTAAAGAATTAAGAAAGTAATAGTCAGTTTAAATTAGTGTATAATCATTAATAATATTTTTAAGATGAAATTTTTAAATAACTTTTAAACTATAAAATTTAAACTGTAAAATTGATAATATTTATGAAGAAATATTAAGCTTTAGAAAATAGAAAAATAAATAAATTTTAAATTTAATGATAAAAAGAATTTTATATTTGATAATTTTACAATTATTAATTAATTTTAATTATAAGGGTAAGGGTCATCTTTAATTAGAGGAAATGTTTCCTCAAATTAAAGACAATAAAAGTTTTTATATTCAATACTCAACTGTACATGTCTTCATCTGAATCAATTTCAAACTGAGGTAATTCTTCTTTCTCAGCTCATAGAATTGTTCTTCCATCTTCTTGTAATTTTTTCTCCAGCTTCTCTAAACAAATTCTAAGGTCATTGTTATCCTTTTAAAGCTATTTATTCTGTTACTATTAATTACCAAGATCCTGTTTGATTAGTGTCACACTTGAATCATCTAATATCAGCTTCTTTCTGTAAATACCTCCAAAGTAGTTACAATATAGCCTCCTCGATGTTCCAAATTATTTACGGTGCTGCTCAAGCACTCTTCTTCACTTCGGACATTACCTCTGAAAATGTCCACCCATTTGAAAACAATAGCAACGTTTTATTAAGGGCTTGAATTAAAATTTTTATTCTGTTTACATTTTTTCAATTTCCATCTTTTCTGATTGAAGTTAGTTTTTTTTGATTGGTAATTGAATTTCTTCTTTAATTTTCTATTGATTTACTTCCAGGTTTTTTTCTAATAGTTCAAATTAGGAAGTTAAGGCTTCAATTTAAAACTAAATTTTACTTACCAAATCTTGATCTTCCTTTTTTCTATCTTAAAAAAGAAGCCGAAGAATCAAGTTTTCCGCCTTCAGGATCTATATTTCGGTATTCATTTTCTCAATTAATGAATAAAGCTAAATAATATCTTGCTCGTGGGGTTTCTCAAGCTTTTTCAGTTTGTTAGGAAACTCCGTATTTCCCAATCCTTAACAGGAGTAGATTTATCTTTTTTGAATTCTTGGTTCTTGTTAGTTAACTGAGACTTAAGATTAATCTTTAAGGTTAGAATTCAAGGTTTAGATTCCTGGGTTTTTTTCTATTTTTTTTTCAATTTTACAATTCTTAGTTTTAAATTTTTTAAATTTAGATAATGTAAAACAATTAATAAGATAGCTAACAGTGAGTAACTTACTTAAACAGTTGCTTCTCTTTTTAGTTATGAGTGTTGTGTCAAATAAAATAATTTTTTTAAACTAAAATTATCTTATATACTAAATCTAATTATTTTCTTATATTAATTTAATTTAATAATTATAAAAATTAATTGATTATATTCAACTAAAAAAGTTTATGGACCGGAAACTCCTTTTCAATTGCACGACCCGACGCTCTCTTTTTTATGGAATAACGGGGATATCCTGTTGTGCTCCAGGCATAGCTGCTAGGGAATTCCATCGCTATGAGCAGCCAGACTTCAAGCCCCTACCAAGAGCGGATAATCTCAAAGACAGCGTTCCCTTCAGAAAATGACTCTGACCAGGGACTTTCTCAGTGACAGGAAAGGAACTTGTTCCTATCCATAAAACCAGAAAGTGTGGTAACGAAGGTCATTATCAGCTCCCACCATCTTTTCAATTATTAAAAAAAATCAATAATAAGACAATTTTTCTTATGTTGATTTGCTCATAAATGTAAATTTAACTATTATCTAATTAGGTTTCTATAAATATAAATACTTAATTCTTTGGATTCTTTTTAGGATAAATTTTTTAGGATTTCTTTTTAATTTATTAAAATTAAGATCTTGCTTTAGTTATTTTATTAGATGAAAATTTAAGAATATTAATCAAGAGGAACTTAAATTCTTGATTTAAGTGTAGCAGGGAAAATAAAGAGATTATAAAGCTTAGAACGTTAAAAAAAATAATTTACTAATATATTTGCAAAAGTAACCCGAAAGCTATACTTCATCTATAAAAGTTGATGATATCTATGTCAATAAACAGAAATAAAAATAAAATCTTGAAGTTCGATTTGATATAAAACAACGAATTTTGTTCCATCGAGCGACAGCGAGATCTAAAAAAGAAAGTAATGAATGTGTCGTAAAAACAAATTCATAGAAAAAAAGAATCTTTAAAACTTAAATATTTTTGAAAATTTTAGCTGAAAGGTAAATATTATTTAAACTAATTAATTAATTAAATATTTTTGCAAATAATCTGCTTATACTTTTTTGCTGATAAACTTAATTTTTATTTAAAAAAATAAACTAAAATTAACTTTATACAATAACAAAACTCAGAATTAAATTATTTTATTTTGATTGAATCTACAAAAGAAAATAACTTGTAAATTTAATAATTTATCTTTAAAAGCCGCAAAACTAATAAATATGACTTTAAATATACAATAAATACTTATTTGATTTATCTTCTCAACAATTAATGGTTAATAATAAGCATTAATGTTCAAATTATCAACAAAAAGAAGCAAAATAAATAAAATATTAAATAAAAATTGTTTGAAGTTTAAACAAATTTAAATTATTTAAGATTTTTAAAAGAGACTTGTTAATTTGCTTTGATCATTAAAACATTTAAAGGCAGAATTGGTGTTAAAAGAAATTAAATGGATATATATTTAAGGGGCTCATGGCGCAATGGCAGCGCATTCGACTCCAGATCGACAGGTTGGGGGTTCAAGTCCTCCTGGGCTCACTTTTAAAAAAAATTTGAATTTTATTTTTATATTTTATATTTGTTAAAATAGATTTAGTTTACTTTTTTTAATAATTTTATTATTTTTTCTAAATTAATAATGTTTTATTTTTTTTATTTATCATTTTAATTTAAAAATTTTTCTTCGTCATTTAATTTTTCTAATATTTATTTTCTTAAATTATTTTACCTTTTATTTGGATTTTTATAGGGATTTTTACTTTTATTAATGCTCTAAAGCTTTATATAAAGTTTTTGTTTTTTTCTTCTAAATTTTTAAATTTTAAATTTATTCACATTTTTTAAAGCATCATTTTTAATCTTTTTAAAAGTTTATTATAGTTATTTAATTTTAAAATTTCATTTTTTTTAGCTTAAGATTTTGTATTAAATTTTGTATAAATTTTAATCTTCTAGCTTTAGAGTTTTACTCTTGGAATTCATTAAATTTAAATAATTAAAATACTTAATATAACTATTTTTATTTTTTCTTTTATCTTTTTCATTAATTATTCTAATTGTTTTTATTTTTCTTTTACTTAGTTTAGTTTCGAAACTAATAGTTTTTTTATCTAAGTTTTGTTATATAAAGTTTATTTCAAAAAGATTCATAAAAGTAAATTTTTAAATATATGAAATTTAATTAAAAGCAAAGTATCCTTATAGTTCTCTAATAATTCTAATATTCGCTGTTTTTTAAAGAATATTTTTTATAACTAAGTATCTATTTAATTTTATCTAGTCATGTTATTATTTTTGTTCGATTTAAATATAGTTATAAAAATGGAAAAAACTCTAAACTTTGTTAGTCAAAGAAAGGCATAAAAATAATTGTATTTTTATAAAGGAAAAATAAAAATAGTGATAATGATTAGTTTTAATTTAAGTTTTTGTTAAATCAAATTTTCTCCCACTTCGCTTTCTAAATCTCGTAAGTATGTAATTCGGATTCATAATTGAATTGATATATTTTTTGATTTATTACAAGGGGTTGGGAGTATACCTCGAAACTAGTTGAAAATTTATCGCCGTGCTTTAAGATTTTAGTAAAGTCAAAGATCAAAGTATCTTCGATATTCGAATTGTTGTAATAGATGAGAGAGGCATGAGAATCAACCAAATACGCTGCTGTGGTTTTTGATTATGTTGGAAGTTAAGCAGATAATACCCATTAATTCAACAAAACATTATAAGAATAAATATCTTTTATTACAGTTTATTTCCTGCCTCCAATTACATATACCAAGTCATTTGTTTTTAAAACTCCGCTGTTTCTAGTTTCTTAAGGAATGTCTGCAATACTAGAGAACTAATTTTATAGAAAATCGAAAATTTCGCATTTAGTGGTATTCTAACCTGAAATAATATAAATTTTATCTTTTTAATCAAATATAGTTCTATGTTAACTTCGTGCATTTAGCATTTTCTGTTCTCTTATCTGATCTTCACTAAATATAGTAAATCTAGTACCTCCGTATGATGAGCTTCCTCCTGTTATTACTAACTTCTTACTTTCAATTTATTCTATTTGAGTAGATAAATCTTCTATCTTTTTTATGTTTCAGTTTCCCATTACTTTTTGATTTAATTGCATGTTAAAACTTATTTTTTATGTTGAGTTATTTTTAAATGTTGATACTTACTGGAAACTTTATTAAGGTTAGCTTTATTACTAAGCATTTTGTTGTATTTCTGGGTTTGGTATTTCTTAATTTATCATTTCTTACATTTATTATCGTGTAGGAAGAATCGAATCATTTTGATTTGGAACTGCTTAGATTTTTCCCTATTAGTTACTAACTTGTTAAAAAGTTTATTCTTCGAAACTCTTTTATAGTAAAATTAAAATTTTTCCTGAACATTCTTCAAGTTTAGTAATTTCAGTCGATCCTCGTAAAAGCAGATCTTAGATCTTTTATAAGCCAAATATTTCTTCTTAATTGCCCAAGCAAGTTCTAATCTTTCCCCTTTTTTATTATTATTATAAACTTTCTAGATAGTAAATCTTATCATTTAGATCATTAAGCATCTTATAATAATCCTTTATCACTTATGAGCTTTTTTATAGTAAATCATTTTTTAAGAAACGAAGAATTTCACTTTGTACTAGGCTCTATTTTTCAATTATTTTTCCTAATATTTATTTAATTTCTTATCTTTTAGACTTTAGATTTGAAACTCCTTTTTCTAATCCTATCTGTTGAGCCTTTTACTACTATAGTTTAGAAATTATCTGATCATTCCTTGGTAGATCGAGAGGAAACTTATTTGACGATTACTAGCAGAAAGGACATATATTTTGATTTTTTTCTTCATATTCTTTGGATATACAAGTTTAGCATAAGGAATGTTAGCAAGGAAGAATCAATGGAATATGAAAAGTGCTATAAATATTTTTGCAAGCTATACAAACTTCAGAGTCTTACATTTATAAACAAAGTTGTTTATTTTAATTAAATAAAAATAAACTAAAATAATTATAAAAGAAAAATAAAACTTAAATTATTCCTTTAGAAATAAAAATAAAAATAATTAGCTTTTAAATAAAATCTAATTAAAATTACATTTATATTTATGAATTTAATTACCAAATTTATATAATTTAAAATATAAAATTAAAATAAATAAAACTATTTAAAGAAAATATTAAAATTTGATAAATTGTAACAAAATAGTTAAATATAATTTAAAATATGCTTATTTTTAATGGAAAAATAATGAAAAAATATAAAAAATAGAATAATTTTTACACTACTAATATAAAATTAGTAGCTTTTTCATGTAAAACTCAAACTTTTCTTTACAACATTTTTTATCAAAAAAGTGAGCCCAGGAGGACTTGAACCCCCAACCTGTCGATCTGGAGTCGAATGCGCTGCCATTGCGCCATGAGCCCCTTAAATATATATCCATTTAATTTCTTTTAACACCAATTCTGCCTTATTTTAACACTTCTTCTTAATCCCTCAAACATCTCCTTTTTCAAAACTTTTTAAAACTACTTTTTTACTATTATTCTGTTTTTAAAGTAATTTTATGCATTGATAGCAATAATTTATCACTAAAAATAAATTATTGTAATAAAAATCAATCTTTTTACTTTCTAAATCTTAATTTAAATTAAGAAATAAGATAATTTTTCCTCTTATCTAAATTTTTATTTTTATTTTTTAATTTTAATTTTGGTTACAAAAAGATAAATAAAAATATTAAATTTAAACTAAGTAATTAGAAAAAAAGGTAGTTTTAAAAAGTTTTGAAAAAGGAGATGTTTGAGGGATTAAGAAAAAGTGTTAAAATAAGGCAGAATTGGTGTTAAAAGAAATTAAATGGATATATATTTAAGGGGCTCATGGCGCAATGGCAGCGCATTCGACTCCAGATCGACAGGTTGGGGGTTCAAGTCCTCCTGGGCTCACTTTTTTAATAAAAAATGTTGTAAAAAAGGTTTTACATGATTAAAGATGGGTAAAATGTGCAATAGTTAAAAATCTTCTAACGTTTAGATAAAAAATTTCTTATATTCTTAATTTCAATAGTTTGATAAAGGTTGAATTAATAAATTTTAAATAAAGTAATAATTTGAATATTATTTTTTTTAAAGTATTTTTAAGAAAATAAAGATGTTAGTAAAGATAATGACAAGGAGACTTGAGATTCTAGAAATGGAGAAAGCAAAAAAGGAAGAAGCTAAAGATGAATAGAAAGAAGAACTAATTAAAGAAAAATGATGAGATGTAAACAAGATTAAAAAACTATTTAAAAACATTTACTAACGTCTATAATTGAAAGAAGCAATTCTTGCAATTAAAGACGTCAAAAAACTCTTTTAGTTTAAATTTAAATTTAAGATGTTAGTAAAGAATGTAAATTATGTTGTTTATTTTATCTCTCATAAAATAAAAAAATTTCTATTTATTACGTTAATAGACCTTCTCTATTAACTTTAAGCAAAAAAATAAGAGCTCTTTTTAAAAATCTAAATTCAAAAAGAATAGTTTCATACTAAATATAAAGATAAGGTTAAGAGACAACTATTTTGCAATAAAAGAAATATGGTTATTCAAATAATTAACCAAATAGTTAATTACTCAAAATTAAGATATAACAATGTTTTAATATGTTTGCTTACAATAAATTGAATAAAGTAGAGATGAACGTGAAGTATAACTATTACAAACGAAAGAAATTACTTTTAGCTAAGAATAATAAATTTATCATAAGGATGTGTTTTAAATGTTTTTGCTTAGTTTTTTATTTTTTATTTGTAAAATTAGAACTTAAATAGTGTAAATTTGCATCTGAAAAATTAAATATCGTTTGAGATAAAAATTACTAATTATGCCAAAATTATCTAAAATTCATAAATTTAAAGATGATAATGAAACGAATACAAAGATAAATATAATTAAGATGATTGAAAGATTTAAAGTTATTTTTAGTGTAGACTCATAAATTTCAAATTTTAGGATTTGCTTATGATTTGTTATTTTGGAATACTGAAATTTTTTAATAGGATGCCATTACTTAAAGGTATTTATGTCTCTTATGATAAATTAATTTTAACTCTACTAAGTTTGATTTAATATGTTGGAAGTGTTTGTATGATAGATAATCCTTTTTTTTAAATATAAGCTTTCAAGAATTTTAAAAAATGAAGAGTAGAAAATAAACTGCATGGCAGTTTCAAACTTGATTTAGCATCTAAAGTCTATCAGATCGAATGAGAAATAAGCCTTTTTTTATATTGGTTAGCTAGTTATACATCTAACTGAGATGTATAACTAAATGCTAGGATAAATCTAAAAAGAGTATGAAACTAGATTAGTTTTATTTTCATATTTATAAACTTTGATAAAACTATTAAAATATATCAAAGTATACCGATAACCTTAGTAAAACATATCTAAATGTAAAGAATTTGATTTCGTTAATTTTAATTAACTTAAAGAATTTCGTTAGTTAAGAATAATGCTTGAAAACTAAAATTAAAGTTCTTTTATTGAAGCTAAAAACTTAGAATGAGGAAAAAAAATTGGATAAGGAAGCTATGCAACTGTTTTTGAAGGGAAGCTTAATGGAGAAATTGAAGTCGCAATTAAGTAATTTAATATAGAGGAATTAACTGAGAGTTAGCAAGAAGATTTTGAAAATGAAGTGAAAATTATGAAAACATTACAGCATTCTAACATTGTAAAACTGTATGGATTCTGCCTTTATCCAAATTGCTTAATTGTAGAATTGATGGAAATCTCGTTATACAAAGTACTTCATAGTAAGGAGGAACTACCTTGATTATAAAGATATTAAATTAGTATTGATATTGCTGAAGGACTTAAGTACATGCATAGCTTAAATATTCTTCACCGAGATCTGAAAAGTCTTAACATTCTCTTGGATACAAATAAAAAAGCAAAAATATGTGATTTTGGTCTTTCACGTATCATTTTAGTTTCTAAGTGTAAATCTTCTGGTTTGAATGTAGGAACTCCTTATTGAATGGCGCCAGAAATATTAGGCATGAGACCGAAATACAGTAAACACTCTGATATTTATGCTTTGGGAATGGTTTTTTGAGAAATAGCTTCGAGAAAGCATCCGGCGGAGTTTGTGGATGCGATATGTTACATATAAGGAATAAAAGAAGGAGAAAGAGAAGAAATTCCAGAAAAATGTCCAAAGCCATATTCTGAAATTATACAAGGATGCTGAAAATAAACACCTAGCGAAAGATCTTGTCTAGAAGATATAATTCAGAAATTATAATTTGAAATTAATGACAAAAAAGAAAAATAATTTAGCTCATAATGTAACTTGGCATAACTTAATCCCAAAAAGAGTATCTGCTTTTTAAAAACTTTACACGATTTTGATTAAATTAATGAGAAATAAGAATTGAAACTATGAAATTTAAAAGAATCAGAAGAGTCAAAATATTATTACTCGGAATAATATTTTAAGATCAAGAAGTCTTTAAAAGATAGTAAGTTTATGGATAAAAGCAAAACATGAAATGACTTTGAGGCAATAAAGATAGATTAGGAAGGCTTAAAATAGAAGTCATAAAACTATGTTATGGCTAAGGAAAATAAAAATGAAATTTATCATATTTCTACTTTTAAGTATAGCACTAGCATAAAAATAGACTACAGCCTTAAACAAAAAAAGTTCAAGTAGGAAGAAACCAAAATTGTCAAAACTGAATACAATTAAACATAGGTAGAATAAATAGGAGAACAGATATTCATTATTTCTGGAGGAATTAAATAAAAAATAATGGATTCTCCGTATAGAAAATCTTAAAGAATTTAACGTTGAAGCTTGAGTTAAGAAAATGAAATAAATGAAATGGAGCAAGATTTTAAGGCCTAAAGCAGATTTACTATTTATAATTAGGGATAAATAAATCAATACGAAATGCCTAGTTATAGGTTTTTTCATAGAACAGTATTTGATTAAATAAGCAAGGTTTATATTCTTTCAGGTCAAACTACGAACAATTGTGAAGTATTCAGCTTAAAACAAACTCAATTTAAAGTTATATCTTAAATTCAGCTATAATGCGCTTTTTTTGGAGCTTTTGACACTTTCAGTTTTTTATATGCTATAGGAGGGTTGAATCAAGAAAAATGTCATCTGAATCAGATATAAATATATAACAAAGTAACAGATTAATGGAAGTTGAGTATTCATTAACTTCCTTAATAATCAAGAGTATCAGCAGCTTATTTAAATAATATTGACTCGGCTTTGATTTATCATAACGATTCATTCATACAAAACACACTTATCTACGATTTTAAATCTATTTAAAATCATGGTAATAAATTTAAGACTTAGTTTTGTGTATATTCTTAACCAACAATCGTAGAAAAAACTGTATTCTAATTCAATTTTCAAGCTGAATTGCATTATTATGACTTTCTAAAAGCAAAATGGATAAAGACTGTTAGAGATTAAAAACTCTTTTAAATTAATTCTATTTTCTTTATAAAATCAAAGTTTCTACATTCTTCATTTTTTATCTTATTAACTTTTATTTTCCTTACTAATTCCTTTTTCTCTAAAATAATCTCTCCATCTCCTCTTTTTCAAAACTTTTTAAACTTTCATTTTCAGTCATTAATTAAACTATTTTACTAATTCAAAATTAGTAGCTTTCATCACTTAAAAACAATTTAATTAAATTAAATACAAAAGTGAGCCCAGGAGGACTTGAACCCCCAACCTGTCGATCTGGAGTCGAATGCGCTGCCATTGCGCCATGAGCCCCTTAAATATATATCCATTTAATTTCTTTTAACCACAATTCTGCCTTTAAATATTTAAAAATTTAAAATAAAATAATTAAGTACATATTAAAATATTTAAATACTTAAAGCTTTTTCTATTATTTTATTTTTTAAGCTGAATTTCTTTATTTTAATTAAGGAATAGAAATTTAATAATTTGATAAATGTTAAATAATATTTATTTTGATTTGATCAATCAGCATAAGATTTATTTATTACTTTAAATAATATTTATTAATCTTACATCTTTTATCTATCAATTAATCTTTTTATTAAGCTTTTTTGTTATAAGAAAAATAAATTATATTATTTAAGTTTAAGGTATATAGTTAGAATATTTTTTTGGAATATATTTTAGTTAAAAAGCAAGATAAATAAAAATGAAGCGAATAAATTACAAAAATATAAGAAATTATTTTAAGCAAATATATGAAATAAGTAGAAAAAGGGAGAAATTAAAAGAGAATTAAACTTAGCAAAGAGAAGCTAGGAGAAGAGCCAAACTAGTAGAGAAAAAAATAACTAGAATCTTCGTCATCGTATCAAGGTAAATAGTTATAAGGAAATTAAGAAAAAAATTTACCAATAGAGCAGGAAAATTTTTTACGTATTTTAAAAACAAGACAAAATTAGAAATTTTTCAGTAAGAGAAGAATATAATTTTTATTTTTTTCAGAGAGAATAAGAGAACTGATGACGCGTGTTGAATAACTTTATTAGAAACAACATAGTTACGTAAATAATTTCCCTTCAAAATAAAGTATTTACTGAAGAATAATTGTGATGCTACTCCTAAACCAAATATATAGAATAGTTCCATGATTACGGAAGAAAATAAGGTTGATATCGTGGTAAACTTTTAAATGATTAAATAGAATTTGAAATGTTGGGACATCAAGAAAAATGTTAAAATTTAAGATTATTATTTTTTCAATTAGAAACAGAAACAAAGATAAAGATAAAGAGGTGTCTATATTAAAATTCTTCCCAAAATTTAATAAAGCATCGCTCTGGTTACAAAAGACTTAAAAGATAAGAGAATAAAAGAATCTGAAGAGAACTAACATTAATTTTATTAAATAGCAATAAAATTAGAAGAAAGATTGGATATAAAGTAAATTTTGATCTAATGGAGGTGAGAAGTAACCATTCACATTAAAAATGGACGAGAAACTATCCTTGATAAAAAATGAATAGCTGAAATTGGTAGAATCTCTAATAGAAGCATAATTTCTAAAAATTTTAGTTGAAAACAATAATAAAAAGTATATTCAAAGTGTTTTTGGAAGATTCATCTCTTATATTATTAATGTGATTAGAGTTTTTGAAACTTTAATAATTAAGAAAATTGAATCATTTATAAGATTTATTTTTTATCTTTATATTTTTATCTTTAGATAATTAAAAAGATGGTGGGAGCTGAGATTGACCTTCTGAA
Source organism: Loxodes magnus (assembly GCA_946699065.1). Taxonomy (NCBI): domain Eukaryota; phylum Ciliophora; class Karyorelictea; order Loxodida; family Loxodidae; genus Loxodes; species Loxodes magnus. The sequence continues at coordinate 211,049 of CAMPDV010000148.1, forward strand.
TCATACTTTCTGGTTTTATGGCTAGGAACAAGTTTCTTTCCTGTCGCTGAGAAAGTCCCTGGTCAAAGTCAACCTTTGCAAGGGAACGCCTTCCTTTTGATTATCCACTCTTGGTAGGGGCTTGAAGCCTGGCTGCCCATAGCGATGGAACTCCCTGGCAGCTGCTTTTCGAAAGCAACAGGATATCCCCATTATCCCATGAAGGGAGTGTTGGGGTCGTTAAACTGCAAGAAGTTGCAGTCCAAAACTCTTTAAGTTGAAATAAATAATTTTTATCTTTAGATTAAAATTATAAAATTTATATTTATCTAATTATTAAATTTAAGTTTTTTTAATAATATATAATTATAAAAATTTTACTTTTAATTTATCATTAATCATAAAAATAACTATTCTCCCTTCAGCTTAATTTAAGTACATGAAATCTCCGTTCAGATATTTCTATCTTGCATTTTTTTATCCTTGATTTCTCTCATTTTTATATTTAGAGCAAAGAATTTTTTTCTTCTTTAAAATTTTCCTTTTTCCGATAGTAAGAATTTTGTTGCTCTTTACTTTAGTTACTAAATATTAAAATTCTCCAGATATTTATTCTTATTTAATTTATTATGGGCTTTCGTCACAACTGTGCTCTAGCAAATGTGGTATCTATTTCTTGCTCTAGAAAAAGTCTTTTCTTGTTTCTCTATTTCCATAGGAGTTCCTTACGAAGACCTCTTCTTATTTTCTTCTATTAATTTTAGTTTTGAATCAATTAGACTCAGTTTTTCTCGCCTTACTCTCTCATTATTCAAATATCATTTCCTAACTCTGTCATTCAATCATAGATTCGGGCTTTAGCTCTTCGGCCAACAATATAGACTCCATCATCATCTGTATACTCAATGAGTTCTGTCTTATTTCATATATTTCTTACTTCTTTGAGTTTAAGTCCTCTTTGAATTTTTTTATTTTTTAATAAATTGATATATCAACTGTATCATCTATTAAGAGTCCATTTGCTCTATTTCAATATTATCCTAACCAAAATATCAGGGCTTATATTGAATCATCGTACTTTGCCTTCTACACTTATTTTTTATTTTCAGAGAATTATTTTAGTGATCTCTTTTTTTTATTTTTAGCAGGGGCGTTGACAGTTGTGTTAACTTTCCTGTTCGAAATTTTCTTCAGATCTATTTGACCGTTGAATGAAGAAAGCCGCTTTTCATTTTCTATTATTGAGAATTCTATTTCTTAATTTTTAAATTTTCCTCCTTGCTGGTCAATTGTTTGTCTTAAGTAGAATTTGTTAGTTAAAGCTGAAACGTTGCAAGAGAAGATGCTTCTGGTTTTCTCTTCTACTCTGAGGAGGTAGTAAAAATCCTTTCTTGAGGCCAGTCATTTTATATATTTTACTTTAATAAAATAAAAAAGCAAATAAATACATTTTTTAACTGAAATAATTCCCAACTATCTATACCCCTAATATTTATACATAAATTTCTTAACTAAAAAGTTTAGAAAATAAACTAAAACTCTTATATGTTTCTCGAGATTTAACTATCTTACAAAATTTTTCAAAAGTTTAAAAGCTTTTAAAAATAAGTAAAAGTAATGTTAAAATTAACTGATATTTCTCACTTTTTTTCTCATTTAACTTTATATTTATTAATATTCTAGTTTTATAAAGCTAAATATTTTTCGCAATATAAGTAATTTTAGAACTTAAATTAAAGAGTTAATTAGTGATCTATGCTTAAAATTTACTTAACTAGTAAAATTTTCTTACTCTTTCAATTTTCAATATAATTATAATGGATTATAGTGATACCACCTTCAATTAAATTCATCACTGTATAAATATTTAAAGTTATTTAAAATAATTTCTCTTACAGATATCTTCTCTATCTTCCTCAGTGAAATGTTACACTAAACGTACTTTCGATGCTCTTTCGCCTTTCTTAATTTTAGAAATTAAAATGAATTTCAGATTATTGCGTATTATTTATTAGTATCTATGTTTTTAGATTTTATCCTTTTAATAATCAATTTTTCCCCATTCTGTATCTTAAATATAACTTCCAATAAAATCTTACGAAATATTCAGGTATTTTTATAATACCAATATTGAGGTCTATTTTTCTTTCTTATTATCTAGGCTAGCTGTAATTTTGGATTAACTTCCATTGAATCGTTATTGGATAAGCTTTAAAAAAGCTCTGTTATATCAGCCAATTGATTTATCTTTTTTATCAAGTTGCATATTGATTTCTTTCATATAAGTAATCTAGCTTATTCATTTTTTATTTATTTATTTAATTAAAATCATACCTGAAATAAAGCTATAATTTTACTTACCAAGTGTTTTTAATTACGATGCTATTTATTAAATTTCTTCTTTCAAATCTAAGAAATTTTCTAGAATCCTTTATTAATTTTTCTAATTATGTTATATCTTTTATCTGTAAGTTTTTTAAGAGAAATTATCAATTTAATAGAAATCAAATTTTATTGAATAAAAGAGTGGATTTTTTTTATTTTTGGTGATAAATTTTTTTAATTGCTTTATAAATTTTTGCCTTCTTTCTATTTTTAGTTATTTTTATTTTTATTATCAACTAAAATTTAATACAATATTTGCTATCCTAGGATTTTAAACCAATTTAAAATTATTATTTAATCTTAGATGGATTAATCAATCAGATATTATACATTAATTATTTTCACTTCTCCTTTATATTATTTCTTTTTTTGCAATAGTTCTATCTTTTTTAAATTTATTTTTGGAGGTGCTCATAGAATACTTTAATTATCTTTCTTTATAAAATTTGTGAACTTAAAATTGCCTTTGATTATATACTGGACAGAATTGCTTTATCAACATCTGATTATTTTTATAATATAGTTTTCAAATTCTTTCAATCATAGATTTACTTCAGTTTTTTGGCTTTTATTATAATATTTACTTAAATTGTCACATTATTTTGCCTTAGATACTTCTTTTATAATTAAACATACCTCAATAGGATTGGATTGGAGTATTGATATATTTTTTCTTCTGCAGCTACATCATTTTCGAGCACTTGGCTACATAATTATGATTTTTCAAATTAAGTTATAAAATATGTGTTATGAGCTCTCTTATCATATTTGGTAAATTGTAGATTTGATTATCATACTTACTGAATTTTATTCCATTTTGTTACACTTTCATATAATGTTTTAGTATCCCTTTTAATTATCGAAATACAAATTTAATTTACATTTATTCATTTGCTTTGATTGATGACAAAGGTTCAGGTTATTTTATTTTTTTCTTGCTTCAATCTTATCTCCAAGTCTTTCTAATTAACTTTTAAGAGTTTCACTATTTTCCATTTTTATCAGTATTTATATTTTACCATTTTCAATCTATTTTATTTCAAAATTATAGAAAATAAAATACAATGTATTAGCAAAATCAAGGAAGATGGAATAGATTAAGCTATATGTAAGAAGTGCTAATAGAATAATTATAATATATATTTTAAAAAGCCTTAATAATGATAATAATAAGATTAAAAAGTTTCAATACTTTGAGTATTGGGACATAATTGCACTCTTATAGTTATATTTCATGCGAATTATGTTAAGTATAAGAGTTTATGTAAGTTTATTATCAACTTCTAGTTAATTCTTCCTACTCCTGTTCTTTTGTTTCTTCTATATTGGTTCTAAATTATGTTCTCGCATTTTCCTCTCTTTCTTCTTATTTTCAATTTTATTCTTATTTGTTTTTACAGCCATTATTTAAGTTTCTTTCTTAAATTATATTTTTTTCTCCCATCAATTTTTCTTTTTGTTTCAATTATTTAATATTTTTAATTTCAATCCTTTTTTAAGCAAATTTTTGATTAAAATTTTTAATATAATTGTCAATCTTAGGAGTTGTACTTTTTGCAAAGTTTGAATTAATTAAATTTAAATCGTACAGAATTAGTTTTTTATAATCTTTGTCATTAATATTTTTCGATTAGATAATTCCTAAAAGATATCTTTATATAAAGTACATTCAAATATATGATCGAGTTCATCATGAGCTAAACCACATGCACAATCAATTTCATTTTACGTGCTTTTTGACGTAAACAAAGTTCGTATTAGAAATTATAGGTGAATGTTCTCAGCTTGAAAATAGAAAATAATTTCTTATATTCTATATCTGTTTAACTTAGTATAAGTTATTTCAGGAAGTACGCTTTGATTATTTTAAATTGATTACATGTATCTTTAAGTTGTAGGCATCCGTGTATTCCTTTAAAAGCATTCTTATAAAAATTTTTCTTTCGCTCTTAGAATAATATGCTAATTAAATTATTTTATATTTGTCATACTTTCAATATCAATTTTATATTATTCAAGGCTTTTATTTATGTATTTCAGATATGAAAAATTGTATTGCTTGCATTTAGAAAACAAGAATGATATATCAAAGTTCCTGGTTTTCTCTACTGTTTGTTCTAGTTTAAAATAAATACGCATGAATTTTAATATAGTTATGTGTGTAAACGGAATTCAATTAAGATCAATGAAGTATAATTCATTGAATGCTGATTAAGGAGATTTAAATGTTTTCTTGAAATGAGTCTTTGTAATTTAGTTGTTTAAGCTTTCATTGCATTAAGTCCTGACATGCTACTTCAAGGAGTTATATCACTTCCATATTCTATTTTAGTAAAAATAAACTTTCGGCAAAGTGTTTTAAAATTGAGTGGTGATTATACTCTATACTTAGAAAGAATTTCTGATGCTTTCAAAACTGCTACTCTGAAGTCAGATACTTTTCTTGCACAATAAAGTTTATAATTTTATTTATTTCCCAATCTGTATCCAAGATATGTAATTTCGTCCTTTTAAACAATAGTAATTCCATTAATATTTAAATTTATCTAAATTCTATTTTCTTTCTTTTTTAAGAACTAAATTACTTTCATTTTTCCACACTTATATTTAGTTTTACTCAAGAAAATTTTTTTTTGTGGCATCGAGTAATTTTTATTCATTCTACTATGAATTAGAAAGCACAATTAAATCATCGGCAAAGCCACGAACAGAAAAATTTCTTAAGCAGATATTATAGCCATATTTATGCTATTTTTCTTCTATATATCTAATTAAAATATCATAGTAAAGTATTGCAAGTACAGGACCATGGTTGCTTCCTTATAATACTCCATTATTTAACTTAAGAGATCTTGTAATACTACCATCATTAAGGAACCTAGCATCAATATTTTTATAAAAAGATTCAAGTGCCATTATCAATCCCTGAGGTGATCTAAGTCTTCTTAGATGGTCGAATAGCATTTTCTTTGGTATACTGTCAAACATTTTTTCCACGTTTACTAGAGTAGCAATTAACTATTTTTTTATGACCATCTACTATGCAAGTCAATAATCTATTAAATTGTTCAAATTTGTTATGATGTCGATCTTTTCCGATAAAAACCAAGATAAGCTTTATGAATAATATTTCTTTTATATATTAAATTATACATTCTTTAAGTTAATGCTTTATCATATATTTTAAATATATTTTAAGTAAGCAATTCAGTAGTGCTATTGGTCTTCAATTTCTTCATACTCTTTTACTTCCTTTTTTGAAAATAGGGAAAATATTAATTCTTTTCAATTCATTTGTATAATGAGTGTTCTTAGCATTTTGCTACTAAAGCTTGTAACTATATTATGTAATTCCTAAGAAGTTTTGATTTTTTATGAATTCACTGCTATTTCTTATTTAATTTAACTTAATTCTCTAGTTATAAAATATTTAGATTAAGTTATTCATGTTTATTTTTAATTTTCTCTACTTACTCTTTTAAGAATATTAATACTGTGAAACTAAAAAATTTTTTTCATATTTTCCGCTCTTTTTCTAAATGTTTCAACCCATTTCGAAGCTACTTTCTTCTCTAATTGATTTGGAATACTCTCACACTCCACTAATCTCTTCTGGTGTGGTTCTGGATAAAATTTGGAATTTTTTCTTATATATCTTTCCTTAAAAGTACAGTATAATCTTTAAATTATATTTTTCTTTCTGCGTAATATCTAAATTTCCATCATTTTTTTACATTTTCTGTAATATTTAACATTTTAAACATGCTTTTTTCACTTCTAAAACATTAGCATTTCTTTATAGTTGATTTTGCTATCATTTCCGAGTTATAAAAGCAGTATCTTTTTAAATTTTTTTTAAATTTATATTTCCTTTTCTTCTCGTTATACACTTTTGAGTTAAAATTGCAATTTAATCGATTTTCTTCTTTTTTTTATTTTTATCCTCGTTAATCTACTTCTACTATTAGATAAAAGATCGATAGCTTTAGTTTTGAGACATGCTTCAAAAGTCTTTCAGATCGCTTCAAAGACTATGATTCTCGACTTTATGTTCTCTACTTTTACAAGTTTTTCATATGTTTTTTTATTATTTTTTTAGCTACTTAACCTCTTTCTGGAGATTCAGGTGGTGATTTAAAGAATTCCGAGTGCAAAATATTTTGACATACTTCCTAGGCTTCTCTTAGATGTAAGAGTCTTAATTTAGTAAGCATCTATCTTCCTGAATTTTATTTTGCCTTTAGATTCTAAATATCATTTACCAATATATTTTTAGGAAGCAAGTAAGCCTTTGCTTATTCCTTCTATATCTTCCTTTTCCTTACTCTCTTATTAAATATATTTTAAATAGGGAGAATCAATCCTCCAACGGAGATTAACTTAACACAAGTGTCAGGAAATACTTCAAGAACAACAAACTGAACAAGAATCTAGGCAGGAGACAAGACGAAAAAACTGAAGGCATTGAGTAACGGTTGTTGAAAGATGCCAGACGATTAGGTCTCTTGGGGCATCACTCCGATCATGTCCTATTAGAAGAAAGAATTTTCAAAGGAGTGAAGCACTGGAGTAGATTTCAATGAGAAATTTTATTAGCTTTAAATAAAATAATTTAAAGTTGCGCACCATCAAGAGTGCTACACACTCTATAATCAAGTTTATTTATTTAATAAAGCAAATATAAATATACATACTTTACTTTTAAAATATTTAGTTTTAAGCTCTTTCACTAATAAAAATTTTGCTCAATATCAGAAAAAAGTTAAAAAGTCAATTTATATATAAGATATTAAAATATAGAATATAGCCATTTTAATAAAACATAAGCCTAATACTAAATTCACTTATAATCAGGCTAATATTTATTCAATATTTATAGATTCATCTATATAAATACAAATTATCTTTATATACATATTTTCTAATAATCATTGAGCTCATATATATGAACTTAAAAAGAAGGTAAATATATAGGATTTATGGTATTTATTGCTCTCTCATTTATAATATTTAAAGCATTATTTATTTATGCTTATTTATAAGTTTAATGAACTAAAAAAATCTGCTTTACTTTTCATATTTTGAAGTTATAAAAATAGGAATTTTAAAAACACTCAATAATTAAAATCATTTGCTTACTTATCTAATTGCTTTTTTATGTAATGAAAAATAGACAATTTCATCTCTTCCTCACTTGTAGAAATAATTCTACTTTAATCTTATGCTTCATTCTCTTAATTAGGGATTCCTAAATATTTCTAGAATAGCTCTTCATAGAGATTATCCGAATATGTAAACTTGGTAATTTATCTTAGATCAGTGTCTTTACTTAATTTAATAAGCTATTTGCTTACTTCAATTATTTATTAATCAAATTTTTCCTTCTTATGCTAATAAATTTAATCTAACAGTTTAACGTATAGTCTTTAAAATTCTTCTAGCTTAACAATCTCGTCGAATATCTAAAACGTCTATATATTTTCTTCTTCAAAAATTTGGAAAATTATGAACGACAAAATGGGAATAAACAGAAGTAAGTCTTTAATATTGTCACATAGAGGTATTTACTTCAAGAAATATGCTAAGGTTACTATCTGTGTATGTTCAAGCTGGAATTTTACTATTCATTTAAGTAGATTATTAGATCAAAATTTCATTAAGATTAACTAAATCTTGTATTCGCTTTATTTTGTATTTTCTTTATAAAGTTGAGATATCAAAGTTTCGTTTTAAAATATTATAGGAAATTAGATTAAATATTAATTAAAAACTTAGATGACTAAACCTTTTATAAGTTACTTAATAATTTTTTAATTAATTTCTTTTTATTAGACTAATTCTTATCTTTTCATTTGCTCCTTTTGATAATTTAAATCAATTTCTTAATCTTTGTCCTAGATTTTCTGCGTTTCATTCTAAATATGATTTTACTTTTTTTCTTAATTCTCCTAGTTTGAGTCTTCTTAGAGATCTAATAATTTCTTAATTTTAGATTGAAAAATAAGTATGAAAATATCTTCATCATCTTTATTTTAAATGTTTAGGCTTTGATTTACATGCTAGTTTCGATTTAACTAAGTTTATAGATTCTAAAGTTAGGTAAAAGAATTATACTTATTATAATTTCATCCTAGGTTATACATTACTGTGCTCTTTTTATAGACTTTAGCTTTTTATTTTTTTTAATCAGTTCATCTCTATGAGTTATTTTTACTTTCAAACAATATTTCAAGTTCTTACTTCTGCTACTAATTAAGAGTTTTTGAATATTTAAAAAAATTATACAAAAACTTTCCAAATGTTGATTAGATTTTTTCTTAGTAACTAAGAGATTTTAGCATTTATGCTAGTTTATCATACCCAAGCTCTTTTATACTACTTTCGTCTATTTTTTTAATTTATTCTAAGATGTCATTAATTATTCCCTTTTAGGATATTTCAACTCTAAATTCTTCTTCTGTTTAGGATATTAGATTATGAACTATCATAAGTATTTACTAGATTAGAAAGTCTTTGAAATCGATATTTTAATAATTCTATTTATGAACGTTCTTTAAAAAGTGTGAAGGTAAGTATTAGTAGTTGAGTTATCTTTCTTCCAATATTTAGTATTCTTTGTTGCTTTCCAGTTATAAGAATTAGTTCATAAGACACACTTAACTTAGATCTTCGTTTACTAGAATAGAATCGAAAGTTAGATAATTAATATAGTTACATGCTTTTAGTTTTGTTGCCTGCAATAAAATGAGATAAACTAAGTTCTCAAGTTGCTAATATGAATATCTCTTTTTATTCTTATCTTTTTTGATCCTTTAACTCAAGAAAATCATTTAGTTTTGGTTTTAAAACTTTGGAATTCTAATTTTATACCAGTTGATAATTTTATCGTCCTCCCCTTCTATATAAATATGCTAATTCGTCATGAAACGTAAATTTTCCTTGTTTAGTTGTCTGTTTAACTTATATGCTAGATACTTATCTTCATCATTTTAATAGCCTTTTTCGATTTAGATAACTGCTTGAATATATAGAATCTAGCTTTCTTTTCCTTTCCTCGCTAAGAGAAACACCTAAATTAGCCTATGATGAATTTTTATAATGCGCAAAATTTTTATTATAGATATGTCTAATGCTTATAATTATAAATCGTCTTAAAAATGTTTCAGTGATGCTAATTTTTCACTAAGCCTCTTAATATTTATATTCTGATTTATATTATTATCCGCTAGAATACCATCCTAATTTTATATTTCTTAATAATATTAGCTTAGTTGATCTTCTTAACTATGCATTAGTTCTTAGTTATAGGAATTAATATCGCTCAGAATGATATAAACTGCTTATATTAAGTATTAAGGTTTTATATCTATCAACTCTTTGGATATAATGAGAACATTTGGTTATAAGGTAATATTTATTTTGCTCAAAGTCCTTTAGAAGTTGTTTTTATTTCTTTTAAAATAGTCTCCGTTGAATTAACTTTGATAGCAGATATCAATAAATAAAGTGCATTTTAGCACATCACTATTGAATATTCTGATTATCCTTTTTAAGTTTTTAAGTTCTTACTCTTGACCGTTTTTAGTAATTATAAGGAATTTCAACTTCACTCCTTACTGCATGCTTTCTCTAATCTTCTGTACTATTTTAGTTTTTTCTTTTTAGCTCCCGCTTTTACCAAACGGCTCGAGACAAATAAGAGAAGGTTAATGATTAGCTTTATCTTCTTCTTAAATTAGATTTAAATCTACAAAGAAGTTAGCTAGTTTAGACTAAAGTTCATTCTAATAGTATAAAATATCTTTGTTGTTAAAGACAACAATTCCAAAGCTTTCCTCTTCTCTATTCCTTAGCCCATTAATTAGCTATTTATTCTACTACAAATTGATTTCTTATACTTGTCCCCCTTTTTTGTTTAAGTAGCAAAATAAGAATTAGCTTTATCTAAAAATATTTTAGATACGATACGTTAGAATCTGAACTTTGATAAGTGGGTTTTTGGGTTTGCTCTAGAAATAGCTAATAATTTTATTCTAATCCAGATTGGAACCCCCAAGAAATTTTCCCCATTCTATTTTGAACGAATTCTAGTCCTGGATTTCCAGTAAGCGGAGGATAATTTCTTAAAGATAATCCTCTTTTTCCGAAGCTTCATCCATAAGCAATTTCTCTACTTTCTTAATTCTTTAATGATGACACATCAGAACAATAACCCAATTTGCTTTTCCTTTCGATTCAATTATTCTTTTAATATGCTTTCTATTCTCAAATATAAATTAGATGGCTTTGGTATTACATTGTAACTCTTCCATTTATTTATAAAATGGTTTGATTTCATAGAGCTTTATACTTTATTTTCTTATTTAATGTTTAAGCTAAATTGTTAAATCTTGCGTAACTCTTTCTTTAATTAGAAGGATTTAAACTAAATCATTTTTTAATGCTTTTTTATCTTATTGTAAGAAGATTAGAGATAGAGGTATAACTGAGAGATATTTTTAAAGTGCTTGCTTTTCTTTTTTGGTATTAGGGTAATATTGAAATAACATCAGAAGATGGAGTTCTTTAGTATAAGGTTTTATTTAGACTAAAGAAATCAAGGGATTGATTGAGTTGTCGAAGTATGTGCTTGTTAATATGCGTCTAAAACTTCACAGCAAAGCTATGGACAGAAGTAATCCTTAGCTTTATATTTTTTGTTATTTTTGTTATTTCTCAAGATTGATAGTTATATTATTTGCTTCTGCTATATTCTAAAAATTTCCTTTACATCAATGTTTTCTTTGAAGCCTTCCATTTCTATCTCTCTCATTATCTTACACCCTCTGGGTTTTTTATTGCTTTCTTATTTGTTAAACTTTGCTTATTTGATTCTCCTCAGATTTTAAAACTTCTAAGTTCTGAGAAATAAAACTCTTAATTCATTCGATTTCAATCTAAAAATTGGTTAACCATATTAGATAGAAATCACATTCCTCACATTCATCTTTAGATCCTATCTTTCTAGTAATACCCTTGACTTTTTATTTCTTATATCTATATAATTCAATTAAACCCTCTAAGAAAATATCTTTAATTTCTAGATCTAAATGAATTTTCTAATTATATCAGTTAGATATAAATCTAGGTTATTTATTTTGGATATGTATCTTAAACTTCGTTTATTTTCATACTAATGATAATAAACTAATCCTTTAGATATCAAACTAGGCTTAAGCGTTACTTAATTAACCTTCTACTAAGTAATATACTTATACTATTTTAGATGCTTCGTACTCTTAGAATATAAGCTAAGAATCTAGTACTTAGCTACTTTTGATCAAGCTAATCTATATTTATTGCTAATTACTTTAGTTGCTTTCTGCTTCCTTCATCAGTTTAAGCCTGTAGTAGTAGGTTCTATGCTTCGCTAAGTTCTTATTATTAGTTCTCTTTTCAAAGTTGAGTTATCAGTTAGCTCTTTAGAGGTATATAATTAGTGCTTTATTTCTATAAGATTAATTATCTTTCGGTATGCTTTCTGAAGTATAGACAGCATTCTAGTTTATAGTTGGCTTGCTATTTCATATAGTAAGGAAATAGAGCTGCTTTTACATAAGTAGGCTGATATCAATAAAAAGATTCAAATGATTAATAAATAGCTAAGATACTTTTATATCTTAGAGCTTTTGGTACTCAAAGTTGTTAATAATTAAGAAAGGCATAAGAAGTAGTGAGAGTAAGAAGATTAAATTATAGGTTAGCTTATCAAACTAAGGAGATGAATAAACTCTACCTGCCTCTAATAAGAATTATTAAGCTTTTTAATTCCAATAGCTAAAGGAACTAGAACCAAATAGTTATAAGCTTTAAGATTCAATCCTTAGTTTAATAAAGTTAGGCAGCGCATTAAGAAAGCTCACTTTTGGGAAAGTAATCTAGAGATTAACTTAAAGGCTTGATATTAGTGCTTTAGATTGAAGAGATAAGCAGCAATACTTATTTAGCTTATTTGTTAATATGCATCTTTTAAAGCTAAAGCTTCATCTCTTAATATAAGACCTAAGAAACAGCTTTTAAAATACTTATACATAATAATACTTAAATATAAAATAGGAATAGAGCTTAAACTCATATTTGTGTGATATAAGCTTTTAGCATTAGAAGTTCTAAAAGTAATTATAAGTTCTTAAGTTTTGATCCTAGTATTGTATAATCAAAATAATTTGGAAAGCTTTTCGATAGGCAAAAGTTTGATAATTAATAAAGAAAAACTAATTCAAATCTGGAATTATTAAATAAACTAAAGGAGATAGTTTCTAAGTATATAGAAAGGCAGAAACTTTTATTAAGATATTGAAAGAACATGAAGCAACTAAAATAAACTTTAACTATATAATTAGAGCTAATTGTATTAAAATGGTATCAAATCAAGGATGTAAATCTTTAGTTTAATTAAGTATTTCAGGTTGCAAAATTAATATTTTTTTATAATTAAAAAAAACAACTATAATTATAAAACCTCAAAGAGTAGATAGATGCTTCATCAAGTTATTTAGATCTTCACAATTCTTGAAGAATTTTCAATACTTTTGAAACGTAACGTTTAGTTAGCCTTATTAAATTTGTTGCCCGCTTTTCCTGGAAAATTAAATTAAGTCTTTTTCTTATTATTTGGGTATTAAAGCTATCTTTTCTTTAAGCGTAATGGAAATATCTCTTTCTCTTTAGGAGATTACAGGAGTAATGCTTTTCGTTTTCTAACTAATCTTGTAAAAACTTGCTTCTCTTGTAGCCCCATTCGCTAAATACATCACTTCCAGTAGTTTTGCTACTTCTAAAGTTTTCAAATCGTCCTTCAAAATAAGCTATCCTTAACCATTTTCACTAAGCTTAATAAGCTTTTTGTACTTCTAATTAATTATTTACATTTATATAAAGTTCAACTTAATAAATTAGTCTTACTATACTTTAATCTCTCTTAAAATTTTATAGTAATGAGACTGAAGACGTTAGAACTCATCGAAAGGAATAGTAAGAATCTTATTTTCTTCTTATTACTATTTAAATACTTCTTCTTATAAAACTAAGGCAAGAGTAGCAATTTGAAAGCTACTAAGTTGATACTATCTAGTTTAATGCTTTAGGTATCTATACATTATATTCTTTTTGCTCTATAAGTAACTTAAATAGTTTAGACTAGTTAAGTTTGGATTTATTTATTTTAGTTAATCGAATTCTTTCTAATTTTAATGTAACCACTCCTCGTTGTTAAAAAGTTCTATTACAAGGCCTTTAATAAGCTTTTTAGTTGATCCTTTTATATTTTTTAGGAAAATTTACTTATTTTTAATCATTTTCTCTAGTTTAAATTACTCTAACTCCTTTTCCCTTTATTGGTTGCATTACTCCTATGTTTACTAACCCTATTCAAGTTAATTTTGAGAATCCTGATTTTAGGTATGATTCTATACCACTTAATTATCTTCAATTGTAGCTTAATTTGTGCCAAAAGTCTAATTTAAAATGTGCTTCCTATAAATTTTCTTAGTGAAAGACTAATTTAAAGTCTATTTTTATTCTATTACTGTATTTTTACTTTTTTAAACCAAAAGATTAAGTTCATTCTTTTACTACTAGTCCAGTGTCTCTTCCAGACTACAAAAATTAGATACAAATTACTCAAGGTCTAGTATTACCTTCGTATTGGATTCTTTTAAAGTAAACACTTACTTAAGCTTATCATACTTAAGTTCTTATCTCTATACTTCGCTAAATGAATCAACGTACTTTAAAATTTCTTTGATTGCTGCTTTGTTTTTTATTTAAAGTTGTCTTTTATCTTCAATTAAGAATATTAAGTCTTTTAGTGTCGTGATTAATTGACTATAGGAGAAGGTTTCGAAATTAATCTGACCATTTTCCTTTTTGATATCTTTATCTAATAATTATTAAGGAAGGTAATGATTGCTTTACTATCTCACTTCCAAAATGTAGTATTGCTAATTATTAATCTATTTAAGCTTTAACGGTTGATATAGAAATCGAACTTCACTCAAATCATCTCTTGCTAATATGGAACTGCATGTTAGATAAACCATTTAGTTATACTTTTTTAGTTATAGGACTTGACTTAAAACGAGATATATGAAGCAGCACAGCTACCCGTATGTAAAATAGCTCTGTTTCCTTTCTTATATAATTGATAATAAAGACTTCAATTAGTATGCTTTTATCGATTGTGGAATCTAAATTTCATAGAAGCTAATAAGAGCATCTTCTAAAGCACTTTATTAAACTAATTTGCTATTTATAAGATACTTCTTCACTTAATTGGGCAATTTTAGCTATTTTCCTTGTATTCTTTGCTAGTTGCCTTTGGTTTTTTTCTCATCTACTTTGTTTCTTAAAACTTCAACTCTAACTATAACTTCATTGCCTTTTTTAATGTTTTAGGCTAATAAGTAAAGTTCTATCATCTTATCTCCTTACTGTACAATGTGAAATAATTAAATTACTTTGTATCCATTTGCTTCATATTGAATCCTTTAAGAGTAACGTTCATAATTCTTTTAGCATTTCGTTCGTAGCTTTTTAACCATCTAATTTTGCTTATCTTCGTTCTTATTTTAAGAAATATATACATTTTTTATCTCCAAGATAAGCCTTTATAGCGAACCATTATGTAGTTGAAATAGCAGTAATTCATAAGCATTAATCTCGTTTAGAGTGAATTAAGTAATTAAGACTAGCTGTTTGGACTGTTTAATAAGCTTATTTTCACTCTAAAATAGTATATTTGGTAGATACTCAGAATCTATACTTTTCAGATATGAATCTAGTTCATTTTATATATTTGAAAAATCCTTAGTAGTACCTTATTATGGTAAGACTGCTATAAATAGTGTACTATTGAGCATTTCAGTGCTAAAGATCCTCAGCAATTTTAGCAAATTCTTCTTATACTTATTTTATTCCTTTGTCCAAATGTAAAAGCAGAATTTCAATTTAACATCCTAGGCTAATTTGTCCTTTATCATGTTTACTATTTCTCTACTATTTGTTGAGCTTAATTCGTTAAATTCTATAATAGGATGCTCAAAATAACCATTTTGTAATTCTGTCTTATTCAGTAAAAGTTGTGCTAAATCATACTAAAATAAAGCTTTGCTTTAGTTAGTCTTGCTATCAAAGGTTACAATAGCGTATTTTTCTTGGCTACATAATTTGATTTATTTCAGTATTGTTTCTAAGTTAAATTTGGATAAATTTACACCTTATTTTTAGTTTCTATCAATATGCCTGAACTTAAACTTTTTGCTTACTAACAGTTTTTGAATTTCATTGAATATACTTTTTTAAGTCTCTGTAGTATTATTCACATTGAGCCTTGCAAGTTATAGATTAAAGTACCAGTTTTAGTTTTTTGAGAACAGCTCTTATTACTTTCTTTTGAACTAGCTTAGCATTTCCTTTTTATCAAACTACAAGGTCTAAAAGAATTCCTTCATACCCTTTATGAACGAATTTTTATACTGCTCATTCAATAACTCCAAACAGCTTTATTTAAAATGAATGCTTGCTCTATTTTCTTTTTCTTCTAACCGCATCATATACTCTAATTTATCCATATCTTTTAGAAAGCTGCTATAGAGTATTACCATCAAAGGCTCATATCCTTGTTCAATGTACTTAATGCACTACTTCCTATTTCAATACAGAAACACGATATGCTCTGTTGTAATTAAGAAATTGTACTCCATATTTAATATAAAGTAGATGATATTAAATCCATAGCTCGTAGTAAATCATTTAAACTAAGACCTATTATCTATTTACAAACTATAATAAGATTATTTTTAGTTACTTATATCTTCTGTTTTATGGATTAGGACTATTAATTCTAGATAAATTAGCTGAAATTAAATTAATACAGTTATTTAACCTTTATTTACTAATTATTTCTTGTGTGATTTGTATGTAAGTTTAACGAATTATGTGTAGAGATGGTTTCATCTAATGATTTTTAATGTTGATCTTTGATCTAAGTGTTGATATCTTTATTAGGATAAACAATGTAATGTGATTCAGTTTTTTAATTAGATTTATCTTTTCTTCTAGATTATTCGTATTTAGCTTTTCTCTAAGTTCTTCATCTATTTCTTAAGGAATTTGCCTTATCCTTACTTTGCTAATCTTCTCTTCACTTAGTTTCATTTCTTGCTCTGTTATAGCACTCTCCCATAGAAAAAGATTCGTTTTCTTCTTTTCTTTATCTATAGCAGAGATAAACAAAGCCCTATCATAATAGTTATATCCAAAACTCGGTGACTAGATATTTGGCTATTACTGTATTGAGTTTGTAGCTTATTAAGTATACTTCTAATAAGCTGCTTTACTACTTTTATGTTCTTGATAAATAAAGCACACTAATTATGCTTTTTGAAGTAGGATTTAGAAATGTTCTATCTACTAGGAGACTAACTTTATTTACCAATTTAGTCAAAAGCTATTACTAGAAGATTATCTATTCTTACTTTACAAGTAACTTAATCACCAGCACTTACCAAAAGGAGATTCTTTGGTAAAGGTAACTGTAAAAGGGTTAATTAACTGACTAGACCTAAGAAAATACCGCCAGAATATAGAAATCCAGAAAATTTCCCTCCTTTAACTAAAATTTAAGTTATATACTTATTCTTCCCTATTTAAGCTAATTAAGCCTAAAAGAGCTTAAACTTAAATCTAACTTAATCTCTTAGCTATTCTAAACGCTTTGTACCTTTCATTCTTAGATTAATAGTTTTAGCAGATTAGAGGTTTAAGCTTACAGCTTTATTATAGACTCTTTTCAGACGCTTTTTACTAGAGCTAGTAAGGTTATATTATATCTAAGTTCTACTTTTCAAATAGCTAATGGATAAAGGTAAGAATGACTATCTATTTACTCCCGCTAATCAGATTTTAGCCTTTATATAGAATACCTTACCAGCTTTAAAAAACTTAAAGGTATAATTCTTTGCTTATCTAAAGCTCTTAAATCCCTTATTCAGTAACTGATACTAAATTTAAGTTTAGACACAATAATCTAGAATGCTCTAGACTGTAAAATAAGACTCAGTTTCACTAAGTATCTAGATATCTTTATCTTATCATATCTTAAACTGTTCATTTAGTATAATATCTTATACTACTTAAGTTAGATGCTTTAAGTAAGCTTTAATCAAGCTATAAAGAAACAAAATTAGCAATTTATCTTAAGTAGGCTAACTTTAAGGATTAAAGGGTTAAATAAAAATAAGCTTTAGATACTTCTTCGTATCGCTCATTTGGATTATTTCAGCTTTCTACTAAGAATTCTTTTAGAGAATACTAACTTTCAATTACTACCTAATTACTCTGATATTATATATCACCTACTAGCTAAATTAACCTTTTAGCAATAGTACTAGGGTTTTAAACAGATGATGCTAATTAATTCTAAATATACTTAAAAGGATAATATTGAACTAATTACTAGTAGTAAGCTGTACATTTAGCATTTAGCATTTAGCTACATCTATCTTTATTATCTTTAGTTCTCTTTAGGATAATGAAATCTATTCTAAAATATTAGTTAATGCTTATTTCATTGAGATGGGGAACTAATTAGTTATTTGCTTATTAGTTCCTTGCCTTATGGCTTTTAATAGATATACTCTAACTGTTTGTATTGTCTCTTATACTGAAAGCTTAGCTTTTTTGCTTTCTATAGCTCAGACTTTATTTACTTGTACAATTTGCTTCCTTTTTAGCATTTTCATGTATCATCCTATTGATGATTTGAAGACACTAATAAAGCTATCAACTTTTATTCAGCACTATAAAATAAATAATGTAGGATAGTTGAAACTAAAGCCACTAAATTAGTTAATTCTAAATATCAAAGGAACGCATAAAATTATCCTTCATTTTAGATAGTATAGAGATAAAGCTATCAGCTACTTTTAGTCTATAGAGAAATACTATTAAGCAGCCAGAAAGCCATTTAAGGAAATCAAGTCTCTAATTACAGAATAACTCTATAATGTGATTCTATTAAGAAATGATTTAGTTGGTAAGTATTAGTGACTGTATACTGTTATTAATGGATTATAAGTAAAGGAAATTCTAAGTAATAGAATACTTCTAGATTAGGTAGACTGTTAGTGTAAACACCAAGTCTTAATTTTACACTTGATCATTATAAATAAAAGGTATAGAAATAGACAAATATTAAAGCTAGTTCATATTAGTAAAAATACTTGTCAAAAGCCTTCAAAAATCAGATATAGAACTTAATATAAAACAGCCAATAAGAATTCTTTCATAACTATGATTGAAATAATCAAACATGTAACTTAATAGAATAGAAGAAAAAGGGATTTAAGTATATTATTTTAATTAAAATTGAATGAGAAACTAAGCTAATTATACATCAGTACCAAATATCTTAGCAATAGTGCTATTAGATTATAATTACTTGAAATGTAGTTTAAAATAATGGCTAAACAAGCTAATATAAATATTTCAAAGCTATCATTATTTATAACCCTTCTTTAAGTTTAGTCATTTTCACGCTCTTTTTCAGATAATTTATAATAAATTATTTTTACAATTAAGAGCGATAATTTATATAGAAATGGTTAATAGGTCAGAGTCTCGTTTATAAATATCTTTTATACATATCTTAAGTAAATAACTTTTGATTTAAGATTTTACTATAGGGGCACAAAAGATCTGAAGAATACATAAATCATTAGTTGCATAATTAGAAAAAGGAAAATTTAAATTAATTTACCTTATTTCTAAGAAACCTTAATCTATTTTAGCTATCCCTTTATTTATATCACTATCCTTATTACATCACAAAACTGAGTTTATAAATAATGCTGATCTTAATATCTAATTATTTTATAAGCTTTAACGGATAGCGAACTAATAAATAGTAAGAAATGCTAATAGACTTGTCCAAAAGATTTTAGTAATGTTCACACTCTTAATTTTTGGTACCGGTTCCTTATCTAAATGTATATAATCTTTAATAAAAATGAAACTTAAATTAAAATTAGATTGACTGAATATATTACATCATCAATATACCTACACCAGAGTTCAAAGCCTATTTCAGTTTTGTTGGCATATCTTCCTTACTTTTATAATAAAGCATTTAAAGATATTATTAAGATATATGGACTTAATGAGATAACATACAAGATACATTTATAAATTAATACTTTTCGTATATAACCTGCAGCTTGTTTAATTTCTATTCTCTTTTAGAAAGTTTGATTTAATTTGATACTTATGGTAGTTGCTCTGTGTGATGAATTACTGTTGTTAGCTAATAGAGCTGTATAAGGTGTAAGTTCCATTACTTTAGGCATTAGAAATTTCCCTAAACTGGTATTAAATTTTTACTTTAAAGAGTCTTGCTTATTTTCTTCAAGTTCTTTCTGTAAAGGAGATTTTCTTTGCTGTGGATTATTCCTAGAATCACTGTATTAGAATTTACTTGAGCGCAGGTAGCAATTGTTTGTTTTGAATTCTTTGATCACGTATCAAACAGCTACTAGTGCGAAGCTACTTTTTTTCTTGGGTTTTTCTTTCCAAACTTTAAATTTAGTTAAAAAGAGATCGCTAAATATAAGCTTTTCGTGGTTTACCTACAAGTCTTTAAGCAAAAGGAGACTCTTCTTGGAAAGGACTTTCTCTTTCTTTCTTATTGAAGAGTGCTAAATTATTAAGTTCATCTTTGTTTTTGCAAGTTTGAGTGGCACACTTTTCAAAAGTTGAAATGCATTAATCCTTGCATGACTATTTCTGACTTGAATTCCTTACACTAAAATATTCCGTTGACTAAAGTACAGGAATTTTAAGCTTTTTATATGCTAGAGATATGTCATTTATGGTACAACTTTCTTTATCTTCACTAATTAATTCTTCTGGCAACTTTTTGGAATTTTAAATTTAGTGAGTTAGCTTTTCTAAAGTCTATTCGAGTTTTACAAATTGGTGCTCTGTATTTTCATTTTAGTTGCTCTCATTCTTTTCTTATTTTTTGGTTAGAATGCTTGCAATATCACTTTTATCTTATATGGTTTACTAAAAAGGCCTGATTTAAGGATTAGACTCATTCAAATTCGCGATGCTAATCTATATATACTGTATTCGTTTTACGTTTTAATGTTCTAAATCTTCTCTGATATTTCATCGTAATTTAGACCCAGTCTAATCTTCTCATAACTCTCTTGATGATTCTAGGTAATCATCATACTTTTCCTGGTTCAAACACGGGTATATACGCTAAAATCCTCCCATATATTCTTCCTCTCAAATTTGTCTTTTCTTTTGATATTTCAATATTAATCTTTACTTTTCTTCCATTGTAAACCTCTTTATTTTCCCAGTTTACATTTTTAGCTAGTGCTATTTCGCTTTTCTATTCTACAATCTTTTTCTATTTCCTGTCGTTATTTTCATAATTCTAAGAGTATCACTAATGACTCTTCTTTTGATCGCTAAATCTAATGGTGTATCAGTACTAAAACTAGGTGAGTGATTGACCTCGAGTAAAAATGGTTTTAGTTTTTGATCAATTAAAATATCGAAGCCAAGTACTTCAAAGCACATTGCGTTTGTGATATCATCAGGTTGGCTTGATCTGTAAATATGGCTTAGATAAGGCTAGATGGAGCAAAGAGTCTTAATTATTATTTCTTTAATATCTGCCAATAATTAGATTGTGTCATGTCCTTGCTCTCTCAGAATCTTCATACAAGCAGCTAAAGAACGCTTATGCCCAATGTTATCCTCCTTTTCATCTTGATTAAATATAAAATTTTCAGAGTTTTTATTAATAGCGTAGTTAGTTAGATGCATGCATAGATTATTTGTATTGGTTTAATTGGGATGTTAATATGATTCTGTAGCAAATCTAGCAAGACCATCTTCATGAATGAACAGTCTTAAAGGTTCACATCCAGAGACTAGAACGTAAATCCTCAAATCGAACTTTAGACCTTCAATTAAATAAGGATACTTGACATACTGCTGAACTACTATATGTTCGTTAGTTATAAAATCTTCAAGCTTCTTACTTAGATATATACCTTTCCCCTGACAACTCGCTTCTGGTTTGGCTATAAACATTCCATTTTTCTTCCTATTAAAGAAATTTTTGAATTCTACAAACTCAGCTGGTAATAGTCAAGTTTTTGGAAAGAACGAATAATCTTCAGGATGCTTCTTTTACATCCTCATCAAATTCTTAGCTAAATAATTTTTCCTAGATATTGCTTACATTCCTGGGAAATGATTAACCTTCTGATAAATTTTCATTTTTTACAGTCTGTTAGATGTGATTCCACCATCACATCACATAACATCTCAGTCATCTTCATCAATATCAGTTGATTTAACTTTTCACTTAAGTATATCATGTGCAACCTATTTAACCACACTGTATTTAGTCTATGAAATATTGATTACAATTTTTGGTTTTTTTTACTTTTTTCTGCTTATTTTCTACTAGCTAAATATATGCTCTCTATTCGTTCCTTCAGATTCATAATCCTCTTCATTCGCTGATTTATCATAATCAGATTCTCTTCCTTCACTATTTTTCCTCTGCATAATAAATATTTTAGCATTAAATTAGCGAAAATATCACAAAATAAGAAGAGAAAATTAAGACTTCAAAAAGATTAGTTTATAATGAAATTTGAGTACTTGCTATCAGTTTTACTCTATATATAAAAAGTAGCTTAGAAGTTTATTTTCTAGATGTTGCATCAACAAATTATCTCTAGAATCAAAAGGAACTTGGCGTCTAAAAATTTGACCAACAGCTCTATCCGCTAGAGTATGCTTATTGATCTATTTTTATCGTCACATAATACTAGAAATTTAACTTCCTTTTTGAAACTTTAATTTCAGAATATTAACTCTGCCTTTTTACTCTCAACTTCAAATTTATTAATTTAACGCTATTAAAAGATATAAGGAAGCTGATACTAGTAGAGTTAAAAATATGAATTATATATGCTTCTTTGATGAACAATAGTAGTTAGTCACTTACTTATCATGATATGGAAATATATTAATATATATTATCATCAGAGTAAAATGGTTGAAATTATTGTGATATTTAAAGCAATACAGAAGTAATTATTAAATATCATTAATTTTTAATCAGGCTATTCCAAAGCCCCTTAAAAACTTGCTTTACTTTTCCAGGTTTTTCCTAATTACTTTTATCTTAAATAAATCTTTCTAGTCTCTCTGTGTCTTTTACTAATTGATTGTTATTGGTATAAAACTGAGTACTGTTTCCACCTCCTCCTTTTATAGTTTTTATTATCTTAGTTTGTTCTGTCAAAATTTAGCTTTATAAAGCGCTTCTGTCAATAAGGGGTGCTCTTTGCTATTAATTTTTCTTGCTTGCAGAAGAGCATCTGGTTGCTTTGTCTTTTTGCTAGACTAAGAATTATTCTAATTTCTGGATTCTGTTTTTATAATATGTAATCTACATTTCCTTTTCTTCAAATTCCTTTTTTACTTATCATAGTTGATTGTGAATCTATATAATAATATTACTTAAGATTTCTCTGCATTTGATTCTTTTAGTCTAGCTTCTAAGCTTGAAATTTGGGATTGATTACTTTTTTTAGGAGTGCCCTCCATTAATTTAGTGTTCAATTCTTTCTCAGTCTCTAGCATTTTTCTAAGATCCTATATTGTACAATCCTTTTATTCTATCTCAAGGAATGTCGTTTTTCGTTCCTCTTCGACGTTTTTTACTTTATTATCCAAAGCTTTTTGAATTATATCAATCTGATTCTCTCTCTAGGTTATTGCTTTTAAAAAATTTGCTTCATTCTATTGCTATTACTCCTTTAATTTACTAATTTCCTACATAAGCTACTCTACTTAATCTGTGAGCTAAATATTTTATTTGGTAAAGTCTTGCATTACTTATTTCTGAGTTTCTATCAAGTTGTTCAATTCCTCAATTTTAGTTCCTTCATCAAGTTTTTCTTCCTCTGATTCTTAGAATGAAGTTTCAGTCTGTTTATTTATCATTTCGTTTTCCAACTGTGATTATGAACTTGGATTTATTTCTTGATACGATTGTTAATTTTAAATGAAACTAGGATTTTAGCTTTCCTGGGACATAAAGCTCGGATTCATAGACTATATTTAGTTGTTTGTATCGAAACTAAATTTATCCGTTTATGCTCGCGTCATTGTACTAACAAATGAAGGATTTTCAAAGTCTTCTAGATTTTCTTCCTAATTCAGAAAGAAGGAAGATATTTCTGATTGATCTAAGCTTTATCGCCTTTGGTGTTCAGACTTATGAGGAGTAATCACTTCTTAAGTGTGTAATCTTTCTTATACTTCAAAATTTTCTTATTATTGTGTCTAGGCTTCTAATCCATTCTCCTAAATGAACAAAAGTCTCTAGTTCATCTCAGCTATTTCTTAATTTCTACACTTCAGTTCACTTTCAATTTCTTCCTTTTCTTAAAACACTTTCTGGATTTATTCCTACAATTCTTTTATTTGGTTAGTTTAGTTTAAGATTGTTATAGCAGAGTTTTCTATCTAATCCTACAAGACACTCTATGCTTCAATGTTTGCTACTACTTCATTATCTTCTTCTATTTTCTCCTTTTCTTTTATTCCTTTTTTCTAGATAATAATCCCTGATATTATACTTTCAAACTGTTGGTAAACTTTTTTATCCATCTTATCTTTACAAAAGGTACTTGCTTTCTTAATAACAATTGTAAGAGACTTTAGTTAGGCATTTGATTTTTCTAACATAATTTCTAGTTCTTTCACACTTCTTTCTTGGTTTATTATTGGTTTGTTTTTTATGTTTTTAGCTCTTGCACCAAACCTTAGGGTTGATAATGTTTCTCTTGCGTTGTAAGAGTTCATTGAAGCACAGATAACCAGAGTAGTTTTAGCATTACCTCCTAAACTTTCTTATAGGATTCTTGTAAGTTTTGAGTCACGATATGGTACAAACCCTTATTTGTTTTCAGTCAAAGCGTTTATTACATTTCCTAGAGCTGATAAACTTTTATTGATCATCTTAGCCTCTTCAAGCTATTAACCACTTGCATTTGTTTTTCCTACCTTCTCACTTCCTGCCAGATCAATAAAGTATAATTTGGAAAGCTTAGTAGCTTGAGTCTGTGTATCTTTTTAGAAGAGAGTCACTATGAAAATAGAATGGGAACGAGAAGACCTCTCGTTCATTCTTGTAGCAGCAATTGATCGATTTCTGCCTCCTGTTCTCATTGATTCCATCATCTAATTTACAGAATCTACATAGAGCTCAGTGCTGTCCTTTATATAAATCCCTCTAGTTTTGTCTTCCTTAATCATTAAGTTATATTTAGTTGGGTCTAAAAGATCATGAATTCTCTCCATGTATATTTCCAGAAAAGAGACCTTCACTTGAAATTCCAAGTTTTATGGAGCTTCAACCATACCTTAAAACAAGGCAGACATCATTCGTGGTATAATCCCTTTTTATTCATTATCTTCTCTTCCTCCATCTGGTCCTTCCATAGTATGAGTTTTACCAGATCCAGTTTATCCATAGGCAAAAATGGTTCCATTATAACCTAGCAATACACCTTCAATTACAGGTTAAGCAGCAACTTCAAATATTTCTTATTAAGTATTATTAGGTCCAAAAATAGCGTCAAACGCAAAAGTATAATTTTCTGGATCATCTGGAATCTTTAATTTTATAGTAGTGCTATTAAACTGGACACAATCCTTACCTTTTTACTCTAGTTCAACTTTGTTAATAGGTCGAAGTCGACAACATACTTTAATATTAGTGTCGTATGTCTACTTTGACATGTTTAAATATTCTTTAAGAAATTATTAAACAAAAAACGCTTAGTTACTTAAATTATTTTTATTCATTCATTTCCTATCTTACCTTTCTAATCTATATAAATGACTTAAACTCTCATCTTCCTTCCTTTCCTTATACTGCTTACATCTGGCTTTATTCATGTTAATCCGCCTAATAGCAAGTTTGATGTTGTTTATATGTGGATTGATATCTCTGATAGTTCTAACTAAGAAGATACTTAGAAATAGACTTAGAATGAGTAAATGATAGAGCAAAAGAATGATTTTTTAAGGTATTCTTTAAGAAGCTTAGAGAGATATTTTCCTTATGAGTATTTGAATAACATCTATTTTGTGACTAACGGCTAAGTTCCTTAATGGCTAGTTTTGGATAGAATTAAAGTAATCACACATTCTTAAATTTTTCCCAATGCTTCCCATTTACCTACTTATAACCCTCTAGCCATCTAGCTTTGACTGAACAAAATTCCTTGACTCTCTGACTGATTTTTCTTCTTTGACGTTAATTGTTTATTTGGAGATAGGTTTCACATTTCTGATTTTTACTCTCATGAAACTGGCTATATATTCAGACAATATTTCGATTCGGATAACGAGGTTAAATCTAGGTTTAATAACTGGAAAAAGTAAATCCAGTTCACGTAGTAGTTAGTAAGGTAGAGGTATGATGTAGAGAGTGACCTGATATTTAGACATAGTCCTCTCTTAATGAACATCTAAATCCTGGATTAAATACAAGAAATTTGGGCTAAAGAAGTTGAGCAGACTTCATAAAGTAATATGCCCTAGTAGAATAACATTGACATACTCTAACTTTACCAAAATTATTTGATAAACGAAAATATTGACAGATATGAAAACTTCTTTAACCAAATATACAAAATAGACGCTAATTCAGATGGTAAATTAAGTTTAGAAGAGTTTTATGTTCTAGTTACAACTGTTTTTAAATGAAAGTAGCAATCGAGAGTTCTCACATTTGACAAATTTGAATAATACTCTTATAACTTAATATCTAACATTTCTGTTGACAGTACTCTATCTTAATAACAAGCAATCATATATGGTGATACTAATGCTTATTTACCTTGACTTTCTAATCTTCCTATTTCAATTGAAAAAATTATGACTAATGTTCAGTTATTTAACTTTTACCTAAGAAACGAATACACTTATATCGAAGATTCTAAGAAGTTTACTACGTAGGTCATAATAGAAAACCCATTGAAATCTGGTTATGTTTATATCCAGGGAAAGTTACTATAAGACACAAAGATATTGCAAAGCGTTGTAGTAAAACGCTACAAGTTTATAAACTTGAACTGAGATATAGAAGATGAAGGAAATACTTAGTTGTATATTGATCTTATCAAAAGTCACTTGGATTCCATGTTTCCTAGCAAATCTTTATTTGAAGCTTCTTCTAAAACTACACAATTCATTATTCTTCCTTATAACGTTAATAAGTTAAACTCATATGTTAGAATAGACGCTTAACTTGCAAGTGCTGATTTATAGTTTATGAAAAAGCATTAAGAGTAGTTTTAGCAAGCGGTAAGTGCTAAGTTACCTACATAGTAAAATGTGGACAAAAATGAAATGTAGAAGTTAACTTCAAAGGCACAATAGATTCTAAAGTAGACTAAAGCGAATGTATAAATTCCCTTATAGAAGCACGATTAAGAAATACCCATTATTTTATTTTGGATAGGCCTATTCATGATATGCTTCATCATTCTATTTCTTTTATGTCAGAGAAGTATGGCCAAACAGCATAAACGCTGATTTATGTTTCTAATTTAATTTTTTTAATTTGAATAAAACTTTAAATTTATATAACAGCAGTTAGTTTCTTCATATTTTTAATGTAAACACAATAAAATTATTTAGTTTGATTATTTTAAATATTTTTAGATTTGATTTCAAATGATTGACTAATCTAAAACATATTAGCTAAATAAAAGCTAGAAATTAATTTCTTGCTTATAGTAGCAGCTTTTTACTACTTTTTAAGAGTAAATGTTGTTTATCATAATAATGAAATAAAATATTTTTACAAAAGCTTTTTTCTCACTTCTTTTGCAACCAATAATTGAAAAAACCTGATTCCGTTTCGTACTGTGTTATTTTATAAATCAGTCACCAGATAAATTATTTAACTTTAATATCCTTTATCACATCTGTCATTTTTAGTAGACCTAAAGTATTATTAGATTTGTTTTCTTGACTAATTATTTAAAAAATTCTACCATAATATTACTTTTATTACTCCAAGTCGTGTACTCTATTTTGCAATTCTTAATTGAAGTTACTTCGAATTTGCTAAATTTAATAATCTATATATTACAGAGTTGATTCAAATGAGTAAGAAAAGAGAGATTACTGATGAAAATCTTAGAAATTTTATAAGATTCTTCTGCTATTAACTACGATTTAATCATATATCATTATCACATATTCTATAACTTAAACTATTTATCTTTTTAAAGCTTTCTTCTCCTATTGAATCTAATCAATTTCTTATTTAAGCTAGCAATTTTCATCAATAAATCTGTATTTCATTACAAAGGTTCTATTAAAATGAAATTGAACATGACATTTCTAGGAGCATTTTTAACATTATTCATTAACTATACAAGAGCATTTAGTTCTATCTTCATCTGGATGAAGTCCACAATTTTTATGGCAGTTTTCTTCACAGACGATGCAGTAAGTTGTATTTTCATTATCCCTGATATCTTTATATTTTTCTACTATATTTGAAATAAAGGCTTCATTATAATTATCTCTTAATATTTACTAGTAATCTAGATATTATATACATGTGTTTTCAATACTTAATAGATTTGCTTCTATTTCTTATCATAATGGTTTGATTGAAGAGATAAGATCTTATATTTATTTTCTTAGTTATTATACTTATTATGAATTTAGTGTACTAATAGGTTTCAAATTTTATAGTGATTGGAAAAAGGAATTAAAATTGCTTTCACTCTTATCAAAGCTATTTAAATTTATCACATTCTCTTATTTATTAAAGGTGTATATCCACTTAAAAAACTATTCTTCGAGTGTTTAATTAAAGTTTTGCTATTATTATTCATATTAATTTGCCTCACTTTAATTTTTAATATCATAGAACGTAAGCATGATCGTTATATTAACTCTCAAGTCATTTCCAAAAAGCAGCAACAATTTGCCAAATAAATACTTCTAATATAAAGTTAATTTTAAGTTAGGGGATCTTATTACGAATACTACAGCATCTATCTTTTTTGTTCTTTTTAAAGCTTCTATTAGTTAATCTATTATTCACTCATCATCTTGCAGTTGATTTTATTCGCTGAATCCTGAAACATTTATAGCTTCAACACAAGGAATATCCTGTACATTAGATATATTTTATCTCTTGCTTTATATTTAATAAATGCTTATTCTCTTATTTTTTTCTTTTTCGAGCTAATACCTTTAAGGCTTTTTAGGATCTATATATTATAGAAAGTTAGTAAGAGCATTTATAAGACTTCTTTTTCCAGATCCTCTTTCACCTATGAAAATAATAGTCTTTTTATTAGCTTCTTAAGTTATAGTTAGATTTATTTATATGTACATTACAAAAATTACTTACTAAATTGGGATTCTTTCCTTATATCTATTCCAAGAACTCTAAAATTTATCAAAAAGCATCTAACTTATTTGAAAAGCAAAAAATCTTCCTTGCTCATATATTTTAAGCTTTTAATATTTTATCTTTTTATTTAGAAAATCATGGAAGTTTCCAACTTGATCTTATTCTAAGTTAAGTGTAAATATTTTTTAATTATTGTTCTGTTCATTATGAATATGGAATTTATCTTTTTATTAAATTTATACAGATACTGTTCTTAATAGTTATGTGTGCTTTGGAGTAAATACTTATCTATCACCATCTTTAATCTATTCAAGCATATTTATTTAATCTTCATCCATCTCTTTTAAATCAGTTAAAGTCATTCCCGTTTATAAAATTTCATCTTACATAGTATTTAATCTATAATGCTCAATCCAACTATAATCTTCTGTTTCTTCCTCTCCTAAAGTAGTTTCAGGCTAATGTCTTTTCATCCAGTTCTTTCAAACTAAAATTTCGAAGGGAGTAAATAAATACTTTTACTTATCCTTATCCTTAGCAATTCTAATTTCATTTTCTATTGTTTAAATAGATAACCGTGGTATTTACTACTTTTCATCTAAGCTTTTTCTCCACCGTTCTTCCATCTCCTTAGCTCCAAACCAAGTACTCTAAGATTGGTTTGATTTCATTTTTATAGATAGCCTAGATGCTGAATTTAAATAAAAATGATCACCATTTTCTATGACATAATATGTGCATAGAAATTTCTTATAAGTTGATAAATTTCCTTTTATTATTATTAGGGATATTAATACTGAATTATTATATTACTATAAAGACATTGCGAGAACTAAATTTTTATAATCTGATTATATCTTAAACAATATAGATAATATTACTTAAACACAAAATCTTGGAGAAAAATCATAAGGAGCATTTACAATTCTTCATTGACCTTAAAGTAAAAATTATGGAGTATGTATTAGTAAGTTCTTAGTTTATAAAGGGAAATAATTTCCTTATTAATGTATTTATTTAATTAAGTATATGATATTTAAGAAAACATACTTAAATTATATTATAG
This sequence comes from Loxodes magnus, assembly GCA_946699065.1. Lineage (NCBI taxonomy): Eukaryota > Ciliophora > Karyorelictea > Loxodida > Loxodidae > Loxodes > Loxodes magnus. The sequence goes on from CAMPDV010000148.1 coordinate 241,012, forward strand.
TTGATATATTATTCTTACTGTATAAGTATATTCCTTAGAAATATTCTTAGCATCCTTTATTTTTAATTATAAAAGTAAGATATTAATTAAACTCTTTGAAAGTATGAGCTTTATAAGCATCAAGTTGGTATACTAAGATACTTTTACTTAATCACCTTTGATATTGTAAGTCGTATTAAGTGTATTTCGACTATTAAAAGCGTAATATCAGAATCTGGATTTTCTAAACGGTATAGTTTAGATTAAAGTAAAAGTGCATGAACTTCATTGCTTTTAAGTGCACAGACTAAAGTAAGTTTAATATATACTAAGAAGATTAAAGACTATTATTGATATTAGTCTTTAAGATTAGTAGGTTTTGTTGTTTTGCTTATCATTCCTTTAAATCATGCAAACAAGTCCAAGATATGATATCTCTATAATATTTTGCTTTAGCTTAAATAAAATTTCTGAAAACATTTAAAATGGTTCGGAGATATAGATCTTAACTTAGATAGTGTGTAATAGCTTAAGGATATTGCTATTCTAATATCAGGGATATTTACTGCCCAGTTTAGTTTTAATTTTCTCTTTCTCATAAATTATTCCCTAGATAAGTAATTACATACTTTTACAAATTTGGCTATCCATTGATGCTTAAATTTATTTAATTCGCACTTTCCTTTTTAAGGAAATTAATTACTTCACATTTTTAAACGTTTATGCTACGTTTAACTTAAAACTTAAATAGTGCCTTATGGTAATTTTTTATCCTTAGCCTATTATTTCAAAGTTCTATTTAAAAAACTGACAAGTCACTACAGAAATTCTGGGGATTAAAGTAAATCAATTGTCTTTCCTTCCAGATACCTTATTACTATATCATAATATAAAATTGTAACAGCAGAATCATGGCAACTTTCTTGTAGAGTTCTGTTACAATTCTAACTGATCTGTAAGATAATCGCCATTAATAAAACTAGCATCAATATTTTCATAGAATTGCCCTAAAGCAAGAATTAAGTATAATGATAATCTTAGTTTTGTCAAATGAGCAATAAGTAATTTTCCTGCATAGTGTCAAATATTTCTCTACATTAATTAGAGTAGCTATTAGTTGTTTTTTATATGATCATCTAAGGCGAAGATAAAAATATATGGAATAGTTAAGATTTATTAAGTTTTTGAACCTTTGCAAATAAATCAAAATAAGCTGGATGCAAAATATTTAGATCGTAAATGTATTTAAATATGCATTAAGTTATTGCTTTTTCTTATTTTTTAGTCAACAAGTTAGTAAAGCAATATATCACCAGTTACATCAAATACTCTTACTTCCTAATTAATCATCGGAAGCATGTTTACTTCTTTCATTGCATTTGGTACAGTAAATGATTCTAAACATATTATAGGTAAATTGCTTAATTATAATAATAATAATAATATACTTAAAGTTAGTAGAGTTTTGCATTCTCTGGAATTGCAACCAGTTCCTGTGGACAGTTTTTTAACGTGGGTGTGATCCACGACCTTTTTATTAAGTGGAAGGTTACCACTGTAACCATTCAAGTGGTCTTGCAAAAAGCTTTTATTTGTAGATCCCTGTTGGAGTTATTCATAGTTTATTGAGTTGTCTCCATGTTCTTTTCTGCTCTTATTCGTTTATTTTCTTTCATTATCAACAGTTTTTTAAAATATGATGATTTGATTCGCAACATCAACAAAGTTTGTATTATTGTCTTTATTTCGTTCTTTTTTATGATAATTTATTTTCTATATTTTCTAATCTTTTAATGAAACTTGTAGCAATCATTTCTTTTTCTGGATTAAATTCTGTTTTTAATTCTATTGGTATTTTTTCTATTTCCATTTTTGTGTCGTATTTAAAATTTTATTATGATTAAGTTCAGAGTTATTCTTCCGTTATTAATTTGCTACAAATAAGTTATCTTCTAAGTATTAGTAATTCGTTGTTCTAATCTTCTATGTTACTCATTAGTTCCCGTATTTTTTCGCCTAAGTTGTAAGTTGTTTCTTCATAATTTGAGATTACTTTTTACATTTGGTCTAATTAAATTTAAAGTTTTTGATTAGTTTCGTTTTTAGGTTAACTTATCTCTATTTATCCTACCATAACTTTACCTTCTGAAGAAGAGCTTGACTCCTCCTATTGTTATTATTTTTTCTAAATTTCTTTTGCCGCTTTTCTCTTTAGGTTTCTAAGTTAATTTTTTGAGACTCGAAGAGATTAATCCATTTTTTTTACTGTTTTCTTACCTTTTTATGACTATTATTAAATTGTTTAATTATTTAATACAATTCTTGATTATCTTATTTGATAAGTTCCTATCTGGCAAAGTTACTATCTTAGGCTTTATAATTAAATTATTTAATTGATTATTTATTCAATTTCTAGGTCCTTAAAAGGAGACATATTGTAATAATTGCTAAGTTCCTTTACGATAAAAGTTTATTTATATACAAATCAAATTTTTATATAGATATGTGAGTTTCTTCTTAACTTAAGTTTGAATGATATCTAGAAGCTTGATACTCACATTTCTAATAAATTATTGTTGCTAGTTAGAATTTGCTTGATTACGAATTCTGGCATTTATTAGGTTTTGCTCTTTTAAGCATTGCCTTGGAATTTTATTTATATCATTAGTCTTTACTTTCGCTTTCTATTTGTTCCGTTTTCAAAATTTGTGGAGATTAAGATTATAAAAATATACTGAAAAGATTAAAGGAGTTCATAAAGATTTTCTTATTCTTAAAAAGATAAAAAATTAGCTTCTTCTAAATCTCTAGGACAAAAGAAAGATTAACAACAAGGTTAACCACCAATTGAGGCTCCTAACTCCGAAAATAAACCAATGAATAAACCAAAAATTTTATGTCTTTGCAATATTTTTTTCACTACTGAGCATTGATAAGCTATGATTGACTAAATAAAGTGATTTGCAGGAAGATTTCAAAAAGCTAAATAAAAAGCTACTAAAGCACTTATGAAAAAGCTATAATTATCTGAATAAATAAGTCTCACGTCATAATAAAGAGTCTTAAATGCCTTTAAGTTCGTAAAAAGATTAATTTAATAAATCTTGAAGCTAGTGACAGAAGCAGGCAATTCTTGGAAACAAAATAGAAAGAACATAAGAAAGAGAATTAAAGCTGTAAATCGATCAAAAAAGATATCAGAAGCAACTCAATTATAATAGTAAGCAATTGAAATAGAGAAAAATATGGTCTAATACATCTGAAAAATTTAGCAAGCACATTAAGAAAAAAATATTATATCTGTAAGAGAGAAAAACACTAGTATTGACATCGATTTTTTAAGAAAAAGTAAAAGGTTTATTGAGCAGAAAGATAATGATTAGAAAAGATAATAATATTATAGATAAATATTCTGTACACCAAACGAAATTATCTACAAGAAGAAATGGACATCTAATTCGAACTATATTAGTTGAGTAGAATGGAGTAAAAAGTAGAATGATCTGAAGATCATAATTGAAAGTAATAATAGAAAATGAGAAAAGGGATGAGATTTCAAAGAAAAATGAATCCCAGCCATGAAAAAATCCAGCTTGTCGTAAATTGGAGGCAAATTTCTAGAAAAGAGCAACTTTTTTAAATTAACTAAATAACAAATTAAACCAAGAAATAATAAATCTCTTTAATACTTTCATCAAAAAGAATAATCAAATTTAACTGAGTATGTATCACATTAGGATTAAGAAAAAATCTTAAAAAATTGTTTGATTATATTTTCAAAGACTTTCTTGTATCCAAAAAGTAAGAACAAATGTATCAAAGTATCTCTAGGACTAGTAAAAGTCTGTAAGAAGGTCACATATCAGGTTGCGATTGCGACTCCAATATCTGAAGAAAAGTCTAGAAAATAGACTAAGAATATCTTGAAGTGGAAATTATTGGAATTCACCACTAGAAACGTAAAATTTTCGATTAATTAGTTTAAATAGTGCTAAACTCCAAGAAAAAGGTAAGAGACTGCAAAAAAAATGATTAGAAACATATTGAGAGTTTCAGCATGTAAGAAGAAATAGAACTAAGAATTATGTCGCAGGAAAAAGATTTAAATGCCTATTGAAATTGAAGCTAAGTCAAGGCAGCTAATTTAAAAACTAAAGATGATCAAATTGAAAAACTAGTTGTAAAGCAGTAACATCACTAACATCAGACAAGATCGCAAAAAATAAACGAGGATATAATGTAGATTGAAAAAATGGAATATAAAGAGACAAAACCAAGAAGAAAGAGATGCTATTTTTGTAAATTAAAAGAAAATTAATATAAAAGATGTAAGAAGTTCCTTAAATTAAAATTACTAAAAGTAAAATAGAAACATATAACAACATTAGAAAAGGTAGTACCTAATAAATTAAGAAAAAAACAAGAAAAGTTAAATTGTAATGGAGCAGAAATAATTTATTGGATGAAAGACTACACAAATAACGAAGAGAATGAGACTTCCAAGAAACATATACAATCAAGGGTTCTAATTTAGAAACCTCTAAACTTATTTTCATTTTTGGATAGTTCTGGATGTTGGTGGGAATAAGCTCAAATAAAATTAAACTTAACTTATCATAAGTTTCAGCTTTTAAAGTTATTAAAACTATTAAGATTTTCCTAAAAAAGATTTTAGTTTTGTGTATCCTGTTCGGCACTTTAAAGTGTAAACATCATTATCACTCTTATTAAGAAATTTTAAAATAATAAGCAAGATAATACTTAGTGAAAAGTGTTTAATAGATAGTCTAGAATCTTAAATAAAGCCATCATAGTTTAGATGATTAGTTACTAATACATTTAAATCTTAGTAGCATTAGTTATTTGCTATAGAGATTAATTTTGTTGGATTCTTTATTATTCAAATAGCTATAAATCTAGAAGTCGTTAAGTATAATTATTAATTCAAGATTATCTGAAATATAATGAGGAAATAAAGTATTAAAATAACCACATAGAATAGTAGAAACTTAACTGCTAAATATAGAGAAATTAGTAAGGTATTAATGAGCAATTTCTTTATCTAAATTAGATTTTACATTCGTAGATAAATCAAAGGATTCAACTATTAATCTTAGAACTCTTATCTTACTTTACTAAATTTCCAGAAGTTTTGAGAAATTAAGTTAATTTTATCAATCAAGTAGTTACTACCAACTCAAATAGTTACCTAAAATTTTTAATTAAATATTGTTCTATAACAATAGAACTATGAGCTTGTTAAGTCTAAGTTTGATTTATTTAAATAATTGTCTAAAATTAAAATCTTATACTAATTCTCATTTGCTAGATATTATTTCATGTTTATATGAAATCTGGTTATACTTAAATTCAGGGAAAGTTACTATAAGACACAAAGATATTGCGCTGTAAGTTTATAAACTTGAGATATAGAAGATGAAGGAAATACTTAGTTGTATATTGATCTTATCAGAAGTCACTTGGATTCTTAGTTTTCTAATAAATCTTTATTCGAAGTTTTTTCTAAAACTACACAATTCATTATTCTTCCTTATAACGTTGTTAAACTCATATATTAGAATTGACTCTTAACTTAAGTATGTATAGTTTATGAAAAAGCATTAAGAATAATTTTAGCAAGCAGTTAGTGCTAAGTTACCTGCTTAGTAAAATGTAAACAAAAATGAAATGTAGAAGTTAACTTCAAAGGCACAAAAGATACTAAAGAAGACTAAAGTGAATGTATAAATACCCTTATAGAAGAATGATTAAGAAGTACAAATATTTCTCCTTTGGAAAGGCTTATTTAAGATATGCTTCATCATTATGGCAGAGAAGTAAAGCCAAACAGCATAAACGCTGATTTATGTCTCTAATTTAATTTGATTAAATCTTTAAATTTATATAATAGTAGCTAGTTATTTCATATTTTTATTATAGATGCAATAAAATAATTAAGTTTGATTGATCTAAATACTTTTAGTTTATATTCCAAATGATTAATAATCTAGAATATATTAGCTAAATAAAAGCTAGAAAAGGACTTCTTGCTTATAGTAATAGTATAGTCAGTACTTTTAGTAAATGTTTATTATCATAATATCTAAATATACTTTAAATCTTAAAATTAATTTATGAATGTTATTCAACATTTGGTATCTTCGATTCTGGCAAACATGAAATCAAAAAAATATCAGTTTTGGGCTTTAACCTTTAATATATTAGTGACTAGATATACTATCTAGCCTTAGGGTCCTACACTACGTCTGCCATCTTTAATAGATCAAATTACTTATGATGTTATTTTTCTTGAGTAAGAATTTCAAAAATTTTTTCATTCTATTCCATTGATTTCTCATATTTCATTACTCTATTAAACTATCCTTTATGTTAGTTATTAATAGTCTTCTACATTTTTTACTCTATATAACTTAGAGTTGATTGAAATGAGTAAGAAAAAAAGGATTACTGATCAAGGGCTTAAGACTTAAATTAGTTACTTCTAATTGTTTGATCTTTATTCTTTGCCACTTAATTTATAACATTCTCTATATCTTTTTTTAAATCTTTCTTCCTCTTTTTAATTTAATTTATTTATTATTATAATTCACAATTTTCATCAATCAATTTCAATTTATCTACAAAGGTTCTGCTAAAATGGTATTAAAATTCGCATTTTTTAGGACATTTCAAACATCTTCCATTAGCAAAGCAAAAGCAGTTATTTCTATCCTCATCTGGATGAAGTCCACAATTTTTATGGCAGTTTTCTTCACAGACGATGCAGTAAGTTGTATTTTCATTATCCCTGATATCTTTATATGTTTTCACTTTACCTTATTTTTAAGCTTCAATGAAAATTTATTCTAATCTCTGCTTTAAAATTAGATACTATTAACATGTGCTTTCAATATTTAATAGATTTGCTTCTATTTCTTATCATAATGGTTTGATTGAAGAGATAAGATCTTATATTTATCTTCTTAGTTATTATCCTTATTATGAATTTAGTGTACTAATAGGTTTCAAATTTTATAGTGATTGGAAAAAGGAATTAAAATTGCTTTCACTCTTATCAAAGCTATTTTAATTTATCACATTCTCTTATTCATTAAAGGTGTATATCCACTTAAAAAACTATTCTTCGAGTGTTTAATTAAAGTTTAGCTATTATTATTCATATTAATTTGCCTCACTTTAATTTTTAGTACTATAGAACGTAAACATGATTGTTATATTAACTCTCAAGTCATTTCCAAAAAGAATTAAAAGTTTTTCAAATAGATACTTCTAATATAAAGTTAATTTTAAGTTAGGGGATCTTATTACGAATACTACAGCATCTATCTTTTTTGTTCTTTTTAAAGCTTCTATTAGTTAATCTATTATTCTCTCATCATCTTGCAGTTTATTTTATTCTCTGAATCCTGAAACATTTATAGCTTCAACACAAGGAATATCTTGTACATTAGATATATTTTATCTCTTGCTTTATATTTAATAAATGCTTATTCTCTTATTTTTTTCTTTTTCGAGGTAATATCTTTAAGGTTTTTTAGGATCTATATATTATAGAAAGTTAGTAAGAGCATTTATAAGACTTCTTTTTCCAGATCCACTTTCACCTATGAAAATAATAGTCTTTTTATTAGCTTCTTAAGTTATAATTAGATTTATTTATATGTACATTACAAAAATTACTTACTAAATTGGGATTCTTTCCTTATATCTATTCCAAGAACTCTAAAGTTTATTGAAAAGCATCTAACTTATTTGAAAAGCAAAAAATCTTCCTTGCTCATATATTTTAAGCTTTTAATATTTTATCTTTTTATTTAGAAAATCATGGAAGTTTCCAACTTGATCTTATTCTAAGTTAAGTGTAAATATTTTTTAATTATTGTTCTGTTCATTATGAATATGGAATTTATCTTTTTATTAAATTTATACAGATACTGTTCTTAATAGTTATGTGTGCTTTGGAGTAAATACTTATCTATCACCATCTTTAATCTATTCAAGCATATTTATTTAATCTTCATCCATCTCTTTTAAATCAGTTAAAGTCATTCCCGTTTATAAAATTTCATCTTACATAGTATTTAATCTATAATGCTCAATCCAACTATAATCTTCTGTTTCTTCCTCTCCTAAAGTAGTTTCAGGTTAATGTCTTTTCATCCAGTTCTTTCAAACTAAAATTTCGAAGGGAGTAAATAAATACTTTTACTTATCCTTATCCTTAGCAATTCTAATTTCATTTTCTATTGTTTAAATAGATAAACGTGGTATTTACTACTTTTCATCTAAGCTTTTTCTCAACCGTTCTTCCATCTCCTTAGCTCCAAACCAAGTACTCTTAGATGGGTTTGATTTCATTTTTATAGATAGCCTAGATGCTGAATTTAAATAAAAATGATCATAATTTTCTATGACATAATATGTGCATAGAAATTTCTTATAAGTTCATAAATTTCCTTATGAGGGATATTAATAAATATACACATATCACTAACTAAAATATGCCTCCAATACATATTATCAGCCCTCTTAGAGTTCCAAAATAACATCTTTAAGAGAAATAACGCTATATTAACCAGCCTAAGTGAAATGCTGCCTATTTGGTTAAGACAATATTCTGCTTATGCTTCAAAAGAAATAGCTAAAGCAATATGACTAGCTTAAAGATGTGTTCCATATAAAAACTATATCAGCAAGTAAATGACCAGTTAGTTATATTAGAAAGCTCTAGCATATAAGTATACTTATCTAATAAATCACATCCAAGGCTATTATTAGAAACGAAAAACTAGCTTTAGTAAATAAGATCAATGAAATAAGATATCAAAGTCCATAGCTTATTCTAATAAAGCTAAAGTAAGCATATTACATATGATAATGAATATAGATGCTAAAAGTAAATTGCTCTAGCAAGCTAGGAATTATTGAGATTTATAGAAGTAAAAAGATGCTAAATTTGTATTATGGACTTTAACTCTCATATATTTACATACATAAAGCATTTCATTATAGGATTTGTATGCTTCTTTCCAAATCTTAATTGCTAGCTCTACTAGTCTATTGTTAGGTTGATTTATCTATTTATTAGGCTAAATAATCTATAATGTAAGTTGGTATTTAGAGCGAAAATTAAAATAAGCAGAGATTTAATTTGAAACTGAAGATGCATTAAACAGAGCATTCTTACTTTCACTAACCTATCCTACCTAAATACATCTAACTTAACATATCGTTTTTAATCAAAGTTAGTAATTTTATTCTCTAAGTTTATTACCATCAAAGTATATAAGCTATATATAAGATAACAGCTATATGCACAATGACTATTGGTAGTTATATGAAGATTTTAAAAGAAGGATTTGAGAGTTGTTATAGCAACTCTATAGGAACCTTAAATCTTATATATAAGAACAATGTGCGAAGATATCCTTTAGTACTATACATATCTTTATGTCCCTTTCTTAGAAGATAGCAATAATTCATTTTGTGAGATACTTCACTATAGTTTAACTCTATACTCCATTATAAAGATTCTAAGCCAAATCAATCATATTGTGAATCTCCGAATATTGAAGAATGGAAGATTTGCTTACTTTCTCTTAACTTAGACTGTACTTAGAGAGTGCAATTAATATATTTACCAGAAGCATAGTATCTATTAGAAATACACTAATTTCCTTATATCATATTTAAATCTCTAATTAAATAGCCATATTTTAGCTATCTAAGTATAAAAATACACTGTTTTTAACGTAGCTAACTTTAGAAGGCACTTTTGCTTCCTATTTTATTTAATTATTTCTCCTCGTATTGTTTACTTGTTTATATCATGAAAACATTGGCTTACTGTATGAAAAGCTAAAGGTAGGATGACGACTGGGATTTTAATATTAGTTCTGCTAATCTGTCTTTATTATGACTTATCAACGTAACAAATGATTGCTATCTTGCAGGTTTTCTGTTTGACTAATAAGAAAAAATTTACTCGACACTAAATCAAAGTTACTTCCATAAGCCAATTCTTTCTAATCTTCTACTCTCAATACTATCCCAGCAACTATAGTTCATACTATCTCCTTTTCACACAGCAACACAGTGAGTACCAAATACAACTCCTCTCCGTATAATCTTGTTCTGCCCTTTATCGTACTACATATAGAAGCTAATGAGGTAATGCTTAAATTTAAATTAAAGTAAAGAAATTAATCGTAAGCTATAAGCCCCTTATGAAACATTAGACTAGCTTTTATTTTAAATTCATATTTCATCTTCTGCAATCAGTAAAATGTCATAGAAGAAAACGGTATCTTATGTCAAATCTTAAAAACAGTAGAAGCTTAAAGCTACATATGGAGTTAATACCTAAATTGGCTAAGGAAGTGTTAAGGAGAGTTAATAGGTTGCACTTGGTAGGAGTTTTAGGAAAAATAGGAAGAAGAAGTAGGATAAGATGAATATTGAATAGATAAGTCCTATTAAGGAGAGTTGCTCTACCTAAAATACTGCGAAGAGGTAGTTCGATTTTAATTAGATGGATCTATTCGAAGATACTTTGAAGAGGTAAACACAAAAGGCAGCAAACGAGAATCCATTTGATCGACATTCCAGTAATCTACTTGAAGATTTAGATTTTCCTGAATTTTCACCTTTTACAGCAGAGAAAGAAGGAAAATTAAGTAAGAATAGGATTAAGTAAGACTAGAGTTTGAGATCGAGGTCAAATTAAAATTTCTATTAGGAAAAGAGTTCCAAATAAAGCAGAAAAAAGAGTGGATAAAAGCCTAGAAGGTAGAAGATGACAACCTAAAACTCTCAAGATGCAATAAATCTTTTACTAACTAACTCTAAGGACTGGCAATCTTTTAATACTAAGTAAAAAGAAGTTGTCAAAATAGGTAAATCTCCAAAGAAATAGTCTAAGTAAAATTCTCCAGCTCGGAAAATCAATTAATCAAAGAGCAGAGAAAGATCTACTGAGTAATAGTAACTTAACCCATAAAAAAAAAGCAAAAGCAAGGGAAGTAATTCTCAGCAAAGGTAAAAAAGAGCAGAGTAAAACCTTAAAAAGTTTTAAAAGGATTTACAGAAAACGTTTTAGAAGGCTAACGAAAGTATAATGTAAATCTAGCAAACAAACACATAAATGAACCAGACATAAGTCTTAAGTACTTCAAAAGATTTCATGCAATTTCCTTCTTCTCCAAAGTAGAATATAGGTTAAAACTCCAGAACAAAAGCATCACATTCATTAAATAAGATGCGAAGGAAATAAAGTCCTAAAGAGAAAAAGTTATAAAAGCCTGACAGAGTGAACTAAAAATATAAATAAGGGCAGAATATTTAGATCTGTAATCAGATATATGACGAAGCATTCAACAACATGATCCTTAAGAACTTTAGTTCTCCAGTATATGAGATAACAAACGAAATTGTCTATAACAAGTTAGCCAATTAAGTTTCCTTCTTGTAAAAGAAGATAAAAAGAGTTTAACTCGCTAAGCTGAAATTTATGAAGATGTATGGACTTATTTCAAACTAGGAATACTAGTAATATTCGAAAGCCTTAATGGAAGAAAATTGGGAGTAAGCAGAGGAAACATCAAATAGGTCTTAACAATCTCAAGAAAGCTAAAAATATATATTCGTACAAAGTTCTCAAAGCTAAGATGAATAGTCAAACTCAAGGAAAACGTCAAAAAAATCAAGCAAGTAATAGAGTCATAAAAGTAGCAAATCAGAGGACAGAGATAGTCAGATGATGGCTTTCAATTTTATTTAATCCGAGTCTTCTCTAAATAGCAATAGAAATGAACTGTTAACTGGTAATAAAATGGCGTAGCAGAAACAACAACAGAGTAAGATCTAACAGGAATTTTCCAGCTAAAAACATAGCTAGACTAGTTCCTAAAGCATGAACTAAAAAAATAATCTAGACCTAAAGCTAGAAAAGATAAAAGAAAATTAATCTTAAGAAAGTAAAAAGTCTAAAAGCTCTGAAAGCTTCTAATAGCGACGAGGAGCTTTATCCGATATATCCTCAAATCGGAAAAACGAGCAAATGAATACACAAACTAGCTAAGGTAAAAAAAAGTCTTAAAACTATGAAGAAAACTTACTTAATAAAAGTGCGATCAAAATACAAAAGGTAATACGAGGCTACCTTACTAGAAAGTACCTTTGCATCTAACTATAATAGATGTAAGAGCAAATGCAATCCTCATATTCGTCACAATCACATGAATAATCAAGTTCCTTCAGTGAAGACATTTAAATCCTGTAAAATAGGCCATATAGCGCTCCCATTATGTTGAATTTAAACTCTAGTAGGTAATATATGAGTGAATCTGATAGATAAGACTCAAGTGAGAAATAGGATTACGAGATAATAAAGCAAATACTATTATAGAACAACTCAGGTGGGTTTAAGACAAGCAATGCTAATAACCTAGCAACTGAATTTTTGAATCTAAAGTCTCCAAGCGAGATATCAAGCAGCGTTGATGAGTAGCAAATGAAAGTTGTATAAAAGAGCAAGTAGCAATTGAGAGAGTATACCTCAAGCGAAATTTCTGTTGATTAACACAGTAATTAGGAAGAAGTATAAAACGATCTTAATATAGGAATGATCCAAAGCAGTGAATTTTAAATGAACTCTGATCCAGATTAATAGTTTAATATTTGCACTGGAAGTAATCTGTTGCTTGAATAAGCTTAAGACTTGTAATAACAGTCAATTACCCAAAGCGATAAGAAAAATACAAGCTATAACACTTCAAATAGTAATAAGGATTAGGTAGAATCAGAGGAGAATGAGGAGGATATTAGTGAAAACTTAATCATCCCTGTAAGACAGTCAGCTGAAGCATAGTAGATGCTATTAACTCCTTTAAGCAATAATTCAGATATTCTTATCTTCTAACAAAGTAGATGGTAGCGTAAGAGTTAAGAAAGGACACCTCAAAGTTAGGATTAAAAAAGTTCATCTCATTCAAGCGCTCGAGGTAAATAAATGGCATACGAAAAAGAAATTTATCCAAAGATTCAAGCATAAAAGCCAAAGAACTAGCAAAATTAGAGTAGAAGAGCATAGATATAATAGAATGAGTATAGAATGAAGCCATCAAAATAGTCAAAGGAAGTCTATAAATTCTCAGGATCTTCAAACTTAACCTCTCAACAGTAGTCATTAGTACAGTCTTCAATAGTCACTTCTTAATAGTAGTCCCTAATACAATCTTAAGTAGAATCAACTGAAGCTTTACTAAAGAATTAACCTTAAGATATTTAAAAATAGCCAAGCACACTAAAGCCAGTCGATCTCTAGAATACTAAGTACCAATAGGAAAAGAAATAGCAATGAAAGCAAAACTTGGAGAAGATCTTGAAATCGCATCGTTAGTGGGTGTCTGACTAGTAAGAAGATCTATTAAAAAAGCAAAAGGAAAGCTCTAGTAATCTTAAATAGGAAATTAAATCTTAACAACAAAAAGATTCTAAAATTATAAAATCAATTAAGGAGTAAATCCAAATGCAATGTAAGTAGAACATAGATTAGGTTTCTCAAAGCATTAAGCTTTAAATAGATTTGAAGATATAATAAATGACGTAAAGCTTCATGACATAAAAAGAGAACTTAACTAAAAACAAATAGATAAAAGCATTCTTATAAGATGAAAACTCATAGGAGCAGATTAACTAAGCCTTATAGAAAATGATAAAGAGTAATAAACTTGATGATTAGAATTAAAAGATTGTTCAATGCTTCAGTTAATTAAAAAAGTCCATTAATAACTTATAGCAAATTTAATAAAACATGCAATCTACTACAATGCAGTAGATTAAGCAATGGGAACTGTTTTAGAAGATAAATCAAGCAAGTTAAAAGATGAATGAGAAGAAGGAAATGCTTTCTGTTGCAAATTAGACTCAGGAGTAGCCAGTTTAAAAGAGAGACGTCAATGAACTTCCATTGAATATTTATCCTGAATAAAATAATCAGTAGCATGCAAATACCATTCTTAAGAAAGAGGAAAATTTTACCTTAGAGAATATTTCTGATCAGCTACCAACTTTTAATAAAGTTACTCTAGAGAATTCTTAAAGCTAGGAGTTGATAATAACTAATGATAATTAGAATGTTGAGAAAAATATGGAAATATAGAAGAGTGAAGAATATCTTAGCTCATCATCTGAAGAACAACCATAAAATTTTATCTATACTAAATAACCCACATTCGGTGAAGATAGTTAGATATTTCAATGTGAAGAATAAGAAAGTCCAGAACTTAAAAAGCAATTCTAAGAGCCAAGCCAGAATATGCAAAAGAAAAACATTGAAGATATTCGCAAAAATTTAGGCATTATTTCCTCTAATGAGAGTGTTCATAGTTCAATTTCCAGTTAACTAGGGTTCATTGAAATTTCAAGCAGTGGCGAGGAATTTTAGGGTTCAGATTAACTTGGATCCTACAAATCTTGGAAAATGATTAAATCGGAGAGTCATGAACATTTGTTAGATCATCTTTTTTCCAACTAAAACTAGTCAGATAAAGAAGAGAGTAACTAAGAAGATATTGAGGAAGAAATTCACAGTGAAAGTCTCGACCATGACTAGGAAAAAGACCATCTCACTTACTCTTAAATACTTCAGTCCAACATTTCAGATAAAAACCCTCTGATGCTCCAATCAAGCTCTTAAAATTTAGCATAACTTGATCCTTAGCAAGTATTATCAATTGACTTATCTGAAAAGGAATTGGTTTTATAAAAGAGTCCAAAATAGCCAGAGCAGTCAAAAAAGAACATTACAGAAAAAAAACAGTCAAGTTCACCTCTAAAGAAATATTTAGATCTACCAACTCCAATATATGAGCAGCCCCTTAACTAAAATCAGTAAGAATCTAACTCTAATTAGCTAAGCCCTGAACTTAAACCAAAGGTAGTAGTGAAAGAAAACAATTGTAATGAGTAATTTAAAGATGTTGGCCACTAGAGCAACGTTAATATGAAATACTTTAGAACGAGACAGAAAAATTTGCTTTAAAGATCGTAAGAGAACAAATAGCTCCATTAGATAAAAGACTAAGAGGATTAAAAGCTTGTCTAGATGACTCTTTTACAATAGGAGATAGAAAGAGAAGTGCTTTCTTCAGTACTTTTCAAAAGCTTGGAATAACCTGAAAACTAGAAAAGTCATCAGGCTAATAACGAAAAGGATTAAAAAACTTCTTATGACTAAAAAAAAGAGGAACTTAAGACAAGTTAAGAAATGCAGTCACAATCTAACTCAATTTAGATTAACTAAGCTCTTTCAAGTGGCTAGAGCAGTATAAACGAGGACGTTGAAGCTTTTAAAGACAGTAATTATACGGAATGGATTTATGACATTCATAACTAAGAAAACACACAATAAAACCGAAAACCAGAGAAGCTTTAAGATTTTTAAGAGCAAAAGTTAAACCCAAACAAACTTTAGCTTATAAATGATATCACTAACGCAGTCTTAATTTACTTATTTGAGGATACATTCAAAACTTAGAAATTTGTATCATCCAAAAATTACAGATTTTAGTAAGGTGAGCTAATGGTAGACGTAATTCTAAGTGTTCTTATACAAGAAACTGTTAACTTAATAAGTAATTACTATTAGTTATGCAACGGTCAATAACAGAGTAAGATAAACTTAAATATACCAAAACTATCTCTTGCTGACAAACAGAAGATACAATGCTTTGATACAAGCATAATGGAAAGTTACAAGGTAAGAAATAGCCCCGAAGCTATTCATGCTTACTTGTAGTAACTCTTTGACTATATTGAATCAAGTCCTTAGCTTTATAGAAATTTCATGGCATAGATAACTAATATAAGGTAAAAAAATCCCTAATAAATTTTACTTATTCTCTAGCAGTCAGTTGATTAGAATGTGGACCTATAAAACCTAATGGCCATAAATGACAACATAATTAACGAATCTGTCTTTTAGGAAGTGGAATAAGCCACTTACTTAGATGAAAATTAATACGCAAACGAGTTTTTCACAGAGATTCAGCTGTATAAGACATCCTAGAGATCTGTTAATAAGAATTACTTTGACTGCATAAATGAAATCTTGATAAGCTTACTTACTCGCAATGGAAATTAGATATTACCATGAAGTTCAACTTATCGTAAATAGCCTGAGTCTTAGCTTACAAACTTATTGGAAATTAAAGCTAAATTGTTGAGTAAACTACTTGATTGGGGAGAAATACAGGCTGGAAAATTAGCTGATACTGAGCTTTTTGGATACTCCTAACGCTCTCTAAGTCAGATGAGTTTAGATGACGACGAATAAATGCAACAACTTCGAGAAGAAAGACTCGCGCTTATGCTGGCTTAGGATGTTAAGGAGTCTCAAGATCTCTGGGTTGATTACAGTTATGAAGAAGCCATAGTGAAAACAGAGTTGAGTAACTTAATATTAGATTCATTGGTGAAGGAAACAATGGAGCTACTTAATAAAATTGAAAGTAAAAGGATTCAAGAATGATGATCTCTACTATTGAAGATATAAGAAACATGTTATGTTTTAACTTTATTATGTGAACGTATAGTTATAATTTTTCAACCTCACCATTAACTATAAAAATTGCTTTATCTTAATAAATAAATGTCTATGCAATTCTTTTTCTCTATATAGACTTTTTATTAACGGCAGAAGTCTAAATACTTGTTGGTAGAGCAAATCATTAATAAATAGTATACTAAAAGAGTAGTTTCTTATGTATATATAAAAGTAGCTTTAGTGAGACTATTTCATAGTTTGTATTCTTGATATTCTATATAGTCTTAGATATTTAAAGTTTAGCCAACTACGAAGTAATAAAATAATAGTATGAATAATTTTATTCAGCCAACTTATTCAATGTAGGTATCTTTTTAAACTATATCTGCAAATTCTTTAGAGCTGATTTGCTATGAATAATTATGCATCTAATATTATAAGTAATTTACTTAATGAAGCTAGCTAATTGATTTTAATTTAAATGAAGTATCTTTATTATTAATCTCGAAAACCTTAAACATCTTTATAAACTGTCTTAAAACTTTAATTTATGTCTAATATATTTCGTTAGTTCCTTTTCAGTGTTGAATCTAGCAAGTGCCGATGTTATAGTTTAGTGGTATTCTAGTATACTTTTTATTTTTCTTATAATTTTTCTATTAAAAATCTCTACACTTTTTACTTGGAACTTATATTACCATCAGTCCTGACTTTAATCTTTTCCATTAACTTTACATTTTCATCTTGTTAGTAATAAACTTCTCTTTAGCAACTTTCAGATATTAGTCCCCAGATTAAATTTAATATAAATGATTAATTTGCTTAAATAGCCTTGCTATTTACAAGCATTTGTACTATACGTAATGAAACAGATTTAGTAATCATCTTGAAGAGTAAGTAATACTACCTTCTTTAATCATATCTTTCTAGTTTCACTTTATCATTTCTATCCTAACTCCAAATTACTATTTTCTTAAGTTCCTTCTTAGTAGGTACTTTTAATATTCTCCATATTATGTATAAGCAATTTCAATTAATTTCCTCTAAACTTAGTTATAATATCAATCAAATTCTTCTTCTACATATTTTGCCTCATAATCAGACTCTTTTCTTTTTAATAGTTTAAATAAATTATATCAGTTAACTATAACCAATGTAGAATAAGAGTATATGTGCTCTTTGCTTTATTATAAATGTCAAAGATTTCAGTTAACTCTTTATTTAAAAAACTAGCTAATAAGGTTTTGACTTTTGCTATAAGATGCTTAATTATTATTATATGACTTGTATATATATACTTATAGCTATTTATTCAATATTAAACTAAACTGCCTGTTGAATTTCTGCATATCCAGTGATATCTTTTTTACTTTCTAAAGTGATAAAGATTATCCCACTTAGATATTTTGCTTAATTTCTCTTCTTTATTTTGCTTGTATGACTTAAATATTCCATTTTATGAATACCAGTTTGAGTTGGTTACTTTACTAGATTTGATAATAAAACTATATTTGATTATTTCTCTTTTAGTAGAGATTCATTTAGATTTATTAAGTTGAAGAAATATATATCTAATTATAATATTTCAAATATATCAATTAATAGTGTAGAACTCTTTTTGGACTTATTGAACTTGTACTTTTCGATAGGCGGTTATTACTATTCTTTCGTACTGTATCTATCTTTTACTCCCTAGGAGACTTGGAATCTCCGTTTTGTTGTACTTTTTGCTTAAAAGCCTTCTGAAGTTCGTTTTTGTGTTCATCAAAGGCTTTTTTGGAAAGCTTTATGTAATTTTCGACTTGGGTGAATAAGAATTTGTGCATTTGATTTAAATTCTCTGAACATTGCTTTATATATTTTGTTGATTAGACTCCATTTTCGTTCGAGCTTTCAAGTGTTTATCTTTTAGTTGAGTTGTCTGAATTTTAACTTTATCCACTAGATTACTTTTAAAGCTTCATCTCAAGCATTGAGATCTTTTTCTATAGATCTGTTATTAAAGCTTCTTTGCTTTCCTAATCTTTCAAGTATTCAATATCTGCAGCTTTCTATTTTTAATACTGTCTCTCCAGTTCTTGTTATAGTTCAGCTTATTTTAAGTTTTGATGCTAAATCACAGTAAACAGCCACTGAATACAATCATGTTATGTATTAGGAATCAGCTTAGCATGGCATGTTTAACACTCAGTATCAAAACTTTTGGATATTTAGCTAGAGCCAGTTTGATTTAGCTCCTGACTCTCTTATGACTAGCTCTTGTTATTACTCTTGTTAATTTGGACATTCTAAAAAGAGCATTAATTCTAATGTTGGCTAATAAGATACAACTCCCCTACAAACTAGCAGCCTTACTAGTGAAACTAGCACTTAATTTACAGTTTATGTAGTTTATCTAGGAAAAATTGGTTAACCTTGTCAGTTTGGAAGCCTAGATTCTTACACCTTGTATGAACGACAATATTGCCCATGCATGTGTTACAGAATATTTGCTTACATGTTGTGCATCACTCTGGATCTTTAAACACACTCTTACATGCAGGGCAAATTAAGTTTATTGGAGGTTTCTTTATGAATCTATTAATTTGATATCCCATTTTTAACAATAAGATACTCTAAATCTTAACCTTATACACTTTAATCAAAAACTCAAGCCATTCATTTGAAAGAAATTAGCTTTGAAATTAATTTACTCAAATAGGCCTTTTTATAGTGAAATGAGATACGATTGTTTATTATTGCAGCTTTAAGAGGAAGAAATTTTAGATCGATCAGCAGAACTTAAATAGAAAAGATTAGAAAGTAAATAAAGGTACAGAGACAAGCCTTTAAAGTTACTCTTCAGATTTTTTAACTTCTAAACATGAAACAACCTCTTAGCTTTTTGTCTTAGTAAAGGAATATTTTATTAAGTACTTCACTCAAATTCTAAAAGGACTATTTTGGCTACAAATAATAGAGTTCTATTTTCACATCTAAATAGCTAATTACCAATCTTTATACCATAAAAGCTTGCTACTGTTCATGTACTAAATGTTGTATATTAACACACTCTAATCTAAAGTGCTCCAATCTAAAGTACTTTAATATAAATAAGTTTTATATGTAAATCAATACAAGACAGTGTGGCCGAGTGGTCTAAGGCGCTAGCTTAAGGCGCTAGTCTTTCGGGGCGTGGGTTCAAATCCCACCGCTGTCATTTTTGCTAAAAATCTATTAGAATTAACAAATGATATAGCTTATATATGACTGAGTTAAAGAATATCGATATCTACTAATAATTTAGCTTCTAACTTACAAAGTTTCTAGCAAAAAGTAATGATTAAGATAGATAAATTTATTAACCTAGAAGTCTTTAAGTATTCTTAATCTTAAAAAATAGATTTAACAAAATTATTCACTAGAAGGATCTAATCCTTAAAGTACTTGAATGAAAGCAGATTGAAAAGATATATTACACTTGTTTAGTTGATAGAAATTCAGATTTTTATTCATTTGGTTATACCATTTATCCTCATAAAATAAAATAGAAATATAAGTTGAATATTAGTAAGTTTGATTACTAATTTAATCTGTATTTTATATTATTTAGATCACTTTAAACAAAAAGCATGTTATTTATTTTTATTTTGATTATTAAATAATTCTAATCACTCTATTTTATTTTCCTATTAAGAGGAAATTTATGCAAAAGACTAGATTGATAATCATGGATTTGCATACCATATATGAGTTTAAGTTACTGTAGTAAATATAAATATAAATCTGATAGTGATAATTAGATCTTAGCTACTTCAAAGAATTGCTACTACTAAGTAATGAATCTAGATAAGTTAAAAGGATCTAAGGGTATAAGATAAATCAATTTATAATATTATAATGCTATCTATCTTAAGCACATCGCTTTTTTATTTTATTCCTATGATATCTTATTGAATACAAGCCAAATATACTTATATGCTAGAGCTTTCTAATATAACTAACTGGTCATTTACTTGCTGACATAGTTTTTATATGGAACACATCTTTAAGCTAGTCATATTGCTTTAGCTATTTCTTTTGAAGCATAAGCAGAATATTGTCTTAACCAAATAGGCAGCATTTCACTTAGGCTGGTTAATATAGCGTTATTTCTCTTAAAGATGTTATTTTGGAACTCTAAGAGGGCTGATAATATGTATTGGAGGCATATTTTAGTTAGTGATATGTGTATATTTATTAATATCCCTCATAAGGAAATTTATGAACTTATAAGAAATTTCTATGCACATATTATGTCATAGAAAATTATGATCATTTTTATTTAAATTCAGCATCTAGGCTATCTATAAAAATGAAATCAAACCTATCTAAGAGTACTTGGTTTGGAGCTAAGGAGATGGAAGAACGGTGGAGAAAAAGCTTAGATGAAAAGTAGTAAATACCACGTTTATCTATTTAAACAATAGAAAATGAAATTAGAATTGCTAAGGATAAGGATAAGTAAAAGTATTTATTTACTCCCTTCGAAATTTTATTTTGAAAGAACTGGATGAAAAGACATTAACCTGAAACTACTTTAGGAGAGGAAGAAACAGAAGATTATAGTTGGATTGAGCATTATAGATTAAATACTATGTAAGATGAAATTTTATAAACAGGAATGACTTTAACTGATTTAAAAGAGATGGATGAAGATTAAATAAATATGCTTGAATAGATTAAAGATGGTGGTAGATAAGTATTTACTCCAAAGCACACATAACTATTAAGAACAGTATCTGTATAAATTTAATAAAAAGATAAATTCCATATTCATAATGAACAGAACAATAATTAAAAAATATTTACACTTAACTTAGAATAAGATCAAGTTGGAAACTTCCATGATTTTCTAAATAAAAAGATAAAATACTAAAAGCTTAAAATATATGAGCAAGGAAGATTTTTTGCTTTTAAAATAAGTTAGATGCTTTTCAATAAACTTTAGAGTTCTTGGAATAGATATAAGGAAAGAATCCCAATTTAGTAAGTAATTTTTGTAATGTACATATAAATAAATCTAACTATAACTTAAGAAGCTAATAAAAAGACTATTATTTTCATAGGTGAAAGTGGATCTGGAAAAAGAAGTCTTATAAATGCTCTTACTAACTTTCTATAATATATAGATCCTAAAAAACCTTAAAGATATTACCTCGAAAAAGAAAAAAATAAGAGAATAAGCATTTATTAAATATAAAGCAAGAGATAAAATATACCTAATGTACAAGATATTCCTTGTGTTGAAGCTATAAATGTTTCAGGATTCAGAGAATAAAATCAACTGCAAGAAGATGAGAGAATAATAGATTAACTAATAGAAGCTTTAAAAAGAACAAAAAAGATAGATGCTGTAGTATTCGTAATAAGATCCCCTAACTTAAGATTAACTTTATATTAGAAGTATCTATTTGGCAAATTGTTGCTTCTTTTTGGAAATAACTTGAGAGTTAATATAACGATCATGCTTACGATATATAATATTAAAAATTAAAGTGAGGTATATCATCAGCATCATTTAGATAAAGCACTAGAAGAAGAATTTTTAAAGAGATAATACAAATTTAATAACTAAGAGAATGTGATAGATTAAAATAGCTTTGATGAGAGTGAAAGCAATTTTAATTCCTTTTTCGAATCACTATAAAATTTGAAGCCAATTAAGACAGAAGAAATGGAATAAGGCATAAATTTAATAAAGAAAATGTAAGAATTAGCTACGAGAATGCAGCCAGAAATAGAAATAATATAATAAATATAAATTATTATCACTTCAATACGAACTGAATACTATGATATAAAATAAAAATTATAGGGTATTGAAAACACTTGCTAATAGTATCTAAATTACAAGTAACAATTAGAAGATATTTACATTTAAGCTTACTAATAAGGTAAAGTAGAAAAATATTAGGATATCAGGGGTAATGAAAATACAACTTACTGCATCGTCTGTGAAGAAAACTGCCATAAAAATTGTGGACTTCATCCAGATGAAGATAGAACTAAATGCTCTTGTATAGTTAATGAATAATGTTAAAAATGCTCCTAGAAATGTTAAGTTCAATTTCATTTTAGTAGAACCTTTGTAATGAAATACAGATTTATTGATGAAAATTGTTAGCTCAAATAAGAATCTGATTAGATTCAATAGGAGAAGAAAGCTTTAAAAAGAAAGATAGAGAAAGTTATAAAAGAAGTGGTAGAGAAGAATGATTAAATCAAGGTTAGTAGCAGAAGAGACATATTAAGTTATTAATTCCTTGATCAGTAATCTCTCTTTTCTTACTCACTTGAGATAACCGTATAATATATAGAATATAAAATCTAGCTAACTCGAAGTAAGCAACATTAAGGATAACTTAATAGAGTAAACGACTATGAACATTAAAAGAAGCAGTATGAAAATATTTCTTAAGTCCTTAGAAAAGAAAGCGAATCTGATAACCAATTAGATCTATTAAAGATGGCAGAAGTAGTGAAGGACATTTAAGCTAGATAGTATATCTAGTCACTAATATATAAAAAGTTTAATCCAGAAACTGAATAAAATTTTTCATGTGTGCCAAATAAGAGACGAAAATTTGAATAGCATTGATAAATAAATTTTGAAGACTTAAAGTATATTTTATTATTATGATAACATTTACTAAAAGTAGTTTACTATATACAAGAAAATATATTTAAAGTTTTTATAATATATTCTAGATTAGTAATCATTTGGAAAATAAACTAAAAGTATTTAGAATAATCAAACTTAATTATTTTATTGTGTCTATAAAATATGAAGTAACTAACTGTTGCTCTATAAATTTATAGTTTTAATCAAATTTAATTAGAAGCATAAATCAGTAATTACGTTGTTTGGCTTTACTTCTCTGCCATAATGATGAAGCATATCTTAAATAAGCCTTTCCAAAGGAGAAATATGTGTACTTCTTAATAATTAAGGGAATTTATACATTCGCTTTAGTCTTCTTTAGAATCTTTTGTGCCTTAGAACTTAACTTCTACATTTCATTTTTGTCCACATTTTACTAAGTAGGTAACACTAACCGCTTGCTACTCTTAATGCTTTTTCATAAACTATAGATACTTACAATTCTAATATATGAGTTTAACAACGTTATAAGGAAGAATAATGAATTGTGTAGTTTTAGAAAAAACTTCGAATAAAGATTTATTAGAAAACTAAGAATCCAAGTGACTTCTGATAAGATCAATATACAACTAAGTATTTCCTTCATCTTCTATATCTCAAGTTTATAAACTTACAGCGCAATATCTTTGTGTCTTATAGTAACTTTCCCTGAATTTAAGCATAATCTGATTTCATATAAACATGAAATAATATCTAGCAAATGAGAATTAGTATAAGATTTTCATTTTAGACAATTATTTAAATAAATCAAACTTAGACTTAACAAGCTCATAGTTCTATTGTTATAGAACAATATTTAATTAAAAATTGTAGGTAACTATTTGAGTTGGTAGTAACTACTTGATTGATAAAATTAACTTAATTTCTCAAAACTTCTGGAAATTTAGTAAAGTAAGATAAGAGTTCTAAGATTAATAATTGAATCCTTTGATTTGTCTACGAATGTAAAATCTAATTTAGATAAAGAAATTGCTCATTAATACCTTACTAATTTCTCTATATTTAGCAGTTAAGTTTCTACTATTCTATGTGGTTATTTTAATACTTTATTTCCTCATTATATTTCAGATAATCTTGAATTAATAATTATACTTAACGACTTCTAGATTTATAGCTATTTGAATAATAAAGAATCCAACAAAATTAATCTCTATAGCAAATAA
The DNA here is from genome assembly GCA_946699065.1 of Loxodes magnus. Taxonomy (NCBI): domain Eukaryota; phylum Ciliophora; class Karyorelictea; order Loxodida; family Loxodidae; genus Loxodes; species Loxodes magnus. The sequence continues at coordinate 265,403 of CAMPDV010000148.1, forward strand.
CTAATGCTACTAAGATTTAAATGTATTAGTAACTAATCATCTAAACTATGATGGCTTTATTTAAGATTCTAGACTATCTATTAAACACTTTTCACTAAGTATTATCTTGCTTATTATTTTAAAATTTCTTAATAAGAGTGATAATGATGTTTACACTTTAAAGTGCCGAACAGGATAACAAAACTAAAATCTTTTTTAGGAAAATCTTAATAGTTTTAATAACTTTAAAGCTGAAACTTATGATAATGATAAATTAATCTTGGAGTTATTTTAGCCTCTTTCCTACCAACATCCAGAACTATCCAAAAGTGAAAATAAGTTTTGAAGTTTTGAAATCTGAACTCTTTACTTATATGTGTTTCTTGAAAATCGCATTTTCTTTGTCGTTTTTGTAGTCTTTCATCCTTTAAATTATTTCTGTTTCATTACAGTATAACTTTTCTTTTTATTTTCTTAATTATTAGATTCTTTCTTTTCTATTACTGTTATATCTTTCTATTTTACTTTTAGAAATTTTAATTTAAGGAACTTCTTAAGGCTCTTATATTAAATTTTTTTAATTAATAAAAATAGCATCTTTTTCTTCTTTATTTTGTCTCTTTACCTTCCAGTTTTTTAATTTACTTAAATCCTCTTTTAGATTTTATAATCCTGTCTGATGCTAAAGTTGTTATTACTTTACAACTAGTTATCCGATTTAACTATCTATAATTTTTAGAATTAGCTGCTTTGACTTTACCACTTCTTTTTAGAAGGCATTAAAGTCTCGTTCTTGCATCATAATTCTTATTTCTATTTCTTCTTATCTGTTGAAATTGCCAATAAGTAATCATCTTTTTTTTTCTTACCTTTTCCTTGAGATTTAGCACTATTTAAACTAATTAATCCAAATTCTTACGCTTCTCAGTGATGAATTCCGATAATTTCCACTTCAAGATATTCTTAGTCTATTTCCTAGGCTTTTCTTCAAATATTGGTGTCGCAACCTGATATATGGCCTTCTTACAGACTCTTACCTAGTCCTAGAGATATTTTGATACATTGCTTCTACTTTTTGGATATAAGAAAATCTTTGAGAATAATCCCGTAATATTTTAAGTTTCAATAAAGTTAAACAATAATATGACTATTTAAGCAATCTAATTAATTGAAAGCCAAAGTAGCAAAAGGTTTATTTAATTAGTCTAAACATTATTATGAATTGCCAACTTTTCTTGCTAGTTACTTACTTAAGCAAAGAAAAATAACGTTAATTACCAGAGAGCTTTGCTTTGTATAGATGTCTTAATTAAGAAACCTCCAAGTAAAATTAAAATAAGTGTTATAAGCCTTAATATTACTAGCATTTTAGTATGTCTCACTTTAAACTAAAAGATTAATTAAGACTTCATTAATCCTTTCTATCTACTCCTCTAGTTTATTTTTGCTTAGATAACTCTTGATTTATAGAAATTATCCTGCACACCTTTCCTAAGCTTGTAGGCTATATAGGAAGCAACTCTTTAGCTCTGAAAATTATTTTTAAAGGCTTTTTTATTTTCCTAATAAAAGAGATATCTTTATCAGCTTCCTTTGATTTAATGTGGTTATATGCATATTCAATATCTAGGCTTTTTAAAAGGAATGGATTGGAATAATCATTTTAGTAGTAATTATAAATTTAATGTATAGTTTGGTTTCTAGAATACCAGTTAAGCAAAGAAAGTAGTAACTTTAGATGGTCTTTTTAAAAGGACTAATATAGTATAGGAAAGAATACTATAGATAGTTTATAATAAACGCAAACAGGTTAAAATAGTAATACCTAAAGTCAAAATACAGTAGGAAGGTAGCCTAAGTATAGAGACCTATTTTACTTAATGTAATAACTAAATATATATTCCTTATATTTAAGGTCTCATAAATTTAGAGTAATTGCTGCTTTATAGCAGAACAAAGTAAAAAGGAAAAAGGAAAAATGGAATAGCTTATTAGGAATATATAGAACTGTCTTAGTTAATGATACTAACTAATAATACCTTTAAATTTGAAAACAGTTATTATTAATGATAGCTTTAGCGAGTAGAAAAAGTTAAGTTTGAAAGCGAAAAACCTGATTAATGAAATTCTAAAGAGGTCCATAGAAAGAAATCAAGCGCTTAATTAGCAAGTACTTGAAGCTAATGGAAAACTCACAGTGAGTTTGATCGACAGATGAAAAAGCAGGCGATGAATAGCTTTTACATATTGAGAAGAAATATAAAAATGTTAGCAGATATCTGTCTTAAAGTTATTCAAGGTATAAATATTTACCCCTTGAAAAAGTAAGTAAAAATAGATAATCTAACTTAATAAATTATAGTATCAGGAGACTTTAAAATAAGACTAATGCAAGAGAAATATTACTCTACGTAGCTATTCGTTTTTAAGAAATTTTCCTCAATAAAGGTATTTTCATAAACAATGTCATGCGTTTTTCATTGTTTTTACCCGTTTTATTTAATATTTATACTTTCTAATATGCTTATTACTAATTAACGTACAGTAACTTAAAATGCGGAATGTATAGTTGAGTTTCCAGGAAACGGATATAACCCTTTAAAATCATTTTCACTGCTAAGGTTATATAAATTCTTGAGCTAATGAAGCAAATAGGTAATGTCTCTGCTTTGAAAATCAATTCTAAAAGAATAATTAAGAAAACAGTCTAGGGTCCTGGTATTTTCCTTGCTTTCCTTGTGTTATTGCTTGTGGTTGTTGCGGTACATGATTGTCTCTTTAAGCAGTCGATGGATGTTGATAAAAGCTCCGTAGGAAATTTGAATTAAAGCAAATAGAATTTGAGTCCTAATAAAATGTGGAAAATTGCTAGGAAGAAATCAAGAGAGTATGTAGTTGAAGAGATGAAAACAAAGCTCCAAGAAAAGAAAGAACAAATCGCGATGTTTTAAGGAGCAGATTAGAACTAGAAGTGACTGGAGAATCAAACCTGTGAAGGATGCGAATAGAGTTTTAATGAGAAAAACTAGAGCGACGAGTAAAGCCAGACACCTAAATTCTATATCAATTTTAGCGAATAGTTGTTTACATTGACTTCGCACGAGTGAAAGACAATTTGCTTATTTTATTTTTTGTATTAATTTTCATTTTTATGATCACACTATGTCCTATTAAAGCCATATGATATTTACTTCAATCAGTATATTACTCAGAAGAAAAGAAGAAAGCGCAAAGTGCAAAAATGATTTCGTTGGCTTATGCATGAATCTTATGAAGCTTATATCGAGTATAATTAACAGACAGACATAATCATCATGTTGTTCCCACTCTTTAATTACTAAAGAAGCTGAATATTTAATTGAAGGTAGAAAGAGAAAAATAGGGTTAAGAGTATTTATTAAAATATAAATATATATCATTAAACTGACTCATAGAAGCAACTCTATCAACTTAAATTTTTCGAAGTAAGTAACTAAAGAACCGAATATATGACAGTTTATAACATAACAACATTCACTTTTTAAAGATCTTATAATATAAATAACACACAGTAATATACCTCTACTTTTAAGCCTACAAACAATCTACATTCATCCTTAGTTAATATATATGCATAAACTAACCTACTCCATTTTCAATCAAATACATCTCAACCTTACTTAACTTCTATAGCATCATACTAATCACAATTCCTCAGAACCCCATTTTTATCTCAAATTAAAATCCAAAAACTAAAAATTTTTTAAAGCGAAAAGTTAAGAAAAAATTAAATGAGAGGAGCGTTGAGACTGATAATGCCTTTCTAAAATAAATACAGTTTCATATAAGTGAATCATAATATATATTCTCGATTATTTTCAAATTAATTCAAAAGTGTTTATTTTCAAAAGAAAATCAGCTTAGAAGGAGAGTAGTTGCTCAGCCTACTCACGACTCATCTGGGATTATCTTAATAAAAAGTTGTGGAAACGGTGAAAAATAGATAGCTCTCTTAGTAGTTAATTGATGCTATTGAAATCTGCTAGCAGGTGTAGAGCTATAGTCCTGATGTTAATAGAGGAAAGCTGATTTATAGTCTTGTATCGAGGATTCCTCCCTTTGCTTATCATCATATATAATAGACTTTAAAACTGATAGCGTGTGGTAAAATTAACTCTTAGATGTAAATAGAATCAGCGGTAGAATTTTTAAGATCTAAGGCAAATGTATAAGAACCTTTAGATCAGAGTCTGCTGGAAATTGAATGTGGGGTTGGTGTGATAGTATCAGAAGAGGAGATATAGAAGCAAGTTGATATTTTAATTGCAAGTAACAAGACTTAGATTCTAAAAACTAGGAATAGAAATAAATTTTTCGGGTAGTTTATGAAAGATATCAAGACTGTATTGAAATGGGCTAACCCATAAATAACTAAAAAGATAGTTGATGAAAGCTTAGATGCTGTTTTATAGTCAGCAGAGTAAGTTAAGAATCAACAAGCTTAAGAAGAGTAAAAAGCGGAATAGAAATAAGAGGATGAAGAAGATATTGAGTATCTCAAAGCTAAATCAAGAGATAAATTATCTTAATGTGTTGGAAGAGAATTAAGGTCTTTAGTTAATCCTCCAGAATTAGTGGAAATGCACAAATAAAAAACTGGAGGTAAGATAGTAACGAGATTTCCTCCAGAGCCGAATGGTTATTTACATATTGGACATGCTAAAGCAATGAGATTCAATTTTTCAGTTGCTGAATAAGCTGGAGGAATGTGCTATTTAAGGTTTGATGATACGAACCCAGAAAAAGAGAATTTGGAATACATTAATAGTATTAAAAACTCAGTTTAATGGCTTGGTTATAAGCCATTCTAAATTACACATGCAAGTGAATACTTCTAGGAGCTATATGACTATGCAGTTCAGCTGATAAAGCAAAGATAAGCATATTGCGATATGAACTCAGCAGATTAAATTAAGCAAGAAAGATAAGAAGCAATTGAAAGCAAATATAGGAACACATCTGTTGAATGGAATCTTGAACAATTTGAAAAAATGAAGCAAGGTAAGTATAAAGAAGGAGAAATTTGTTTGAGAATGATGATAGATATGAAGCATGAAAACCCTTGCATGAGAGATCCAGTAGCATACAGAATTAAATATTCACCTCATCCACATATTGGAGATCAATGATGCATTTACCCTACTTATGACTTTACACATTGCTTAAATGACTCTCTAGAGCTAATAACACACAGTTTGTGTACTCTAGAATTCGAAATTAGAAGAGACTCTTATTATTGGCTTTTAGAAGCTTTGAACGTTTGAAGGCCTATGGTTTGGGAGTACTCCAGACTTAATATAACTCATACTGTTTTAAGCAAAAGGAAGCTAACATAAGTAGTGAATGAAGGGAAAGTTAAGGGTTGGGATGATCCAAGAATGCCGACATTAGATGGACTAAAAAGAAGAGGTTACACACCTGAATCTATCAATGACTTTGTAGATATTGCTGGTGTAACAAGAAGAGGAAACTAAAACATTCACAGTGTTAAGCTATTAGAATATTGTATCAGGAAGGATTTAGACACCAAAGCTCCAAGAACTATGGCAGTCATTGAGCCTGTGTAACTAATTGTAAAGAACTAAGAAACTTAAATGCTGTGGGTACCTGATTTTCCAACGGAGTTTATTAAAAGATATCAAGAGGAATAAAAGGATAAATAGAAGAAGGTAGATTTCTAATAATACTTCGAAGGGTATTAGGAAAAAATACGAAATAAGGAAGTAAGCACTGAAAAGATGCATCCAATTTATATTTCAAACGAGCTATATATTGATTAATCTGATTTCTAGGAAGAAACTTTAAAAGACTTCTTTGGATTAATTCCAGGAGGAAGAGTTTAGTTAAAATATGGGCCTATTATAAAATACATCACTCATGAACGAAATTCCGATGGATCTCTCAAGAGTATTACTGTGGAAGCCCTTCCAGTAGTAGAAAAGGTAAAAGGAATTATTCACTGGGTATCTGCAAAACATTGTCAGGATGTTGAAATTCGGTTATATGATCACTTGTTCTCAGTGGAAGATCCAATGTCATTATCAGATCCTCTTTCAGCAATTAATCCGGATTCTTTAGTTTCCAAAGTAGGAAAAATAGATAATACCTTAGCAAGTAAAGTTAAACCTGGAGACAGATTTTAATTCGAAAGGCTAGGGTATTTCATAATAGACAAAGATTCAACTCCAGGGAAAATAGTTTTTAATAGAACAGTGACTTTAAGAGAATCAAAGAGTAGAGCTAAGTCTGTAGGAAAAAAGAAGTGATACTGATTAATATAACTTAACACTTAAGAAATATATAATTAAGTTTTTACTTAGAACACAACCGAAATCCAAATTTCTATTATAGTAATTAGAGCAAAAACTAAGAGTATTAGATACTTAATGTTCATCTCTAGATTAATTAAAGACAATCTAATAAGTAGAGCTATTTTTCTCTAACTCTTATTGATGTCATTTATATACTAGAGTTAAGATATAATGTTATATATAAAATAGTATATCGTATAAAATGTACAATTCAATGGCTAAAATCCAATTTATTATTTATCAGTCTCTATATATGTTTACCAGAAATATGTAAAACATAGTTCGCTATAAAAAACTTTTCTATCATAGCTTTCTCATCATTATAAATGGAGCTTTTTAGAGTATATATTAGAACTATAGGATTTAAGGTATTAAGATATGTATTAGTGATATGATGTTTAAGGGAGGTTAATAAAAAGGCAATAAAAGCTTAATAACCAGTAGACTTTTTGACTATTATTGTGAGTTACTTAGATAGTTACAAATTAGCTATTTAAAAATGTTTTAGAGGCTATTTCAAATGTTAGTTCCACTGAGATGCTGATTAAGCATTTTAAGGTTGTTTTTAATGGTTGGATTTTCTGGATCTATTGAGCTTGCCTGTTGAAAATCTCTTTTTGATTCGGGATACCTTCCTAGCTCAAAATACGCTTATGCTCTTCTGATTAAAAGTCTTAGTTTCAATTCCTAAGGGAGTTAGAGTAAAATAAGTCCTTCAGTGGCCTGTTTAATAGCTTCAAGTCACTAGCGTTATAAAGATTCTATCATACATAAGTTACAATATATTTTAGCCTTCTGAACATTCGACAGATACTTAAGCTATTTAAGTATATAAGTATATTGCTCCTTAGCTTCAACTTAGTTATTGTTCTATAATAGTTAGTCAGCTTTCTACTTCCATTTTTCGTAATTTATGTTTTCCAATACTTTCTGAACTTTAATCTTCAGCTATAAAGCTTTTGTATTCTTTGGCTGTAAATCTAAAGCCATTTTTATCTGACCTAAGGAGTTTTCAAGGAATATAATAACCTCTTAATTCAGATTTAGCAAGTTCTAGGGGTCTTATAAATCTTCTTGACTGCATTCTTCTTCAAATAGCTGATACAAACTCTGTGCTTTCCTTAATCTTGCCTTTACTATTAAATTTTAGGCTCCTTTTGCTTTGGATTTTGTTAGTATTTCTAATGCTTTATCACAGTAATAAATAGAGCTGCAAAAATCGCTTTTCAACAAGTAGCATTAAGATAAGTTACTTAGACTTAATTCATTCTAAGGATCAATTTAAAGAGATTCTTAATAATTTTCAGAGGCTTCCTAGATCTTTTTCTTCTTAAAGAGCTTATCCCCTTATTCTTTGATCTCTAGACTTTAAACTCTTAAGTTTATTCTCTATACCTAATCCTGGCACATCTAGGAGACTTAAGTCATTTATTGTATAACCTCTTCTGGATCGTTCTACTTCTTTGTTTGTGGTTTTTATTCGCTTTCTTCTTGGTTTTGTTTTTCTTACTCGTTCTACTCTTCCTAGATAGTATAGAGCTAATTTTCTTTTAAGCTACTTTATTCCTTCTTGCTGGTTTCACTGATTTATCCTTACTAATCTTCTTCACTTTTCTTCTCTTAGCTTTCAAACTCAGATATCTATGGCTTCTCTTACTAAGCCTAAGTCTATTATTACTACTCCGTAGTAACAGCTTCTAGTTCTTAATATTTCTCCGTTTATTCATCTAATTGCCTTTGCTTTATTTAAGTTTATGCTAGCTTCATTGTCTTTTAAGCATATTCATTGCATTTTTCTAGTAGTTTAATGCTTTCTTAATAAGCTCCTAGTCAGCAGATGCTGGCACTAGCTCTAGCCATTATTTTAGTCAAGAGTAGCAGTTAACTAATATTAGACTCATGCTCTTCGTCTTATAATATTACTTATTCTGCTGTTTGGCATGTTAAGAAGCATTCTTCCAATTTTCCAAGCTATAAGCAGCACAATGATTTATGAGCATAAACTTAAGCACTTTTCGTTGATAGTTTTAGGGATAGAATTTACTCTACTGTGTTTAAACTGGAAATGTAATCCGAGTTTTAATAGAAGGATATTGCTTAATCTAGAAGCCATGTAGGGTCTTTTTCTTCCACTGACTAATTCTTATCTTTCAAGTATTCCATCTTTTGGGGATTAGGTAAAGGCTGATTATTTAGTCTTTCTCTAGCTGCCAAATGAGGGAATCTTTTCTTAGTGAATTGTAGATTCGCATTATGCTATTCTCTAATAGGTACTTATTGAGTTTCCCATTATTTTTTTTATATCAAAGGCTGATTAGGTTAACCACCACTGAAGTAGTTATATACTTCAGACTCAGCTTTCTTCTGTTCTTCTTTCTTCATCGTTTCAATTTGATTCCTCTACTCATCATCAATTCTCATTTACTCTCGAACTGAAATCTTATCTAACTTATATCCCATTTACTCCTTCGCTTTCCTCTCTTCTTCCCATACTTACTCCTATCTTTGAATACTTTATATCCTTCTCTGCTTTAACGCTTCTTTGTCAATATTGTTAGGAACAATGTCAGGCCACTCTCCTGGCTCTTTCTTCCATAGAATTAGAGTAATTCCCTACCCTTCTTTAGGTCTTATTTCATGCTTTGAGGTATCAAGTTCTTCATACAAGTTAACATCGATAAAATAGTTAACCGATTTCACGTGAAATTTAATGTAGAGAGGAGTGAGATAAAGATCGAAATCCTTCTCCTTCTTGAAATACTTTACAGGGAAATTTAAAGTGAGAGTTGATTGATCTTAAGTTCAAGTATATTTGCTCCTTTACATTATTAAACTCACTTTTATAGAAATTAATTTAATTAACCTCCCTAATACGTTTCAAAACTACCTCCTATTATCACTTTTTTGCTTGCTCCTTATATGGTATTATAAGAAGGTGAAGAGATGGATATAGTTGTAAGTTAAATTTAGACTTAATTATTTAATTATGAATGGTATTTTAGCACAAAGATTTACTATCAACTATCTTTCCTTTTCTTCGTTTTCACCTTCTTAGTTTCCTTTTTATTCTTTTTATTCTTTTTCTTCTTTTCTCTTCTCTTAAGCTCTTTTTAAGCCTTTTTGTATACCTTTTTTTCGTACTTCTTTAAGAGTTTTTTCTACTACTTTTAATTCAGTTTATTCCAATTTTCATACTCAGGTTATAGTTTTAATTTTAGGTTGTTTGCATTTAGCTTCTCATATTTCATTTGGTCCTCCTAATAAAACTTTTTTAAATGCTTCACTGCTTTTTTCACATCACTCTTGAGTTTATGGTTGAAAGATTCAAACTCTTAGTCATTTTCTTCAGTTTACATTTCTTATTAGTTATTTTTTCCTTTCTTCTCTATCTTTCCCTTGCTTCTACTTCTCTTTTGCTTTTTAAAAGTACTGCTATTACTTGGGTCTCTAAACTTTCCGTTCTTTCTTTTACTTTCACCTTGTACTGGAATTTGTTCGTTCTCAATCTCTTAAACATTCTGCTCTCTTGAAATTGAGGATGATCTTTACCTCTTGTATCTATTTTACTTCTATATGACTAGATACCTGCTGAGTTTCATTTTAATCATAGCTTCTTGACTTTCCTACTTCCTTGATAGAGTTTTGTCTTCTGGGTTTCTCCTTCGATTCCTTTCTAAAGCCATTACCGTAGCCTTAACCCTTCTAGTTTATTTGCTGATATTAGCATTTTTCTATCGTATGTCCCTCTTCTGCACACTAGCAGCAAAACTATTTACTTAGCATCGATTCTTTAGTTGGTAAGAAGCAATTACAATGCCCGAATTTAAAGCAATTTAGACATGAAAGATGTTAAGCTTGGCTATTTAGAAAAGGCTGTCTGACTTGCATACAATGTCTAGCCTTATGACCAATCTATGAGCATAAGTTGCACTTCACTAAATCTAATGAAAGTTACTTAAGTTTCATTTCTTTTCATTACAGTCCTAAGCTTTATGTCCTACCTTCTAGCATATATAGCATATTATCTTAGGACAGTCATAAGCATTATGATTCTTCTAAGCACAGTAAAGACATGGTTTTTCCTCCTGACAGTGAGCAACTCTATGACCAACTTCACCACATCGATGACAGTAAATTTGCAAGCAATTACTAGTAAAATACCTTGAGCTTTATCTCTTAGCCTTCTAGAACTATATCTCATCTTATTTCTTCTCTTAACTTACCTCTAAGATTTCTTTCATCTTCTTCAGATTCTCCAATATTTCTGTATCAGGCACTGAATCAATCACAAACAAGGAGTCTAGTTCTTAGCTTTCCTTCTTAATTTCAGGTGGTTAGGTAGTTTTTCAAGGATCTGAGTCTACTTATCACTTCACAGAGGGTTGAGCTTTTTCATCTAAAAATAGACTGGATTAGAAACTAGAATCTTGTGCCATTTTAATATAAAAGTATTTATAATCAAATACCTATTTTGACTATTCTAAGTCTATATCTTATACACTTCTTATCTATCATTTATATACCTAACACTCTTAATCCGAGTCTTCTTCCTTTCTCTATCTTACAAAGCTAAAGCATTGCCCTATCCTATGCCTATTACTTAAAGTACTGCATACCCATTTTATAACCCTTAGTCTTCCTCTCTTCTCTCTCTTTTTCTCAAGCTTATAGAATATCTAGATCTATAGTAAATTTGGTAGCGAAAGCAGTGCTAGATATATCATTTAAGATAGTTAATTAAAATGGAAATATCTATAATAATAGTCCTATTTGGTGTTGAATCAGCAGCTGATATCTTGAGCATGGGTAAAAAACAAATATAAGAGGAGCAAATACACTAAGAGTATGGATAAGTAGAGTAAGCTTAAAGAGTTCTTGATTGAAACTTTGAAAAACATACAAATTTAAGAGTCTTCAGAGTATCTAGTGCTTGATTGAGTCTTTGTAGAAGAATAAGAAAGAACTTTAGAAAGCGTTTTGTGGGGATTAGGAATGTTAGAATAAAAGATTAGAGAAAAGAAATCAGAAGGAAGAAATGAATACCAGGCGAATAATCGTGATAAGCAGAGAAGTTTAAAAATCAAGCAGAGAATGGAAACGCTGCTAAGAATAGGATTATATAAGCAAGTGTAAGCTGCCCTCAAATGGTTAAAGGAGCCAGGAGAATGCTATAGCAATTGATGATGATAGTGATGAAAATAATGAAGATTAAGGAAAAAAAAGTTCATCCTATAGTTGAACTCTGTAGTTTTAACACTAGGAGAAAGTAAAAATTATTTAAGAGTATCACAAAACATAAAATTTAAAGGCTTTGAAAGAGAAAAATAATGGGCCAAGGTTTTCAGTCTAACACTGAAGCATTTGTACAAGCTGAGAGCTCTTAAATATTATAAAGGTAGAATTCAATCCGATTGACTAAGCAAGCCATTTAGAAAATAGTAGTATTGCACTTGGATAGAATAGCAATTCATGGGATAAAGAAAACATCAAAAGATAGCTACTTGGATATCAAATTAATGTTAGCCTTGAATGACTATTATCTTTCCATTAGTGTAAAAAGGAAAAAGATAGAAAATATCCATTTTAAAAGGAAAAATTAGATGCTAGCATGATTTTTGATAAGCATCATTCAGATGATCCGAGTAATTATATGATAGAAGAAGTTAAACTTACAGGTAAGGAGATAAGAAACCTTATTGGCTATAAAAATAGACTATCCTTGTTTAATAATCTGAAGGATAAACTTTAAATGATGCTTTATACTATGTATGAAATCATCCATGCATTTTAGGACAAAAAAATAGACTTTCAGCTGAAAAACACTTATCTAAATAAGCGCTTAAAGCTAAAGATGAAGGAAAAAGTCATGCAGTATAAGAATGATATGATACAAGGAAGGAATAGAAACTTTTTGCAAAATTCTCAGCAACTAAATTTATCAAGCTTCACTATCTTTGAAATACTCCAAGAGTTAATATAAGATGCGCTTTAGTAAGCGGAAAATAATGATAAGCAATATAGGTTTCTATATAATCTGTTATAAAGACATAGGAATTCTGACAAATTATTGAAGTTATATAGTCAGATCTGGTTAAGATTTATTTAGTGTAAATGAAAAGGAAGTATTAAAGATGCTTGACGACTTTAGATAGAATAGAGAAAAAACTCTTAAGACTAAACCTTGGATATCTCAAAAGATAATATATAAATTAGAGAATCAAAGAGATAGCAATTAACTTCTGGAAGTTTAGGTGAAAACTTCATTAGTTGAGTGAAAAGGGAAAGCAGGTTATATAAACAATCTTGTAAGAAGGAGATAAAATTGAAGAAATAGCAGAAGAGATAAATGTAAGTCAAAGCATAATTACTAAATATATCACCAATAAAAAGAAAATCAAGGCTATCTAAAAAATTAAAGTAATCAGTGAAATATAAAGGAAAAATTTACTCTATCATAAGAAAAAAGTTATTAGAGGAACTTGAATGTAGGATGGAGTATAATAAAATTGCATTTGAGCATTCATTTTACATAAATTAGCTAATTAAATGATAGTAATAAAACGGAAATGAAAGATGAAGGATGTTTATTCAGTTAAAGAGATTGATAAGAATAACTAACTATATAAGGAATGTTTAAAGATGTTCAGTGAGGGTTTGGTAGATTTTAAAGATACGACTAAAAAGTTAAACTTACCTAAGAGAGTGTTTAAAGCTATTTACCATGACTAGCTAAATTTCGTTGAAATTTGAGGTATTTTATAACTGTAATTAATTAATCTGGATTCAAGTTAAAGTATTAGGTTTAATGTTCGGTAAGAGTCAAATAATATCACTTCATACAACATATAAGTTATCTAAAATAACCTTGTATCAACTAGCAGACCTCTCTCTTTTAATGTCTTCAATTTCAATATTTGATACTAAAAAATTTCAATTAAAAGAGCATTTATGTATATTATCATTTTGTATCAGTAACTTATTAATCTACATCTTAATCTCATATCTAGTCCTTACTCTAACCTATACTTATGTATTTTAAATATAAACTATTTTCTTCTTAATACCAACCAATAATGATATACATTTTAACCGATCTAATATCATCTCACCAAATCTAGCATTATAGTGCCATTATACTTCCTTACTTATTATGAATCTTGAATATAAAGTGATAGCAATAAACGATATATTTGTACCTATCATGCTACTTACTTCTAAATAGACTTTCATTGCTATATTCTACAAAGAATTTACTTAATACATTCTATCTTCAATTGTTGATAGATATCTAAGATATAAAGCTAAAGTAAATGCTGATTGTTACTTCTTTCTTCCTTCATCCTAGGGTTTAGTTTTTCTCATTATCACTAGAAATTTCTCTTAATTATAATGAGCATCTTACTTTATTGCCAATAGATAGTGAGTAATTGAGGAAATCATTAATGATATCTGCATTTAATATCTATCGTTCAATGACTATAAATTTATCTTCCAGCATATAAAGTAAGTTGGTCAAGCAAATGTGGATATAGGAATTAAAGGAGTAGTAATAAGCTAAAAGTATAATGAGATTAGATAAATAGAGATAGGTTAGTTAAATGTAACTAGCTATAAAGGAAAGCAATACATAGTTTATTCAACGAGGTTTATATCAATTAGATGATATCATTCGGGTTGTTATTTTAATGGATACCAGAATGAGATTAATTATCTGAGTACATACTTGAAGAGAGTATGTGTGTAAATATGCTTTAAAACTCATGCCTATGCGAGAGAATATGATGACTGTTGTTATGTAAAAGGAAAAACTTTGGATCAATTTAGAACTAGAGATTCAAGGTAAAATTACTTGATACCAACAAATGATATATTTAATTAAAGTAGTAAAATCATCCTAGTACGAAAACTATCACCAAAAAATGTAAAAGTGTCATATAAGTAATTCGATAATATTAATAAGGAGTAACTTAAATAAATATAGATAAAATAGATATAAATACAGTAGAGCATTTAAGTAGCTAATGCTAATTATTTTATTACAAAAAGAAAATTACTGGAAGCTTAATGTCATTGATCAATGCATCAAGAAAGAAAATAAATGCAGTGAAAGGTTCATAATTTCTTAAGCAAGTAGGTTTATAAGGCAAGAGAGGAACAGACTAGAGTTAAAATTTTATAGAAGTAAGCAATTAAAAATAAATTCTTCTTTTCATTGCTTTTTTAACTGCGAAGTCAATTTTCGGAAAATATTCAAATGGACTTGGAAACTTATCAGCCTAGTAAAGCGGTTTGCGATCAGTATAGTTTTAAAATTTATATGAATTCTTACCCAGCGTTGTTTACTCCGATAATCCTTTCTAATTCAAAAAATTCTTGACTAGTCTGTTTATAAATTGAGGTCTAAAAGGAAGCTTCAAGGCGTTTTTCCGTTTAATTGACTTAATTTTTGGTAGTTCAGTTGACAGACTTCGTTAATTTATCTTTTTTCTCGTTTCTTCATGCCTTTGCTTAATAATCTAAGAGTACGTATTAAATTGAGGAATTTCCTGATTTTTTTAACTCTCAGTTACTTTTGTATCATTTTCGTTTATTGAAGATGAAGATTTCATTGATATCTGAAGAGATGATGCATTACTCTTGCCTTCAAAACTATCCATCATTGTTTTTGAAAGTATCTTTGCTTTCTTCGTAGCTGCCTCAGTATCTTATTCATCTACACTTACAAAACCTTAATCAACCTTCTTGTCGCTATATCTGTTTGACAATTGTAAAGGCTTAAACTGTCTGTGAGTATCTTCTTAACTGAATTTATGAAAGGGAACTGATTGAAGTAGATAATCAAGATTAGGCTTGTAATGACATGGTCCTATTGGCATATCAGCTCTTTCGATTTTTTACCTTTTTTCTCTATCAATCGCTTGGAAAGAACTAGAAAGTTTCTTATTCAAGCTTTTATTGATATCATAGTTCAGGGCATCAATTATATGCTTGTGCTTCATCTTTATTTCCTTCAACTTTTCTTCAGAAATCATCTTAACCTACTTTTCCGCCTATGCATACTAAAACTGCAATTAACTGTGCATTTTCTCCTAGAATCTAAGTCTTTTTCTCAGATGTTGCTACAAGTTCTATTACTCTTCATCCATATCTTCTTCAAAGGTTAAAAGTTAAGCTTTGAACTTATGTATGTTCTCGTTAATTCTAGCTAATAACCTCAGTAACCGTTATTTCTACTCAGCTAGCGAAATTTTCAAGTTGAACATCTTATTATAAGTCTCTACCTCCTATACAGTTTTATAACTATACTAATGCTTAACTTCCTTATAAGCTTTCGCTTCTTTCTCGTATTACTTTATCATCTTAGGGTTAAAATGGTTCTACTACTACATCCCCAGATATATATTCAGTTCTTTTCCTGCCTTCGATCCCATTTTACTAGAGTTCTGTACCTTAATCTTATTGATCACAGAGTCTCTGTAGCTCTTACTTCAATATTATACCTTCTATGCTTCCTGCATTAATTAATAGCTTTAAATTTAATCTTTTTTACCTATAAAGTGAAAATAGACTATCAAGAGTATACTAAAAGGTAGTTTGCAGATTACTAAGTTAAGCTTAGGAAATTAGTTTAGAAGGAGGCTGAAATTAAGACTTAGAGCTTGATTTTTAGATGGCATATACGGCTAATATCACTAATTGGATGATAAGAAGTGGAGAGTATAACGGAACTAGTTCATTGTATGATATAGAAATGCACAAGATGAAGCGTAGATCTGGTAATACGATTGTAGAGATTGATAGAAAGTTAGTTTACTTGAAAGATACTTGATATAGAGTGTTAATGTAACCTATTAAAGTGAAGTCATATTAGTGGGATTAAATTGAAAGTTTAAATTGAAGTTCTAAATGTTAGAATCAAATCTTGACATAATAGGTCTTCTCATTAGTGAATTCTTTTACAGCATCAAAACCGTGCATTTCTCTACCAATACCACTGTTTTTGCATCCTCCGAATGGTAATTTCCAATCTTGGGCTTCAAAAGTCCAGGCATTTACACTTACGTTGCCAGCGTCGATTTGTGGTAAATATTCACTATAAGCTTTTTCAAGATTTGATGTGTGGATACTTGCTGCAAGTCCGTATTCTGTTTGGTTTCCTAACTTAATTAATTCTTCGTTAGAGCTTACTTTTGTTACTACAAATACTGGACCAAATACTTCGTTAGTAAAGCAAGAATTGTTTGGCTTTACATCAGCTAAAATAGTTGGCTCAAACCTAAAGGATTCACCTTAGATTGGTTTTCCTCCTAACTTTAATTAAGCTCCTTCACTGATACCAGCATTTACTTATCTTTCAATGGCCTCAACAAAATCTTTTCTTGCCATTGGTCCCATTTGAGTTTGTGGATCCTTTGGATCTCCGTAAAGCCAGTTAGTTTTTACTTCTTCAGTAAGTTTTTCAACAAATTGGTCATAAATACTCTGATGGACTATGAATCTCTTCGCAGCAATGCAAATTTATCCAGTATTTACCAATCTAGCTCTTGCTGCTAGCTTAACTGTCTCTTCTAAGTTAGCATCATCACATACCATGAAGGGATCAGATCCTCCTAACTCGCATGTGATTCTTTTCATGTATTTTCCACAGAGCTCAGCTAAAGCTTTTCCTGTATTCTTATGGCCTGTTAAATGAACTCCCTTAATTCTGACATCGGAAACTGTTTTTTCGATTAAATTAATTGGAATGAAAGCTGTTTCGAAGTAACCTTCAAAACCAGCAGCTTTCACAAGTTCAGCTAACTTCAAGCCTACTTGTGGGCAGCATTCAGCTGGTTTAAGCAACATTTTGTTTCCGGCCATTAAATTTGGAATTGAGCAAATCATAGAGCAAGCTAAGGGGAAGTTAAATGGCTTAACAGCAAGAATTATACCTAATGGTTCATATCTAACTCCTTTCTTAAGTCCGTTATCTACTAATTCCTCATGTTATGCTTTTTCATATCCTTTCCTGGTAACTTCAGCATAGTATTTGCATAAGTTTCCTGTGAATTCTGCTTCTAATTTTCCCCAGAATACTGGCTTACCCATATCCTCTGCCAAAACACGAGCGAATTCGTCTTTATTAGCATGAATTAATTCAGAGAGTTTGTTCATGTACTCCTCTCGCTTCTCTAAAGACAAGACAGGACTGCTATCTAATTTTTGAATAACAGCTTCGAGCTCTTATTCAGTAATATCAGGGTACGATTTCTAAAGCTAACCAGTCCAAGGATTGACTGTTTGATAGACGCGAGGAGCTGCCATATTTATTATATTTTAGCAAAAGCGTCTCCATTATAAATGGTAGGCTATTTAAAATAATACCTATACTCATTAATAAGCCTAAATACATTTAAGTAGCATTACTCCATTTCTACCAAACATACTTCTACACTACCTCATCTTATAATAACCACCTTTTATATGACAGTCGACTGACACTTATCATCACTAGCTATTACACATGTTTTGTATGATATATAGCATATATAGCATATCCTATGCTTATTTGCCTAAATCTACATATTACCCAGTATATTCTATAGTGTTACAATCACCTTCTTATACCCATATACTATGTATATACATAAACCTAACTCATTTTACTTACTTCCAATAAATATGATATTTAGGTCATTTTACTAGAAGCATCAGAATGGAATATCAATAAATGATGTAATTTAAATCTAAAACGTAGTATAGGTTTCATCCTTATGCTAATGTAGCTTATATATAGTCTTAAGAGTTTATATTTGAGATTTAAAATGAAGAAAGGAAAATTTTCAGGAAAGCATATTAATTTCAGCCAATATAAAGTTAAGCTTTAGTAAATCATATCTGAGGGAGCGTTTTCGGATATTTACCTTACTAATGATGGATTGTTTATTGCCAAGTCTATTTTGCTTAAAGATAAGTTCCTCTAGTCTTATGAAAAGGAGATTAAGATACTTGTAAGTTTGCTTTATCATTAGAGAATGACGGGTAATAGTGAGCATGTGGTGAAGATGCATGATATGATTGAAGATGGTGAGTATGGGTTTATATTACTTGAAAACTGTCCAAGTAAGTTTAAGATAATTAGCTTTAATAGAGGGGAGTGTTATGAATCTGCTTAATTAAGGGCCTTTCAACCAATAACAGATCGAGAAGATATTTACTGACCTTCTCAAGGCTTTGGTATTCCTTCATTAAGTTCCAATCATTCATCGCGATATTAAGCCTGAAAACCTCTTGCTGAGTAGAGATGGAACCTTCAAACTCTGCGATTTTGGATCTGCTACTTAATAGATTATCCATGAGATCACTTCTCAAAATCGACCTCAGATAGAGGAAGATATACTCTAGAATACCACTCCTAATTTTAGAGCTCCAGAGTAGCTTGATCTATGGAGTAATTAGCCGATAACAGAAAAGATAGATATTTGAGCAGCAGGAATTTTTCTCTACCTGATAGTTTATGGTGAACATCCCTTTGGTGAAAATGAAAAATTGAATTAGATAAGTGGGAAGTATAAGAAGCAAGGCTAAGCAAGTAATTGCTAGTTTATCGATATTATCTTACCGTTAGTGTTTAGTGTCAACCCCTAAGATCGACCTAGTGCTTAAGAGTTACTCAGCATAGTGAATAAATCAGGAAGCACTCCTTTTTATCCTTCTGTTCCAGTCTAATTAGAGAGCTCTGCCCAAAGCTAGTAAAACTTTAGCAAGGAAGTAAAATAAAAAAGGGTTGTAAAGCAAAGGGAGGAAGAAGAGAAATCTGAACTAGATAGAGTTTAAGTGACTCCTTACTTCTAAGTAAACATTACGCTACCTGATTCGTTCTATAGCTTCAAATCGATAATAGACGCTGTAACATGAAAAGGGTCAACTAAAAGCTGGGTGAAAGCTGCTACAGAAGATTATGATGAAGAGCCAAAAGCGAAATACATAGGAAAACTGATAACAAAGGCGCAACAGAAAACGTTTAAGATACCTAAGTTCTATAAAGCTATAAAAGGTAGACTCTTAAATAAGACAAAGATATGCTTAAAAGCCTTGATTGTGATGCATCAATACATATACAAGAACTAAATCATTATCTTACAATTCTAGCCTTCTCCTTTAAAAATCCTACAAGAGACTTAAATTTACTGGGAAAATGCTTAGATACTAGGCAGCTAAAGAGATCCAGATCGAAATAGATATTTTACAGGATTAATCCTGGAATATTGCAGAACATTATAGCATAAACTATTAATAATGGATAGATACTAGAACACATTGGAGTCAAACTATTGTCTTAACCCTTTTTTTACCAATCCTAGATAGTAATCGATACCCTTCAAAAAGAGTCTCTTTGAGGATATTTTCGCTCATTGGAGAAAATTGGTTATTCTTGTTGAAGGTATTGGGAAGACTCAATAACTATAGAACATAAGAATTCATTTGGCTATCACTGTTTGCAATGAAATATACGATATATTGAGATTCACTACCTTCTTGCTTAAAGCTCAGATTTACGCCTAGATATATTAAATTGAATACATGGTAGAAGAGATCGATTTCCAGTAAAGCTTCGAGCAGTTCTAAGAACTTTTTAAGCTTTCTTTGATAATCTTTAAGAAGATGAAGAATGTCCAGATTCTCCCTGATATTTCTCCAGAAATACCATTAATAATCTAGAAAATCCTTCAAAAAGCTAATAAAAAGCTATACAGAGGAAACTAGAACTAAGCCTCTAAGGCTAGAAAAGTAGAAATAAGCTAACTATTGAACTACTAGAAGGATATAGGAGGGTTGTCTCTACCTCTAAGCTATACAACTAACTGCTTTAATGAGGAGTTCACGCTAAATTTAGACACTCCTTAGATATCTGAGGATGAGGAGGAAAAAGAAAGTATAAAAGTATTAAGTGAAGCTAAGAAGGAAGCTAAGTAAGAGATTGCTAGATAAGGGGAAATTAGAAGTTGTTAAAATGATTATGGAAGTCAAAAGTTCGAGTCTATTAGTCTCCCTTAAGACAGAGGAAATGGTTAATAGATTAAAGAATTTGACCTACTGGAACTTAACGCAACTTAAGATCAAAGCTAGCACCCTGCATAGTATACTACTAATCAAAACTAACTGCACATCTAATGCCAATAAGACTTACTATCTTCATGAACATGGCAGAATTAATAGAATCCAGAAACTAAAGTTGAGCCTTAGATGTAGAAAAAGGTAGAGAACTAAAACTAGAATCATTAAGATTTGCTATCTTGGAATCCATTCCCTAATAATAACTAGCAGAATATCCAGTAATTTGCATTGTAGTAGCCTTAAAATGAGCAATAGCTATAGAAGCAGGAGCATTAAAAGTAGTCATGTATAGATTTCAATACACCGTAGTAAAACTAATAGCCATAGTAAAATATTGAGTTCTAGAACTAATTAAACAAAACTGAAGACTATAAGTAGATAAGCTTTCAGTAGTAGTAGAACGATCTTATCAACTATCAAAAGGCTTTTGTTTCTTACCCCTAAAAAAATTAAGGTATTGAGGAATCTTTATAGGTGATTTAAACTTAACCTGCTAAGAAACCAGAACAAAACTAGTAGATAGTATAGTTGCTGTCGTTTGATTCAACAAATCAGAATTAGCAGTAAACTGTGCAGAGAAGAGAGAGCTAGACTCAGGCAATATAAGCATAATCATAATAGGCATAACTATTGATATAATTGGAATAAAGTAAGCAATAACCAAGCTAAGTTCCTTAATAAGGTCCAAACTTAACTTAGCAAATGGCTAATCAAGCAAATGCTTCTAGTAATTAAGTGCCTTTATAAAAGCCATAACATCAAGTAAACTTAATTTAATTCGAAAGCAGCAATATCTAGAAGTAGATACCATTCAACTAATAAGAAAACTAGCCATAAATGCTAAACTAGATGTAGATTCAAAATCCTCAGTTTTAACCATAGCAAAACTAGCCAAATAACATCCCATAGTCTCCTCATAATCGTTAATAAGTATAATTATAGTAAGTCCAACAAATGCAAAACTAGAAGACAGAGTAGATCAATAAACTTTAGGATTAAAATTAGCAATAATAGCTCAACCTTGTATCTATACCATTAAATTACTAGAAAATTGATCAAAAAGCATTTCTACCATAATAGCCAATTTAATAATAGCAAATAATGAACCTCTAGAACCAGATGTTATGGAAGATAGCTCAGGAAACACCTTAAATTAATTTTACAGATTTGAAGTTGGAAGAGAAAATTGGAGAAGGAGTTTCGAGTGTTGTCTACAAAGGGAAGTATAGAAATGCATTAGTTGCCATCAAGGTTTTAAAGTAGAATTCATAACCTAATGTATTAAACTAAACAAACTTCTAAAAAGAGTTTTGAAGGGAGGTTGAAACTCTGACAAAATTGAGCCATCAAAATTTAGTGCTTTTTATGGGTGCATGGTAAGCTTTTATTACATAGCTTTGGTAATTAGCCTTGTATTGTCACAGAGTTCTGCAAAGGGAGGAACTTATTTGAGATACTGCATTAGAGAAAGTATACTCAAATATCTTGGGAGCAAAGAATAAAGATCGTTACTGATATAGCTAGTGCAATGAACTATCTCCACAGTAGTTAACCTCCTATAATACACCGTGATTTGAAATCCCTAAAGTAAACATTATCAATACAGCTTGCTATTAGCTGAGGAAATCAAAAATACTACAGATCCTATCTGCATAAAAGTGACAGACTTCGGCCTTGCTAGGAGCTATAATGATAACGAATTTATGACTCAAGGAGCTGGAACCTAAGTAAGTTTTTTAAACTTCAGCACTGGATGGCACCTGAAATTCTAAAAGCAAAACAGTATTCTCTTAAAGCTGACGTTTATTCTTTTGCTATTGTACTGTACGAGATACTAGCAAGAACTATCCCTTTTATAGAGATATCAAATAAATCTTAATTCGAGTTCATTAATTCGTAAGCTTTAACTTCAGCATTATATAAGGGAAGAGACCTGATATATCCAAAATACCTAAGTAATGTCCTGAATTCCTGAAAACTACTATGCAGCTTTGCTGGGATCCTGATCCCGATAGAAGACCTACTTTCTTTTAGATTCTCGAATTTTTGGAAAAGAAGACTTTAGAATACTATAGTTAGGCAGGTTAGTAGCAAATTTAAAATTAAAGTGGTTAATAATTTTTATTATTTTGTCCTTAAAGTAAATGAATCTATGTATGAAGAAATGCCTTAAATAATTAATATAACATTCCAATCAACTGCTTTTCTGCACTCCGTTTGAACTTTCTCCCTATCTCTCCTAGATCTATCCTCCCTATTCTTGTTCTTCTGGTCTTGGGGATTTATCCTTTCTATCCACTTGTCTTAGCGAAACCTTTATTTTGAATTTTTCGAACTGAGGGTTGTTTTCTACGTCTACTTTTTACAATCTCTACTAAAGGGATCGGAATGTAGGTCTTATTCTTGGATCTGTTTCTAAACAATCATGAATTATCTTTTTTAATTCCATGGGTATATTTGAAGGTATATCAGGCGGATGCTTGAAGAACAGCCTTTTATAAATCATTCCTACAGTCATATTCTTTCATACTCCTTCTTCACTTAAAAGTTCAGTTAGAATGCAACCAAATGCTCAGATATCATTACTCTACTGAGGCTCATTGTTTTCTAAAAGCTCTGGAGCGGTATAAAATAGATTGCTTGTGATTGGTGACCCAGTCTCTTCCTTATTTTCACTCAAAGTATCTTTATTTTACAAGTAGCAGATCTTAATTTACTCAGCTGAATTCACAACAATGTTCTAAGGCTTTAATCTCCCGTGAACTAAACTCATATTCTAATAGCTATGGAGACATGCCATTGCTTCAGTAATCTATGTAGCAAGCTCTATTTTTTGCTGCATGGTAATGGAATAATTTTTATAGAACTACTGAATATCCTTTTGGTCCATATACTCAGTCACTATTATCGGTATTTTGTCGATGCTAAGACCTTTTATTTGCAAGAAGTAATTAGGATGCTGTTCAATTATCTTCTGAACTCTCTCTAGGTCTTACAGAAACTCTAGAAGTCTTAATTCATAATTAGCCACTTTAGTATAATCAATCCATCTGACTCTAATAGCTACAGGTATGTTCTTATAGAATCCCTAGAAAGTAGTTCAATGTTCGCTCTATCCTAAGACTTAGTCAAATACAAGTTCAGAGTAGTTGATTATTTCTAGATTACATCTCGTGTTTAGCTATTACATTTGCTACTGAACTAAGAAATGCTAAGACGCTGGACATTCTTTAAAATTACTGAAAACTTGGGTCTAACTAGCAGTAAATTCTTCTTCAAGTGGTCGTTTGACAAGACAATGACAATTTCCCATTAATATATATTAAGAAAATTCAATTCATTTGAAATGAAGCTAAGAATTATAGCCTTTATAATACGTGGTTAAAATTGACTAACATTGATATATAGCATCTCAGCTTATTTTTATATCTTTAACTGTTTAATTTTTTATAAGACTGTTTTACTGTTCACTTTGTCTTTCGCTTTTTTGTCATGATGATATCTTAACTTCTTATGATATGCTAAATCTAGCTTTACACTATGACTTTTTCGTCTCTCTCCGGCCCTAATTTTACCTTCTAATCATAATTTATCTTCTCTAACCTAGAAATCAAAAATAACTACACACCTTAATACTTCCCATCCTTCTTGAACAATCTTCCCTTAATCTTAATCTTCATCTTCAGCATCACTATCCATTTCTCTTTAAGTACTAGCAACTTATTATTAAATACCTTTGCTATTGAAATTCTACAGAGTAATAGAGATGCTAGTAAGTAATTACTAGTGATTAATACATCTTTTCAAACTTTCACCTAATACAATATTGAAGATACTCTTTATATGTATCTAATAACATTTACTAACTGTATTTTATACCATTATATGATTAAACCCTTATGCACCTTTAGATTGTATGATGCTGAATGGTGTAAAAGGAGGGAAGAATAGTTATAATGATGAGTGAAAACGATAAATAATTTCCTTTGCTAAATATCTAGTTTGGCTAGTAGATATAACAGATGTATGAATATGATTGGAAGTATGTCTTTGCTTATTTAATCAGTATGTTATTAACTGGATTTTAAGATTGTAAATGAAAGATTGACCAAGAATTTGCAAGATCTATGGTATATTTTCGTATGGCGACTAATTGATCTTAGACTGTTTAGCACTTAATGCTTATAACCATTAGACTCAATTTTTATTCTATTGAACGCTATTACTTTGATTATATTCTTTAACAGTCAACTTTTTAAATTCTATCAAACGCTACGAGTCATCATCACTCAGTTATCCTTTCATTTCAAAACAGATCTAAATACAATCCTCAGCCATCAATCACTTTCACTACCCTAAGAGCAAAGAGATTTCTTTTCAGTTTCAAAGGCAAATGATTTAAACTTTCTAGCTTTTAGCGGGATTTTTCTTAGCACGTTTAAATAATTTCAATAGCGTTTTGGATTATAAATGAGGATGATAGAATAAAATTAAATATTTGAACAGGTTTAAACATTATAATGGCGCTAAAGTAAGCATCAAGAGTATTGGAGGAACATTAAGATCCTTCTGCGTTTTTAAGCGCGATCAACTAGTACGTTACTACCAACACTTTGAAGAACACTAAACAGATTTTAGATTTCCTTGAGAAGATATGCAAACTATAGTAGATGGAGAAGTAAGGATAGTGGAAGTTTTCGTATGTTGAAGCTAATTTCTAGCTATTGAATGCTATGTATGAATCTGTGGTTAGAAGGGAAAAAGGTAACTATATGTCCCAGATCCTAGCGCTCACTAACAATGCTATGTTAAAGCTGCAGGAGAGTAAATACTGAACCTAGTGTATCATTCTTGGATCGAAGCTTTGCTTAAATATGTTCGATTAGCAAATTCCTGACTAGCATAATTTGTAGAATTTAGATAAAGATCAGATGATGATGTTGAGTACTATCCTTGTTGTAAAATGTGCTTCACTGGTTGAGGTTCAAACGTAAGAGTATTTGTAAGAAGCTCTGAAGATAATTCAAACGACTGGCCATGTAATACTATAGATAGTTATGCAGATATAAGGGATTACGAAGAAGGACAAAGACTAGCTACATAAGCATGCATAAAACTACTTCAAGTTGCAGTATAAAATCGCATAGAAATATGAAAGTCCTTAGCTAAGTAATAACAACATTCTAACTTGTCTTTAGCTTTACAGAAATGCACTGCAATTCTGCAGTTAATATAACATTTATAAAAACGAAGACATTCTAGTGTACTCTAGTTAAGTGTGCAGAAAGGTTCTTGTTATAGTCTCTAAGTAAAGTGAAGAATAGTAACAGTAGATTTATAAACTGATGATTGAATTTACAGAATGGATGATAGAGCTAGCTAAAAGTTAGAATTCAGAGGAGAAGCTTTAAAAGAATATTCACTTCAATATACTGGTAGAGGTTTGCTATACGTCTCTTTATAAATCTAGCTAATCAAATGAAGCAGATAGAATACTGAACGAGTACATGCTATGGTAAGGTAACTCCATGGGTTGTATAAAGAACATTAGAATTGCAAGGTTGCTATTAGATAAGTATGTCTTTGAGATAGTAAATTAATGAAGCTCCAATATATTGACCAATCAGACCTATTAGATACAAACTCTTTAAGGAGTATAATTGAACCTAGAAAACTTGTTTCAGTTTTTGAGCAAAACGAAAGCTTCTTCATCGGATGATATAGAAGTGATGAAAGTAGAAAGCGAGAAGATATTAATTCACTTCAACATGCTAATAAAACTGTCCTATGATCACTTAAAGCCTGAGAAGATTAGCGAATCAAGTTAGAGTCTAGATTTAGTGTACCTAAATCAGTTCGTAGGTGTGCTAAAATATTACTAGTAGCTTGTTTCATTAAGGCAAAAAAGCTAGCCTTCATTAAAATCTTAGAGTGATATTCCTATACTAGAGAACGCAAGCAGACAGATATCAATAATCTATACCTATGCTTGTATTAGCAATCTCCTACATTATAAGCTAACTAAGGAAGACCAGTATTTCTAAAAAGCTCAGGCGTATTATTAAAACGTTTTTAAAGTAACAAACTGGTAAAAGGATGTTCTAAGCCTTAAGCGTTGCTATAACATTTGTGTGGTATTCAAAGACTTAGAGCAATAATGCATTAAGCTTATTTTTTCAGCCTTGGAGAGTATCTTAACTTTGGATGTCGTTATCACTGATATACCATTCTAGTTCTTCACTTTGCTTTACTAGGCAAATGCGAGTTAACTGAGATACTTCGAGATGGCCAAGAAAACGATTCTTCAGGTTATATGCAAGTACATCTAACAAGACAGTAATTAAGACTCTGATGATTATCTATTGAAAGTGTTCAGAATATACACTGATTTTCGTGTGCTGCAAGCTAATATGCTAATAGGAAAAAACACAGTAAACGAACTCTAAGATGGAAGCGATAACTCGATCATCCATATTTTACCGCTTATCTATTGCGAGTCAGAAAACAGAGTAAAGATATCTCATTAGCTAGTAGACTTAATATTTGAGTCTGAGATTTCAAACTACAAGAGGCAGATGTAAAATTATGTCTATAACCTAAGTAAAAATAGTAAAGACAATAAGGATGTCGTAGTAATATAGAGGACTATAGCATTCATCGCTTAGTAGATACAGTTTTTATGTAAGAACTTCGTTCAGTTTTACGAAAAGCTCAGTGAGTAAGACAAAATAATTAGGATAATGACCTGCTATGTTGAAGTGGTTTGCTAGTTCTCAGATCATTTTTAGTAAGAATGACTTTTGTAAGAAATCAATGAGAAATAGCAGGTAACAGGTAAAGACTCGCAGATGTTGGTAGAGTAGACGAAAACAATAGATAAGGCTTCTTACTATCTAAGCTAGAATCTGCATAACTTCATAAGGCTAAAGTTTAGGAAACCTATCTTTTGGTATTCTTTAATTAAGCTAGAAGAAATCAGGGAGTTAAACTTCACATAGGCTATTACAAAAAGACCTGATAAAGTAAACGGTTACGTTAACTTCGTGCATATAATGAAGCAGATTCTAAGCATAGAAAAGAGAAGAGTCTACGAGTTGCTATAGATAGAGTCATCTGCTGAAATATCAGATTTTTGTTGGATGAAAAACTGGAAAAAAGTTCAAGAGGAAATAGATTTCTTGATGAGTAAACTGAGATAGAAAAATGCCAAAAGTCTGAATATAAACGAAGTAAATGAGGTTATAAAAGAAGGAATATTAATAAGCGAGATTCTAGAGTCATTAGATCTTGATTACCTACTTCTCAACTGTTTAATACTACTTTTGATATGTATAAAGATAAATCGAAGCTTATAAAATGAAGCTGTTGAGTAGATAGTCTAATTAAAGCTAGCAATTGCCTATTACAAAATAGGAGAGGAGAGTACAGCTAAGTCCTTGTTTGAAATGGCACAAGGCAGTTAATAAAGTTGTTAAGCTACATAGTCTACTACTGGTCTTGATTAATAGTAGATATGAATTAAAATCTACACGCTTGAGCTATAAGTTTATTTCAGTTAGTTCAAAGAAGCAGAAAATCTTTTAAGCTAGATTAAGGTTTAGTAAAACATGAAGGGATATGAAATGGTAGAAACAAAACTGAACCTACTTAGAAGCTCTCTTCATCTACACTAGAATGACTTATCAAAAGCATTGGACTATATCATATCAGCGAAAAAATCTATATACAGGTTCTAAGAGTAAAATGAATAGAAGCAGAACTAGTAGCAGATCATCTTTCAGCTCCATCACAGTGCTATATTACTTCAAACAAAGGAAATCTATTCAGACGCCTATTTTAAATAGGTTGGAGTTCCAAGTACTAACTTCATCAGGTAGAAATAAAACATAGACATACTAATTTAAAGCTTCAATATATATAAGAAGTAAGGTTTAGCTCATGAATCAGTCAGTTTTCTAAATAAAGTGATACAGATGAGTGGTGTCATTTGCTATATACCGTATGTAGTATAAGGATGGAATAACATAATCGAGATGTATGAATGCAAATCACATAAAGATGACAAGTAGCTAGTATATACGCAATGCTAACATCCTGATATATCGAATTAAGAGCTACACTAGTTAATAACTTTGAGCGTTTTACCTTTTATATAGCTTTACGAGCAGCTACTTGACTATGAGCTTGAGAACAAGTTACATGTCAAAGACTAGCAATAAAGTGATTCATTATTTGCAAAGGAAAGTATTTAGTAGCTTCTTTTTGTGTACATAAATCAGTATAACACAGTCAGGACTTTAATGCACTTGACGAAGATAAATCCAATCATAAAACATCCAGTAATGCAATTTTTCTAGGCTCACAACTAAAATTTTGAGTTAACAGCTGAATACTAACTACTAGAATGGAAGTTCATTTAGAAGGAGAATATAGGATGTGGAGATGTGGATGTATTGAAAGAAAAAATAAGCAAAGTGAGTAAATGCAACTGCTTTGTGTAGATCAGTAAGAAGTGTACTCACAACATTCATTATTAGCTTAAAGAGATGATATGCAACATGATAGTTAAGTATGCAAGCGTATTTCTAAACTTATCATAAAGCTTAGAGAAGAGGTAGTATGCTATTTAACTACTTCTGACTCATATTTCGTTCCTTTAAAAAAACTGTAGCAAATAGGATCTTAAAGTAGTCTACATTTTGCTAAGTAAATATATCCACCTTGACTCAAAAACCACGTAGGATTATCAGAATTAAGTAACTCTGCTCAAATGCTTCTACCTCATTAAAAGTCTTGGAATTCCTTTCTACGAAAGTTTAATCAAATTGCATGGAGAAATGAATAACTTAACAGATACGTTTGACTAATTTTTGGAGGCATTAAATCATCTACCAAACGAGTGAAATCTCTCATGTGTTTAGTACTACGAAGGTGAGTTCATACTGTGTAAAATAGACTTGAAGGATCTTTCTAAATCTATCTATATCGATCTTTAGTGCTAATGCTTGGATAAATATACTTAAACTCCAGAACTACTGAGTAACTTCTTTAAACTTATGGACCAATGTCATGAGACACTTAACAAGAGTGAATTCACATAAGACCAAACTAAATGGTGGGCCACTAGAAAGAAACTAGATTCGGATCTGGAAACCTGACTGTTTTAGCTTGAGCAGTTCCTTGGATATGGAGTTCTAGCTCTATTGGGATCTTACCAAACAAGCATCGAAATTGAATGCAAAGCTTAAGGGTTGAAAAAATGTTAAGTATGTTGAGCTGGAGGAGAGCTGTTTGAGAATGTCTTTCAATACTCTTTCGTCGATGGCTAGGAAATGCTTAAGAAGTTCCTATAGTAAAGGAATCTATCACATGCATAGGACAGTATTTTCAAGCAATATTATAAGCTTAAAAAAGATCTCTACACCAAACAAGATCAGTATTTGAAGTTCGTTAAGTAGAGAAATCCTACTATTCTAATAGTGGATGGAGAACTCCAGCACATTCCATGGGAATAACTTCCTATACTTCAACAAGCTGAACAATAGATCTCCAGACTACCTGCATTCCATTTTATCTTCCCTAGATTATTCTAAAATTTCTAAGGCTAAATTATAAAGGAAAACGTTAAGCAGAGGACAAATCTAGACTCTTGCTATTATATAGTAAATCCATAAGGCGACTTGAAAGAAACATAGCAGAAACTTATGAAGTTCATCAATAAGAATTTCAAAAAGTGCTGAACTGGAGTTATGGGAGAACAGCCAAATTCCGAGGAATTTATAGAGGCATTAAAAAATAAGTAGGTAATATTGTATTGCGGTCACGGAACGGGGGAGTAGTATTTAAAGAGCGCTATATAGTTTGAAGGATCAAAGTAGAATCAGGAAGAAATGATATTGAATATAAACTCAACAATCTTGTTATTTGGATGTTCATCAGGACTATTAAAGCAAATAGGAGAATACACACACGATGGAGCAGTAATCACATATTTAAAGCATGGTTCCCCTAATATTTTATGTAATTTATGGGATGTCACTGATAAAGACATGGACAGATTTACTCTCAAGTTCATAGAAGATTTCAGGGAAACAGGAAACATAACAGATTCTGTAAGAAAAAGTCGTTCAGCATGCACTCTCAAAAATTTGATAGGAAACGCCCCCGTAGTATACGGAATTCCTAAGCTACTGTGAGATATAAATTAGATCATTTATTTATGTTAATATTCCCCTAATTTATTCTCTTATCAAATCACTTCTAAAACTTAGTTCTTTCTTCTAACTTTTAAACAAAAAGGTAGCAAAAAATCATCACAATGGAAAGCAATAAAAGAACTCATTAGTTCTATATACAGTCGAAGTGAAACGGTCATGTAGGGCAATCTAAATTGAAAGCAGACGAAGTGAGTTTAAAGAATAGAAATATTGAAAGTGAAGAGTGAAAGGTAAGTAGTATAATATAAATACCTTTATATATAGATAATACTCAATATCTTAAGATAGAAACTAATTAAAAAGACAAAATCTATATGTTTGTCTATTAAGATTGCTTGCAAACTATTTTGTAAGGAAATGCTGAAAAAAGATCTACATTTCAGTATGAAAAAAATTAATAAGGCAATGAGCTTAAGTAAAATTAGCCAGTATTTAATAGTGAAGACATGAAGTTTAAATAAGACTTTGCATTAAGATTTGATACATTAAAGGTAATGCGATAGATATAGATAATTTTGATATAGGATATCTACCTAAATAAAAATCCGAGTATAGCAGCTTTTTTATAAGTAGGAGGAAAAAGGAATAGAAAGTACTGGTATGAGAGAAAGCTCTTAGCTTTAAGTAAGACGCTGCTTTTAATATTAGTACAACTAAATAAATAAGCTCAGCATAATATCTAGTATTAATAAACAGAATGACGAACTTTTCTCTTCATACACTTGTAAATTCAGTAATTCATTCTCTCACTTTTTTTACAATTTTCAGATCTCCCATCATATCGAAAATTAATGACATTAAACCACTATAAAATAATGCTAGTCATATTTAACCACATTTCATGCAACGACAGCCTTCTTATCAAATAGCCATTCTATATACTTTCATACTTATCTTTAGTACTAGAAGGAGATCGGAAAATATAAACCCAGTCACTCGCTTCAGGTAGATAATATCTAAAAAGCATAAACGAATGTTCAGTTAACTGGTATGTAAATATTTAGCAAAAAAGGGCTTGTTAAACAGACAGCTTCTATTTAAATATTAAGTGAAAAATAAAAATTTCCAGTTATTAATGACTTAATACCAAGTTACAACTCCCTAATTTATGATCTACTAAACCCACAAAACTATCCTATCATCACCACTGCGTTCTACCATCAAAGCTTGTAGTTTAGAAGAGTCCATGAAATCAGGCAGGGATGAGAAATTCATGCGCCTTTTGGCGGTTAAAGCTAATGCAAATAGTTAGTTCAGCTTACATCGGAAAGCTGCTGTTGATAAGTTTATCAAGAAGAATAAGGAGTAAATCAACTTCTACCATCAGTGCTTTGAAGGAGAAAAGTAGAGAAAGAAGGCTAATAAGGGAGAATCTAATTTAAGGAAAATAAGCATGCTTTTCATGCCGAAAATTGTCAATGAACTACAAGCTCAATAATAGTAATAGCAAGAGTTAGAACTGAAGAAAAGTAAGAGTCAAATCTCAATAGAAAATGAATAATAAGATGATTTGCTAGAAAAAATCAGTTTGAGCTCTAATGAGTTCGAAAAGACGCTTTTTTCTAAATACTAGTAATGCTTTTAGAACGAATAGAAGAAGAAAAACTAATTGGATAGATGTTTAAGCATGAATAGCCTAAAAATTCCCTAAAATTTGAATTTAATCTCTCAACATGAAAAGTAAGTGAAAAGCAGGATAAAGCTTTTTAAGAAATTAAAACCTATCAAATCTCATTTTTTTTAAACAGATAAGCTTTCGTCAGAACCTAGTAAAGATGAATCTTGACAGACTTAAATTGGCAAAGAAAACTTAATGAAATAAGTTAGTTGGAATAGTGATGAAATTGGTAGTGTTAAATTAAGTCAGTAAAAAGGGATGGCAAAGGTGAAAAAATGCTTAAGTTCGCAAGATTTGAGCTGCCAATCAAATTAATAGCTAATTAACTCAAACTTCATTGATAATTTAGCCGCAACATGTAAAGGAGTAATGAAAAGCAACTAGAAAATTATTAAACAAGCAAGAAAGAAAATGAAAGTAGTGAAAAAGAAATACTTACAGGTAGATAGGGAACTTAAGTTTATTAAAAGAGGAGTAAAAATATTAGACACGCTAAGCCCAAAGAAACTTTATAATATATTAAATACCAGCACCTTGAAAATTCTTCCTGCTTAGCACCAGCAAAACAACTATAAGTAAATACTAGACAACTATAGAAAATATCTGATTACCAAAATATATACAGGACCAGAGGAATGATAGTCTTAGACATACAAATTACGTTATTTTTAAACTAATATATCACATTGAAAATACAAAGTGCATAGCTTATTTTACTTCTTTGACTTATTATAACAGAGTATTCATATAAACTATTTGCCTCTTTAGCCATCATAAACTACTATACCATAGTAGATTGAATTAACGCTACCATTATATTTGCTTAAACTACTTAAGATTTAATTTAAGAGTATCTTATGATTCTTAAAAGGTTCTATTTATTGGAAAGTAATACTTAATATTAAATAGTTCTATATTAAGCATAGTAATATCATAGTAATTTCTATATTTACTTGCTTTTCTTGGGTTTCTTTTTTTAAACTATCGTGATGATTTACTTCAATTACACTTTTCTATATATACTAACTTTGACTTCTAAGTTATAAAATAAGACTTTTTAATGTATTATCAGAAAGAAGGCAAATGTTGGTTTTTATCTTATCTTCTATTTATTTATGAATCATTTAAATATCAAATAAGACATAAAAGTTACATAAAGCTTTTGTTTTTCTTTTTCTTAGAAGCTGACTTATTTAGCTTAGCTTCAATTGCTTGTCTTCTAGCTAACTCTTCAGGAGTTTCTTCATAGTCAATCTGAATAGGAATCACTGGTTTCTTAACTGCGTTTGGATTTGATTTCTTTCCTTTCTCCACCTGCTTTTACTATTCCTTTTCAACTTATTTTCTCTTCTTGCTTTTCTCTCTTTCTTTCTTTTCTTGCTCAATCTCTTCTTTAAGTTCTAAATGTAAAAAGATACTTCTATGATGTTCAGCTTCTACCTCTGAGCACAATAGAGACAACTCACTGCTTTAGTTCACGTAAATTTCCGATTTAACCTGCATCATTAAATACCTGATTTCTAACTGACTACTTCAAATCGCTTATCCTTTCATCGTACTTTCTGAACTACACTTAATTAACCTGTAAAAGATTTTCTAAGCCTTCTATATGCTTCTTTAGCTTCTAGATCCTATTTTCCTATATTTAGTGTGCTATGAACTAAGGCTTGAATAGGTATTCTGATAAGAAGCTGCTACTTTCTTGGATTTACTTCAGATTGAATGTTCATTTCAGATCGTAGAGCCCTTAAAGCTTGGAAATAACTGTGAATTTATTTTCCGCCTATATAATGAGTCTTTACTTGTTCGAACTCATACACAGCATCAGGTGTGCTTTAATAAATCATCTAGTGAATGAGTCTAAACAGCTCTCCTGGAATAGAAAACTGAACACCAGGTAAGAATAATTCAGCTTCTTACGTAGCTTGATCTTAATCAGCCATGCATACCCATACCTATGATAAGTTACTAACAGTAACGACATAAATTAGCTCTTACTCATTGGCACATCCTCGAATCAGAATTTAACTACTAGGTACTTGTCACCAATTACTCTGCTCGTAGAGTTATAAGTACTTCAAATTTTCTTTCTGGAACAGTTTAAAATCTTGCTGCATTACTTTTTAGTAGCTAAAATTTGAATTTGAATAGACGAATTCAAATACATTAAACCATATCACTATTTAACTTATTTTAGTAGTTTCACTTATTATATAGACTCTTTTCTTGATAGCTAATTTTAAATCATAGCTATGCTCTGCATAATTTACTTCATATAGCTTGATCATTTTATTGCTTGAAGTTGAAAGACTATATATATATAGGTTTTTCTATTGATATACTTGCTCTACTTGCTGTTCCTTTCTGTGCTTGAAGATAACTATATAATCCTAGTTTTGATATTATAATTATAAAACTACTTGAATAATACTCAGCCATGAAAACCCAACCCACTACCCTATTATTTACCTTGCTTTTGAATCTTTAATTCTATTTCTATTGATCAATGTTCTTTAAATATCCACTTCAGTGCTTTCCTTCAAAATACCTATACGATTTATGCTGCTAATTTCAATCTTTCCTCTATTTCACCACTCACTTCTTACGTCTGCAAATATAATTTCCCTCAGTTTACTATTAGCATGCACTTTATCCGCAAAAATCCTTCATTTTAAGCTCATTCACTCACTTTCTTCCTTCCCAGTTTTCCATATTAATTTTTCTAAAATCCCCTAGTCCCTTCTAGCAGACTTTAGATTGAGCAAACCTTTTACCAATAGAAAAAATAAAATAATAAACCCTCTTTATATATCATATTATAGAAGATAAAGAGATAGTACGATTACAAGTCTAGAAGTATCTTTAGTATATTAATCTACTTTAGAATTCTAATATTTCCATTATGCTATCAGCATGATAACCCTAGTAATACTATGGATCGTATGACATTATACTAATATAACCCAATTTTTGCTTTGTAACTTGGACTATTTATCCTTATACTTATGATAGAGCTTCTGTAGTTTTATGCAGTTTATACTAAAAGTACTTATATCTATTATGAAATGTTTGGCTACTGTTCTAAGTTATAATCTAGATAGTACTAGAGTTACAATCACTGCCTTATATTATGCTCATATGTATACTGCAGTTAGCTATTTCTCTACTTAATACTAGATTCTAAGCAAGTAGTTAAAGAAAGAATTGAGTATCTCTCTAACCTTTTTCATTAAACCCTCTATCTCCTAATAAGCTACTCATCCCTTCCTTAGCATAATCTTATTAGCATTGGTAATTAAAACTCTGATTAGTTTCCTTAAATCTTTATAAAGAACAGCAAATCTGAGAGTATCCATTAAACTAGTTTCTAATATAATAGATCAAATATTTCGTAAAATGAACTAGAATAATCCAAATATCATGCAAGAGTATTGCTAGAACCATACATAATCCATCCTTTAATTCTGTCAATTGGACAGAGTAGGGTTCTGCGATTTCTGTAACTGATAGCACGCTTAACACTAGAAGTAAGATCTAGCTGTAGCAAAGTAGTAAATGGTTGACTAAGCTAGATAGTACTAATATAGTAGATATCCTTAAATCTTAGACATAATTAATCAGTTGTAATAGAAGCTGGATGAGATTACAAGAAAGTAGCAGCAGTTTTAGCTTGAGGGAGAAAAAATGTTGGCATTCTTTACTCAAGAGATTAACAGGAAAATCTATTAAAGCTAGGAATAGAGCTAGTGGTTTTCAAATTAGCTACTGTCTAAACTCTAATTCCTACAAAAATTGAACTAAGCTACTACAAGCTAGCAGCATATAGTCTATAACCTCAATACTTTAATAAACGAGATAAAAACAGACTAAAATTAGCCTTAGTAGATAGATAATTAGATATATGTATACTCTAGATTTGATGCTTAGTAGTAGAGTATTAGGTAGTTACTGGATAGTATCTATTTCTAAATAAGCTATGAATAAAATAGAAACTACTAAGCATGGGAGCATAGGTCTTTCCAAGAACAGCAGTAATCTGTTAAGTTGAGCCATGATAATCAAAATCCTGCTAGTCTGAGTATGGATTAATAGGAGTAGTAAAAGCATCTGCCATAGACACCTATAATACCATCTTCGTAAAGTGGTGCTTAAAATAAAGCTGAATAAGAAAGAGAAAGAGCAGTATAATGGTACAAGGTAGGTCTAAAGCTAGTTTCTGAGAAGCCAAACAAAGTAGTAGTAGGTGATAAGCTGACCTTGAAATTGTAAGTTTTAAACATTCAGTGAAGTGACAGTTAAGGATAAGAATTTTAGCTTTAACTCATTTTTGAAATTCTGCTAAAATCCATAATGAACTTATACCATTAATTAGCAAGATAAGCAGTAAGTAGATCTGAGCATAAGAATCGATGAAAAATACTAACAATTGGAGTTTGTAGTCTGAGATCCAATTGACTAGAAAGAAATTTCTGAAAAATTGCAGATCAACACGTAAATTACAGAATCAGTCTAAAAGTAAATACATTAGTATCAATAATAAATATAGCCTAAGTAACAAGGTAATGAGTTAGACTAGATTCTGTTAGATAAGTAAGTAGACACTTATATCAATTTGTTTAAAAAAGAAATACTGCCTAATCTAAAAAATCAGGAGTAATCAGCATAGGAATTTTAAATCCGTCTAGTAAAAGTGATAAAATGCATTTTTATCTTAAAGAACGATATTAACTATCCGATAGACATAAAAAATGTATGCAGAAAGGTAGAGTATTATAAAGAAGAATTTATAGCTGCATAGAACTATATAAATGATATGGAAAAAGGCCCCGTATTTGATAATAGCTTGCAAAATGAATATATCTAACAGGATTTAGGGTAGTTAAACCATAAATAAGTAAAGAAGGCTCCTTAAAAATAGTACTAGTAGTAGGGAGGATAGGATAAAAATTAAAAAAATCAATAGCCATTAAAAAAAAATGAATTAAAGTTGACTCAATAAAATTAGTAAAACTAATAAATAAAAGCGATTTAAAAAAGCCCCTCTGGATTGCTGAAAAACGAACAAAAATACTTTATGCCAAAAAAATTTGATTAAGATAATGAAATTGTTAAAGAAAGATATTAGTATTAAAAACCTTAAAATCAGCAGTTAAAATTATAATAAAATGAGTAAAATAACAAAAATATTGCTCCGTAGTTGAACTAAAGACTCTAGAATTTAAATTAAAATAACCAACAAAAATATCCAAAAATTAGAAGAAAAATAATCGAAGAATCTGATAGTGACTGATGAGATTTTTAACTTTTACGTATAAATTTTTTTGAATTATATTACAATAATTTTTGTTACCTTGTCAATCTACCACTATTAAAAGTTTACTCATACAAAGTTTAAAATGGGGGAAATTAATGTCATGTTAAGCTTTGAAAGGAATTAATTCTGACTTACTCTTCTTTAGTTGCATCTTGCTTAGTAAATAAATCTGTAGCTTAGTCTCTTTTAAAACTCTATTGCATTTTCTCGTTTTCGGATGATTCATATTTAAGCTTCTCTTCGCTATGATTATATGTTCGCATACTTACCATTAGCTGGTAAAACATAAAAAAATGATCACTGAGAGTTCTAATCCTGAAGGTTCATAAA
The DNA here is from genome assembly GCA_946699065.1 of Loxodes magnus. NCBI lineage: Eukaryota > Ciliophora > Karyorelictea > Loxodida > Loxodidae > Loxodes > Loxodes magnus. The sequence continues at coordinate 303,308 of CAMPDV010000148.1, forward strand.
AATTGAAATTTACTTAAAGAAAGAAATTTAATTATTATCTAGCAATCAGAGTTAGAAGCACTAACTCAGAGTCTTGTATTATAGAAAGGGAATTTTATCTGTAAAACTCTATCTTATCAACTATCTTAACCTGCTCCCTTTTATAAAAGTACTTAGAGTTATATAAAGAAGAATAACGAACGAGATGTGGGAATTATATATACATTTGATTACTACTGGTGATGTAAATAGACACTTAAGAGTATTAGTTAGAATATGAATTTAATCGCTAAAAGTTAGAAATATGTTTTCATGCCTCACCTTTAAACAGCTCAGAAATCAGCTGATCCTCTTTATATAATTTAACTTTATGAGCTAACTTATCCATATCATATTATCCTACCATATCTAAGCAATTTAGCATTATTTACTGCTACTCCTAAGTTAACTAATGCTTTTATATGATTGCTAATGGAATTTTTCCTTCTTAAATCTAAATCTAATTAGGGCTAGGTACTTAGAAATTAAATTTAAGTTTCTCGCCTAAGCTTTACTCTTACCATTAGAAATCCCAGGAAAGGTCGTATTTCCCTGGATTTTCAGGAACTTTTAGATCTATAGGAATAAACATAAATTAGTTTCTTTCTAGTTAAAATATTTTCTACTCTTAGAAGTTTGTCAGATGGCTTTATTCGCTAATTAGTACTACACCTTCAGGCCATTTTAGCAAGCCACTATTCACTATCTTCCACTATAATTTAATTTACTGTCCTCCTTAAAGACTTTTTCCAATATATTCCATTTACTTAAACTCCGTAATTTATATCTAAGGCATTTAAATCACTTCTATGGCTTTAAGATATGTATCCAGTATCTTATTATTTTTTAGGTTTACTAGCTAAATTTAGAATTAAGTTTAGCCTATTTACTATGGGATCTCTAAAGAATAGTCAATATTAACTGTTTCTCCACTTTTTACTATCTTGTGCAAAACTTTCTATTAATAGTTTGAAACCTAAATACCAATTACATCTCCTTATAATTATATAAGACTCTTATTCTAGAAAAATCTAAATAGTCAGATTACATTTTGAGTTGTACTGTTGTATTCTTTGCAGCCATTGTAGCGTTTTTTGGAAGTTATGCATCTAAAATTTTAGCCTGAATAAACAATTACCTAGATATCAAGTTGATTGCATTCTGCTATGTACTTCTAGTACTTCTAGCTGCTCAACTCTCGTTGCAAGTCTTACAATTATTTAAGTTTTGGCTTCAAGGAGTCGTAACTTTGATTGTATATATTCAAAGCTACGATTCGGATTATATCCTCATCCTTTCCAATTTCTTTGATGTAATCATTAAGTTTCTATTTTATGTTCTTAATCGTTTAGTCCAAGCTTGTTTTAATATTTTCCTTCCTTTAGTTCTAATTACTACCTATGTTTATCTACTATAAGTCTTTCTTAAACTGCATTAACTTCTAGTCAAGCTCTTTACGAATACTTGTGATATTTTGATCGAAAAACTATTTCATAGCTTAGGTATATTAAACCTAATTAGTGCTCTAATTACCAGTATTTTGAACCTGGTTCGGTTATTGCTAAAGCCCTTTAATTTGAATTTCTTAACCTTGCTGAGGATTATTTATCTAGTTAGTTTATGGCTGCACAAAGCTTGTCTATTTCTAATCCTAAGGTACGTTGTAATCACTTTATTAGTACTAAAAACTTGGATTTGGAGTGTTGTATTAATTTATTTGCTAGGGTATAGCGCTAAAGTTCTATTATACCTATTACTAAGGTTAGAAATTCGAGGACTAGAATCCTGCATTCTGTCCTTAAAAGTTTTACAGTCCATTAAACTCATTAATCTTAGAGGTATTTTATTGCTATTACTATACTATTTAGATACCAGATTAGCTCTTATTGAAGTTATACTAGGCAGACTATGATTATGGCTGATTCTATATACCTTGCTACTGTTATATTGATTAACTTGCTTAAGGGATAAACAGATTTGATTGCATTGTATTGCTACTAAACGGTTGTGTATTAGCTTAATCTTTCTAGATCTGGAACATATTTTAACCTTACAACTGGGGTTTTGAATCCTGTTAAAATCCCTACTAATTAGACATCTAGGGGACATAAGTAGTATTCTGGGATTGGTTTACATCAAAGAGTCCTGGTTTCACGCTTACGATGTTGTTATATTAAGGATTTTAAACGTTTAACTAATTAACTATTTAAGGAATTTTCTGAGTTTATTGCGGAATGTTCTAGGCCTGAAGAGTAAATTAGCTCCCAGCTAAATAAGGGGTAAAATTATTCTAGGTTGATTGGTTCTAGTAGGTATACTAAGTATTCGGAATTCCAGCATTTTAGACTTCCTACTAATATCCTTATACATTTACTTGAGGGATCCTTTAAGTTGACTATGTTTACGATTAAATGCTATTAGGAACAATCTAAGAGAGCTAATAAATATACTATTGACTGTTCTATTAATTTTACGACTGTTAATTTTAAGGAATTTGATACGGCTCAGCAGTATTCGATGAGTAATTCAAATTACTTGCAGGAATCTAATAAGCCTAGTTATAATTCGCTTGAGGGTTATAATAGTTTTAGCTTTGCTAAAAAGGCTATTAGCTTTACGATTTATTCAAATTTAAAGGTTATTAATTCTACAATCCTGTGTTAGCAGGTTAGTTTTAGAAATCTGAGTTTAGTCCCTGTTAAGCCATCTTTATTAATAGTTTGATGATTCTAATACTGAAATAAATATTTTATAATGTAAGTTTATATGAACCAAATATTATTATCACTGATATAATTCTATTTATCTAGTTTTATCACTATTTGTATATCTCCTATCTTTATTTCCATCTCTTTCTACTCTGTCTTCTTAAGGTGATTATTTATATGCTTTTTTAGCGTTTATGGTTATATCTTAGTATTATGAAAATGGGACAGTTTAGTGGTGTTTTATTTTGTAGACCTGATTAAACAGTATAGTATATAGAGTGCTAGTAGTGGTATATGGTAAATAAACTAAGTGATGTGTGTAGTTAAGTCACTTCTAGTCTCTTCTGAGGTTGCTTAGAAGGTGTGATTATGGTAAATACAATGAATACATTCTATTAATGAAGGTCAACCCTGTTATCAGAATTTGCCTTTTACCTGCTTAAGTGTAGGTTATGTTAGTTACTAGATTTGTATTATAAATAATGGTTTAAAGGAAAAATAAGTGAAAGAGCTATATTTCTTAAGCTGTCAAGAGCTTAACAAATGATTAGAAAGTATCAATAGCTGAACTTTCTATCTCACATTATCTAAGTGATATTGATCATTCTCTCATCCTTACCTGCTTTTAGAATATAAGAGATTAGACTAGTAATGTTATCAGCACTAAGTCTACTTTCTATTTATGATTTGAATCATACAATTTTATAATATAATGTCAGGTCTAATATCTAATGGTATATTTATATTTACTCTAACTTAAGATTTACATCTGTAGCTTATTTTAATGCTATGACTACTAAGACTTATAACTAGCCTAGAACTCTCTTGCTATTATGAAGAGGAAATTTCTTCTGGCTAAGTTATTATATGAAACTAGGCAAGGATAGGCTTATTGAGATCTATTAGATCTTAAATTTAACTTCCTTCTTAGCCTACTAAGTTAGTTACTCTATATTAAGCTAATAGTATCAGGATTATAAGAACTGTTGTGTTCTAAGTTACTCTGTTATACACTTAAGTGCGTTTCTATTACTTAGACAACTTCTGATTCCTTATTATTAAGCACCAAATTCAAACGACTATCAACTTCCCCAAATCCCACATAGCTCTCCTTCAATTTTCTTTCCAGCCACCCTAACTAAAAGCCATAGCAAGAAGTAAAATTCTTCACTGTACTTATTCCCTGCTTCTTGCTTGAGGGTAGTTAGTTGAAGAGTTCCATTATAAATGTTGAACACAATATTTGCCTTAATTTCTAAGAACCATGTATTGAATAGCATTCTACCTAACAAGCTCTCCAGATTGACTGATACCCGCCTCTTTATAGGAGACTCAGTGGAGCAGTTTGTAACTAGCAAAAAGCCTTAAATTATATTAGTTTATGAAAAGCCCGGGACCTAAAGATCGATGGTGTTTGAAAACTTATACCCTAAGTACTAGAACCATGTCAGATGAGTACACAGCATTAATAGCAAAATTGACTAGCTAACTTATTGCCCTGAAATGCTTATCAACCTACACTAGGATAAGCTCATTCTCTCAAAAACTAAAGGAATACTAGACCAACCTATCACTGAGTGAGTGATAATGAGTTGTCTATATTTTAGCAGACAAATGCATATATTTAATAAGCAGAAGGCAGAAAAGACATGAACTAAGCATAATACAGAGACTTTGAAGGATAAGACTATCTTGATTTGTGGATATGGAGCTATTGGGCAAAATATCGCTAGGATAAGTAAGGCGTTTGATATGAAAGTGATTGGAGTGAAGAAAAACCTAAACTTGGGGGTGAAATATGCTGATGAAATATATCCTATTGATAAGTTAGCGACTGTTGCTTCTTAAGCGGATTTCTTCGTCAACTTACTTCCAATGACTCAGAGTACGTTTCAGATTATTGATAGAAAGATTCTAGACAAACTGTCAAAGCACTGTGTTTTCATCAACAGAGGTAGGAGTGAAACAGTGGACGAGAAGTATTTAACGAAAATTCTAGAATAAGGTCTTATCAAGGGAGCAGCGCTAGACGTATTTAGTACTGATCCTTTGAACGAAAAGAGCAAGCTATGGGAGCTAGATAATGTGGTAATTTCTCCAAGAAGCTAAGTCATCTACAATGACCTGTATAACGAAGCAGTGGACGTTTTCATTCGATGCTACTAAGAATTCAGATCAACAGGTAAGTTGTCAACTAATTTGGTGGACAGAGACTATTTGTATTGAAAGGATTTTTAATAATAACCATTATTTGTTCTATTGCTAATTTATAACCATCTCTAACTATCCTTTAAGCCACCTTTTAGATCCTTTAGTAACTTAAAAAGGAATCAAGGGTCTAAAAGCTTAAAGGGATGATTTGTTATGTCATTCGTTAAGGCAATTAAATTGTAATCTTGATAATAAGGTCTACAGTTAGGTTAGGTAGAGAGGTATCAAACTTAGTTTAGATGTTAAGTGTATATTTCTAAACGTAGGAATAGCTTTGATGCAGTTATAAGTATAGCTGGCTTTACTAACTCAATATAAAGTCATATGCTTTCAAATGAGTTAATGCTTACAAAAGTAATGAGGCTTAAAAGAAAAGCTAAGAAGGCTTTTGTTATAGCATATAGATGACTACCATAAATAGTAGTCAAAAGTAAGCGTTTAAGTAGTTAATCAGCAAAAGTACTTTAATATCCCTCACTATACTGAAAAGAGATAAGTTTATACTAATGATACTTGCACGTTAATTTTCTTCCTATCATACAAAGGAAATTTTGAAGCCAGTCTTTTGTTCCATTTTAGAGAAAAAATTATTGATATATAAGCCTAAAAATGTAAGGGTTAAAGAAGGTGATTTTATATTAGTCAAAATTACGAATAAGCAAAGTTCATTCTATGGTATAAAATAAGTTAATTACACATTTCAAATACAAAGCTTTAATACTATGGTCCATTATGAAAATGCTTTCAGTGATCTATAAGAATAGTAAGCGAAAAGTTACCTTCCTAGTAGCAATGCTTACATAATAACTCGATACACTTTATTTAGCTAATCTAAGACTTAATTTTTAATAGATCACTTAATTAACTTTCAGCATGATAAAAGGATAGTTTTCTAATCTCAAATGTATAGGTCTTCAAGCACCTCCAAAAAAAAGTAATTCTCTCTATAATCCTTAGCCCTCATCTCTAGATCTCAAGTCTGACAACCTAGTATAAAAGTAGTATATAAGCATAGAAGTGAGAGGTAAGAGTTTACAATAAGCATTAATAAAAATAGAGGATTTAAATTAAATCACTGAGGTTAGTTTATTTAAAGCATTTAAAACTAATCAACTCTTATTTTTAAACTCAAGCGGCAGGTAAATTTATAAAAATATCTAGCAGAAATGTAAGAAAGCTATAGTAACTAGTTAAATGCACCTTATCTTCTCCCTATCACTTCTTAAGTACTAACGAACACTGAACATGTTGAGAATGCTGTTGTCAGTCATTCTGGCGATGTTTTGGAGTGTTAGACTCTGAAGGTGAGGAAGAGGATTTTTAAAGGGTATAACTCTTAGAAGCGTAACAAGGTTTAGTGGAATGAGTAAGAAGATGAAGTGTTGATAAAACTAAAGCAGGAGAACTTTACATGGAGATAACTGGCTGAGGAAATAAACAAAAACTGCTGGAATGGTAATCCAGTAAAAAATGCTAAACAAATAAAGGAAAGGTGGAATAATTATCTGAATCCAAGTTTGATAAGTAAGTCCTTTTATTTCAGAGGGAAATTGAACTGACTAAGAGAATGAGATGTTAATTAAGCTATACAAGAAGTTAGGTCCAAAATGGTCTTAAATATCTAAAATCTTGAAAACGAGAAACGAGAATCAAGTGAAAAGTCATACTTTAATCCTATTTAATAAGAAGTAAAAAGTAATAAAAGCAGTTAATTTGAAGACTACTAATTAAGAGTAAATCTAGAGTCCCTAGATGTTCAACTAAACAATTCTACCAATAAGAGAAATTCCATAACAACCCTAGCAAGAAAATATGCTAATTCCCTGCTTCTCTGTATTTATTAATTAGACACAAGTACATCAAAAAAGTGAAGGTTATATTAAACTTGAGAGTGAAAATAATGGAGCAATGTTAATAGCTGAATAACATTTCATCTTATAATAATATAGTTTTAGTCTTTAGTACTATACATATTATCAAACTACTTCTTAACGTACATTACTGGTACAATTAAGTACCAATAATCGAAACACTTTAATTACAGTTTTATTTAAAACCTTAACTTTATTATAATATAAGTACTTTATGCTTAAATACTTAACTTTATTTCTTTGATTAGAACTTATTAGATATAAGGAAGCTTTTGTATTAACATTTATCTTAAAACTAAGAATTAATATAGAGTTATGAAGGGAAACCACTGTGCATTATTTTGTGAGCTTCTTTGAATTTATTCCTTATTTCGCTTACTAGATTTTATCTCTTGGATTGTTTCTTCTAGAATGCTCTTTTATTTGCACTTTCGTTTGTTACTTTATTTAATAGTTTCAATCTATTTGGTAGGGTAGAAGATTAGAAACTGATGCTTTGTTTTGTAGTTGTTATCCTGCATTCTGGAATTGGGTTTTATAGATTTCAGTCTTTTGAGTCATTTGCCTCTGTTTCTACACGAACAAAATGATTTGAACCAGAGTTCTAATCGCTATCACTTGTTGTATCCCTAATAGTATACTCAGCCTGTATAAAAACACTTACTAATGCTTTTTTAAACTCAACATGACGTTATACTATTTTAACCTTTAGAGCCTTAAAAAGATCTTTGAATTTTTAATCTGTTAGAATCATCAAAAGTGGCTTATCAGGAATAGCAATCGCATGCACTTCTTCAAAGGCCATAAATGTAGTATATGAACTCCTTCCAGTGAACAACTCATAGTCACATAGCACCGTTTTTTTGAAAGTCAGAATCTTTGCTTACCTATTATCAATAACAGGCCCCATAGTGACAATCCCATCTGTAGTCATTATCAATTCGTACTAAAACTCTCCTTGGTAAGTTATATACTCTCCTATGGAAAATTTCCTTGGCTAGATATGGAAACTAATAGCGTACTTGAATTCACAAGTTTCAAAGTTTTCAGGATTGAAAAACCACTAGAAGTAGTAGTAAATGTCCCCATACATATAATGCATGATTTTTTCAAAAAGGGGCTAGTCAATTTACTACAAATATGAATCATCTACGCCTATCATTTCACTTGCATTTGAACATTTCCAGTACTTTTTTTACATACCTATTGAGCGATCTGCTATTCAGTAGTATTTGAAATGGTTGAAGATCTTGTTCTTTAGTTGAACTGTCATTTACTTCCTTTTTTCTATCTTTTCAACTCAAAAGTCTAAAAGTAGAAATTTATCTGCGTGCACTTTACTTAACTCCGAATTAGTTCAAGCTCTTAACTCCCCGTTTACTGTTCCCATTATATATCCGAAGAAAGCTATACAAATGACCATAATTATAATCACCATTGCCTGCTCATCTACATTAATAGGAGTTCTATCTCCATAACCAATCGTAACTAATGTGGTCATAATAAAATAGCAGCAGCTAATTGCTCTTGATGATGTTTTTATTTCCTCAAACCCGAATCTATCGTAAAAATTTCCTTCCCCTGTGAATGGAAGAACGATTTTCGTTGCGTAAAAATATCACCAGCAGCCTAAAATATAGTCCAAGAATAGCAGTTTAGAGAGTAGCTTAACGATATTACCCCAGAATTTCAACCTTTAATTGATAGTCACTTTACCTTTTTTGAAGTCTCTTATTATTTTCTTTCTTACCTGCTCCGTTGCCTTTCTATATTTGAACTTAAGTAATTTAACTTAAATCTAATGAATGAGAACTATGACTCCTTTCTCATCTATCATATCAATTACATCTGGTAACCTGAAAAATCTGATCAAACGGAAATAAAATTCACCTGACATGTCATAGTTCGATCAGAATATCCTTCAGGGTCATACAGCAACAATGTCTAGCAAAAATTAGAACGAGAACAGGTAATTTTTTACTATATCCAGTCTTGCTTTTAGTATATTCCCTTACTAGTCTATTCTAAAAGAGTTGAAGTTAAGAACTAGCTCTATCCAGAAAAAAATTTGAACTATCGTATCAAAAACTAAATCTTCTGGCTCTTCAAAAGTAACACTGAATAGTAGCTTACTAATACAGACAAGAAGAGACAGAAAGTATAACCATAAAATCCATAATAACTATGTATAATGCCAAAAAAAGACTCTACTATGACAATATCCATTTAGTCTATCACCATGGTTATCTTTAGTAATGCACTTTCATCTATTTACTTGTGCTATGCTTTCAGAATAAAGAATTGCCGCTAGACTCATCAAATTAATTATTTTTGCTTTAGATCTAATTTAATTTTTTATTACTGTCAGCACCTTATCAGGCATGAAGCTCTCCAAATAGCTTCTATTTTATAAGATTATTAGCCAATATCTCTGATAATTTCTTCCCTGTCAATAACCTTTCCAGAATCTGATCTTAGGATACCTAATTTTATTCTTTCATTTCTTAAGTTAATTTAATCTCTTTCCTTTTACTAAGGATTAGAATAAACTTAAGTGATTTAATTATACTTTAATATATAAAAAACGCCTTAATAATTAGCTTAACTGCTTTATATCAGACTAATCACTTAAGGTCTCTTCATTCTTTGACTGACTTTGGTTAGCTTTTATACTCATCTTCGCTTGCACCAAAATATATGCTTTCATATCCTAATCGTCAATTAGGTAATTAGCGCCTGAGAAAATTTTTTAGCCTTATATAATATTACCATACATTGGTATTACTTAAGTTTAACCTTCTATAATAAGATAAAGTATTATCTTAGGTAAGTTCGCTAGAGAATTAAATAAGCCTTTATTTTAATTATTTGCTATATTAACTATGAGTTACCTTTATGTTATTCTTACTATTCCCTTATTTAGTTTCTTCCTTAATTTTAATATATCAAGTTTATTAAATTTTAGCTTCATGAAATAGCTACTTTGCTTTCTATATTTAGAAGAAATCCAAATTACTTTTATTTCAGGTATGTGCTTCTATAAGAAAGACTCTTACTGTGATAAGCCGAACTATCGAGAATAAGCTGAGACCATTCTATCTAGATCCTTTAATCTATTTCTAAGCTTCAGTTTCCTTGATTTAGGATGAAATAAGCTTCTTCAAGTTTTCAGTTCTTTCCAAGAGTAAAGTTTTCCTTCAAAGCTGTAGAAGTTTAACTCCTGTCTATTAACATCCTTTCTAATCTTAACTTAGTAATAGCGATCTTTAATTTTTACCTACTAGCATATAACTTAAAAATAGTCCCATTTGCTAGCATTTTAACTGCTGAATAGCTAGATCATACAAACCCGCTAGTTTATTTCTTAGATCAGCATATAAAATACCATATAATAGACTATGCTTATTTACACTACAATACCTTACATATATGAATATACACCACTAAGACTATACCTTAGATAGAGGCTTTAATACTTAGCTTCATATGATAGTCTCTAAATAGCCTCACTACCTTACTCTATCCTTCAATCAGTTGACTGATTTCTAAGGTTTAATTAATCTAGTTTGGCTTCATAAAACAAAGGGAATTTCCTGTTTAGTTAATTATCAAAAATGTTTAAATTCAGATCTTCTATAGCTTGAAGTTTTGGCTTTGGGAAGAGAGCAGATGAAAAGAAGGATAAGATACCAGGTCCTGGTACCTATGAGAATAAATAAAGACCTAACTCTGCTGTTAAGTTTGGGTCTTCTAAAAGAGATGACTTTTATAGAAAATCGTAAACACCTGGACCTGGAAATTATGATGGTTAAAAATGAGTAAAGAAAAAGGGTTAAGCTTGGACTTTAGTGGGTAAAGGACTGACTCTATTTAACCCTAATAAGGGCCCCAGTCCTGCGGATTATCATCCAAAGCCTGTAACTGGAAATTCTCCAAGATACACTTTTGGTTATAAAACAAAATAAGACACTGCTGTGAGTATTTTTGGAAGCTCACAAAAGTCACCTGGACCAGGCTAATACCAAATATCATAATATAGGCTAAAGCAGTACGGTAAAATGGGATAATCTACTAGAGACTAAGATTCCTTTATTAAAGTAAATCAGTCTGTACCAGGACCTGGGTAGTATGAAGTGCTAAACAAGTCATAAGAAGGTCCAAAATTCTCTTTTGGAACAGAGAAAAAAATGAGGCCATAAACAGCTAAAGCTTAAATACCTCCTCCAGGATAGTACGAAATGCCGTCTTCAATATAGAGAAAAGGAATTACTATGGCTCCTAGAAGACCATTGACAGCTGGAAGTGATCGCTTCAATCCACCTGGTCCTGGAAATTATAGTCCAGAAACTTATAATAGACAATAAATGCCAAAATGAAGCATGGGGAAAGAGAAAAAAGACTTAAGTTTATCACAAAGTGTAGATAAGACGAAAGTGCCAGGTCCTGGATCTTATGAGTAAAAGATTAAGAGATTCAAAGCAATAGCATGGAGGTACTTTTAATTTTTAGTATAGGGAAATCAAAGAGACCTCCTTTAGTATATGTTCAACCTAATCCTGGCCCAGGAACTTATGAACTTAAGAGGTTCTAAAGAGAAATGCCTTCATTTTCTATGGGAAATAGAATATTTGAGTCATTAAATTAATGAGTACCTGGTCCTGGAGCTTATGATCCTTCAATCAAAATAACAAGACAAACAGCACCTAATTTCAGAGTTGGAACAGGTAAAAAAGGATTAAGATATGGAAATAATCTCCCAGGACCTGGAACTTACACAGTAAGAGACGCTCTTAACGGTCCAAAGTGGCAGTAATTAATTTATATAGATTTGGTACTGAAAAGCGAGACAACTTCAAGGCGGATGAAACTCCCGGACCACCTCATTACGAAATCAAAAGCTCAATTTCAAACATTCCTTCATACTCTAGACCTACCTCAGCTAGATTTTGATCTTATTTATTCACAAAGCTACATTTTAATTATTTGCATAATACTTTACTATCTTAATTGAGTATAAGAGAGGTATATCTCTCTTACATCTCTTAATCCTTAAAATACATAGATATGAAGAGTCTTTTTAATCTGATTGTAAATTAAACTGTAGCATGGTAATTAAATTATCTAACATAATTAAAATATCACATTTAATAATTCTGCTCACTAGCTTTTTGCTATCTATACTATTTGCTATTTAGCTATGTAACCTTAAGTAAACCAAACTTACTTGAGGATGTTTCGAAATTCCTTCTTAGATTCATTTGTGATTAAGTGCTTCTTCTGGGGACATTCTTCTGCTTGGAAGTCATATCAAGCATCTGTTTATGAAGTCTAAGAAGTTATCGTCGTTACTTTTAACAGCATAGCTTAGAGTTTTAGTGCCAGGTATTCTTTTGCGACCTCTTGAGTTTGGAACCAATTTTGGCTAGTTGTTGGAATCAAAAAACAGCTTCTTTCTTGGGCTTTAAATCACCATTTCCTCGTCTATAACTCCTAAAATTTCCATCATACATAGCAACTATTCTACTTCATTTTCTCCTGGAAACAAAGGATAACCACTATGAAGCTCTCCTAATATGCAGCCTAGACTTCACATATCAATGTTCATATCATATGGTAGTCCTAGAATAACTTCAGGAGCTCTATAGAAGCGAGACTGTATATAAGTATACACTCTGTCATCCTCAAAGCAAGACGATCCGAAATCAATAATCTTAACATAAGACCTCGCTGATTACTTAAGTAAGATGTTTTCAGGCTTTAAGTCACAGTGCACTATCTTATATTGGCTTAAAAATTTGAGCGCTTGTATTAGTTAAATAGCAAACCTTCTAATTAACCCCATGCTTAGGCCTTAAAAATTATTTTTCTTAATCACTTCGTATAAGTTTATAGATAGTAGCTCAAAGGTAATACACAGATGCTTCCTAAAGACGAAGTAGTTCTTAATATGAATTACATTGTTAACTCCAATTTAGTCCTTTTCCTTCATAAAGCTCAGTATTTTAACTTCTATTGCAGCTTAATGATGAAACCTCTTTTTGTTTCTGATGATTTTCAATGCACAGTATTCTTTTCTCTTATAGTCAAAAGCCTTAACTACCTATCCAAAGCTTCCTTTTCCAAGAATCTCTATAATTTCGTACCTGTATGCAATATGATCTCTGAGCACAATCTTCATGTCTCCTCTTTCATCATCAAACCCGTGATTTTCATTTCCAGATATGTTATTTCTGATTTTTTAAGCTTCTATCCCTATGCAGTATATTTGAGGGTACTCTATTATTTCATTTTACTCGAGCATTGTTAGCTAATCTTTGAACTGTTATAAAACTATAGAAGCGTTTGTTGGAAGTTTAAGCTTCTGAAAGATTAACTTTATCTATTCTTTACTATGATTTTTGGCGCTTAGAACCTAGATTTGATCTTTATTATGTAGCGTCAAAGTTGAGCTTGATAGAATGCTATTATTGAACGAGTTCTACTCAGAGTTCACATCTTTTATGTCACTTTTTAAATCCTTTAGTATGGAAAACGAAGTGCAAGTTGAGTTCTCGCTCTATTAAGATATCTTAGGTTGTTTGTTGGGTATTAGTGTGTCATACTTTTCTTTAAAGGATTCATTAAACTTCTAAGGAGTCTATAGCGTCATTTTCTTTGGCTAAGGATTCCTTTTATCTCCATTCTCCTTTCCCTCAAACTCGCTTAATTTCTTAAGCTGTTCAGAAAAGCTTATGTTTTAGTCAGCTCTTTTTTCAGCAGCATTAGAAAGGTTATGAACAAAGGAGTAAAACCCACTATTGTTCTACTATGACTAATTATTTTCAGCTCTGACTGAAAACAAACTTAGATTGTTGCTTTAGAAACTTTAGTTTCTAGATGAGTTTGTTAGAGCGCTCAGGTTAAGCCAAGATTTTTCCATTGAGTTTTCCAGATTTTTGGTACTGCTTATCTAAGCATTTGATTCATTCTAATTTGAGATAGGTTTTGTTATCTTTTCTTTTGAAACGTTCATACTAGCAGGTTTTGTCTAGGAGGCAGATTTTTACACTTTTCTCTTTTCCTTATTAAGGCCAATACTTAGTTTGTTCATCAGGCGCTTTATTTTATATTAGTTTGTTGCTTAAATTTTTTAAGGGGGGCTAAGAGCGTTTTCAGGAAAGCTTAATTTTCCCTAATGCCTTTCTTTTGGCTCCAAAACAGCTTATTCTATCTTTGGCTATGAAGTATTTAACCCTTTAGTTTTACTTAGCGAATTCTTTAGCTTTGCTGTCTAGTTCATTGCTTAAGCACTCATTTGCTTTATTTTTTACTTAATTTCATTAGCTTAACTCAGTAGTTGGCTATAAGGGATTGTCTATAGTTACTAATGGCTACTAAGCTTAACATTCTGAATGCTTGGAGCATTCTAAGGCTTTGATGCTTATTAATGGAACGATGAGGATTACTTAACCATTTCGTATTTATTAGAGTTCTCTGATAGCTTCTTCCTTATTTTCTAACTACTCAGAAACTCTTGAAATATCTTCCCTGTACTATTCTTCTATTCCTTTTACTTCTTAGCGTTTTGGTAGTTTCTAGCAGAAGTGGAATTGGGTTTTTGATATTTAGCTAGTATCCCCACTATCGTTTTACGCTATCTTCCTGAAGTACTATTCTCTCTTGTCTAGCTATTAGAACTGCTCTTCAAATGTATCTTTCTCAGTATTTTTGGACTCTAAGACACATTAAGTTTCAAATCCATTTTCTTTTAATCAAAATCTTAAGAAATTTAGTCCTTCATTTACATAAAAATAATGAAACAAAACATTTCTGTCATACCTTCCACTTTCACTATCGTAACATTTCGACTAAGGTCATCATACTTTACCCTAACTTGATTACATTTTCTCTATTTCTCTATTTCTGTCTTTTGTCTTCTTTATCTTTGATGCTGCATTCTCAAAGAAATATTTGAAGGCTATTAATCTTAATTTCTCTCCTATTTGAATATCTATTGATAACCTTCTATTTCCACTTTAATGAGTTTCTACTTGAAAAATAAGAAAAAGCAACATAAGCTTTAATAAACAAGCTCGTTTGCCTATTTCTTCTATGATTCGCTAACTTCTTTATGTTTCCAACTCTCATTCCTGATAAAGCTTATTCCCCTTGCTTATTTAAAAGGTAATAATAGTAATTCCTATAGCCTTTCAATCTAATTTGGTTTATTTAACTACCCTTTATATTATAAGATATTAGATATATCATAAACTGATATTTTTATGATCAATAGCCAATCTCTTTGCTTCATTTATCCTAGATATAATGATTGTGACGAAAGATTTTTCAAGTCTTGTAGGCTTTGATTTATAAATCTTTAATGGTATTCTAGAACAAGAAGCTTTTGGTGGTTCATCTGATATACTAGCTTAGGATTATTCCCTGCCTTCTGATTTAAATAGCGAATGTAGTTACTTCTAGGTGGGTTAATTAAGCTTAAGGTTAATTTCATTTATCTGGATCTAATCACTTTGAATGCTACTAATCCCATGAATTTGGTTAGTTCACTTTAATATAAAAAATGAGTAGCTAGTATCACTTTTTAGTATTGAAGGTGAAATAATAAAGAAAGGGGAAATTTTAAGTCTCAAGTGCTTTTGTAGAAAGTGATGTTAAGGCGGTTAGTTAAATAAAGTAAGTGTACTTCATTTTTCTGCCTACCTTTGGATTAATCTTAGATGGGAAGAAGAGAAGAAGCTTGGGATGTAAGTTAATCGATGCAGTAACAAGTTACAATATATAGCACTAAGGTAGGCTATAATAGATAGCTTGATTTAAGGATAGGAGAGAATAGATAAGCGGGAGAGAACTACAGTATCATAGTTGAAAATGTATTAAGCGACGTGTTTATCTTGTAAGAACTCTCTGACATTGAAAATAACATCCCCTATCTTCATCTAGTTTTGTAGCGTAAACTCAACTTTAGGTATTCCAATCTGACATTTTTTCTCCTTTGGTCTGGGAGATAAGCAAAGATTGGTTTTGAATATCTAGGTTTACTTAAAGTCAATGAACTTTAAGGTATCTCTGTTGATCTGCTATAAGGATTTGCATTTATTCAATGTTAACGCTTACTCTTTATGCCACTATTTGTACTTTAGCTAAGGTGGTCGCTTTAAAACTGGATTCTATTATTGCTAAGTTAGTAAACGCTTTGACTATTAGTTATTTAACTTCCTGTCTGCTCTTTGCTTATAGCGATTAGTACTCTTAGCTGTTTTAACGTTTCTTTTAGGTAGTGTATGTAGAACGAACTCATCTTTGTAGATCTAATTAGATTCACTCTAAGGCGTTTGTTAAAGCTGCAATTTGAATTCGAATGAATTAGCATGAATTTCCTTCTGCTTTTAGCTTGTGTTAGTTTTGCTATCAGACAAGCATGTTATATTTTCCAGCTACTTCAAACTCCTCGACTGAACTAGCTTCTACTACGTATACTATGACTAAACTTCTTGGCTTTTATGTATGTTTATAAGCTGAGCTGTTTTTTATGGCTCAGTCTACACATCTTAGACCTTTTAAATCATTACATTCTGAGAATTATTTCACTAATCAGCTGCTATAAAATAGACATCTCCAGTAGCAGGTCAACTATTCATATTGATAGATTTTTAGTTCTGTCTTTTTAAGTTATTGCTGCTTAAGGGATTTTTATCCTAAAGCTTTTTCAGAGAATTCACTTTCTAGATGTTAATCTTAATACTATAAGGCTGTTAAGTCATTAGCTCTCTAGTCGTTTGCTCGTTTAGAACTGAAGCCTTCCTACTGAATACTTAAGATCCTTTCCCCGATTTTTAGGGAGAAAACCTTCCATTCTAAAATCTCGTGTCTAGCCTTCTAAATACATCTCTCTAATAAAGCTAGTCAAGCTTTGGGGATTTAAACCCATCGCTCTTTTTAGTCTAATTTTAACTTAATCAGTCTTAGTATTTAAGCTCTTTATTTCTAGCTATCTGGAACTTTATTTTGTGCATGTTTTTCTTAGTTAAAATCAGAAAAATAAACCTAATATATTAAGCTAAAACTGAGTATTGGGAACTATAGCTTTATGAAAGAACTGACTAAGGATATTAGAGGAAGTCACTGCTTTATGAACAGGATTCATATAGAATGCTAGCTATGGAAGACAGATGGTAGAGTATTTAGGTATGTGGATGTAATTAAAGAGAGTGAAACGTAAGAGAAGAGAAAAGGAAGTAAGCAAAGGATAGCTAACTGTTAGATTGTCCTTATATATATCTTCACATCTTTAAGTTAAAAATTCACCTTTAAGTAATCTTCAAAAAAGGGGTTCATCATCTATCATATAACTATATACCATAACCAATCATCCTACAAGCAGAAGCAATGACAATAAAAGTCCCATATAATCAGTCTAATTCAATATAGTAAATGGAATAATAGATAAGAGGCCATTTTTAGGTATAAGGTGGATAGAAATAAATTGAAATAAAGATGAAAAACTAAAATTAATTAGATTTAACGAAAACAGACATATTCTCATTCTTCACAGCATCTGCTATACTAACTACTATTAACTCTCCTTTCGAAAGAATCATATTACTCATGTAGTCTTCAAACGAACTACACTAACAAAAATTGCTAGCTCATAAATATCGCGGAATTATCCAGTGCATGAAAAAAATTTACCTAACAGAGGGGTTTTACGCCCTTTGAAGAGGTAACTTGCCTAATGTGCTAACTAAAATAATTGACCTGTTTAATTTCGATGTGGTTGTAATGGAAGAACCATAGGATAACAGAAGTATCAATCAGAACTCAAATCAGTAATAAAATTTTTTTGATAATATTGAGTTTATCCCTCAATCATCTTTTTTAAGCTTGCTAGGAATTAATTTGATAGCCCATCCCTTTTTGTACTGTAGGACGCGATTAGCGGTTGACGTACTAGAAACAAGATAATTCAGCGGGATGCTAGATGTTTTCCGTAAAACATTCGCTTCAGATGGTATAAAAGGTATATATAAAGGCTTTACTCCATCTTTGCTATCATTACTTTTCTATGATATTGTATTCGATTTTTTTAATGAAAGAAACATCAAAAAACAGTATTAGATCTCATAACAGAAAGACATGCTTGAACATAACGCTAAAAACCCTATTCTAGCCGAGATTTACAATGCCAACATCCTTGCTTTAACTTTATGCTATCCTTTCGAAGTCATACGAACCAGAATGATGCTTAATAGAGTTGAAGAAAGCAAGAGCAAGCAAATGAAGAGGAAGTACGCTAATACCTATGACTGCTTTAAGAAAATATTAGAAGTTGAAGGAGTAAAAACGCTTTGGAAAGGCTACAGTTTGATGTTCATCATTACAGTTTTCAGTTCATGTGTTAAGTATATAGACGTTGATTGAAATTCCTATATTTTTATATTGAATAAGCAAATATTATAACAAACCTTCTGTTATGTTTATCCTTCTAATCATACTCTTAACACTTAACCCTCATTTTTCCCTTTGCTAACATACCTCAAATCATTCTGTTTCTTTTTTTCTTTATAGTTATACCTTACCTAACGATATTCAATGCTCTATACTATAAGTTTGAATATTCTTTCTCTTTGCTATACTAAAATAATATCCTAACTAGCTTCACTTTAAATCATAAAGATAGATCTAACCCTAATTTTACCTATGAGCTCTATCCTTCAAACTGATTAGTTTAAATATATTAATAGCTTTAATCATTAAAATGATGGACTAAGAAATACTTCTGATAATGTGTATCTTCTAATATCAGATATCTTGATCCATCAAAACTACTTACCTTTTTCATTCACAAGACTTATTCATTTACCCTTGAAAATAAACACTTAATCTTATCAAGTTTCTACTAGGTTTGAGTGATTTAACATGGCTCATCACATTCCAGATTAATGGATTAGTTTGCTATTTCTATGGTGATTATATAGTTACTGCTACCATCTGATTAACTAGCTCTTTTACATACTTATTACATATTTCTTTTTACCCTTCTTATACTAACAGCACACTCTAATACAACAGTAGTCACTAATGCTTAACTGTTTTAAGTTGATATGCTTGCTAGGTATTTTCTAGCCAGTTTATAATCAAAGCGACCATGTAGATCTAAAATTAGACTACAAGATCAGATTAAAGAACCAGCATCATATTCACAAGAAGCATATAACCAGCACAGCACCTTCATAGTTACCACTAAAGCCTAGTGGGTATAAACAAAGAAGAGTGAATGAAGCTTAATAGGTAAATATCTAGCGTAGAGTAAGGAAAAGATAGAGGATGTATAAATAATGTGGAGGAAATTTTTCTGCTAAAATAATTTAACTCAAAACTCCTTTATTTTCTTCCCTCCTCTGAGAGCTAAAAAGTAAGTTTAATCCTAACCTTCAGACCTAAGTAAAGCCCTACAAAGTCTATATTCTAGAAGTTTAAATAGGATAGAATTATCGTCCCTAAAGGCTAGAAATTTGCAGAAATGTCTAAACATGAGAGGGAGACTACGGTGATAATGCAAAATCCGAAACTGGTGTCTTATATATTTTGACTAGCTGCTATTCCTCCAGTGTATGCGTTGTATAAATTAATTTTTTCCGAGACTAAGAAAAACTATTAATTCAAGAACAGAATCAGCTTCATTACAGTATGAATAGCTGCGTAGAATTGCTTCTTAGTAACTATTTTATTATAATAGAGCGGATTATCTGCAAGCTTGGAGTTAAGTAAATGGTAGCCGAATGTGTACCCTCATCATGTTAGATTTAACCCTTTGCTGGTTGGTACTCCGCGAGTGCTAATATCCTTAATACCAATGATAGGTGCTATATCCTTAATAGTAGCAGACTAGAAATAGAACATTCCTTTATACTTAGGAAGTACTTTAACCTTCATCCTTCCCTTGCTACATGGAATATACGGAACAACCCTCGGATCAATTCCCTATTGGCTAATCAAAACCCAAATGCTAAACGTCGTCTGCACATAAGCCATATGTTTCTTCATGTGCTTTTAAACTTCATCCATGAGCTGGAATCCAGAATCTCTGAAGAAGGCTCAAGACACACTGACACCAGAAAATTTCAAGTGAGACAGAAGATAAAAAACAGACATAAACCTTAGTTTTAAAGCATTTCAGTAAACATATTAAAGTGTAACTAAACCTTCAAAATTGAGTATATAAAAGCATAATTAAGTAAGGATAAAAGAGCATTAGAACATATAGGTAGCTTGTACTATTTTCAATATCAAATTCAAAGTAAGAAAATAAATATCAAAGTCACTTATTTTTGCTATCTTGCCTTTAATTTCTAAGTGTGAAATATATCGCTATATTATTAGGGTATTTTCAAGGAGTTTGGGGTATTTTAAATTGGTAGTTTCCAGTGATATCATAAAAATGGATAAAAAGGCTTAAAGCTAGTAAATGCAACTTGAATAGGTGTTCAGTACTTTGAAGAATAGTCTTCACTACTATGATAATGAAGATAATATTCTCTTGCTCACTGAGTTTTTGCTCACTTTCGAATTTTTCTAGAAGGTTTGTGAGGAACATACAGAAGATTGTGTGAGGATGCTTAGTTAGAAATTGAAAATTGAGTTCTTAGCGAAGGATTAGAAAATTGAAATGGGAGATTAGGAGGAAAAATTAAAGTTAGGTATTGTGTTGGAAGGGTTAGTAGCGATAGAAACGATCAATGGATTAAGTATTAATACAGCTGATGAAAACGAAAAACATCATTTAGTATTTTAAATCAAATCTTTAAGCAAAGAAGATCAATCATCATCACATCCAAAAAAGCTTGAGAATGAAAGAAGTCAAAGCATAAAGTATATAGACCAACTCAGAAAGGTATAGCAAAGGATTCACCCAAATTAAATATTCGGTCAGAATTTTATGGGGAAAGGAGAAAGCGAGAATTTATAGAGACAAAGCATCAAAATATTGGGTTTATAGAACTCTTATATCTGTATATTAGAAAAGCAGGATTATGACCAAGTTCTTGAGTAATATAGCAAGAAGCTAATCAGGAACAAGATATAGCAAATACAGGAAATTGACTTTTTCACATCATATGATAAAAAAATCATTACCAAAATCAGCAACTGCTTCGAGTAAATCTTGCTATTGAAGAATCAATATCTATTTAGTTAGAAATAGAGAGCTGATTATATGTACTTCATTAAAGAGGGATGCTTTGAAGTAAGTTCCTTTATATTTAGAAGTCTCATAAGTTTAACTAAATCATGCTGATATAGAAGAAGGACTCTCTTGTGAAAGGGAAGTAAAAATACTAGGAAAATCTCATCTCTACTAACTGTGCGAATTCGATTGTAGGAGGACATGAGGCTATAACTAAGATTAACTACTATACATCATGCAAATGCAGCTCGAAGTAAGGAAGAGTGATTAGACTTAACTGGGAAAAGCTCATATCGAAAATATCAAATCTCACCGCAGTTCAGAAGATAGTAGGTTTATGTGAAAATATATGGGAGAACGATTTAATCTTAATCTAGAAATCTTTGCAGACTGAGTTGTTCAAGTAAAATTAAGCAGCCTAAGAGTCGGAAATTGAGAAGCAGTAAACAGGTAACAGCAGAAATAACCTAGATAAAGAAGATAAGATTAAGAGAGATTACTAACTTAAGTAGTAGGTACACACTATTGACTAAAACTTAGTTGATTAGAAGTTTCAATAGAAGAGAGAAGCTTTCAAGCAGTATCTTTATATGAACAAGCAGTTCTCAAGTATTAAGCATTCTTATGAAAACTAGCTAAAGATATAGCACGCTGTATCAGAAATGAACTAAAAGTAGAGTATTCAAGACTATGACTTAAGAGGGTATGAACAAAAGTAACTAAAGAGCTGCTTAAGTTCAAAGAAGGATCTTAATTCATAGAAATCTAGTTTGAGTTAATCAAGAAGAAGCTCCTTTTTATCAAAAAACCCAAGCAGCAATAAATTTATCACTTCAGAAGAGATAGAAAATGAAAGCTAAAAGGAAAGCTCTAAGTAGTCTTAAAGAACTTAAGTAAGTAACCCAGAAATGTGCTAAAGAGATTTTTAGTTCAGTACTTTTCAAAACTTAAGTGAGACTAAGGAAAAGTAAAAAAAAGGGGAAAAAGCTAGCAAAGCTGAGTAATTCAAATCAACTCTAACTTCAATTCAAACTCTGACATAAAAGAATAGCTTTAAAGGCTAAGGAAGCGAAAGGTAAAGCAAAGAGAAGTATTTTTAGAAAGCTTAAAAAGTGTAGCATGCATGCAAATCTGATTTCATCATTCGTACAGTCGATATGGTAAAAAAGAAAAATTAGAAATGTGAAAAGCAGTTAGATCTTGGGTCAACGAGATAGTCACTAACAATCAAGGAGTTTAGACACTATCTAGAACCTAACTTCGGTGAATTGTAAAGTAGACATTAGAATAATCTTAAATCTGAATATAGCCCAGACATCAATTAAAAGCAAATGAAACTTCCTTTACTGTAAATACGTAGTTAGGATAAAGCCATAGGATCAAAAGATAAGTAAGATAAAAAAATCCTCTAATGTAGTAACAACCTACGTCGCTCAACCGAAATATTTAACTCCATTTAATCACTAAAAAATAGCAGATCAGAAAACAAGCTAAACGATTACTTCTAGAATCATCAAGATATAAATGTATATAGTTCATTTGACTTCAAGAAGTAACTTTCTCCTACCAATCCCAGTTTGTTTCAGCGAAGGACATTTCAAATTCATAAATTTGGAAGTGAATGTAATTCCCCCAAACAATCAGAAATAGAGCAATAGAAAGTGTACAGAAATGTAAATAAATAAAAGGTTAAAGAGTGAAATAAATCCAACTATTTTAATTAATTTCATCTATTTACATCTTTCTATCTTTCTGTTAGTTTAATCAGCTAAATTTTCTTGTGGTTACTCTTAAATGAATATAGTATTACACTATCTTACTGCTTTGATTGCTGATAGGTTTTATTACTGATTACGTTTAATGTTATATTAATTAAGTAAGAAGTGAGACTTATTATGGTATAACTGCATATTTATGCTTTAGCTATGAAAAAATGGCTTTATTCTATATGAATAGTTAGCTAGTTTATGTATAAATGGATAGATTAGCTGTAATTTTCGCATTGACTGTTATAATTATAAGATTATGGATAAATAACCTTTGTATGATGTAATAATCAATTAACCTTTTAAGAAAAATACTCATTTCTTTAGAAAAGCTAGCATCGTGCTCTGACCTTGTATCAGGTTTGTTGTTTTACTCTTTTTTTTATTCTCTGCTTTCTAGTTCTCTAAAGTCATGTTCTAGGACTATTTGCTCTTTTCTTTTACATGAGGTATGAAGTCTAAGTCTCGTATATTTTTACAGTTATCTCCTAGAAACTGGCAGCTTTCGGTATTTTCAATTACAGCCTGAAGTGTTTTTAAGGTTAGTGCTTACTATTCAAACTCAGTTTCTGGTGTCTCCGGATTGTTAGCTTTCCACTCTTAAAACTGCTACTCCTAGCTTTTCTCGCTCAGAAACTAAATAAAATTTTAAGCTATTTTCCCCATAGCGATTTCAGCTTCTCTTGTAACATTCTTAGCTCCTGATCTTTACATCATTTCTCTAATCTTTTGAGGCTTAAAAATGTCTTGAGGTACCTTATTCTCTGCTTAAATTGCTTGCTGAGGTACTTCCTCAAAGGTTTATCCTCCTGTCTTTCTTCTTTTTGCCGCTTTTTCCATTTATATAATTTAAAGGTTTCTGAGTCTAAATATTCAAATACATTAATTAAGGCATTTCTACCCTTTAAATTCTTATTTCATTCTTAACTCTCTACCTCAATATACCTTATACCCGCTTTAACTGGCAATCTATCAGCTACTATTATACTATCTCTTTTCTCTTCTTTTCTTCAATCAGAATAAAACAAAAACAGAAGCTTTAACTGACTCTTACTACAACAACCTTAAGCATGTATCAGTATACTACTATAGCAATACACACTAGCATTAGTTAGGTATAGGATTAAAAGCAAGATGTAAGGATAATATCTAATAGCTGGTTTTTGGCACAGAAATACCTTAGATTGGCTGATTAGAGAATGTCAATAATATATTCGCGCTTGAAAAATTGAAGCTTAAAGGAGAGCCAAAAGTAAGCTATCTACATGTCACTTGAATGGTAATCTGATATATATAACTCTAAAGTTAGCTTATAGTTAAAGAATTTACTACTACGATAACGCTTAAGAATCATCTAGTATATTAATGATGTTTAGTATATGTAAGATATAAGAATCAAAAGATAGTGGACAGTGGACGAAATAAACCTTTAGTATCAAAATAAGCAACTAAACCTAAGATTGGCTCAGATTGCTTAATTAGTTTAAAATATCTTGGATTTGTTGTATCGTAGAGAAAAAGGAAAGAGTGTCTTATAGTAGAGCTCTAGTTTTTTAATGTCCAATCTTGTATAAAGTCTAGTGTAACTGTGTATTTATTATACGTTTCTCTTAAGTCAAATATACCATTATACTTATAATGCCCTTCTTAGCTTATGATGTCAGCTCTATTATCCGAGCTTTGTTATGATGTAGTTTGGGTGATTACTCATCCCTTAGACTTTAGTGAGTTCTAGTCTAATAAAATGTCTAGCTCTTTATATCTTGTCATTTAATTGGTTAGCTTTATGCACTAAAGCTTCTCTAAAGCATATATAGATATCATCTCACTGATAACAAAAGACTTAGTCACTATTCCTTTTTAGTATCTCATCTCAAGCGTTTCATCAATCAATTCCACAAAACACTTCATCAATAGATAACTGAAACTAAGGTGAACCAACAACCCTTCTATCTAGTACAACCAGGGTTAGAATCCCTAAAGTTCTTAAGCATATAGTCCCATATAGTAGATAAGGTAAGTAAGAAAGAAGGTTTAAAGGTAAATGAAGGATGGATTTAAATAATAGAAATGATCATTTTTCATAATAAATATGATAGTTGGAGTTTAGTCAGTCCAAGATTTAGCTAATTCTAAAAACACTTTGAGGAAAACCTAGACATTCAAGAGTAAAACTCAGTCTCTTATCTAAAAACCTAACAGATAGTCGAGTACTGATTTTGTTAAAATAACCAGCTTTAAGGGAATAAGTCCTCAGTATACGTAGCAAAATATAACGCTGAAAAAAAGTAGAGAGTAGTTACCTAAGAAACCTGTTTTTGAAACCACTAATGATTTGATATAAAAAACGAGTAAAAAAATGCTTTCCAAGTCAGCAGGATTGAAGTCAAGACATACCATTAGCAAGATTGAGTAGTTTCCTAATTTCAATTAGTTGAGAATGAGCAAGGAGGAAGATGTTTTTAACGAGAAAACCTCTATTTTTTTGTAAGGGATAAATGTTAAGCAAAGCGAGAAAGAATTAAGAGCATAGTGGGAGAAGGAAGGTCAAAGCTAGCCTAGAAACTTTTATTGCGTAGCTGGGAATAATGAAGAGCTAGTAATTAGAACTCTGATAAGCAAAGGATGATTTCATGAAAAATAAGCACCTTAACCTTAGTAAAGCATCAAGCTTAGATGAACAATATTAAGTAGTAACTTAGATTATGACTCTGTTAAAGCAGGCTAGTATGTAAATCACATCCCTAACCTCTATAAATTAATTGGCTGGAAATCTAGCATTCATAGTTTACTTAAAAAGGGTTGTGCTTTGTGGATGTAGCCTTTTACAATAGACTTGAAGAATGATAAGGAAGTATAGTATTTTATGAATATCAATAATTCAGGAATGTGAATATGGAAGCCTCATGCAAGTAATAGAGGCTAGGGTATCAAAGTTTACTAGAATGTATGGGATGTCAAATCTCTAGTCAAAAGCTCAAACATGAAAAAAGGCATTTTGTAGAAGTATATAGAAAACCCTCTACTCATAGCAGGAAAGAAATTCGATATAAGGTATTATGTTTTAATCTCATAATGTTGTCCTTTGAAGGCTTACATCTATAAAGACTACTATATAAGGAGAAGTTTAGAGTTCTTCTCAGTCTAGAGTTAAAGTCAATTAGTGCATCTAACTAATAACGCCATTTAGAAAAAACATACTGCTTTTGAGAAAAAGTAAGAAGAGTCCATATGAAGTCGAGAATAATTACAAACTTACCTGTAGCAAATTGGAGCTTAAGCTTAGATATAAAAAATAGAAGACGCAATGCTTCAGTAGTCTTAGCTGCTTATCAGGATAGCTTCTAACTATATTCCGTAAAAGCCTGGATGTTTCGAGTTATTGGGGTTAGATTTTATGGTCTAGGAGGATTTCAGAGTTTGGCTCATTGAATGTAACACAAACCCTGCTCTTTACCAAGATACTTCAGTTTAGAAAGTGCTGATAGAGAAAATGATTCAAGATTCTTTTGATCTTATAATAGATGGAAATGTAAGAGAGAGCTACCAACAAATTTTCCCTTAATTACATCTTGATCAAATCTAACTATATTCTTCATTTATATCTACTTTAATCTAATCCTTTTTGTAGATTCATGAGTTGATATATATTCTTTTTTTGTCCTTTGAGTTAACTAAGGACTGAATGTGCTATCAGTTGAATATAGTAATATATCTTTTAAAATACCTAAAAGATATTATTAATTAATGAAATCCTTTTACGATCTAGAGTTACATTTTTGCTTCTGAAAAGCTGTTTTAGCTCGACTGAGTGGCTATTCATATAACATATTTATCTTCTGCTAACTCGTTGAACCTATGCTTTACCTATTACTCTCGTTTATACTTTGTTCTCTTTATACTGAAGCACTTCTCTTACTTAAATTGGGCTTCTGCTTGCAGAAGTCTTATTTGTAAATACTAACGAAAGTTTTATTTGCGTATTTCCTTTACTCTTCTATTATTTTTTGCTCGTTAAGATAATTTGCTAAATCTAGACTTTTGTTAACATTTTCGTTTTATTGCTATTTTTTCAAATCTCTCTAAGTATTTGGAGTCTATTTCACATTATCTTTGCTTTACTTAATAGGTCTTCTTTCTTTCCTCGTTAAATGTCTAACCATAAACTACTTTTCATCTTATTTAAGCTGCTTTAAGGTTTCAGAAGTGATTTTTTTCTTTTGAGTACTGTTATAAGTAATTTGCTGCGTTTTTTCCTCTTAGAATGGTTTTAAGACAGTACTTCTACTTAGAAACTCTTTCTATCTCTCTGTCTATGATGTATTTTTTTTCCTTTCCTATTCCTCCTCCTCTTTTTATTTTAGAAGCATTGTCCTGTATTAAAGCTTTACCATTTATGAGCCATCAGAGGATGCTAGTATAGTTACTCTGCTAGATATGATTTTTCCACCCAACGTATAGCATCCCTTATGTCACTATAATTCAAGTTCTCTGTAGATTTCTTGGTTCTGATGCTATTTGCAGTAGCTGCTCTTTTGATCTAGCTGCTTTTAGATGCTTCTTACTTATCCTTTTCCTATTCCTGCTCCGATTGCTTCTTCTTTCCTTTTTTCAAATAAAAGCCAAGAACTCCTAATCCAGTATTTCTCATAGTATTAGGATCAGATGGAACAATATAGGAAGAGTTTACCATATAAGGGTTAGGAAAGCGGTTTCCAGGCACAACGAAGCAGCTAGGAATATAACCACATAGCTTGTTGCCTATCTTATTAGGGTACTATTAATTAACGTTAAAATGCTTTTAAAACCTAACCTAGTGCTACCTCTCTGTTTATATCCTTTACTCTCAAATCTTACTTTAAATGGTGTCTACCATCAATTTTTATTTAGTGAGGTTTTTATTTAATTGGTATATGCTAGAAGGGATGTATTAGACTAAGTAAAGTAGACTTAAGTAAGTTATACCTTCAATATAAATCAGGAAGCAAAAATGAAGGCTTAATTAGAGGAGTGTAATGGTAAATGATATCTGGCCCAAAGGTTAGATGGTATATAGACTTAAATGCCACTCACGATGCTTAATAAATGCAACTGATCTTTTATAGTTAATCAGTCATTTAATTAAATCAGACTATACAGTAATAAAAAAGGTAGCTTTAGTAGAGATCTAGTGGCTAAACTAGACTAGTTTAAAAAGCTAAAGTAAGGATATTTATAATATACTTATAGAAGGTTAAAGTTGGATATAGGGTTTAACATTTGGAGACAGATTAGTAGTGTTTAATAGAAGCAGTTTTATAACTATATGTTAAGACTTAAAATACATAAGATATCTATTTAAAAACAGGGTCATCAGTGCCATAAAATCGTCCATCTGTTGCCATTGAATTTACAAATAGCTCCATTATGATCAAAGGAGAATATTTTTCCTCCTCGATTAGCTCCTTAACCCATAAATTTTCTACCCTTAGGTAGAAAAACTGTGTTAGTGAACTTTTTTACATCAAAATTAAAAGCTTCAACACGATAATTCATACCTTAAAAACCGCCTCCGAATAAAATGCATTGAAGATTTTATACTTAGACTGTTCCTATGCTGTAGTTTTTGACTGGCAGGATTAAGTTACTTAGTGACATCACGTTATTCATAGGATCGTATATCTCAATTGAATCCAGACTTCCATCGCTATTGAAGCCACCAAATAAATAAATCTTAGACCCTAATGCACATGGCGTAACTGAGTCTCTTGGGATATTCAAACTAGCTATTCCTGATCATAGGTTTCTCTTAATATCATACCTCTCACATAATGCTAATGGCTGGATATCTCTTTCATGGCCTCCAAAAACATAAACATGCTTTTAGAAGTAAATCATTCCATGGGAATATCTGCCGTTAAGCATAGGAGTCACTTCCTTCAGAGAGTTCTTTAAAAAGTTATAAACTCAAGCTTGTTTTGTAGGCTCTACCACTCCTCCTGTTATGAGTACTTTGTTCTAGTCTAGCAAAGTGATTCATCTACATTCATAAGGGAACTTTATTTGCTTGATTGTTTTTGATTAGAACTCTTCAGTTTTTGAGTCAAACTAAGTTATTTTATTTGAGTTGTATCTAATAAAGTAAAGAAAGCGAGGGTAGGTATCGTTTTGCTGTAAGTCTTTCTGAGATCCATTGCTAACAAGCTTTTTCTATTTTACTTCTCCATAGTTATAGATTCAATCTAAGTGCTTTTAGGGAAACTCTAGGTTAATTTCTACGTTATCCGCTTGTTTATTGGCGTTGTCTATTAAAGCAAACTCAGTAAGATCAATTTCTTGAAAGGAGTCAGCATGCTTTCTCTATTAGAACTGCTCAATAACTGACAGTTCTTAAAGCTCTTCCTAGAACTTAGCAATATTCTCAAATAACTCAGAAACTGAATGGAACTTCTGCTCAATGGTGTTCTTTATGTCAAGCGAGTTTACGATTTAGGGTTCATAGTAATTCTTAATTTATTTGGTTAGTTGATCCTTTCGGTGCTATAGTACATCCTACAGCTTTTAGAAATGAGCTTCAATAGTTTTAAGGTAATGCTCTTATTCTTACTCCAGACGTAACAAGAGCTAATTAGCTTCTAGCAGCTTCTTCTAAGACTTACTCTAAGCTTCCTAATAGTTTTCCTTAAGCTTTTGCAACTTACTGAATATTTCTACCACTAGCTAAGGATCCTCTGTCCCAATAAAATAATGACCTGAATGCTCAACAATGCAGAAGTTGCAAGAGAATGCCTAGCAGGCCTTGCAGAAGAATAGTGCTGGTTACTGGCTATGGATAATGCAAGTAACTTTAATCTTTTCTTTAGTGAGTTATTTTTAGCTCTAATCCGTATTCTGTTCTTCAGTAGGAGAAATTTCGTTAACCTTGTTTTATACATTAATAGATTAGTATATAGACACACTATCCATTGGCTAGTTTCGTTTTGACAGATCTTATAACTATCTCACATCTCTCTAGAAGCAAGTGGGACATAGAATCCCTTTCTCTGAGGCTATTTTTTTCAAGCAGTGTCTGCAGAACTTGTGCTTACAAGATAGCATCAATGCTTTCCTAGGACCACTTCCAAACTCCTTTTAGCAAATTTAGCATTAAGATGAATCTGAAAATTTTTCCATATTAATATATTTAGAAATCGCTTATTTCTATATTTAACCCTATTAACTTTAAGCTTATCAACTAATCTTAAACTAACCAAACTACCTACTTTATTGTGGTATAGAGATAGGCCATTCAAAATGCTCTTTATATGAACCTAAATGAGGAGTGAGTAGTTTGTTGATTGGCAAAATAGAATAAGCTAGGAAGGATTTTTCTCTTAATTGTATGGAAACTGGGAGCTTAAGCCTAAAAAAATAATACAAGATATTACAAAATGGAGCATTTGAGCAATATATGGTTTATAGTATAATGGTAATATTATAACTCACCTGCTTTATACATTCCCTTCATTTCTTCCATTGGTAATACTACTTTAATAGGTAAACTAGTAGAATATTAATACCCAAAAGCACTTTAAATATGTGACTATGTTGTACTTTTCAAAATAGGATACGAAGTAGAAATCTACTAGTGTGAGCTTAAAACTAGTATTATAAAGAGTTCAATACCAGGGATAGTATTACGTATGCTAATCTGCTTATTATAATACTAACCAGTTTGGATTAGTAGATAGATAGCTTGATGGTTGTAGCACTAAGAATCTTCATACCATTATCCTATACTCTATATGCCCATGCTCTTAACTTAGTAATAGAATTAGAATTGTTAAAACTTCTATTAGAATTGGAATTACATCTAGAAGACCTTAACTTTATTCTGTCATATGAAATCTTACTGTCTATATAGCCGAAATCCCTACCTATAGATCTTTATTAAATTTCGACTTCTAGAGAGCTCCATATGCTTACTTTAATCTTCAATTTTGTCCAGTAAAAATATTATCGTTTCAATTCATTAATACAGTTAGTTTAGCATCTCATATATATCTCTCTCAATATTCAACTGCACTACGCAATATTGTCAAAATATGACTAACAGTCACTATATTACTTTGTAGCTTATAA
The DNA here is from genome assembly GCA_946699065.1 of Loxodes magnus. Taxonomy (NCBI): domain Eukaryota; phylum Ciliophora; class Karyorelictea; order Loxodida; family Loxodidae; genus Loxodes; species Loxodes magnus. The sequence goes on from CAMPDV010000148.1 coordinate 334,164, forward strand.
TTATAAAATCCCTACCTTAGCATTAAATTAGCCTTTTATAGTTTAGACTTAATCTGAGTGCTTTAATTATACTTAAGGTAAAAATAAAGTGACTGCATAATGTTTAATCTCTCAATAACTATTCAATCATTACTCATTTCTTACTTACTTCAGTATCCTACAATATAAAGCAAAAAAGGTTAGAAGTTTGCAAGATATGGTAGCAGAAGTACCTTCTGATTCTTCGTTTTGAATGTTAGAGCGTCAAATCATTATCCTCAGTCATAATATTCTAACCCAATAGTATGATTTGATTCGTATCTTCTCATGTAAATAAGGCTTAGCTCTTATCTCCATTTATTACTACTAATATGAATATGCTATAGCGATAAGAAAGCAAATTAGCTTTTCTTGATATCTAGAATTTACCTTACAAAAGCAAAAGATATAACCTCTACTTCTCATTAGTAGGTCTGTAACCTGTAATGCTGATATATAAGATGTAGTGATATTTATACTAGAAAGGGAAAGAGAAAAAAGATTAGAGTCAGCCGCTGAGACCTTTGTTAAAGGTATCTCGTCACTTTTTAAGAATAAATTAAGTAACCTTGGTTATACTATGAAAGAGTAACGGTGAGATTAACTAAGAGAGTAAAACTGGATCCATGTTAATAGCAAAGATAAGTAGATATCAATAGGTGATTAAGAGGGATAAATGAACATGGTAAGATACTTAAAAAAATTAAGCTAATCTGTATAAATATATTAAGCATGACTAAGTCTTCTATTAAAACTCAACCTTATTTTTTAACTAGAATACCAAATTATAAAGTAAACAGACTTATGTATTTGAAGATAAATCTTCAATTAAAACAATGAACATTATTTGTTCAGTTCTACTTATATATCTATAAGCAAATGTACAACCTTTTATTTATATAGACTCTCTCTTTATAATGCTTCTTTTTTTCAAATCTTTTGATAGTCAAAGGAATTACTCTCTTTATTAGTGCTCTCTTTGTTCTTTTAAAACTAGCATTAACTTGCTTTTAGATACTCTTTGATAGACTATCTTAAGTTCTTTTGTACTTATATTCTTTGTCTTAAAGCAATAGTATCCTATGGTATCTAAATAGAAAGCTTACTAACTTCCTTTTATCCTTATAATAACGAAAATCTTAGTACGATAGTGTCTTCCACTTTGGCTGTTTTTAGTACAATGTTTCTCTAAATTTGAGTCAAAAAGAAATTACTCCATCAATCTAATTTTACAGTATTAGGTTTACTTTTAGACTATAACCACATCAATCAACCTTAGCAGTACATTTTTATAATCCTTTTCATACTATATGAGTATTACCATATTCATGCCAGTCAAAAAAGTGAAGGCTTTTATTATAAGCATAAATTAGTCTATTTATGGAATCCTAGAAAATTTCAGAAAGTGAGTAAGAAAGCTAGGAATAAGAGTAAACGCCTAAGCTTGACCTTGGATTAATATCCCAGTAAAGCAAAATAAAGAAAACGCTACTGCTAGCTTAAGAAAGGAGGAAAGGGTTTTCCATAACTCCTCTTGAAGATTTTGGTACAGGCTAAGCTGATGATTAGCAGTCTAAGAATGAATCCTACACTAACTCTATGTAAGAAGATTAAAAGGGGTCTAACTATAATAGCTCTATTGCCAGTTCTAAGAGAGAATCGAAAAGCGAATCTAAGAGTATATCTAGCAGTGAATCCTTAAATAGTGAGAAGAATGATAAAGTGGTAGAAGTGCAGCACCCGCAATAGCCACAGAATTCTCTAAGGTTAAACTTAAATAGATAGTTCACTAAATTGAATACTTAAGGAGATCAGCCGTAAAACTTGATACTAAGGCTTGGAACTTTTGCAGGCTTATAAAGAAAAGCATCAGAAGTAGAACCAAAATCTGGCAAGGGAAAGTTCGAAATACTACTTCCGTCATTAAAAAGGTAACTTCAGCATTAAATTGAATACCAGCAACACTAGTCAATCTTAAGATCTGTAGATAACATCAAAAAAAACCATAGGAAGATAAATTAAATAGTGGATAATTTGGAGTTCAAAATGAATTAAGTTTTAGACTCTTAATAGACGAACATGGTAAGTGCTTATAGGGCTAGTAGCTAAGAGTTCAGATAATAGAAGTAAACTTTAGTGGAAACGGTTTAAGACCTAGAAAGTATGTAAGAACTCAATGAAAAGATAGTTAAGTATAGATTAAAGTCTCAGTATCTGGAGAATTAACTTAAGGAGTATTGTAAGATGCATGAATAGCTAAAAGCTCAAAATCAAGTTATTAAGCAAAAACTGCAAGAAAAAGATTAAGAAGTTCTGTTTTATCAGAATGAAAGCAAGAAACTCTTAAAGGAGAATACTAGTTTGCAGTTTAAGCTGAAGCAATCTTATGGGGAAATTGACTAGTTGAATGAGAATAATTCCACGCTCAAATCTCAACTGGTTTCAGTGCAAACTACTGAAAACCAAGACCTAAAAGTAGTAGCTACAGAGCCAACACCTAGAAATAAAACCCTTGAACTAAACCATTTTGATTTCAATAACCAATACAAAGGTCGAGGATTTACTCCTAAATAAGCCTTTAAAAAAACTCACTCAATATTCAGCCAATTTTAGAAAGAATCCTAGCAAAACCCTTTAAGATAAAAGCAAAGATCTTAGAGTATATAAAAGTCTCGAGCATGTGGATCATGTACTTAGCAAAGTATAGAGAGTATATCATAAAGACCTTTAACTCAGTCATAAATAAACAAAATAATAACTCAAGATCCCTCATAATAAAACCTGCATCACGAGCTTTAAATATAGAAGCTGCATGAAAATTACTAGGGTAAAATACAGCAACTGTAAAACAAGTATAAGCAACTACTTGAAAGTAGAACGTAAGCATACACCTAAAAATCTGAACTGGAAGATATATTCGTTAGTTGTATTAGCTAGGTTAAGAAGAACATCTCAAAGCGTAAGGTAATAGATAAGAATAAAGTAAAACCTGGAGACTTTTAATTTGCTGATAAGTAGCGGTTGATCGAACTGTTTTTAACGGATGAATAAGTCATAGCTAGGATATACGAAATATTGTTTCCATAGAAAAGTGCTAATTCTATTGATTTTTTGAAGTTAATTAGAAATGCAAAAACACCAAGCGAAGATATGTTTTAAAGTAGTATTATGGAAAATTTAAGCTCAGTTAATACTGTTCATGATCAGACAACAACTGACGAAAATAAAGTATGCTAAAGTTAACGGGCTGTGAGTGTTAGAGAGAATAGAAATTTGTAAAGCTTCATAAGGTAGAGAGAGAGGAGATTTGTGAAAAGTAGACCAGAGAATGTGAAAAAGCAAATGCTACTAAATGAATTTGTTTGATGTACATTTGATTAAATTATAACATTTAACAGTCAATCGTTCTACAATCTAGTTCCGATTTCTCTATCTTTGTAAAAGTCATTTTACCACTCATAAAGGTAATACACTTAGTTGAATATACGAAATTTTATTTCTGTCAGATAAATCATTGATATGGTATATGAGGCTAAATCAGTAATATAGTCTAATTATAGACTATCTACAAGAATACGTTTAGATACATTAAGTCATTTATTTTGGTAAATTTAGAGTCAAAATTCAAGTTGGCATAAGAATAGTGAGAACATAAACTAGGTGCTAGAAACTAGCTTTCATGCTTAGTTATGAAGACCGAGTGAATCCTTCATAAATTTAGTATTTTAAGTGATGAAAGAAGAGCCAGTAAATGAGATTAGATTATAGCTCTTATAATACCTAAACTAGAAATTAAGGCCCATATTTCAACAAGATTATGGAGAATCCATTCTAAGATTATAAGCAAAAATTCTTTTAAAGAGCATCTATAATAGTTACCAAAGCTAAATACGTCATATTAATAGCCTTCTATAACACCAATCTAAATTAAAGTCTCAATGATGTTACCCTTTTTTCAGCCATTAATTTATTTAAATTGATAGTAAGAAATTGAAAGAGTAGCCACTTCAAAAGAGTATATAAATACTATTAGTGGAGCTACTTTTTTTATTAATTTAAGATATTGAAGATATTTGCTATCCATTTGAGTCAAAAGATACAAATAATCCTTATATTTAATATTGACTATTAATGACGATTGGTTAGACAAGTAATCTGTAGACTCTTCTTATATCCTATTAGTTGTTCTTTAGCTTCTGTACTTGTTTAGTTATATGAAGCTAAATCAAGTAGAGTCTAATACTTAGTATATACTTCATTTCATATGATTCTCTCTTCTCATATATAAAGGAAATCTTTGCTTGTTTCAATATCTTTTTCATGAGTCAAGTACATGAAAAGCTTTACTGGTTTTGGTATCTAATTTACTTAAACCCTAAGAGCGAAACTAAGTTTATGAACTATCAGTTGCATTTCTAAGTTATATGTTGGTACGGTTATCTAGAATAGAGTAACTATAGTATCATAGGAATAATCTGAAAGAGCACAAGGATATAGTAAGAATCTAGTATCTTAAGGTTATATACATAAGGATAAGCTTCAAGTCTCAAGTATGCTAATGGGAATATAACTTGAATGCTTTATAGCTCTAATCTATAATACTAGATTAAAGTTAGGTCAGGGATAAGGGCAACTAATAGGTTAAGCGCTATTTCTTTAACTGAAAGAAAGTTGTGCTCTTAGTATTAAAATACTATCTCTTATACCATTCTCAAACTTAATAAATAAAGCAAGGGAATTATATAAAACTAGCATTGAAGTAAAGATACTATAAGTGAATTAATGCTATTATCTTAATAGGGTGATAAATAAACTGCCTATCTATATCTTATGATTATTCTCAGATCTATCTAATTAAATAGCCAGTTTCATATTTTAGCTATCTAAGTATAAAAATACACTGTTTTTAACATAGCTAACTTTAGAAGGCACTTTTGCTTCCTATTTTATTTAATTATTTCTCCTCGTATTGTTTACTTGTTTATATCATGAAAACTTTGGCTTACTGTATGAAAAGCTAAAGGTAGGATGAGACTGGGATTTGAATATTAGTTCTGCTAATCAAAATAGACGCTAATTCAGATGGTAAATTAAGCTTAGAAGAGTTTTATGTACAACAGTTTTTAAATGAAAGTAGCAATCGAGAGTTCTCACATTTGACAAATTTGAATAATACTCTTTTAATATCTAACATTTCTGTTGACAGTACTCTATCTTAATAACAAGCAATATATATGGTGATACTAATGCTTACTTACTTTGGCTTTCTAGTCTTCCTATTTCAATTTAAAAAATTATGACTAATCTTCACTTGTTTACCTAAGAAACGAATACACTTACATCGAAGATTCTAAGAAGTTTACTACGTAGATCATAATAGAAAACCCGTTGTAATCTGGTTATGTCTATATCCAGGGAAAGTTACTATAAGACACAAAGATATTGCGCTGTAAGTTTATAAACTTGAGATATAGAAGATGAAGGAAATACTTAGTTGTATATTGATCTTATCAGAAGTCACTTGGATTCTATGTTTTCTAATAAATCTTTATTCGAAGTTTTTTCTAAAACTACACAATTCATTATTCTTCCTTATAACGTTGTTAAACTCATATATTAGAATTGTAAGTATCTATAGTTTATGAAAAAGCATTAAGAGTAGCAAGCGGTTAGTGTTACCTACTTAGTAAAATGTGGACAAAAATGAAATGTAGAAGTTAAGTTCTAAGGCACAAAAGATTCTAAAGAAGACTAAAGCGAATGTATAAATTCCCTTAATGATTAAGAAGTACACATATTTCTCCTTTGGAAAGGCTTATTTAAGATATGCTTCATCATTATGGCAGAGAAGTAAAGCCAAACAACGTAATTGCTGATTTATGCTTCTAATTAAATTTGATTAAAACTATAAATTTATAGAGCAACAGTTAGTTACTTCATATTTTATAGACACAATAAAATAATTAAGTTTGATTATTCTAAATACTTTTAGTTTATTTTCCAAATGATTACTAATCTAGAATATATTATAAAAACTTTAAATATATTTTCTTGTATATAGTAAACTACTTTTAGTAAATGTTATCATAATAATAAAATATACTTTAAGTCTTCAAAATTTATTTATCAATGCTATTCAAATTTTCGTCTCTCATTTGGCACACATGAAAAATTTTATTCAGTTTCTGGATTAAACTTTTTATATATTAGTGACTAGATATACTATCTAGCTTAAATGTCCTTCACTACTTCTGCCATCTTTAATAGATCTAATTGGTTATCAGATTCGCTTTCTTTTCTAAGGACTTAAGAAATATTTTCATACTGCTTCTTTTAATGTTCATAGTCGTTTACTCTATTAAGTTATCCTTAATGTTGCTTACTTCGAGTTAGCTAGATTTTATATTCTATATATTATACGGTTATCTCAAGTGAGTAAGAAAAGAGAGATTACTGATCAAGGAATTAATAACTTAATATGTCTCTTCTGCTACTAACCTTGATTTAATCATTCTTCTCTACCACTTCTTTTATAACTTTCTCTATCTTTCTTTTTAAAGCTTTCTTCTCCTATTGAATCTAATCAGATTCTTATTTGAGCTAACAATTTTCATCAATAAATCTGTATTTCATTACAAAGGTTCTACTAAAATGAAATTGAACTTAACATTTCTAGGAGCATTTTTAACATTATTCATTAACTATACAAGAGCATTTAGTTCTATCTTCATCTGGATGAAGTCCACAATTTTTATGGCAGTTTTCTTCACAGACGATGCAGTAAGTTGTATTTTCATTACCCCTGATATCCTAATATTTTTCTACTTTACCTTATTAGTAAGCTTAAATGTAAATATCTTCTAATTGTTACTTGTAATTTAGATACTATTAGCAAGTGTTTTCAATACCCTATAATTTTTATTTTATATCATAGTATTCAGTTCGTATTGAAGTGATAATAATTTATATTTATTATATTATTTCTATTTCTGGCTGCATTCTCGTAGCTAATTCTTACATTTTCTTTATTAAATTTATGCCTTATTCCATTTCTTCTGTCTTAATTGGCTTCAAATTTTATAGTGATTCGAAAAAGGAATTAAAATTGCTTTCACTCTCATCAAAGCTATTTTAATCTATCACATTCTCTTAGTTATTAAATTTGTATTATCTCTTTAAAAATTCTTCTTCTAGTGCTTTATCTAAATTATGCTGATGATATACCTCACTTTAATTTTTAATATTATATATCGTAAGCATGATCGTTATATTAACTCTCAAGTTATTTCCAAAAAGCAGCAACAATTTGCCAAATAGATACTTCTAATATAAAGTTAATTTTAAGTTAGGGGATCTTATTACGAATACTACAGCATCTATCTTTTTTGTTCTTTTTAAAGCTTCTATTAGTTAATCTATTATTCTCTCATCTTCTTGCAGTTGATTTTATTCTCTGAATCCTGAAACATTTATAGCTTCAACACAAGGAATATCTTGTACATTAGATATATTTTATCTCTTGCTTTATATTTAATAAATGCTTATTCTCTTATTTTTTTCTTTTTCGAGGTAATATCTTTAAGGTTTTTTAGGATCTATATATTATAGAAAGTTAGTAAGAGCATTTATAAGACTTCTTTTTCCAGATCCACTTTCACCTATGAAAATAATAGTCTTTTTATTAGCTTCTTAAGTTATAGTTAGATTTATTTATATGTACATTACAAAAATTACTTACTAAATTGGGATTCTTTCCTTATATCTATTCCAAGAACTCTAAAGTTTATTGAAAAGCATCTAACTTATTTTAAAAGCAAAAAATCTTCCTTGCTCATATATTTTAAGCTTTTAGTATTTTATCTTTTTATTTAGAAAATCATGGAAGTTTCCAACTTGATCTTATTCTAAGTTAAGTGTAAATATTTTTTAATTATTGTTCTGTTCATTATGAATATGGAATTTATCTTTTTATTAAATTTATACAGATACTGTTCTTAATAGTTATGTGTGCTTTGGAGTAAATACTTATCTACCACCATCTTTAATCTATTCAAGCATATTTATTTAATCTTCATCCATCTCTTTTAAATCAGTTAAAGTCATTCCCGTTTATAAAATTTCATCTTACATAGTATTTAATCTATAATGCTCAATCCAACTATAATCTTCTGTTTCTTCCTCTCCTAAAGTAGTTTCAGGTTAATGTCTTTTCATCCAGTTCTTTCAAACTAAAATTTCGAAGGGAGTAAATAAATACTTTTACTTATCCTTATCCTTAGCAATTCTAATTTCATTTTCTATTGTTTAAATAGATAAACGTGGTACTTACTACTTTTCATCTAAGCTTTTTCTCAACCGTTCTTCCATCTCCTTAGCTCCAAACCAAGTACTCTTAGATAGGTTTGATTTCATTTTTATAGATAGCCTAGATGCTGAATTTAAATAAAAATGATCATAATTTTCTATGACATAATATGTGCATAGAAATTTCTTATAAGTTCATAAATTTCCTTATGAGGGATATTAATAAATATACACATATCACTAACTAAAATATGCCTCCAATACATATTATCAGCCCTCTTAGAGTTCAAAAATAACATCTTTAAGAGTAATAACGCTATATTAACCAGCCTAAGTGAAATGCTGCCTATTTGGTTAAGACAATATTCTGCTTATGCTTCAAAAGAAATAGCTAAAGCAATATGACTAGCTTAAAGATGTGTTCCATATAAAAACTATGTCAGCAAGTAAATGACCAGTTAGTTATATTAGAAAACTCTAGCATATAAGTATACTTATCTAATAAATCACATCCAAGGCTATTATTAGAAACGAAAAACTAGCTTTAGTAAATAAGATCAATGAAATAAGATATCAAAGTCCATAGCTTATTCTAATAAAGCTAAAGTAAGCATATTACATATGATAATGAATATAGATGCTAAAAGTAAATTGCTCTAGCAAGCTAGGAATTATTGAGATTTATAGAAGTAAAAAGATGCTAAATTTGTATTATGGACTTTAACTCTCATATATTTACATACATAAAGCATTTCATTATAGGATTTCTATGCTTCTTTCCAAATCTTAATTGCTAGCTCTACTAGTCTATTGTTAGGTTGATTTATCTATTTATTAGGCTAAATAATCTATAATGTAAGTTGGTATTTAGAGCGAAAATTAAAATAAGCAGAGATTTAATTTGAAACTGAAGATGCATTAAACAGAGCATTCTTACTTTCACTAACCTATCCTACCTAAATACATCTAACTTAACATATCGTTTTTAATCAAAGTTAGTAATTTTATTCTCTAAGTTTATTACCATCAAAGTATATAAGCTATATATAAGATAACAGCTATATGCACAATGACTATTGGTAGTTATATGAAGATTTTAAAAGAAGGATTTGAGAGTTGTTATAGCAACTCTATAGGAACCTTAAATCTTATATATAAGAACAATGTGCGAAGATATCCTTTAGTACTATACATATCTTTATGTCCCTTTCTTAGAAGATAGCAATAATTCATTTTGTGAGATACTTCACTATAGTTTAACTCTATACTCCATTATAAAGATTCTAAGCCAAATCAATCATATTGTGAATCTCCGAATATTGAAGAATGGAAGATTTGCTTACTTTCTCTTAACTTAGACTGTACTTAGAGAGTGCAATTAATATATTTACCAGAAGCATAGTATCTATTAGAAATACACTAATTTCCTTATATCATATTTAAATCTCTAATCTTTAATACTAGTAACCGCTCAGAACTTACTTAATAAAGTATAGTTTAAAGTAAGCTAAGATGATATATATAACTTGAACATTTCCACTTAGATGTATTAAGTTGATGAGGGAATGTACATATAAATTACGTAGAGAGAAGTTTGAAGATTAAAGTTTTAAAATAGCTGTATAAATAATGGAATAAATTGAGACTGTCAGTCTATTTACCTTACAGAGACGAAATGCTTTTCAAATATTTAAACCAAGAAAACGGAAAAAGTTATAAATTCAATTATTGCTTTCATGAAAGAAAAAATAGGAAAAGTGTGTAACAAAACTAATAAACATAATACAAAAAGTAGGTAGATTGATTAGTCCAAATTTGCAATACTAGTTAATAGCATTGTTTGAAATAATAAGACCAACTATATTTGCCAAAATTATTTTAATGAGTATAGTTAATTTAAATAAAACTAAAGAAATGCAATAAACTAACTTGCTTTAGTAAACCTAAGACTATAGCGAATTCATATAATAGGTAAAATAGAAATACAAGGTGTATAAAAAGTGACTAAGAGACAATGACTGTGAATTCCCTAGTCTTAAGTTCCCTGTTAATTTCAACGAAAATAAATAAGATTTTCCTTTATTTGGGATCTAAGCAAAAGAGTAAATTGGACCTATGACTAACTTTTGTCTGGTTAATAACAAAATAATAATCTCACTTAAAACAGTGGAAATTTAAGACCCTGAACTGTATCAGAAGTTGATACTTAAGTATCCGAAGATATTTAAGCTAAGTGAGGAATATGATTATAATGTAATTAGCTTATTTGTACTTAGAGAGTATCTTATCAAGGGATAAAAGTCCTTTTGAATGCCTTGGATTGATATTCTCCCAAAGGATGACCAACTAACAGGTGTTTTTTGAGACTTAGAACAGCTGTAAGAAACTTAAGATATCTGATTGATTCAAACTGCGATGGAGTAGTAAAGTGATACTATATCGCTGTACCGTACCCTAATTAATCTTCCAGAGTTTCCAGAACTGTTCCCTAACAACTGCTGTACTTATAACGTTTTCAAATGGATATATTAAGCGGCTATTACTAGAACTTTTGGATGGTATTTACCAGATACCATGTTCATACCTCTTGCGGATAACTTAAACCACGAAAACGTGGATGTTAACTATGACCTATACTTAATGGAAAGCGGGTAAAAAATCTGTAATTGTAGCAACGAGAGCTTAGATAAGAAAGCGAAACCATTTGATCCTAAAATAAAGTGCAAGAGTAAAAGCTATGGTAGAAATAGACTGTAGAAGTTTGAAGACTACAATGACTAGGATCCAGAAGTTGTCGAGAAGTTTGCCTAAAGATGTAATTGCGTTTGGGAAGCTAAGAGCCTATTAAAAAAGGAGTTTGATTTTAATGAAAAAAGCAGCTCTGAATCTGAGGATAGAGATAGTGATGAAGAATCCGCTGATGAAGAAACTGAAGCCTCAAAATAATGGTTTGTAGCTAACAGTGACAATATATACTTCGCATTAAACACGACAAACTATCGTAAGATTTAGTAACTTAGAATGCTTTAACAAGGGAGATCAAGTATTCATGCCTTATGGCTCTAGAGATAATTAGTACCTTCTACTCTATTACGGGTTTGTCCTGAAGGATAACAAATATAACTCCTATTAGTTCAGAGTAAGTGAAATTTACCATACTTCTAACTTTAGCTTTGAAGAATAGAATTCGCCCAGAACAAAAATAACTTGATCTTTAGTTACGAAGAAGAGTATCCATTTCCAACGACGAACTACGAAGATTTTACAATTGGCTTTTATCTAAAAAACAACAGGTTTGATGAAGGTAACAATTTCAGATGTTAGGCTTTATGAACTATTTCAGAGGTCTAGTTCTAGACTAGAGTGAGGTTGATAAGGATAATCATAAATATATATTTAACGATTGTCCTACGAGCCCAGAATTTGACTCGATGGTATGCCAGAAAATCGTAGAGTTCTTGGAGAATATTTAGAATAGCTACGAAACATAAATAGAGTAGGACTAAGAAATTCTAAAGCAATCTAACTTACCCTGGAAATTCAGATGTGCTGTAATCTTTGATATAGGTAATGTACAGGCTATAGTAGAAATAGATCCTAAGAAACCAGATCAAAATTTTCCTAAGGCTTCAAGAAATTCTAGACTACATTTAAAGTGGAATGACTGTATAAGAAGCTCAAATTTTTGATGGAAATTACAGTTAATTAGCATAACAGTAAGGAAGCGAAAGTACTCAAGCAGAAAATCTTTAGAAAAGTAATTAAAGCACCAAAAATAGATGGGAGCTGATTAAGCAAAACTATAAATATGCAACTTATCTAAGTAAACTGGAAGTTTATTTAAGAGCATACACTTGAATATTTAAATTTCATACTCTTAATTTAAAAGTTTACTCTTAAACCACTTAAACTGGACTTCATAATATCACGTCAGAAAGGTAACATTAGGAAATATTTACATGACTATCAATATAAAATATTAGCATGATAGTCAAAAGGACCTAATTATCTATATGCCTACTATATAAACTAGAGCTGACGTATAAAAACAGTATAGAAACATCCTAAAATGGTAAATTATCTTCGTATATGCTAGTGATTTCAATAAGAAATTGGAAAGCTTAAATATCGAATGATTGATATTTCATCATAGGTATTAATAGGCTTTAGACTAGAATGGTGAATTCTTGCTTATAGTATCGTTATTAAATATGGGCTGAGATTTATAAATTCGTAGATTCGCAAAGATTAAGGATAATACATTTAGAAGTTGGTGGTTATATGTTAAGACTCTATAATATATAGATTATGCTAGATGTTTGATAAATAAATAAGCATATAAAGCTGGAGTGCTAATATGCATAAACCAAAATTATTAGATTATGGATCCAAAATATTAATAGTATGAAGTAGCATATTAAGTGGCTTTTGATATGAGAAGTATATCCATTTTTATAGTCTTAGATATCAAAACTTCACTACATTTAAAAGATAACTACTAATAAGTCAGAAAAACCAAAGATAGAAATTGGTAAAGATAAGATAACAAACTAAATGAGATAAAACTCGATCATGTTACAAATTAAGATTTAGAGCGTAGTATTTAGGATGCATATGCAAACGTAAATATGATCCAATATGAGATGAAGATTGAAAACTTATATGATACTAAAAAATATTTTTCTTCTACTAGATAAAGGAATAATATAGAACATATTTGTATGCAGATGATATACTTTAAAGTGATAAGACAATCAAAGTATTCGCTAATATTTGCTTAAATAAAATATCACAGGCATTGAAAAGCTGAACTTATTAAGTTTCTTGAAGTGATGTAAGGAAAAACTTTTACTAATTGATATTCTCTTTCAGCGGATTAAAAGTTTATACTAAAAGCATAAGATAAAATAAAACCCCAAGCTACTCTACTATTAATCCCATAATATCTACCATAAGTTAAGAAGCCCGCTTCACATTTTATACCCATCTATCTCACAATAGAATTAATTTACCCATCAACATGATAAAGCCAATCTCTTATTTAATATATAATGCTCCAATTAATAATTTCTAATACTAACTTAAAGGTATAAAATATCTAGCAAACGACTATATTTAGTCAAACTTATTAGTTCTACTTTATTTATAAAAATTTAACTAAAAGAGTGTAAGATTTTATACTGGTAACGCTGCTTATTTATATACAGTTCTGCATTTATTAAGTTTATCTTATATGGTGCTATAGATTATTTAGTAGTTTGTAAGGTTGAATGTAGAGATTTTTTACCTTTATACTAATCAGCTAATTCATATTTCGCTTACTTTAACTCATAGATGTGGGAGAGATGTTGAATAGCCTTTTTATCAATCTGCGTTTAGCGTACCAAAGGCTTTCATTCGATCTATAACCTTCATAACCATCAAATTCAATCAGTTTTATTCTTCCTTCTTTGCTTGATTTTATTAAGTAAACCCATTTACTTACAAAAAAGCTCTCACTCTTACTTCTTACTTCCTTTCAAAGCACCTCACAATCTTCTTAGCAAAACTCTTATTTAACATAATATATAGACCCCACTTAACATCACTGAGTGAATAGCGAAGTGGTTGTAAAAATCTGAGAAGGGTAAATAAAAAGGGTTAAATTCTTAATAAATAATGTCAAAAGATTACGAAGCTTTCAAACATTACGGATCTAGTTTCCAAATAGACTTCATTCATACTAACCTATTAAAAGCCAAATCATTAGAAAATATCAAGTTCTTCAATACCAACTCCCAACTACTCAAGGACCCTGAAATTATACCTATCAAGAAACTTAAACTACTGAAGTAGTTTATTAGGTCTAAGTCATGCAAATGTAAAGACTGTAGAGGAAAGTGAGTTGATAATGCTGAAAGGTTAATGAATTTGATTACCTTTCCTAAGTAGCTGATTGAAAAGGAAAATGGGAAGAAGAAGGAAATTCTTAGACATTTTCGAAGGACAAATCTATTGACAAGGTAGTATAACTTTAGAGCAAGTCTGTTTAACAATGTTAAGGATAAAGAAAAAATTGTCCAGAAGCTGCTTAAAGAAGCCTAGTCAAAGGCTTCAGAAGATAAAAGGGAGGATAAATCGCCTTACTTTGAAGAATTATCATCGCCTATTTACTTCTCCAAGAAAAAGGCAGTAGCTGCTAAAGAAAAAAGCACGGAAATGTACTCAGATTCAGAATTGATGGATAGTAGTATGGAGTATAAAGTTACGGATGCTAAAGGAAATGTATGGGAGCTTAAAAATTACTCAAAGAATAGACTATTGATTCCAAAACCGTACACTCCATAGGTTGAGAAATTCATGTAATCATTTAAAAATACCCATCAAAAGAAAAGGATAGAGGGGAAATCTCCTATCGAAGATTCAGCAAGGAGTAGCAAATTTGTTATAAGAAAGTATAAGAGCAGACTAATGCCAATGTATGAGGCAAGAATGAACCCTACTTTTCTAAATAAATCCAAAGCAAAAAACTGGTTTCAGTAGTATAATTAAAGTATCCAATAGTTCAATGAGCAGTTCTTTTCAAAAAGCAAAGAGCTATTTGAAAAGTAGTAGAAGAAGACAAGCAGAGTAAGATAAGGTATCAAAAAAACATCTGCAGATATGATACAGAAAGAAAAAAATTAGGCTCAGAGTTAGATCAAAAAGCCACCACTTTCAAATGAAGCTCCAAGCAAGTAAAAGAGCAAGCATACTTTAAGTGACTGGTTACTTGAAAAGAAAATTAACTAAAATTCCTTCAAAAACTCGATGAATGCATCATATGATAAAGAGAATTTGTCAGAAGACTAGGAAATGATGATATATCTACTATAGGAGCAGAAATTGTAACAGCAGATATAAAAGTAAGAAAAAAGAGTCAAACTTATACAGCAAAATATCCAGTTCATGTCCAAAGATAAAGTATGAGACATCTATAGGTAAAAGTCACCATCCTAAGAAAATTAATAATCAATTTCATTTAAAAGATCAAGCAGCGCAAAGAACTTAGATCACCCTAATTCCAAAACTTAAATCATTCAAGCATTCCTTTCTAACCTAAATTAGAAGCAGCAAAGCATTAATTTAGATCTACCTTTAATACCAGAATACGAATCAAAAGCAAAAAAAAAATTAAAGAAAAATAACTCAGAAATTTTCCATTTCTAAAGACAGGCTTCATATCAACATCCTTAAGAATTGAATGGATCTAAAGTAAGGAAGAAGAAAAGTTCTACTTCAAAGGAAGAAAAGGTTAGTAAAAGGAAGATGAAGCATGTTTAGAAACTTTATACCAATTTTTGACTGATTTTTGTGCCTTTCCCTAAATATTGATTTTCTTATTTCAAAATACTATTTTATCAAGCTTAAATCGCCCTTTTCCTTTCCATAATTAGGATAATTTAAGGAAACTTTTATCTGTCTAAATATTTATGATTCGTATTTAGCTATAAGTACAAAAAAAGTTGTCTAAGCTGATGGTTTATTCTAATTCTTAGATGTAAAAAGATAGAGACAATTGATTTACTTCAGTCGATAGATGATTGAAGATGAAAATTTGAATTAGATTTTAAAAGTAAAGTTAACCTATGATCATCTCAATATTTCTGCCATTAGCTATTCTTCCTTATAGAGTTTAACTTTCTATGCCAATTTATTCAAATCATATTACCCTACTATATCCAAACAGTTCAGCATGACCTATTGCTATTCATTAGTAAGTTAATGCTGCTCTATTATTTCTCTTGGAATTCTCCCTTCATTCTATACTTAACTTGCACCAGATACTTTAAATCTAAAATTGAGCTTGTCTCCGAAACTTAATCCTAGGCATTTAAAACTCCAGTTAAAATTATAGTCACCAGGTGCTGAAGGAATATTAAAATATAGTGGAATGTACAATTATTAGCCAGGCTACAGTTATTATATCTTTATATCTTCTTGATTAAGTATATCCTTTTATTCGTTGACAAGCCATATATTCTCAGATGACGTTTCAACTCCTTCATTAACTATGATCCACTACAACATTATCTTCTACCCTCCTTAAAAAGCTTAGCCAATGTAATTCTATTGCTTAAACTCTAAAATACGTATAGAAGGTGGGTTAAATACATTTAAATCGATAGAAAAAGTATTAGAGATTTCTTTTTAGCTATAGTTTACTTAAAAATGACATTTGTAAGCTCCTTCTTTTTT
The DNA here is from genome assembly GCA_946699065.1 of Loxodes magnus. Lineage (NCBI taxonomy): Eukaryota > Ciliophora > Karyorelictea > Loxodida > Loxodidae > Loxodes > Loxodes magnus. The sequence goes on from CAMPDV010000148.1 coordinate 350,703, forward strand.
TGGAGTAGTAATAGTGAAATCTATTTTAACAACTTCATTCTAGCTTATCTTGACACTTACTAATTAGTTATATTTATAGCTTAATAAGAAGCATTAGATAATTATCTGACTTGGTAATATTATATAGCTACTTTCATTTTGGATTTCTCTATAAGGTTAATACTTACATACTGAATTGAACTTTCTTGTTAGGAGTAACTATGTTATAATCTACCGGCTTAACACTTAGGATTTTTACCTGAATAATTGATTACTTAAAGTGGCCTCAAGACTTCTGGTGATATCCCATATTTCTACTAGTCTAGTTCCATTTACCTATTCAACTTTTCGAGCTCTTACATCCTCTCTATCTCCTATTTAAATTAAGCAGGCTCATAGATCTAAGCCGCATAGCAGGTAATAAACTACGGTGTCTTTACAAACTCAGTGAAACTTGTCTGAGCACAATTTTTAAAGTCGTTAATCAAGGTTCTGACTTGCTAGTTTAAGCTTTCCTAATACTGCTATAAGTTGATCTGTCTTGACTAGTTCTATAGACAGAATAATCTAAGCTAGTTTATCTTCTCATCTACTTGTAGCTTAGTCTTATTTAGTATCTCATTAGACTAGTACTGCATTTTATTTATATACCTTGTATATCTTTATTCACTTCTATCCTTTATATTATAAAACTGATGCTATCGTAGAAATAAAAGACTAAATATTATGTTAGAGAAACATCAGAAGGTTGATAGGTGCTGGCTGAAAAATATTGCTGATGAGATATTATAGAAATGTAAGGTTGAAGGTATTAGAATGATGTGAAGTCTTCACTGCAGGTATTAAACCTCTAAAGGTATTTAAGACAGTAGAGGGAATGGATGGGGATTAAGGATGATTTTAATTTATGGTATCAACATAAAATTTATTCTACGATAATAAGCAAAAGAAATAAAGAGACTTACTTAATCAAAGGGTATTGCTTTATAATAGAAACTCAACTTAATAAGAAGAAGTTAGGCCTTTAATGTACAATCATCAAGCTGATATATCTTAAGTGTTAAGAAATAAGCAAATAGCTAGATCTTAAATATAAAAAGTAAAGATAAAAGATAGAATTTAGCTAGTTAAAATGAAGCTAAATTAGAATAGTATAGTGATATAGTTCTATAATAGAAAAGGGATGGAAGTATAGAAGCAAAAGATGGTTTTAATGCTAAATTGATTAAAAATTTAGACTTATGTATAGATATGCTAAATGGAAAGCATATAGTTAGATAAGCAGAGTATTATCCAATGCTAAGTGCTAATGTGTATATTTGATTAAAAACTAAAGAAAAAATAAGGCTAAATATGGTCATTTTAAAGTAAGAATAGCTATATATGAGATCTTTTAGCCTTATAATTACATAAGCAAAGTGCTTTTATACCATACATATAAAAAGTCAATTCTTTTAAGTAATAATCAATACTATATAAATGACAAATTATCACTGAAAACTTCCTAAAGTTTAAGCATATAGGTATAAATAAGATTTTGGTAGTATAGTGGTATGGCTTTATTACCTTTGATCCTAATACTGTCTTGTTTTGACTTTTAAGCAAAGAACATTTTGCTCTTATTGCATTTATTAAATATAGGGTGTTTGGAATTTAATGCTTCTTAGATAAGGAAATGAGTCTATAGAACCTATTTTTATAATTAATAAATATATAAATTATAATGAATTCAAGGCCATTTTCCACTAATAACTCTTCCATAAATCTCAAAACCACTTAAGCTTAAGTTATCACTACCACTGGAATTTTTTCCAATTTAAACAATTCTTAAGAATCGAAATCCTTAACCTACTATTGATGACTGACTTACTGCCCAGGTGCTTGATGCTCCTCTAGCACATAATTCTTTTCTCTCCATGTCTAATTACTAGTCCAATTGTCTGTCTCCTGTAATATGAATTCTTCTGTCCAGGATTTTCCATTAAATACGATCATTACTTCCTTCAAACTACCAATTGAGCAGTACATGAGAATTAGAATTTCTATTTCTTATAGTATAACAAGAAGGTTGAATAGTTCTTCCTGCTCCAAAATCTATCCCAAAATAAGCGCTTTCTTCGTTACATGTTCTTAAGTTAGTTACTGATCTCGATACTAAATCTTCTAATCTTCCCTATCCAATACTAGAGCAAAAGACAGTAACTTGCTTAATAGTATGAGGGTTTTACCAAACTCTCGACTTTCCATTAGACCCAAGGTAAAATAAGGCTCCATTTTCATCGAAATCATATGAATAAACAAATTCTTTCTAGATAACTGGCAACTCTTATGGAGGTCTTACTCCTTTAGAATAGATTTCCTAATGTTCATACTTTGAAGGCTTTTATTGATACAAGCTTAACGCTGGGTTATTTGAGAAGGACTAAATTTCTTACGAATCATTTTATCTTTGCTATGGTTTTCATGAGCCTCTCAAATTTTGATCATCTTGCAATTGTTTCATATAAGCTTACTAGGACTATAAAGGTTAAGTATGATAAGTCCTCATATATTATTGCTTCTATTATTGCTCATTAAGAGCTTATTACGACTACTATCTTTAGCTCTATTATTACTTTTGCTAATTAAGAAACTCCTAATTTCCAGTCTCTTCAAATGTCTCGTATTTATACTCTTCCTCAGATAAGATTTCTGGAGACTCTACTTATTAAGATGCATGCTAAGATACTTGAAGCATATCTCTCTAGCTTGCTCTTACTATTTGCTGATTAGTATAATATTTTCTTGGGTTTAAAGGGATGGAATATTCTTATGTCGCCTGTACTTCAAAATTCTTAAGCTTAGCACTTAAAGCTTCTATAATTCAGTCTTTAGCAGGGGCAAATAGAGGTAATTATACTGCTTTTAAAAGCTCGTCATGGGTTAAAAAAGCGTATCTCACAGTTTTGAGGATTTCTTTTACTTCTTCAGGCTACAATTTTTTAAGAGCCAATCTTTCTTTTGCCTTTTCATGCAAATCCTTTTTAGGTTTTGCTTCTTGGCTTTAAGTCAACTTAACTTCTTAAACCTCCTAAGCTTGTTATAGCTTTTCAGTATCTAACATAAGCTAATCTCTGTACAGTAAATATTCCTTAATAAACTCGAGAACTGAATACTCGCTTGTCACATGCAAATCATCTTCGTTCAGTAATTTGATTATTTCCTAGTGAGGTAGTCGTTAGATAAGTAACTGCATATCCTGCATTTTAAGGCTTAAAAAGTTATCTACTACTAGCTTCCTTGAATACTCCATTACTTAGGCTATCTTTAATCTTATTCCTTCAATCCATCAATTGACAGCATTATAGATTGTAATCAGTGGCTTCGCTTTTTCGATTTTTTCTATAGTTGGTTCCTTATTTTGAGTGCTAGGTGATTGAACTTACTAAGGAGTCTATCGCTATGACTCCACTTGCTTGCAGATATAAGGCTCGATCAAAAATTACCCAGCTAAGTTTTTGAGCTTCGCATTGCCTATAGACTAAGCTAGCGAGTATATCCAGATAGCATTAAAAGGGTTAAATTCATACTAGATAGACTTTTCATCTGAGTTAGAGTAAATAAACCTCAGCACTACAGGAACTAGCTCCTCAAAGCTAGGCTGATGTTAAGGTTCAAGTAGTACTTTGTTTTCATTATAATAGGGGATGCTAGAAGGTTCAACAGGAATCTAAAGCTCCAGAACATTAAGATCTTTGTTTTCTTAGAGAGTTTTTAAAAAGTATTTACTACCACTAGCTAGGATAATCTTATGAGCTGGTCATAATGTCTCTTGGTATTTAAGCTAGCAGTCTGACAGAAAATCCGAATTAGTAAACTGTTCCATGTAACTTTCTATTTAGTAATTTATATTTCTTTTATCGTTAATTTATACTATTTAAACCTTATTATCCCACTAACTTGTAACTAGGCTAAAAGATAATAAGGAGGGGTTTTTAAGATAGAGACTAGGCTTATCAGTGTAAGTAGTTAGGTAGGATTGATGGAACTGTTTGATAAAGGTGATGGTATAATAGAAAGAGTAGATATGGTGAGATAATGGGAAGGGAGTTAACATAAATAAGGATTTTAATAGAACAAATAAAGAAAGTTCATTACAGACTATTCACAAGATGAAATTATGAATATTACTATCCTGCATCTAAATTATCCATCATCCTTGTTAACTCATTCAACATTATTTCCATTCTCTACATCATTTCGCCTGACTAGTCTCCTGTTCCTCCTCTTGGAATTGCTCCTGCTATACTCAAAGAGTCAGAGTCTACATTTATAGCTGAGATTCCTGGTACTATATTGAATAAAGATACTAAAATTAGATACTTACATGATTGATTTGGAAAGGTAGATATTCTTTATTGATTGCCATTTTATTAAGCCTAGTTCTGTTAAAGCTACTGAAGATTTTTATGCTCTTAGTCTTAGTTGTTGGCATTATTATTTGGTTATAATAAACTTCCTATCTGCATATTGTTTTACCCTACATTTGATTAGAAGTTTCTCTATTCACTTTACCTCAACTAATTATCCTGAAATCTCTATTGCTCATCTTCAGTCTATAATGCCTGTTGTCTTCCCTCTTAATTCTTCTTTTTAACTGTTTTTTTATATTCTTGGTTGTCTAAAGTAAAAAGCTTCTTAATCTCATTATTCTAAGCCTTCGTACTACGCTTCTAAAAGTTTTAAGGAGTAGTTTAGCGAGTTTCTTTCGAAGGATGAGACTTCCTTCTAGTTAGCATTTGAATTTAAGTCTAAAGATCTTGGATTTAGTTCTACATCTTCCTTATCTAATTGCTAATACCTTTACTCTCCGATGATTTATTAGCTTAACTTTCTTACTTAATATGCTACTTTTTTACTTGCTTGTTAGTCTGATTTTATAAGTTTTACTGAGAAATCAGCACCTTTTTGCTACTGTTCTTATCTCTTATAACTTTCGATCTGAACTCTCTTTCTGTTGACTTAGATCTTTTTGATTTTATGGTTGATTTTACTTTCAGTTTCTTTTAATAGTCAGTGTTTAACCTTTCTAAATGGGGTTCTTTAGATTACTACTTGGACTTTTAATTAGGAAATAGGCTTTCGATTAATTAAGTCAATTTAGTTTCATTTTCGTGAACAAATTCACTTTCAGGGTGATTCATCTTAGCCTTTTATAGATTGAATTGAAGTCTAGAGAGCATTGCTTTCATTAGAATTTCTTCCTATTAAGCCCCAGCTTGACTACCTCTAGCATCTACATAAAGTAATCTACTATTAGTATGCAGCAAATTTATAAGCCCTTCAATACCTTTCTATGTAATAGGGTTATGACTTAGATCTAGTGAGCTGACTCAAGTGTCAGTAAATAAGACTTTAGTTATCTGAAATAGTCCTATGTCAGTAATATTGTTGAACGATAAGATTAAGCTTTGCAGACCTTTCTCCTTTAGGACCGCTTCTTCTGATCTTAATGCTTGAGCTCAAATCACTTCATCTTTCCTGTGAGCACTCATAAAAATTATCCGGCCTATAAGAAGTCCACACTCTGAATTCATGGCGTTATGAGAAAGATCGAGAGTGTTCAAAGAAGGAATGCAGTAAAGTGCTGAAGTGAGAATCTCAAGCTGCTGTCTCTTCAAATGCATATAGTTCAATGAAAGCTCTTGGATAGACTATGATTGCTTCAAAGCTCTAGATAAATCTGTCCATCCTTCGTTTGTTAGTTTAACTCCTGCAATACGCACTGTTAACAGGTTCTTGCAATTTTAGAACGGCTAAACTAAAGCTCTGAACATAATAGTGGTTAGCACTTCATCTTAAGATAGGCAGTAAGTGTTGAAATCCACTTCTGGCTTATGAACATAAGTGAATCGAGTGATAGGAATGATCCTTCTAGATTAAGACTTAGTTCCTTCAACTTAAAATTGAAGATGCATAAATTACTCGCATTTTTCAGCCCAAAAGCATAGAGAACGAAGATTAGTGAATTTCTAGAAAGCACCAGATAAAAACTCGACATCATCTCTACCGATAGAATCCAAGCATAAATGGCAATGATCTCTTTTCAAATTCTTATAAATATAATGATTAGGTGGGAATTTTTTCTTAGCACATACACTTTTATAAATTTCTCCCAATATATTCCTTGCTTAAGGATTACCAAGAACATTCTCTCAGAACGCAGATTTCCTTCTAAAATGCTTATACTTTTTGTTTTTAGAAGCTTGTGGAGTAGCAAACCCTTCATTAGTCTTAGTTTCTCTAGGTTCTGTTTAGTACGTTTTTAGCATGATTTAAAATTATACTTTAACATTTAAAATATTCATAAATAGGTAAACTAAGAAAAAAAGTATGCATTTAATTCTCATTCTTTATTTCCTAATTTTCTAGCTTCCTTTTTATCTTTTATATCTCCTAGCTAAGTCACTTAACTTAACTCACAGCCGCTTTTCAGTGTGTTTGCTGAGATTCCTATCTTGCTGAAGTTGGAAATTGAGTCTAAGTTCTTATGTATTTTTCGTGTTTTTCTCATCGATTTTAATTTCTCTTCATACCATTTTTATAAAATCCCTTGGTCAACGATGGACTCTATGCTATCTAGCTCTATAATTTCGATGATCTATTCAATTGATTGCTATACTTGAGTAATTGTTGGTCTTTATTGTGGATCAAAAGCAAAGCATGATTTAATTAGCTGTCTCAATTTTCCTTTTATAGCACTTATTATATTTGGATGCTCAGCGTTTTCTAACCTCTTAACTAAGTCCTAAGGTCCTTTAATCTAATTTCAAGGTTTCTCATTTGAAATTAATTCATTCAATAAACATCCTAATGACCATATGTCAACAGGCAGGCCTCTATTCTCCTTCTTAATCACTTCAAATGGAGTGTAAAGCATCGTTCCACCGTTGATTTAGCATAACTCAATCGAGTCATTATTTTATTACTGTATAATCGAAAACCCAAAATCAGATAGTTTGATCCTATAATTTTTATCCATTAGCACATTTTCAGGCTTCAAATCCCTATGACATATTTAGTTCTAGTGAGTATGAAGATATTAAAGCCCCTAAGTTATCTATAAGGCTATTTCCAACTTTTATTTAACAGTCATCTTAAAGCTTTCCTCAGTGCTATATAGAAGGTCATTCAAGGAGAAATCCATTAGGTTTGTAATAAAGCAAAGCTCTTCGTCATAGCTTATCCCGATTAGTTAGAGCAGCAAGTCTGACCTTATTTTTTTAATAATCTAAATCTCTCTGAAGAAGATTTCTATCATTCTCTTAGTAAGCTATTCACTTGTAGGTCGCACTATCTTAATAGCTACATATTACCCTCTAATCTTTCCCCTATATACCTATCCAAATTCTCCTTTCCCTATTAGATCTTCTTCAGTAAATCCTTACCGAACCTCATTAAAACTTAAAATCCAAATTCCAGCCTCATTAAGTTCTTAAGCCAGCGCTGGGTTCAAAAGCTCCTTATATTCTTTCAACTACCTAGGGTCGATTAACTTTTAATACTATGCCTTTCCCTTCTTTTTTTTATAGATGATATACGAAATAGCAAATAGAATAAAGATAGCAGAGCTAATTGAAAATCCAATAAACAGATATAGCATCTTTTACCCTTTCTTACTGTCAGACTAATGTGAGTCAATAGAGATAAACCTTCCTACTATTTGGTTATCATACGTATTATGAATGTTAACCTCTTCCCAAAATATCCCTATATAACTATTATTCATCTTCAAGACTTTTAGGTTTTGAATAGTTCGCTGCTCTTAGACTAAATCTGCAATTTTTTTTGGAGATATTATAACCTTTTCTTTCTAATTCATGACTATAATTGATATCTAGGCTTTATGTAAGTTATTGCTATAGTAGACCACTATAAATAGATCATCAATTAGGCACTAGCAAAACTATTTTTCTTCGTTTGCATTACTGGCAACGAGGAATGGAGGCTTCAGTATGTTTCTTGTTTAGCTATCTACAATCATTGCTTTGACATCTCATATAGATTGGCCTTAGCTATAGTTTGCCTTCTGAATTCAGGTACTAATAACTGTTTGTTGATCCTGAAAAGTATCAGCTCATATTCATTTAATGATATTGAAATCAGAACTAGTTTTGAAGTCAAATTTATTTTTCTGATCGATGAAAACTCAGTTCTAGAATACTCTTGTATCTCCTGACACCTTTTTAATATAAACCAGGTAAACTCCTTAGTCTTCCTAGTACTTAAGGAAAGGATGCATTCTATTTTGTGAAAAAGCTACTCATGATTGATTATTTATAAACATGCCTTGTTAGTCAAATAGCTGGAAATAAAGTTCCCATTATTTATCTTTTTAATCATAGTCATCTCATGCTATTATCATGGTGTCATTTAAGAAATTACTTATTGAGATAGAAGAGTTCATGCTAAAATCTTTTACTTGTATCTAGTCTCCCTTTCTTTAGCCAAATTAATCGAATTATTATAGAAACAGAACTTGACTTTAATTGAATCTGTGAATCCAGAGAAGCACAAAAGAAGAATGGAACCCACATACGAAATACTCATGAATGACAGTATCTTCATTATAGTCTGTTTAATACTAAGAACTATCTTGCAAAGGCTATCCATATGAGTTGAAGATCTAGTAAAAGATAGACTGACTGTAATCACAACTAACAACAGCAAAGTTATTGTTAGCTAATCTAATGGTTTATGGATTAGTCGACCATAATTAGGAAAGTTTTTACTCCACTCTTGGCGATATCTTAATCTAATAGCTCTAGTTACTAAACCTCTCCGTTTCATTATTCAGCTCAATCTCCAATTAAGCATCATCACTATTTTCAAGAAAGGTAGATCAACCACTCGTCTTTCCTCTTACCTCCTAAACTATAGACAAAAGAAAGAAAGCTAGTATTATTTTAACCCTTAGCATTTTATAGTACTAATGAGAGTAATTTTGAGAATAAAAGTCAAAAGTTACTTTAATTAAATTCAGATTAGAAGTAAAAAAAGGGAAAGACACTCAATTATATATAGTATTATACTTAGTAATGTATTTGACTGTAGTCCTGTCAATTATTTTTCTATAAAAATAGCTTTTAAATAGATTAATCCTTATAGTTAATAAGGGATAGTAAGCAATACTGAAGAACGTGGGCTTTAATATAGTTCTATCTTGCTCATGATTGGCTAAGTAAAATAGAATTTCAGGATAAATGGAAAGCATATAATGAGGGGTTTGAGTATGTGTTATAGACTACTAAGTTGAAAGCTAAGATCAACGATAGTAATAAGAATATTGAGAGGTTAAAATACTCAATAATCTGGTGATAATAAGTTTCTACTTAATTTGCCTTTTAGAAGTTAATTATTCCTATAAATGGTTATTCGATGAAGAGATGCTAATTATCGAATTTGAACGTAATTAGGTAAGCAATTAGTCCTATAAAAAATATTGAGGAAATAAATTAAATAGACCAAAATATGCTGTCCAATCAAATTGATCAAGAACTTCTTTATTGAATTCTATTAAACTAATGAGAGCTAAATACTCTCACGCCCAATTATCTGTGAATATGTTAATAGAAGATATCAAAAGAAGTTTAATGGGGATTATCGAAATTTAACAAAGAAATTTTAAATAAAAAGCCAATAATTAACTATTTTTGTACTAGCTCATTAATAGAATTATCACAACAGAGTAATTAGCAAAATGGACAGACTACATAAGCTTGTTATTATCCCTCCTTCATCTTTATAATTAATGAGAAGCTCTAAATAAGGCTCTCCTCCAAATGTAATTTCATCTTTTGTGTATATAAAATCCACTTTCTATTCAAAACAACCTGAATCTTCCTAGCAATGAATATATCAGTATTATCAAAATTTCTTACCCTCCATTTCAATGTCTCCTTCTATTACTACTAGATCACTAGTTTATTACTCTACTGTTCAACCCAATGTAAACCCAAGACTGCATTATAACTCTAGAACAATTCTGTCCTTTTCGCTTAATTTTTCCGTAATAACTGCAGGATTTTCCTTAGTCCCGAGCAAATTAGAATCCACCTTATAATCTTTATCTAAGCTTTGAGCTAGAATTCATAGCAAAGGAAGCATTAGTATTTTAATACCCTTCATTTTACTGAATTAATTAATACTTTAATTTAATATAAGTTAATCAACTCGGACGTTCAGCCTTTACTGAAAATAAATGATTTAGGTTCATTAAATTAACTACTATGTCAATACCACTCTCAATCACTCTTTTTCTGATATATCAAGATTTAATATTAGTCTATTATTTTCAATTTTGATACAATCGTCATTAACGACTAATAACAGGCCTAATATAAAAGATTAGATAGGACGTATTCTTTCTTAGCTAAATGTTGATATTTTGTAGTACGAAGTGCTTATGATTCTGTTCCTATATCAACTCCTTATATGCTTACCCGTTAATTTTCAATAACTATCTTTTGCTTTTTCTATTGAGGGAAGTAAGATATATCATACATATAATACCAGCTTTATATACTCCTTTTGGCAATGTTTTAACTATAAATTAACGCAAAAATGCTGACTAAGTAATCAAGTAGAGACAATAATCAGAGCTAATTACTCAATCTATGAGATTTCATAATTAATCAGGTATATGTTTAGGAGCTATATTTTTAGTCCATAATGAGCATGTTATATTCTTAAGTTGCTGGTTTAAAGTAAAAAATTTGTGTTAAAGTAAATTAATGAATCTAATAAAATCTAAATAGAATCAATAACTTTAAAAGTCTATTTTGTGGAAGTTAGATAGAACGCATTAAAGATACGGAGATATGAAGTTAGGATAATGGTGAGAAGGTTCTAATAGTATGAATGTTTATTCAGAAATGAGAGTGCATATCTAGTACTCCACCGTTTTTAAAATTAGAAAGGGAGTTTAGAAAAGCCTCTTAGGATTAAATAAGTTTGTAAAAGTAATTGAAATGAGGGTTGCTAATCTATGTATTAGGTGTTTGATTTAAATTTTATAATCATTAAGTAAAGTAAAATGTTCATTGAAAGAGTAAAGCTAGAAAAGTTATGTATACAAGAAAAAATTTAGAAAGAGATAGCTTTTTATACCTTTCGCTTCAAATCAATTCAGTTTTTACAGTTAAGGAGATGAAAAAAGTCCGGAAATACAAGCAAATGAGAAGAGAAAGAGCAATATAGGAAGAGAGAGGACCAAATAATTCAAAGCTTATCTCTCAAATCTTGCGATAAAATTAGAGTTAAAAATTATTTGCCATGAGAACAAGCTAAAGATAAAAAGTTATATTATAAAATCTTAGAATATCATGGCAACTATATAATGATGCTGATAATTTAAATTGTCAAATATTAAATTTTAATCTCATTAAAGAAACTTTTTCAATTACATTTCAAATAAAAACCAGACTATCCGTTTAATAAATATTATAATGAGTGAGAGGATTATGAGTTTAAAATTGCATTGATTTTAAAGAAAAATAGGCTTTATTTTAAAAAAAGTTAAGAGAATTTTAGCGAAATCGTTTATAGAAAAAAGAAAAAAGTAATAAGATTAAATAAAAAAAATTTTGTGCAAATATGTTGTTTGAAAATAGAGAAACATCGATCTAATAAAATGAGATACAAAATTTTATGAGCAAGCAACTTAGATTTCGATAATTTGAGAAAAATGAGATAATAAGTGATAAAAGGGATAGTTAATTAGCGTCCTGTAATTTCTTTCGGAAATTTTTAGGTAATTAACATGTAGTGATGCAAAATATTAAAAAATCTTTATCAAAATAACTTTAATTTCATTCCAAAATCTTACCAAAAACTGTAAAATAAAGAAAAATTGCAGCAAGATATAAAATAATTAAAACCATACACTATAATTTTTGTCAACAAGCATAATGTAAAAAATCAGAAAAAGTTACAAAAAAATAACTAAAAAATTAATCGAAAAAATTAAAGATAAATCGAAAGTCCTGAAACAAGATTTTTGATTTAAAATATTTTTAGATTACAGTTTTTCGTTTTTTCTCTTTTATGATTTTTTTTCTATTTTTGCTAATGTCTTTTCTTCAATTTTTTTTGGCTTTGGTTATTTTTTTATTTATAACAATATAAAATATCACCTAAATATAGCAGACATCTCTCAATGAATACCTAAAAAAATAAGAAAAATAATCTAGCTTAATTGAATAATCGCCTTAATAGGTAAAGGAGAATAATCTCAGGATTCTTTTGCATAATCAGCGACTTATACAATACACAAAAGGAGATAAAATAATGAAGACTAAAATTTAAGCAATTAGAATAGAAACTAGATTAATAGTATAAAATATTAACCTTTATTTCTATCTATAGAGGAACACTCAGCAGAATATATCCTTAAATTGGATCTAAATGGATGAGATTTATAAATAATTCAATTATTATCTCAAATGCTTTATTTTCATTTTTCTCACATATAGTATCAATTAAAAGAACTTAAAGAAAAATAGAAAATATAAAAAGAAATTATTTAAAAATCAATGGATAGCAGGAAATTCCCTATGGAATTGAGTAAATAATTAATAATAAGACATAACAAGAAAAATACGCTGGTATATGTGTTAAGATAAGCATCATTATTAAAGATGCTAATACGGAATCTAAATTTATGAAAAAATATTAAAATAATTATTATAAATATAACACACTTAAACAGGTTAAGTATGTAGGTAAAATTTTATTTTATAAATTTAGAAGTTTAAATAAAATTTTAACCTAAAAGGCTTAACTGTAAAGTTCAAATCTCAAACAAGGACTGCGGACTAATGAAGTCCAAAGTCGTTCTTTAGCTCAAGAGGAAATATTACAAGAATAATGAAAAAAGCCAACTCTTGAACTATAAACTCTTTTAATTTTTCTTTGGTTTAGCACGACATGCTTTGTTATATTTTCGATAGATTTTTTTAATATAACTTTACTTTTATTTTCTTTTTATTAACTATCTCTCTTTGCTTTTTTTGACAGATTGATTCTCTTAATACGATTTGATTTTGTGCTTTACATTTTAAGAATTTAATTCTTTCTTTCATAGTATCAAATTTATTTTTTCTAATTACGTTATTAAACATTTTCTTAAAAATAAGGTTTTTTTCTAGGATCTTATGCTTTCTTTATTGTTTCTTAATTTTTTATAAAAGTAAAAATTGTTTTTTAGCAATTATTTTGTAAAGACAAAAAATGAAGATTATCTGCTTTTAGTACATTAAACTGATTTTTGATTCCCAATAAATAAAGTACCTTTCTTTATTTTATTTTTGAATTAGCTATTTATAGTTAAATAATTTAGATTTCATAGCTTAAAGCTAGATCTATTAAAAAATGAATATATGCTTATGGCAAATAGACTTATCCTTCTATAACTACTATGCTTTATTAAAAAAATCTGAAGGCTATTAATATAACTTTTCAGTAGCTAAACTTATTGTTTAGTAATTAAATTTTGTTCAATCTGGAAGTAAAGGTACAAAGTATTATAGTTAACTTATGAATTAGAGTAAAAGAGCTTTACTGTTCTTTTAGAGTACTTAATGAGGATAATAGGAAGTAAAGCGGTTGATTTTTTTTAAAATAATAGTCTTTACTTTGGTGGTGACTTGATTATGAGAACTCTTAAAAATCTAACTCTAAGCATTAGAGATTAAAGAGAATATTTCAAGCTTAATCGAAATTTTTCTATATTAATCCTTTATTTAGCTAGAGTTTATTAGGAAATGATAGTAGCTTATAGGTATATCTTAATAAGGATTGACAGTCCTTTATTTTAAATAGCCACAAGGAAATAAAGAAAAGGACTCATAATTCTCACTTGATCAAAGATGAGTATATAATCTCAAAAATAGAATGAAAATATAAGAATAAAAACTTATAGTAAAGAAACTAAATTTTGACTTTAAGACCATAAAGCTGATAAATATATTGGACTTCAATCTCTTTACAATATATAGCTGCTTCTTTGAGATTCTATTTAAAGCATAGTTAGTTAATTTATTCTAAAACTAAGTTTAATATAATTAGTCCAGATTACATTAGTATTTTAATCAGCTTATCATTATTTTTATACTTCAGACTATTTTTTTCTTTGGTCTTTCCCTTATTAGTAATTTTTCATCTAAGCGGATGAATGAAATACTGGGTAAGATATTTTTGGTTCAAAGTCTAGATACTCATATCTAATATAAAAGGTCAAAATTTGATGTGAAAGTTTCAAATCTAATATCTTTCAGAAAAAGGTTATAAAGTAGCTGAATAAGAAATAACTAACTAACAATTTAAGCTGAAATATTCTGATGCTTTATAAATGATAATAAGCATTATGTATCACATTCAAATATAAACAGCTTTTAGCTATATTTTTTCATATAGATTATCTCTTAAAGTTTATTATTGTACCAGATATGTTTTGTAGATATGGAAGTTCCCAAGTTTAAATCGGATTAGATTTGAAACTTCTGTTGACATTTAGGTGCTTTGACTGATTAATGTCCTGGAATGGAATGGCCTTCAGTGGCCGAAATGAAATAAGGACTTTAATCAGCTATTGTATTTACTCAAGATTTGTATCTCCTATATTACTCTCTCACTCCAGACTTCGGATAGGATTTCAAGATATAAGAATAAGAAAGGAATCGAATTTTTGATTTAAAAAACGTGAAGAGAAAACTATTAACTTTATCATGTTGAACCGAATAACAGAGGACTATTTTTATTTATTTATACAAGATCTTTATACCTTAAAAGAAGAAAGCAAAAATGATAATTGAAATTCCTACCTTTGAAATCCTTTCAAAGCTCTTCTATTACTTTTCAGATATTTTCCACTAAAATCAAGAAAGAAGCGATTAAAAGGTGATAAAATATAAGTTTAAGTTCTAAGAAAAAAAAGCGGTTATTTGCTATATAATTATAATACTTAGGCTTTTTTTAATTTTACATTAGTTAATTATAATAAGAGCATTATTTATAAATTTATCCTTCTTTTTTAAATAAAAAGATTTTCCTTACGCTTTTGTATAGATTCCTTACTAACTTTTTTTTTTAATTTCGAAGTTTAGAAAGTTCAATACTGAATACTATATAAGTAGAATATACTGCTTATTATCATAATGATTCTACCAAATTGTTTAAAGAATTCTTTGATAGCAAAATAAAAAGTATTCAGATATACCAAAAATCAGTCATTTGAGTTCTATTAATGA
Source organism: Loxodes magnus (assembly GCA_946699065.1). NCBI lineage: Eukaryota > Ciliophora > Karyorelictea > Loxodida > Loxodidae > Loxodes > Loxodes magnus. Next base: position 365,969 of record CAMPDV010000148.1, read on the forward strand.
CTATGCTTTTATTTGAAGCTTCTAAGTCTTAATTCAGGAAAATTCAAAAGAAATAAGTCTATAAAACTAAAAAAAAAGTTTTACTGGTATGTATATAATAATCATCTAATAAAATAAAACTTAAACAGATGGAATACTGATTGTAATCCTCTTTAGTAAATTAAGAAAAAATGGTTGCTTATTTAAAAAATATAACATAATTTTCTAAAATCAATTGCTTTATCAGATTTTAAACAGAAAGCAAAGAAGATGAAAACAAATATTATGCATGTCTTTCAAATTAGCTAGCATTAGAAAAGATATTTAACTTAGAAATTTACTTAACACTTATATATTAGGCAGTTTCCCTTCAATAGAATTTTGCCTATGTAATCTAAAAGCACTGTTTAACGTTTTTAAAATTAATTGTTTAATGCTAAATTGTTTTGAGAAAAGCTAAGCAAGCTCTTAAACATTCGAATAAATAAATTTACTCTATCCATATATAAGCTGAGAGGATTTAAATTAAGATGGTTTTCCTAAAGCTATTTAAATCAAATTTAAATTACTTTATACGATAAATTTTCGAAATCTAACCGTTTTTTAATTTATAACATATTTTCGCTAATAAGAAGAGTGCTAGACATTAATTATAAATGTCTGATTCCAGGGATATAAATTAGAAGAATTGGCCTTAGGAAATTCATTCAAGCAATATTAGGTTTTTCGAAAAAAAATTATATCAATCATAGAAATTTACAATCTACTCTGCTATTTTCGAGGGCTAAGTTAGAAAAATAGTTAAAGAGTTTCACTAACTAGAAAATACAAATGCAATGGAAGATTTTTATAGCGAACTAAATTTTTATAGTATGGTAAAGTAAAATAATATTGATTCAGACTTCTTATTGAAGCCGGAGAAATATGCACGTGATGAAAAGCTTATGATAGTTTTTGAAGATAAAGACTTTGAGAGTTCTTTAACACTATCACTCTAAAATAAAATCTGGAGATCTATTCAAACATATCAAAAGCTTAATTTATCCTTGCAGCTCCTAAGTTATATTGTTAAGCTTAAATATAGGACTAGTCAATACGTTACAAAATTTTAGATTCCTGACTTGGATAATTTTCCCTTAGTCTTAAAGAAAAATTAGGATTAGCTATAGTTAAAAATCATTGACATTTAGCATTTAATTCAAAAACCAACCGATGATACTTTAGAAACTATCAAGTAGACATACATAAGCAAATTATTCAGCTTGATTTTCTATCATCTACAGAGTTAAGAAAACGATTTAATGACTCTAGAAGAAATTAGGGATATAATTTAAAGAAAAAGCAGCTTCCAACTTTAAGTATATGAGATGGAATAAGAAGAGATAAAAAACAATCTACTGTATTACCTTTTTAGAAGTATTAATAGTAAGCAAGAGTTTGATGGCAACTTTTTGTACCAAAAGTTAGAACAAATGCTCCATGAGTAATAGAAAGTCTAATATCCTGTCATCTAGTGAAATATCTCTAAAACTTAGGGTTAGCAATTATTAAATATAGATTCTGATAGGTATAGATAGTTCTCTTTGTAATAGGATGAAAAATTGTAAAGTTATATTTAGAAAATTCTGAATTAACCTAATACGAAAGACATAATATAAGATTACAAGGAAAACTAATAAATGCTAACCTTCATTAAATACCTAGACTAAGTAGAAGAGAGATATTTAGACACTTAGATACTTCAAGATCTTAAAGTAGAGAAGTACAAAATTTTATTAATTTAGACAATTGATAAACCAAAAATGGAAATTTTTCTAATGATTCAATAACAAATTCCTAAAGAGCTTTAAAATTAGCCTGGCAAAAAGGATAAACTTATCAAAATAGAAATATGGAAAGATATTTACTTAGCTTTTAATCCCTAGAATATGATAAAATAAGAATAATCCATTCCATTTACAATTTTAAGCTAAAGGTGCGATGCTAGTACTCTTACAGAAGTGAGTGAAATACCTTTTATGGAAATTTGCTTAAAGTACGATTTAGTTCCTCTTTCCTGGTACTTAAATGATTAATAAGAGTTACCCTAAGAATAAATAAACAACTTTTTATACTAAATCACTTATATTTGCCTAGAGCTATTCATAAATAATTAAATAATATTCCCTCTAAATCCTGAAATGATACTAGTAGATTAATGCTTTCAAGTGATAAAGATAATGAACTAAACTATTCCTTTTTAATAATAAGTTAATTAGACTATCTTGCTACTAAACTACAATCTATAAAACTATTAGTATTTAAGTTATAACTAAAGACAATAAATGCTAAAGCAAGAATAAATATAACCAATTTAGCTAATCATTCACTAAATAATAATGATAACTTTACATCTAGTAACTAAGGAGGAAATAAAGCTATCTTAAAATAAATAGAGCTAGTAATCAATTTATGCCTAAATATTTGGGAATTAAAGGCTGAAGTAATACTAATTCAAAGACTATTTCTAAAAGGTGCTATAAGATGATAGTTGTGATATGATATAGTTTAGCTATCACATAGCTTAGTTATCTGAGTAGAAGCATTATAAATAAGCTTAAATTAAAGTGTTGATTTAATAATTCTAAAATTTAAGACAATAAGCTTAAAATACAACGAAAATGTAAGATTTGGGTCTAATCTTTACAAAAACATTCAGCACAAATAAGTCAAATAATTAATAAACTTAGACTTAAACAAACTAAACACTGAAAATATAACCTTATCTTAATAACAAAAAAAATTCAACTGAACAAACGACGAAAATATGATCCTTAAGATTTTAGAAATAAGATTAGAGTTAAATACGTAGCGAAATCTAAGAAAATGATGAAAAGAATATATAATAAGTTGAGAATTTATAAGTAGAATTAGATGGGAAACGTACAATAATACAAATAGTGGATAACTTTGATTTTTTATCATAATGAATTAAAAAATGTAGAGTAATTAACAAAATCATTAGAAAGTCGGATTCAGAAAATCTGCCTAACGAGATTCACAGTATTTCTTAATGGTCCCTAGAAAGCATTAAAAAATAAAGGTAAATATTTAGAAAGTGCTAGTATCCTTTTGTTAAGAAATTATGTAGGGCACTGTGCTTATATTATTAGAGCAAGTACAGCTAAAGTCCAACTAGCTCTATAATGTATTAATACTTAAAGCAAATAGCCCTGTGCTTTTAACTCAATCCTTGGAAATTCTGTTGTTTTGCTATTCTCATGTAGAGAATTGGATTTGATTACTTCAATGATGAATATACTCTTATTTTACCCATATGTGCATTTTTAGCAATTCAAATAATGACTGGAAATGAGGAGGATTCATAGTAACACTAATTGTTCTAAGAGTATACTAACTCCTATGGATTTACATTCCTATATAACAACTTCATTCATCATCTATTAGAGGAAAAGGTAAACTTAATAGTGAAAAATCATGAAATAGCAGCTACGTATAATGAATTTATTTTACAGAAAAATAAAGGAATTTAGGAAGAAGCTTTCTTATAAATAAGGGAATCAAATTATTAGAAATAGTCAACGAATGAAAAGAAAAAGGAATTGCTAGATCAAGTTAATATAGTGGTTAATAACTATCATAAAAGGGTAAAACTCAGTAACGAGATAAATTTAGCAAATTAATAAGCAGAAGAAAGCAAAGACAATATTTCAGAGGTATAAAAATCGAAATATTTATAACCTGCTAGATTTTATTAATCTAAAATGATACTTTCTGCAAAAGAATAACTGAATACTTTAATATAAGATAAGCATGTTATCGAAATTATATAAGCAATCTACAATGATTATAAGCTTTCTTTTATAGATTCCTAGGAAATAGATGGGAAAGTAATGAAAGTATCTTAACTGGGAAAATTAGTAGATAAATAAACTGAAAGAAAAAACTAATAATTCCTCTAAATGCTTCTAGGCATCATATCCGATGTTTTACCTATTTCTCTATAGAAGTAAAATTAAATATGGTATGATGAATAAGAATAATACGGTGAATGATAGTCAGATCAAATATAGAATCTTAAAGTGTTTGCGATTAACTAAGGACTAGCTAATAAAATAAACGGAAGCATTTTAAATTTTCTAAAGAAGATCGAATACAAAGGCTAAACCATTTAAAATCTATCTTATAACCACGTCGTTATGCTAAGCTAATAGAACATCCTCTAGCAAAACAACTACAAAAGCACGGATAATAATTCTTCTTTATAGTGAGAAAAAGAACTTAGTGATGGTTCGCAAGGTCTTTTATACGAAAAGTATGAGCTAAACAAAACGGAACCAAAAAATAGCAACAAAATAATAGCATTCGTAAATATAAACAAAGTAAAGCTGTATTTTAAAGAGCAATTTACTAAATAAAGAGAAGAAGAATTTACCTATTTTCGTACTTACTTAAAAAAGCACATCAATCTAATGAAGCCCTTACATGAAGAAAACTAAGTTTAGTAATATTCTTAAAAGCAATTTTAAAGTAGCACGTTAACTAATTTTTTCCTTTTTGAATTAAGATTTTAAGTTATATTAAAAGTGTTTTAAAGAAAGAATGTTAATTATATATCCTATATATTTCTATAATAACCACTTCGGTTACTTTTAATAATAATATGCTTTTCTTTATTCTTTTAATTAGCTTGCTTAAAATTAGAGAGTATGGTAATAATAAGAATAGAGGAGATTTTATACTTTAGCTAATTTAAATTAGGGATTTAAATATTTGAATTAGCTTTGTTGCTTAATTTATTATCATTTACCAGTTTTTAATATACTTTAATTTTGATACTGGGACTCTCTTTCCATGAGGCATATGAGAAATCTTCCTTTATTTAAAACTGATTTTTACCTTTCTAGTTGGAAGCATTAAGATACTTGGATTATAGTAAATCCAGGAAGAAATTTAAGGTATTCGTTAAGATATAGTAGAGCTGTTTATTACTCACAAGATTGGTTGTGCTAACTAAAAGAAAGAGGCGAAAAAAGAAAGGTGAGGATGAGAAGCAACATATGAGTTAAATATCAATAAGAGAGGTGAAAATTATGCTATGATCTAAGCTAAAGAATGGTAAGTTAAGCACAATCCTAATTTGACTTAAAAAAGCTAATCCAAAAAAATATTAGAAGTAGTCTTGAAAAAGATATCTCCTATATACCATAAAAATAGGTAAAAGAAAATAGCACTTAAAAGTTAAAAACAAAAGCAAAAAAGCTAAGTACTGAAGACACTAATTTAATAAAATTTAAGCAATATAAAGGAACTATCAAACTTCTAAATCAAATGTGTATACTTGGCCTAATAAAAATCAACTTATTAATGATAATAAAAAAGGAATAAATTCTAGCATTTAAAAAATCTAAAATTTGTCTATGAACTGGTCGAGAGCAAAATGAGCTAATTAGAATTACTTTAATTAGAATTATCTAATAAATTACAAAGCTTAGGTAAATGAATTGATAAAGGAATAGAAAATAGCTTACTTAATTGTGGATAAAAGGTTAAATTATAATAAAAAATTTAATTCAGAAACTGTAATGAGCCATTAGAGTACCAGTAGAAACACTCTGTTAAAAGCTATCTTAATTATATTCTTCAGTACATTTCTGAATGTATATTAGTTTTAGGTTGACATGAAAACCCTCTAAGCTGTATCAAAAAGAAAGGCTTTGAAGTAAGATATTATAGGGAAACTAGATGGTAGCAATTGATTAATTTAAGAGAAAGATTAAAAATGAATTATTCCATAAAGTGGATTGGTTTAGATAAGCTTTATCAAAAAAGGAAAAAGCAATGCATGTTATTAAATAAAACAGAAGTATTATAAGGGGAAGAAATGTGGATATTAGTGAAGTCAACAATTATGATTATGAAAATCCTAGAAATTGGTAAATTTAATAATGGTAAATTGCTGAATACAACTCAATTAAAAAATTTATCCCAATATTTTAAAGTCTCATGATAAAGAAATTGATACAAAGCTAAAAGAAAAATGCTATTCTATCTTTAGTTTAAGCTAAAAAATAGAAAAATCAATTTCAACTGACACCAGACTAGATACTCAAAATGAGATGATCTAAAAATTAAAATTTTCTATAGCTGGAAATCTAATAAGCTACAGACGAAAATTTTAGATTAACATAAGTCATTTATTTGCATAGTATGAAAAATTAAGTCTGCTGGACATAAATTTTAATAAAAAAGACTAGGTAAAATAAAAGAAAACATAGTAAAAATAATCTGGAAAATAGAAAAAAAGACATATCAGTTTAATTAATTAATAAATATTGCTTAATTCAACAATAAAATAAGTCTTTGTTTAAAAGTTAATCTAGAAGCCTTCTAATTGATATCATAAGTATCTCAATAATAAAAAAAATTTAATTACATCTTTAAAATTAAATCTATCATGTATAGTTAAAGCTATCCATAGCTAATATAATATCTTTTAATTAAAATATAATTTCTAATAAAAGGAATAATCATTGGATCCAGTTAAAATAGATAATATAAGTTAACTAAAAGAACAAATAATATAATAACACATATATAATTTAGTTTTCGAGATTTAAGGATTTAGTCCTTTAAGGATGATTTAGACCGTTGAATTTTCAAAAATTCAAGGAATAAAACTAAGAATGCTTGCTATTTCTAATTAAATAACAGAAATATATGAAGCATTAAAAAAAGTAGATGAGAGCTATACAATATCTTGAAGTAATATAGTAATAGAAAAAAGATTTACCTTGATAATAGCAATGATACTGAATATACCCTCCAGACAATCAACTTATATTTCTTTATACTAAACTTCATTAACTTTCTAGTAAAATAACAAAGTAAATAATCCTTAGACTAAAAAAGCAGCAAAGATACGCTATTAGATTTAAAATATTAAGCTATAATCAAAAAGAAATAAGCTTGATATTGAAATTAAATAAAATCCCAAGCTTTACGAAAGAAGAGCTTTTAGATTAGGATTAAAATTAAAAATGATAATTCTTTTATAGTCTGACATTTAATGCATTCTCTTAAATAATATAAAATGCCCCTATAGTTAAAATAAGCTAGTACAGTCATATAATTTTGCTATCTTAAGTACTTTAAAAAATTAAAAAGCAAGGTATCATTAAAGCTATTCAGTCTATCTTTTTAAATTTATAAGGGATAAAATAAAGCTAATTTAGGCTTATTTATATGATGTTAAGTCAATATTCAATTCAATAAACAAGCAGCAAATCAATAATAATCAAGTCTATAAAAGATAATTTTGAGCTAAGAGGAAATTAACTTTGTGGTCTAAAATTAAAAATTATGAAAGCAGCCCAGCTTCAAATCATAGCTTATTTAAGATCCTTGATATAAAAGAAATTTACAGTCTCTTTATGTATTCTTTAATTATGCTCTTTTCGTTAATTATTCATTTATACTCTTGGTACTCAACTATTGTATTAGCATTTTAGTAAGGCACTGATAAAGATATTTTTCATTTATGATAGCTTTGTAATAAAGTGATAATTAGACTTATGTACTTTATATTAATAATCATTTAAGTTAAAATCACTGCTAGATTTTACTTTTCTTTTTATATTAAAGCTATTATTCATTTTATAAATAACCCGCTTTAGTTAATTTTTGAATTTATCTTTAGAATCTTAATATTACTAGTAAAATACCTATCTTAAATATAAGCTTTACAAATGGTCAATATTTTGAGCTATAATAACTTTAAGACTAAACTCGCTCTTTTAAAGCTTCAATTCTAATAATTATCTTTTATAAGGTTATATTATTATTCAGCAATTACTTTATGATAAAATCTCTTTCTTATTATACAGTTTAGAAGCAAAAAATTAAATTTACACTTTCAAGTATTTTGCAGCTTGCTATTTCTATATTTATTTAATTATCTTTCTTAAACATAACTTCATTAATATAACTATCCGTCTTATTCTTAAGGTATAAATCGAAGCTTTCAATTTAGTTTCGGTATTGTTTAGATACTTCAGTAAACAGTTAATTTCAAAGCGTAAAGTTCTAAAGCTTTGTTGCTTACACATAGAAGTAAGCTATCCCTATTATAAAGTGTTGCTTACTTTTATATTGATTACTTAAAAATTGATTCTAAGCCTAGAATCCCTTAAATCTAGATTTTAGCAATATCAACTGCTTTATCTCTTTTACTTTATAAGAAAGAATAAAATAAAGCTAGTGATTGGATCTATATTTGGTATGATTTCTTTACGAATAGTTTAGTTATCTAAACTAACTAGCGGAGAATTTCTCATAAGGCTATCTTTAATATCTTTAAGGGTAAATACGAGATTCATTTATTTGATGCTATTATAAGCTTAAAGCTGATCAAGAAAACTTAAACCTCCTTCTATCTTAAAATATCTGCTATAAGCGAGTTTTGTTGAGAAATACTACTGAAAGTTTATATAAAGAGGTAACGCTGATTTAAGCTAATTAAGATGAAAATGCTTCATCTAGCTTGATTATTATCATTATCTTGCTAACAAATCAGTTGAATAAAAGTCAAATTATCATAAATTAAAAGCTTGAAAAATACTTATTACCTTTATAAAACCAGCTTTCATATAGAAAAGTTAGTTTATTGCCCATCTAAATAAATTTCCTTTCTAATTACTAAATTGAGAATAAAAAACTTTTATTATCATTTAATGCTTCTTTATGCTTTTATCTATTTAACCCATCTACTGAAAATTAAGATATTAGTTACTCTGTAAAATGACATATTACTTAAAGGACTATTTAAGCTAAAATAATAGAGTTGGGCTTTTTAATTAATCTTCTTTAACTATTCAACATAAAACTAACTTTTGCTTTAATTCATTATGGTTATCTTAAGGATATTTTCTTTATATACCACTATAAGGGATTTTATAGTAAAGCAAGTTACAACTTGAATTAGCTGAACATTTTATAGAAATAACATTAATCAAAAGCTATATAAGTTTGCCTTAGTAAATTGATCTTCGATTTCCTTTCTTAATATAATTTAAATGATGCAATTGAACTCTTTATATAATGGCTAAATCTGCATGATTGCTGCTTTTTCTATGAATCGAATATTATTTTCTAATAAAAAATGTTATTTATTAAAAACGCCCAACGTGGGGCTCGAACCCACGACCACCAGATTAAGAGTCTGACGCTCTACCGACTGAGCTAGCCGGGCTTATATAAATATACCTCTCTTATCTTCATAAATAGAAATTATCTCATTTTACCATCAAAAAGGTTGTAGCTTAAATCCCCTTTAATATATATCAAAAACTTTAAATCTTAATTTAATTTATCCTTATATAACTAATTGATAGATACATTAGCTTTCTTACTCTTAGTATAGAGCTTGAAATTAGCTTTACTTCTAGTCCATATTATTATAAAAGTATAAAAGTTTCCTTCTATTGTTCTATTATCTTGATTCTTCAGATCTTAAATAAACTCACGTTTGTAAAACTTCTGATGCTGTAAATGAGTTAGCTAATATAGTAGTTATGTGTTAGAGCTTATATAAGATATCTTAAGTCTCTGATATATTAATTAGTAAAAGATTCCTTTTTTATAAAGAAGTAAATATGAGTTCACTATTCTTAGAATAATAGAACTAGCATTAGTAGTAACGGATTCATAATTGGCATTTAATCGTATAATTGAAAAAATAAGCTGGAGGGTTTAAAATAAAGCTAATTTCTATTTGAAGAAACTGTAGGTATGAAAATCAAGTGCAAGGTATAAAGAAATTTAAAGAACAGTAAAGGTTTTGCGATTAATATTATATACTTGAAAAAAATAAGTTTTATTAATAGGTTGCTTATATGAAAATTGTCGTTATTAGAGGATTATGTATAAGATATTAAAATCGGGAGTTATTTAAAGTCCTTTAACTCTTCTTTTTTATATCTAACATGTTAAAAGTTAGGTTTTTTACGGTTTTCATCCAGTATTCAATAAGATATATTATGAGAGACAAACTTGCTCTACATATTATATTATTGTAATATAATTTGAAATTATTCTTCAATGCTGTTGATCTATTTAATCCCCCATTTACAGAACTACTTACAATCTTTACTAAAGGATAAACTGAACCAAAATGATAAACTTTGTTTTATTTATTTTTAGCATTGGAAAACTGGTTATTTTTCTTTTTATACAACCATTTCATAGATTTATTTTATTTTCATTCAGCTCCTTCGATATCCATTTTAATTAATCTTACCAATTATATTCCTGTATTAATGATGTAATTTTTGAATATTCATTAGTTTTAATTACTGAAATCATATCTTTCTTTTATTATCTTCAGTTGACTCTATCTAAAAGTCAATTAATTGCTCAATCTAGCTTTGAAAATCCCTTCTGTAAGTAACTCAAAATTTATTAGATTTTTAGCAGATCTTCATGAGCTTTAACTCTCTTACTTTTAATAAAATATTTCCTCTTTAAATTAGCATGCAATAGTTATAAATCTCCAAATCTAATTTATTTTTAATCTTCTAATGAAGAAAAGGGATGGAATAATATATTCGCCTTTCCAAAAACTAAATAAGAAACGCAAAAAAGGAAGGCAATGAAGCAATTAATTAAACAACAACAACTAGAAGAGAAATCAAGTTCCTCGACAGAAGGAAATACTATGATCGGAACAATTCAAAAGAATCCAGATGAGCCTGAAAAGAAGTCAGAACTCTTTTATAACTAGATTAAATGAAAATGACAATCTAAGGGTATCAAGAAACAATTTATAATCAAGGAGAAAAAATAAGAGAATTAATGAAATTTATAGAAGATGAAAAAATGAATTGCTTATAATTATAAGTTAGTTAATCTAGAGCAATTTAGTCACGGAATAGCAATTATACTAGCAGTCTTAAAAGAATCTTAAACAAACCAAGATATTATTATAGTAAAAGATTGTACTTAAACAAATTCTCAAGAAAACAGAACAGTGAAAAGATCAATTTGAATAAATAATGAAAATAATTGATTAACTAGAAAAAAAGTATTTATGAAAAAACTATAAACCAAACAATGCTGGTTTTGCAAGTAAAATCTTCATTTGCTTAAACATTGTGTTGGCTGGAAATAAATATAAATAAAAGAACAAATAAGAACGTGAAAGACTCTTAATAGACTATAAATTAGTGAAACAGGAGTCTACAAAAGAAAACTATTTGCTGGAAACTCGGAAGATTTTTAGTGGCTACCTACCACGTAAAAAACTCGGTCGTGGTATCCATCCACATTAAAAAAAGGGCACCAAGAAACTGGTCGAGATCCCAGAGATTGCAAGATTTTTAAACTTTAAGTTCATTATTATTATTATTTTTAACCTTCTATATCTTACACTCTGCTTATGTTTAATTTTTCTCTAATTTTTAAGGACTAGATAACTTTTTGCTTCTTTACCTTTTTATATTTTTTCTAAATTTCAACTTTCTTACATCAAAATCTTACTTTTCTTTTTTTAATAAGCAAAATAATAGCTATAAATATTATTAATTATATATAAAAGGGCTTCTAAGAAATAACTGAACTTTGAACAAACATTTAAACAGGAAAATTCTCAAAAAATAAAAAAGCGAAATAATTACAATGAGTGAAAGTGAGAAATATGATTGATATGACTAACGTTAACCACTTGGAAATCCAGAATTACAAAAATTTCCGACACATACTTAAATAGAAATATTATCTAAGTCATTAAAAGAGTTTATGCTTAAAAATAGATATCTCACTGATAAAGTAGAAAAATTAATAGCGACTTTGCTTGAGAAACAATATTAAACATCATAAGAAATAGAAAAATAAATGGAACAAAGAATTTTTTAAATTTAATAATAAATCCAGGTGACGCCATTTTCGTTTTAACAGAATTAATCAGATCCTATGGAAATAGAAAATGAAGCCTCAAATTAAAATAAACAGCAAGCATTAATTTAAAATAACTAATAAATTTAAATTAAATAAGTGCTACAGGAATAATAGTTTAAAAGAAGAATAAAGTGTTACGTGTGCAATAAATAGCAGCAATGAAAATACTGTTACTAACTAAGCGAAATTTAAAGAAAGAATAAATAAGATATTTTTAAAAAACTATTTAGGATATATCCAACATAAAGCGGTAAAATTTATGGAAAAAATTCTTTAATTCAAATCTTAATCCTTGGATAAATAATTAGGAACGCTACGGGCAAGATAAAAACTATTCAGAATATTAAAGGATGATGCACTAATGAAGTGCTACACCGCCTAAATCTAGTAGGAATTCATGACAAACTAATGGAGACAAGCTGATAGAATAGATCATATGACTGACTATTAAGACTTTAACAAAGCTTTTTAACTCTTTTTTAACTTTTAAAAGCGCTAAAATTAAAGATAGTCTATATAAACCAAATCTCTTTTTTAATTTACTTCTATTTTAATTATGTTAAGTGTCTCTTCAGTTGCTTCATTTTTAGTTTTTATGATAAATAATTTAGCAAATTTAAGAAAACTTAATTTCATAGTTCTTTAGATTAGATTCTTACTATTAGTTATACTTCATATTTATTTCAGCAAAAATCAATCTTCACATTTACCTGATTTGCATCTTTTAAATAAATATCTTTTATATCTCGCTCAAATGTAGTTTTATAAGACAAATATTAACATACTTGATCATATAAATAATTCTATTTTCTTATAGACTAAGGGATCTTAGCTTATTTAAAATATTTCCATTCAATTTTATATTTAAGAAGCTTCGCAAAAAGAAGAATTTAATTAATTAGAAATCTTAAGTCTATAAGTAAAAAGTAAATAGTAAGGAAAATAAATTTCTCTAAATGTCTCTAGAGATTTCATGCTAAGTAAATGGGGAGGATAATATTTTTAAAATAGAAATTAAGGTGAAAATAATAAAGACCGAAGTTCTCCATAGTATATGCGAAAAATAAGACAGAAACTTGAATAAGTTAAATAATTGCTAAGCTTTCATTAATATAAAAGAAATATCGACATGTAGAAATTTATGGAATAAGCATATTGTGTAACCAACTAAAATTGCAACGTTAAGTGGACCTACAAGAATAAGGAAATGACCCAATGGTAATTGAAGGAGAGAAGAACTCAAGATTTAGATCTAAATGAGAAGTAAAAAGATGCTATTATTGTATCTCTAAAACGTATTTATGGAAAAGATGCTAGAAATTTAAAAAATTTGAATAAGAATCTAAAATTACTACAAGAAGTAGGAGAGCAAAAAGATGAGACGATAACGACTAAAACTGCCAAGAGAAAGAGAAAGATTATATTGTAACAAATTTGGATAAATTTACAAGAAAGATATTTGCCATCTAGTTGAAATAAGATTTCAAGGGAAATGCATAACAGGGAGAAGAATTGAAGAGATTTTCAGACTTTTACATTTAGCATCTAGAGCAATCTAGAGGTTGGCAGGAAAGAGGTTGAAATACCTCCAAGAACAGCAAACATTTAATTTTATATTTGTATAAACATATTGTAGTATAACTTAAATTATGTTGCAAAATCAAAAGAATCAAAAGAAGGAAGTGAAAATAGATGAATAAGCAAACTGAAACTAAATAGACTTTATAAATATAACAATATTCTTTCCTTGATATCTAAAGTAAATTTAAATATATAGATGAGGTATTGAGTTAAAGCATGATAATAAAAGCGGAAGGGCGGCGATAAATGCAACTTAACTTAAAATTTTCTTAAACATTAGAATATCTAACTAGATAAAAAAAGAATAAAGATAATAGGTTCGAAAAAGGATGAAATTAATTTAAAACGGAAAAAAAAGAGTCAACACGTTAAATAGCAGAATTTTGTAAAAATATCCAATGCATAAAAGAAAAAAAAATGTTTTATTCATTTTTTTTCTTAATTTTTTGTATAATCTATATCCTAAAGCATGATATTTTATAAAAAAATGTGGATGATGGCCAATGTCGCTAGGGCTTTCAAACTAAATGCCACATCGAAAAGAGTGAAAGGGCCTTAAAGGGAGATGCCTATATTATTCAATATTTCTCACTTGAGTGAAGGTTCTACTGACGATGATCTTAATCCAAGGCTCCTAGTTCCAATTAATTTATATGCCTTTTCATGTATACTAACAAGTCAAGAAATTTGGGATAAAGAAGAAATTGCATGAAGGAGTCCCTTTATTATTTATTATTTTTTTATTATGTTATCTATCTTTAGAGAATGTTTACATTGATCAAGATTCAAGAATTCATGATAAAAGAAATTTTCCTTTATCAAATATTGCATCTCAAGAATCGCAAAAAATAAAATACAAGAGAACATTTTTATTTTTTTAAACTAAACTCGCAATAAACCTCTCAGAAGTGACTTCACATTATCATATTTTGTTATGTTATTATCCATGGAAATAAATAGAAAATAAGAATCTGAAAAAAGTAAAAGCTATTATTAAATTTATCCTCATTACAATTATTAATAAAAATAATCGATAACAATGCTTCATTCTTCTCTATTATAACTTTATTCCTTTAAGCCAGCAATTTCTTTATTAATACTTACCAATTGCAAAATTAAACTGCTTCAGCATTTCTGTTTGATCCTTTCCTCTTGATATTTTATACCTTTTATACATAATATTATTTACTGTAATGGATCACTCAAAACAATATGAGCATTTCTATTCTTATTTCTTCTAACTTATTTTACAGTTTATAGTGATTTAATGAGTTTTGCTTAAGATTATAAAATAAATAAATAAATTCTAACCTAATAAAAATGTTTTGCTAGCTGCATTAGTAAAATACTTGCTCTTTCTGCTTTACCTGCTTTTAAACAAAAAACTTAAACAGCTTTATCTGTACACTATGCCAATAAGAAGAAAAGCATTTGAAGCATAAATATAAAAGTTTCTAAGATAGTTTCAACTGATTTAAGACAAACGCTCATTCTTTATGGTTTGAGCTTTGAAAATATAAGAAAAATATTGATGAGCTAACAGCTATGTATTAGTAAAATATACTTAGATTGGAAAATTTTATCAAGTCTTAAATTTAAGCTCTAGAAGCTAAATCGAATTTTCTATAAACAAAACTTAAGATAGAGTATTGCCTTAAATAGCTTCAATTGATTAGAAGTAAAATTGATATTTCAGACTAATCTGTTATTCCTAAAAGCTTTTAGACGATAGAAGATTTGAAGTTGATAACTGAAATTTACAACTCTTTTAACTTAAAGACCAACTTCATTATTTATTTACCCCAATAAAAAAACTTATTACATATCTTCATTCTTGATACTTCAAAATCACAATCGGAAAACGTACCCTAAATTTTGTAACTTAGTAGAAATAAAATAAAAAATGTCTTATAAAACAAAAGCGAAATGTAAGAAAAGTAACCTGATGAGGAAGAAAATGAATAATAAATCTAAACAAGCAAGATAAATGAGAATTAATAGAAAAAATACTAATTACTAGAGCAATAAAAAATATTACTTGGTGATAGTTTAAGATAACGATAATAAGCAGAGCTTGACAAGAGTTCACTATTATTGAAGGAGATAGAGTAACATGAAAGAAAAATTAATTATCAATGCTAAGTCATTTAAGCTCTTTAAAATTAAGTGGAAAATTTGCAAAATGAAGTTAAAGCTTAAGAGTAAATAATTCCAAATGCTTAGTCATAATTTGTCAAAAATATAGTAAAGATAAGAGAATCAAGATTTAGTAGATAAGATTAAGTAAAATGGGCATATGCTTTAATTTAGTCTGAAATAAGTAAATATCCAATGAATTGCGAGTTTTGCTATATTTCTAAAATGGTTCAAAAAATGGAATGTAAACATTTATTCTGTGATGAATGTTTAGAAATGATATTTGTACAACAATTTTAGACTTACTCCAAAAAGAAAACTTAATATTTATATAATTTTTTGAATTCTAACGAAAATATAATACCTGATGTGATACAGTAATGTCCTATATGCCTAACTTAACTGAAGTCAGTCTAGAATTGCATAGAAAATGTTGTTGGTTAAGGATTCTAAGTTTATTAACTTAAAAGCCAATTTAATTAAAGTTATCTCAGATGAATTTACTATCTTTTTCATCTATCAAATAATTATCATTGCATTTATTAAATAAACTTTCTTCATAAGCATTTAAAATGGAAAAAATGGAAAGACAGATAAGCAAAAAATCCTCCATAATATAATATTGCGATAATAGATAAACGATAAAAGATTGAAGGTATAATTGTTTAATTTTATAGTAATGTAAATTTTATATAAACATATGAAAAAAGAAAGATAATTAAAATTGAATCCTTCAAGTTTAAATTTAAAATAGATCAATATACTCTAAAATA
The DNA here is from genome assembly GCA_946699065.1 of Loxodes magnus. Classification (NCBI taxonomy): domain Eukaryota; phylum Ciliophora; class Karyorelictea; order Loxodida; family Loxodidae; genus Loxodes; species Loxodes magnus. The sequence goes on from CAMPDV010000148.1 coordinate 382,390, forward strand.
AATTAAACAAGTTCCAACTGCTTTATTAGTCTAATTAAGGGGTAGAAGATAAATAAGTACTTATTAGTTTAATTATATTAAATAGTAACTAAGGAAGTTTAACTTTCTATAGCAAAATTTTAGTTTTTATTCTTATTAAAAGTAGTATAATAAACGATGGAAAGTACCTTTATAAAATTAGATATGAAATAAGTTGCATAGTATATAAATATAAGCATTGCTTAAATTTTTATATAGCTAGGCTTGACTTTTTAATTAAAGAATAATTTTCTTCGAAATATCTAAAAAAATTAATTAAAGAGCTTTATTAATAAGTGAAGCTAGAATTTAAACATTAATTGAAAATTGTAAATTTGATGATATAGTTGATACACCTAAGATGTGTATTCTTTTTAAATGATTACTTTCTATAAAATAAATTGTTATGTTTATATTATAAATTAGTAAATTTATAGTATATCATTTTTACATTTAGTTATACCGTATTTGAATAGAATAAATTTGAATTACTTTATAAATTAAAAAAGTTTTGCTATATATGAAGGAAAAAAGATTTCGCGCTCTGGGTAAAGATATTTTTTAATTAATTTATTCTTTAATAATTTATAGTTGAAATAGATGGAAGAGATGATATAATAATCATAGTTTTATATTTAATGCTGCCTCTAAAATAAATTTTAATTTAAACCAGCATGAAACTTTATTTTCATGATATAAATAAGTTTAAAATATTCACTTAGTTATTAAAATTAGACACTAAAGCTAATTATACATCTCAGTTTTACCCTTTTTTTAAAAGATCAACAATGAATTATTTTAAGTTATCTTCTATTAAATTTGTGAGATTTCTCTATTTTTCTTATCATTCTAAAATTAACTTTTTTTAGTTATTTTTAATATTAAAGTTGACTGGAGATTTAATTTATGTTCTTTATACTTTTTCTTTTTTCTATTTAATTATGATTTCTATAGAAATATAAAAATCTATCTCTTTCTTTTGATAGGCTTAAGTTCATAAACTATTTTCTTTAAATTGAATCAATTTCACTCTTTCTATTTTACATTTACTTAGGTAAGCTATAGTGATAAAATAACACAATGAATAGTTAAAATCTATAATCATAGATAAACTAAAAGTTAAGAGTTTAATCAATTGTCACTTAATTATAAAAAGAAGGGGATTAGTAAGTTATGAATGTGTATTATTCCCATAAACAAGTTAATTAAAGCTTGCAATCGTTTAAGTAAAAAATAGCTTTATATGCTTCTTTTAAAAATTTACCTTTAATGAAAAAATAAGGATTTAATGAAGGATTATAGAGGGGCATTTGAATTAAAGTTTTAAGGAGTGCAATTATAGGAAAATAAAGAAACTAAAAAACTGAATGTGAGACAATTTATAATAAAGTCAACCTGTTAGTTTATAGAATTACTATGTATTCCATTGCTAAAAAGAATAAAAAGAAAAAACCAATATGAATATTAATAATCAAAAGAAAGTTGCAAATTAGATATTAAATCAAAAAATATACAAAAGTATATAAAAAATTATTTCATAATAACTAAATAAAGTTTAGATAAATACAAATAAAAGAGTTTAAAATGAGCAATTTAAGAGTTAATAAGAAAGAGTAAGCAAATACTAATTTGATAAAAATTGGGAACTTAGAGTAATTAATTTATTAAGTTAATCTAAAGTATGAAGTAGATGCTAGAAAATATTTTATTCTAGCTCTATTCTCCAAAAGAGCTTTTATTATTAGACTGAGTATTAAATTAACAAATTTAAGGGTATATTTTATTTAATTTCCTTTTTAATTCAAAAGCTGGCAAATTGACTAATATATAAAAAAAGTTAAACAAAGAGATAATTCAAGGTCTTATAGATAAATTTTACTAAGCTAGCTAGTTGATTAAAGTCACTTAATCAATAATTATGAAGGAAATTTTTAAAGATATATAGTTAATAACTTTTATTTTATTATTTAATTTTCATGTTTTATTGCATAAGGAATGCTTTGAGTCTTTCTAATTTTTTAAAATTTTTTAAAATTTTTTTTCTGAAACTAGTAAAATTATTTCGGGACTATTTCTGCATGATTTAATTATTTCTTGTCTTAAAAAAAATTAAGTTAAATAATGCTTAACTCTAGGGGTTTACTAATAGGAATAATTTCTATCTTTAATATTTATTGCCTACATTTTTCTTCTTTTCCATGACTTCATCATCTTTTGGTTTTTTAATACTCAAAATAAGTATTGATTAAACTTAGTTAAAGTTGTTTGAAGTTTAAGAGTGTACTCCAAATTTAAATCTAATTTAAGTCAAAGTAAGGATTAACTCACCATCTTTAGTTGAAACTTTTTCCACTTCTTATTTCAAATTCTTAAAAGGTGACTTGATGCTTTCTTAAAGTTGCTTAACTGTTCTTTTTGAATAAATTTTTCTTAATCAGTCAATCAGAGCTGTATACTTTAATAATTCCTTCATTTTCGCACTTTAAGTGAGAGGTTAATTTTCTCTTATTTTTGCTTCCTAAACATATTTTCGTACCACGTAATTCATTTATTTACCAGGTTTAAAAAATTCTTCTATTTTCGTATTTTTCTAAAATTTATTGCTAAAATCTAAGTTTTAATTACTACTTTATTTCGAAGGTTATCCGCTTTTCATTATACTGATTTAATTTTAAATTCCTGACTAATTTAATCTTAAAACTCTTATATTTTAGAGTTTTTTATTCAATAGCGTTATACTTTGAATTCAAGAACTGTTTAATCTTCAAATTTATTTTAGCTTATTATTTACAAGTTGATTCTTTACTTTCCTTCATTCCTGATGCCTTAATTTATACAGTCCCTTATTTTTCCATAGAAAGTAAAATTAATTAGCTTTATTAGCTTCTTCACTTAATTTCTATTATCTAATTCTTCTAAGTATTTAACAGCGAAGAAATCGAAATAACTAAAAGAGTCCAGCTTTTCTTTTTAAAGTATTTTATAGAAGCATAATTTTAGAAGCATCGCTAAAGTAGGATAATGCTCCTTAATCGAAAAAAACCCTTATAAAAGCATGGGAAAATAAAAAATCCGTTAGTAAAACTCCATTCTCTTAATAAATGCAAGATAAAAAATAGCAAAAAGATACTAAGAAAAGCAAACAAAATAAAAATTTTAGATTTTCCCTTAACTTCTTGAATTCTAATATTTTATAATGTAAATCTTTAGAAAAATGTATCTTAAGTTATATAGTATAATAAATTATAAAAGAAATCAAACTTTTAGAGATTTATTAGATACGCTTATTTAAATTATAAGTTCATAAATGAATTATTAGAAATTTTATATCTAAAAATACATTTAACAGATTTTTATTATATTTATTATATTTAAATTAATATTTTAAGACAGTAGTTTTTAAAATTAATAATAAAATCTAGAGAACGAAATGTAAAGATTGAATAAAACTATTTAGTAGATTTCTTCAATTCTCATAAGTAAACCAATTTAGTAATTATATGAGTCAAATGATTTCTCTCTTTACAAGGCAGTTTTCAAGAGTAAAGAACTTAAAATAGTAAAAGAATTTAACTAGAAAGAAAATAGAAATGCACTAATAGATTTAATTGATGAATTTAAACTATACGAATGTATAAAATAAACAAATATAGATTAGAAATTCTTTTTATAGCCTTAGTATTTCGCGAATGATGGAAAGCTTATGATAATTTTTGAAGACATAGAGTTATAGAGCTATTCTACTTTAACTTCATCTCAGATATTTGAGCTAGTTTTACAAGAAGATGAAAGTCAATAAGTTTATTTGTAGATTCTAACTTAAATAGCAAGTTTATTTCATCAAATGACTCAGCATTTCCCATACTTCTAGATGAGTAAGCTGGCTTGTTTACCCTTATTTTTGGAAAAATAATAAAGAGAAGAGCAAATAATAATAATAAGCTTTAAAGATTTAATTGCCTAGCAATATGAAATAAGTTAATAGGGAAAGATAGTTTTAAATTAAACTGATTCTACCTTTTTAGCTAGCTTAATCTTATATCTTTTACAAAATAAAGATATAAATCTAGTTTCTTTTAGATAAATTAGCGAAGTCATCACAAGGAAGGGAACTGCTAAACTAAAAATAGAAGAAGATAATAAAGAATTGAGCAATGATTTATTATATTATATTGTAAGAAATATAAACAGTAATCAGTCATTTGATATCTAATTTATGTCCTAGAAGTTAGAGGAATTACTACATTTATAATAGAGTACTTAACATCCTATCAGCTAATGAACTATCTCTATAACTTAGGATTAAAACTTACTAAATTTAGATTCACCATAATAAATATAATTAAATTAGCAAATACAGCTAAAGACTTAGAATTATACTTAAGAAATTCTTAATTTACCTCTAATAGAAGATATAAAATAAAATTATAAAGAAAACTAAATAATCTAGTAATTCATAAAATATTTTGTAAAGGCTCAAGAATAATATCTAGACTAGTAAATAATTAAATATATTAAAGCAGAAAAATATAGGATTATGTTCATTTAAACTATTGGCAAAATTAAAATGGAGATATTCTTAATGATAAATCAAAAAAATTCGGAGGAAAAGTAAAATTAGCAAATCCAACAAGCTAAAATTTTTAAAATAGAAATATTTAAAGATATATCTTAATTTCTTCAATTTTATTAATTGAGTAGCCTATAAAATTAAGTTTATTTTGTTCCTAAAGCAAATATAAGCTAAAGGTGTGATGCTAATACTTTTACAGAAGTTAGTGAAATACCTTTTATGGAAACTTGCTTAAAGTATGATTTAGTTCCTCTTTCCTAATACTTAAATGACTAATAAGAATTACCCTAAGAATAAATAAGCAGCTTCTTATACTAAATCACTTATATTTGTTTAGAGCTATTCATAAATAATTAAGTAGTATTTCCTCTAAATCCTGATATGATACTAGTAGATTAATACTTTCAAGTGATAAAGATAATGAACTAACCAATTCCCTTATAAGAAGATAAAGAGAATACCTTGCTACTAAACTACAATCTATAAAACTATTAGTATTTAAGCTATAGCTAAAAATAGTAAATGCTAAAGTAAAGCTAACTATCCTTTAATTAGCTAATAATTCACTAAATAATAATGATAACTTTAAATCTAGTAACTAAGTAGTAAATAGAGCTATCTTATAATGAAAATAGTTAATAATAGATATACAAATAATTATTAAACTCGGAAAAGTTGAATAAATACTAATTTAAAGAAGTATTTTTAGAAGCATTATAGAAGAAAAGTAGTGATATAATAGAGTTTGGTAAAAAAATAGCCTTATTAGAAGAATAGCCATAATACAAGCAAAAATAAAATGCATTAATCTTTAATTAAATGCTTAATTAGGTTAACTAAAATACTTTTTCATATGGATATTGATAATAAGCATAATCTATTCTTCCTCTTAGAATATTTCCAAACCATTTTATTAATAGAAATAACTTAGAATGTTCTAATTCTACAAATTCTTCTTTAAAGAAATAAAATCAACAAAAAGACTAGGAAAACAATAAAAAATAAGAAAATTAAGTTAAGCAACTATAATAATCTTAAGAGTTATAAAAACTAAAAATTGAAGATCAGTAATGCAAAGAAAATTTAGAAAAATAATAATTCCCACTTGAGCAAGTAAAAAGCCATGGCAAGTTTAATGAAATTTTAATAGAACCTATTTTTGCAGATAATCTTAAAGAAATATATTATGATCCTTAGCAAATCATTGAAAAAATTAAGTGATAGAAATTAAAATATAAACTAAATTAATAACGACAAGTAAAGAAATTATGTAAAGCTCTAGCTTTATATTATTAATAAGAGTTTAACTAAAGTACAACTAGTCATATAATGTATTAATACTTTAAATAAATAGCTCTTAATTTCCAATTAAATCCTTGATAATTCTGTTGCTATGCTGTGATTTTATAAAGATTTGGTTTTAAATACTTCAATGAAGAATATACTCTTACACTTTAGCTCTGTGCTTATATGATAATTTAAATAATGACTTAGGACAAAGAAGATATAGTTTATCATTAGATATTTTAAGAATATACTAACTCTAATGGATTTACATTCCTATATAATAATTTTATCTACTATCTAATAGATTAAAAAGAAAATCTTGTAGTTAAAATTTTTGAAGTAGTATATACACATAGCTAGCTCTAAGAAAAATTGGAATAAAAGAATGAACAGCGTACAAACTTACAATGAATATAATATATATTGCCTGATTTAGTTGAACGGAAATATAAAGAAAAATAAGCTAACGAACGTAATAAATAATAATAGCCAAATTAATTAACTTATTAAAAAAGATTAACATGGAAAAGCATGTAACCTCTTGATGTTTGTTCTTCTAAAATGATGCAATCTGATTAGGAAGAATTTAGTTAATTAATAGCTAATCCATAAGTAATTGAAATAATCTAAATGATCTAAAAGGACATTAAAATGGTATTTACAAATTCTGAAAAATGGGAAGCCAAAATAGTATTTTAAGCTGAATTGGACAATTTAGTAGATAATTAAACTGAAAACTAGATTAAAGAAAATCTTTAATTAATTTTGAAACTAACATAGAAAGTTCTGCCGCTTTTTGTGTAGAAGAATAAATAAATTCATTTTGAGGATAATTAAAAATTAGATGAAATATACAAAGATAAAGTTTATGCAATTAGCTTAGGATTAATCAATTAAATAAATTAGGATTTTCTAAATTTAATCAAGAAAGTTCCAATAAAAATTTAGTGTATTTAGAACATATCTTATATCATAATAAATGACCATAATTATTTATTCAAATAAAAGAATTATAAAGATTTAGATGGACAAGCTTCTAAAAGTGAAGTAGAGAGTCAAGAGGAAAACCTAAAGGAAAAAGAAAAAAAAATAAGCGAAAGTTAAAGCAATTATCATTTTTAAGTTCCTTTTTTTAAAGATATTATCTTGAAAGGGATTTTTAACAACAAATCTAAGGATCAAGATGAAAATGATGAAAAACACAAAAAATAAAAAACTAAGTAAAAAATTTAACTTAATTCAATAAACTCTTTTATATTCTATTTTATAAATTTATAATCAATTTTAATTAAGTTTTTTTCATTTGATTGAAAAAAACATTCTGAATACAATTACTATTTCTAGAATCTAAAATAAAGAAAATAAAATATAATGTTCTGTACAAGGCTTACATGATATAAGGATTCAAAATGGGGGTAAAGCTGTAGATAAAAGTTTTAAAATTATCTATTAAGAAAAGTAGTTTAAAATTTATATATAGACAAAATAATCAAGTAGGATAATTAGAAAAACACAAATAAAGAAATTCTCTTATTAATTAAGCTTTTATAAGATTCTATATAATTACTACTAAAGTTAATTTATTTTAAAGAAACTAATTAATTTCTATAATAGACTAAGATATTCAATTTCATAAAAAGTATTTCATTTATTTAGCTTTTATCTTTCGTAAAATCTTAAATAAGTAATCTTAATGTAAAAATAATTTTAGTTTGCAGGAAGAAGTTATATAATTACTTATAGAATCTAAGGTAAATAAAAATGAAAAATTATAGAATTTGCATTTAGTAGTGTAATAGTTATTTTAATAGTATATATTAGTTAACTTCAAGAATATATATTAAAAATGGTTAGCTTCAAAGAAGGGTTTTTATACCACCTCCTCAGAGTAGGAGAGAAAACCTGAAGCATTTTCTTCTACCACGTCTTCGCTTTAATTAGTCCAGTCTTCTTTATTACGAATGGAAGTCAGACTCATAACACAAGCACTCAGACTACACAGAACCAAATTCACTGATCGAATAAGCATGATATAATAATACACTCAACGGGAAAAGTTATCAATATATCTATGATTGGACAGACTTCATTAAAAGGAGAAGACTAAAATAAGAAAGGAATTAAGTGGCAAAAAAAAAGTCGCAATCTAAGCAATAATTTAACAAAAGAATGAACAACTTATTCCAACAAACATCCCTGAAAACTAAATGGTAAGAGTCTACTAAAATGCCTATAATGATCTATCAGATATGGTGGCCGCTATTTATTTTAACCACTATCTTGAAAACACTGATTTAGTAGAGAAAAAGGAAATAAACTAAGAAGTGATAAAAGTGTTCAGGAATCAAATATGGAGCAAGTATGGACAAGCAGTTTCCAAATTCATTGTTAAAGGAAATGAAATAGTATATTTGGTCTTCAACAGTGAAGAAAGATACTTACAATTCGCGTAATTCAGGGAATGAACATTCAAAGGCGTTAGAATTCCTATCTAAGCAAGAAATTAATTAGAATATTTTGACATTCATACTGCCCAGCTTACTTCACAATAAACGAATATTCAAAAAGAAGGAAATAATGGAGAAAATGAGATAATATGGAAAATCTAGAGGAGAGGTATAGTATACATACCCAAATACTAAAATGCTAACAGGTAGTAGTGTAATGTGCCTAGAATTAAAGGATATAGAAGTGGCAAAAAGGATACCAGAAATAATAAACCTGAAAGGAAAAAAAATGAAAATAAAGCATCCAGTAAATTTTATTTACTGCCTATGCAAATTGAAAGGACAAACAACAATGCAGAAGGGTGGAAGGTAACTAAAAGGAAGAAACTACATACAAGAAAATTAGAGATATTTGAAGGAGAAGTTAAATTAACAATAAACAAACCAGAATTAAAACAGATCAAGCAAATAAGAGGATAATTGAAGAAGGAGAATAAATTATTATGATATATATAAAATGGCTTCTAAGAAATAACAGAACTTTGAACAAAACATTTAAACAGGAAAATTCTCTAAAAAATAAAAAAGCGAAATAATTACAATGAATGAAAGCCAGAAATATGATTGATATGACGAACATTAACCACTTGGAAATCCAGAATTAAAAAAACTTCCGACACAAACTCAAATAGAAATATTATCTAAGTCATTAAAAGAGTTTATGTTCAAAAATAGATATCTCACTGATAAAGTAGAAAAATTATAAAAATTAATAGCGACTTTGCTTGAGAAACAATATTAAACATCATAAGAAATAGAAAAATAAATGGAACAAAGAATTTTTTAAATTTAATAATAAATCCAGGTGACGCCATTTTCGTTTTAACAGAATTAATCAGATCCTATGGAAATGGAAAATGAAGCCTCAAATTAAAATAAACAGCAAGCATTAATTTAAAATAAGTAGTAAATTTAAATTAAATAATTGTTATAGGAATAATAGTTTAAAAGAAGAATAAAGTGTTACATGTACAATAAATAACAACAATGAAAATACTGCTACTAACTTAGCGAAATTTAAAGAAAGAATAAATAAGATATTTTTAGAAAACTATTTAGGATATATCCAACATAAAGCGGTAAAATTTATGGAAAAAATTCTTTAATTCAAATCTTAATCCTTGGATAAATAATTAGGAACGCTACGGGCAAGATAAAAACTATTCAGAATATTAAAGGATGATGCACTAATGAAGTGATACACCGCCTAAATCTAGTAGGAATTCATGACAAACTAATGGAGACAAGCTGATAGAATAGGTCAGATGGCTGACTACTAAGGCTTTAACAAAGCTTTTTAACTTTAACTTTATAGAGGAAGTAAGGGAGGAAAGAAGGAAATAAAACGAGGAGAATAGAAAAATAATTAAAACAGCTAAACAATTAAATAATAAAAAGTTATTTAGGCTAAAAGAATAATTAAGAATATTTTTTCTGAATGGAATTGGACAAATGTAAGGCAGAAGGAAAGAGAAATATTCAAAGAATCAAATAAAATAGAAAGCTATCAACTAAATAATAATATATAATATAAAAAAATCAGAGAAAAGGATAGGATAAGTGATGGTAAAATCGCTAAACCCTAACAGAAGAAATAGGAAACAAGCAAAATAGCATATGAGTGTGCAAGGAAAATTGTAAATAAAGAAAAATAAATAGAACAAGCTCAAGAAGAAAAAAAAAAGATGCAAGATAAAAATGAGAAGCAAGAATCAAACTGAAACAAATAATTAAAATTTACAATTCTAAGAAACAAAAAAACAAAAATGAACAATTACCAAACAACAATTACCAAACAACAATTAATAGGAAAAGGCAAAAGAAAAAGAATAAAATAGATAAGAAGAAAGAAAAGATAGATAATAAGTGGAAAAAGATAAAAATAGGGAAAGAAATAATAATAAAAATATGGAAGCAGAGAATGATAGACAAAATGAAGGAAAGGTGGAGAAGGAAGATGAATAAAAAACAGAAAGTGGAGAAGAGGAAGCAAAAGGGATGAGTTAAAAATAAGAATAAGTCATAAAAACAGGGACAGCAAATGTTAGAGGAGTTATAATTAAAAAAGAAATACTATCTAAAGAATAACTTTATCTCTTAAAATCTTATTTACTATTTCTATTTATAAAACATCTTAAAAATTAGCTAAACGTGCAACTAGATTTTGCTTTTTATATTTAATCAGTTACGGTAATATTCTATTTTAATGGATTAAAATCTTAAGAGGAGTTTTTCGCAATCTCAATACTTATTGTATCTTTTAGTAATTTTATACTAATTATTTAGTAAACTTTTTATTTATTTTTGCTTGTATTATGTCTATTCTTTTAATAAGGCTATTTTTTTACCAAGATCTATTATATCACTACTTTCTAACTATAATGCTTCCAAAAATATATTCTTAAATTAGTATTTATTCAACTTTTCCGAGTTTAATATTTAGTCGTTTATCTTTTATTAAATAATACAAAATGGATGTCGGCCGCGTAGACAAAATAGGAGGTAATCTAGTGCAATGTATACTGCATTGCGAGTAATCTCGCACTAGATGCAACCACGGGGAAGGGTGGATAAGCTCCGATGAGACATACCTAATTTACCCTAAGGGTTCTCTCTAACAGTATGAAAGTTTGACTGACGGGTCTTCTAATTACCGACTTAATAACAAATTCTTATTTGGACCTTATTTAAGAAGACTGAAGCATTTGACTCAAGATTTAAGAATAAATTTTAATAAGAAGATTCCCCATTTGGAGAAGCTGACATGACTCATCGGACCTCTAGAATTTTAACAAGAAACATGAGAACATTTTTCTTAATATTAAATATTAATATTGAAAGAGCTGCTCACCAATGAGGTGCTACACGCTCTATAGTCGTTTTTATTTATTTATTTAACAATTTTTATTATAAAATAACTCTATTTACTACTTATTTACTAGATGTAAAGTTATCATTTTTATTTAGTGAATTATTATCTAATTGAAGGATAGTTATTTTTACTTTAGCATTTTTTATTTCTAACTATAGCTTAAATACTAATAGTTTTATAGATTGTAGTTTAGTAGCAAGATATTCTCTTTATCTTCTTATAAGGGAATTGGTTAGTTCATTATCTTTATCACTTGAAAGTATTAATCTACTAGTATCATATCAGGATTTGAGGGAATACTACTTAATTATTTATGAATAGATCTAAGCAAACATAAGTGATTTAGTATAAAAAGTTGTTTATTTATTCTTAGGGTAATTCTTATTAGTTATTTAAGTATTAGGAAAGAGGAACTAAATCGTACTTTAAGCAAGTTTCCATAAAAGGTATTTCACTTACATCTGTGAAAGTATTAGCATCGCATCTTTAGCTTATATTTACTTTAGGAACAAAATAGACTTAATTTTATAGGCTACGACCAGAGCATAAAGCTGGAAGCTACTTCCAATTCTAATAAAATAAAGAAAATAATAGAAAACTAATGGGAAAATATTTTCAGGATCTATTGCAATCAAGAAGGTAAACTATACAGAAAAAATATTCCAGCTAAACGAAGAAGCTCCAAACATATATCATGCAATTAAAGAGTTTAATAAGAAATGAATGGGAAACAATCTATCAGAATTTCTCAGAAAGAAACAAATTAAAAATCCTTAGGATGTATAATAAACAAGATCCAAGCCAAATATGAAGTTTCTTTTATTTAGCATTAAGCATTTGATTTTTGATAAACCAAATAAAGGTGAAATCACTTAAATTAATTGATTCATTCAATTAATTCATTGTAATTTGCTTTACAAAGTGAGAACTCTTTTGACTCATATAAATACTTACTTATTTAAAGCAAGGAAATCTACTGGAGAGGTTGAATGGCTGTTACTTTTAAGTTGTTACCATTTATAGAATTATGAATTAAAAATATAATAAGCATGCATTCACTCTCTTAATTTCTTATAAATTTATTCATTTAAATTTTATTTAAAATTAATGGAAATAGAAATCTAATTAATATTTTAAGTTATTTAAGGAACCAATAAAAACAATAATATAGAGCTAATAAAAATATTAAAAAGCTAGATTTAATTTAAAAAGTAGCATATATAGCAGCAAACAAGGAATTGGTAAAAGAATAATAATTAATTTTTAGACTATGAGCAAAATTAATAATTTTTAGAGCTGATCTATTAGAAATATGTATTGATCATGATTAAATATTAGTATTTGCTGAACTTTAATACCAGTTTATTTAAAACCTAATTAATATAAATATGGAAACTGTACTTTGTCAAGAATTATCATAACATTATTATAAACTACCAAGTTTTTAAACCATTTTATTAACTCAAACAAAGTAAGATATTTTTGCATATAAGAGAGATTTTGCTTAACATGGATGTCATAATTAGGATGTTTCCAAATTATAATAGAAAAAAATATAAATGTTAACTTTACAAATTTTGAAAATGAAAAAAAACAGAAAATGAAGTTAAATATAAGGATCTAAATAAAATACCTGAGATATTTTTACAGGGCAAAAACTTAATAAATACAAGAATTTGTAATCAAATTAACTTTAATTCTAACTAGCACAATATGGCCTAAGAAAATGATAATAGCAAAGCGAAATTTATCAGATGTGTGGGTAAAAATTCGCATAAAACGATTAAAATTTTTATAAATAATAAGTTAAGAACTTTTACTATAACAAATGTAATGAAGGAAGTAAATATTTTTCCTATTTTTAAATAGGAAAGTAAGAGTGTTTGGCGTAACTGATATCCTATTACTTTACTAGACCTTTTATTGAAAATATTTGGCAAATCAATATCCTAAAGATTATATAAGGTCACTTATTATAGAAATGTTTTAATTTGGATTTCTTCTTAAACACTCTACAGCCTAACAAATTTGAAGTATTTAATAGATTATTGATCTACATCGTAGATGATCTCTTAAAAAATAACTAATTGCCACTCTAATTGACGTAGTTGAAATGCTCGATATTATATCAAGAAATTGCATTTTGATTATTTGAGAAGACTAAGATTGTCCTTAAACTTAAATCTTGCTTTATAATCATTTCTGACAATATTGATGTTAAGTTTATTATAGATGGCTGCCTTACAAGATCAATTAAAATTAATAATGGAGTTCTACAAGGAAGTAGTCATGGTCCTGTGCTTGCTATTTTATACTAAGACATCGTTATAAGATACTTTGAAGAAAACTATGGATTTATTATATATAAATAATAGGGAGGAGCAATCCTCCAACTGAAAATTGACTTAAACTCTGATACTAGGAAGTACCCCAAGGTTGAAGAACCAGCCAAGAGAAGAGAAGATAAAATCGAAGAGGTATCAAGTAGCATTAATGATGAAAGATGCCAGATACTAAGGTCTCTTAGGGTAGTATTCCGATCGCAGCCCTTTAGAGGACGAAACTCACAAGGGAATGCTAGCACTGTGGAAGATTTCAGCAAGGAATTTTTTTAACTTTAAAAATCTTTATTTAAGAGCTGCGCACCATGAGGTGTTACTCACTCTATAATCTCATTTATTTATTATTTATCTACTCAAAAAATTTTTAATGTGTTGATTTTTGGATGACCTAATAGAACTTTCAAGTTCATAAGTGAGTGCTAAAAAATTAATATAAGCCAAAGTTTAAGTTTTCTCTTAAGTAAAGCTTAGCATAAACGATTAAAATTTTGAATTAATTAATTTCTTAAAAAAGGACCGCAAAAGTTAAATAAACTAAGACATTAACAGATAGTCAATTAACTAAAAAATGTAATTACTTACCTAGGGTATTAGTTAGGAGAAAGAGAAAACTAAAAAATTCACTGCGCAGCAAATTCTCTGATTTCAGAATAGCAATCTCTAAAACTATTTCAATTAAATATGGAGTTAATTCTCTTTAGTTTTAAAACAATTTGTAGAACTTTTATTTTACCTAAAGCAGAGTATGGTGGTGATATTACAAGTTGGACTATTTTATCAGAACTTAAAGAAATTATAAATAAAATAGCTAAATCTTAAAGAATAATACTAAAGATGGCCTTTTGATATTCTACTTTTAATGAATCTTGCTTTATAGATTTAAATTGACTTCCTTTGTCCATTAAGGAGCAATGGAGTTCATGTCTTTACTTTAAGCTAAACGAAGTTAGTTAATAGAATCCAGGCTCAGATATTGCCTTTTTTTGTCAAAATGCTATTAATATAATTTGCCATATCAGGAATATTTAAGTAAAAGCATCTAAATATATCTACTTGATGTTTAAAAAACTCGTATTTTTCAATAGTTTAATAAGAATCTTACTTATAAAATAAAAGCAGGCTCTACTCGGAATATTTCCTAAGGACTAAACTTATAACTACTGCAAAAAGAATAACAAATCAAGTATAAAATAACTAAAGTGTGTTTCCTTTAGTATAATACACGAGATTGAATAAACATCTTACTCAGAAGATTATTTCCATCTATAAACTAAGAACTTACTCTTATTATTTCTAATATTGATTCAGTAAACTTCATATTACTATCTAATCAAGTACAGTTTGTATATGTGACTAAGAATTTGACGAATTCGAATACATCTTTATTTACCTTTACTATAAATATTTATGTAAGGAACAAGTTACTTTTGGGAAAAGATTAGAAGAAGACAATTTTGTAAGATTGTAATTATATTAATTCAAACTTTTCAAGAATTTAAATTCCTAAAATAGATAAATTTGTAAAAATATTCCCTACAAAATTATTGAAGAGAAATTAGAAATGCTAAGTTAAAAATTAAAGTTCAATAAATTCCTCAAATGGAAAAGAAAAAATTTAATAAGAGCATATTCAACTAAATTTGCTAGATGAATTTAAACAAGAAGCTTGATTGAGATTTAATAAAAATAAGGGCTTTATTAGAGCATAATTTGTTTATCACATTCAAAGTAACTATGCAATTATGTTCCAATATTCAAAATATTGAAACTTTTATATCTATTATTATTATGGATAAATTGAGTCAATTTAAATTGGACAAAGTCAAAGTAGAAATAATTCAGTTTTTTATTTCTTATTTATATATTATATTAAATAAAAGCATAATTAATAAAGATATCATGTTTAACATAATATCTTTCAATACATCATACACAGCTTGCAGTTATGCACATCATCATTTTATCATTATCATGCATTTCTTAATATATTTAAATTTATCTGCTTGATGCTATATTTCTGTTTGACTTTCAATTTGTATTTAATTACTATTCATTTTAAATTTATTGTCTTTTGAGCAAATTAAATTGCGAATTCTTTTTTTTTATCTTTTAAAATTGTTTTATTTTATTTTCCTAATCTTCTTAGTGAAAACGCTCTACATATTCTATTTATTAATAGATATATTAAAATACTGATACACGAGTTTGAGATTTCTGAGCATTTTATTTATTGAATTTAGGTGTTCTTTTATTATTTCCATAATTTCTACAATTTTATTTTATTTCATTTGGAATATTTAATTTTATTTATTAGTTTTAATTCATCTAATTAGTGGTATCTGTAAATTTTTATTTCATTTCTTATAATGAAATTTACCCTTATATAGTCACTGCTTTTTATAAAAAGATAGCATTTTCATGCTATTATATGAAACATTAGCGTCTTGTGTATTTTTAATCTTTAAAGCAAAAACGTTCGATTTAAACTTGTTTTTCTGTTTTTAAATTCTGTATTTATTTAGGAGTCTAGCATTACTCAATGGTAAGTTTATTCACAATTCGTACAATAAGATGTATGTTATTTTTCTTTTTAAGAGAATTATTTTTCTTCTTTATTGAAATTTACGATAACATCTTCAAAGTTTTCTAGTTATCTTCTATAGATTTATATTTATAAAGGTATCTAATTAGGATTTTATATTTTCTACATCTTTTATTAGACAGTTTGTTAAAGTATATCAATTTATTGCCATATTTTTATATTTTCTTCTAAGGCTTCAATATTAATTTACAAACTTTTTGATTTAATTTTTTTCAATGTCTAGAAAAATGAAGTGTATCCAACTATGCATACCTTCCAAAAAAACATCAACATACTATACTTGATTATTTGTGAGCATACCAAACTTGTTAATTATAAAATAGCAATCTTTTTACATTCTATCTAATATGGATTGAAATTCTGATTTTTAACTGTGTATCGAGTTATACACGCTTTATACATTCTAACTGCCAAGCGTGAGCATGAAAAATATGTTTTCATCTATATTATTTCCAAATATTGATAAGATTTTATCTATTAAATATTTCATGAATGGTGCTATTCTAAAAAAGTTGATTTTGCCGCAAATAAAATTGCATCTATCAACTTTATTTCGTTTTTGAATAAATTATAAATTTGATTTTTAATATCGCCATCTTCTTACAACTTTCTTATATCACTAAATCCAGGAGTATCAATAACTCTAATACAGGGAATATTTTTTCTTAAGCTCTTAATTAAATAGTTTTCAATTTTTTTAGTTTTATTTTTAATTTAGTTTTAGTTCTATAGAACTAGCTCATATCGAAAATTTTAAAAAAGTTAAACATTTTATAGATAATTAGTAAGTGCATTTGATATTGTAGTTTTGTCTGAGCCAGTTTCTCCTAAAAATAAAATAGTTTTAGTCTGTATCTTGTCAATTTTGTTTAACTGTGGACATTTATATTTCTTGAAGATAAATTTTCTTTCAGCTAATGGTTAATATTCTATTGGAGTATTTAATTCTTATCTTTCATAAACTATTTCCTAATTGGACTGATTTAATTATGTATTTCTCTTCAAGCTTTCTTAATTAAATCTATACTCTAAATATCGAAATTATCATTTAAGCCCATTTTAATTTTTATTAATGAATCTAACTCTTCTTCCTTTAAATTCTCTAAATTTATTATTGTTAATCCTTTTTCTGGATTTTAGATTAAATTCTACTCAAACTAAAATTCTAAATCCACTAATCATCAGAATAAACTCCCTCTTTTAGTTTAAGTTACATCACAAACATTTCACTTACAATATTTCAAAAGCGTTTAAAATAGATCCATCCTCACTTTCTTCTTACCTCAAGCTTACTTCCAAATCACTTCTCTTAATTATGCTAGCAAACTTTCTGAATAAATCCCTAAATCAGAAAAATTTTAGCTCAAGTGACTTATATCATTCTTCTAAAGCTAGGCGAAGTTATTCTCTTGAAAATAACTCATTATAATATACAAATAAATAAATTGAGATTGCATATAATTAAAATTATGTTATCACACAGCAAATACATTATATTTTCATATTATTTCATAATTTTAACTACTAAATATATCTAAATACTTAACTCTTTATTCTAAAGTTAACTTTCTTTTTGCTTATTTTTAAAATCTAATTTTCCCTTTTTATTCTTTTAAAAGTAATTATATGGATATTTATGAAATTGTGTAAAGAATTTAAGAGGAAAATTATTTTTAGCTTCTGTTTCTTTTAGCTGTAAAGTAGAAATTTTAATTTATTTACTTTGGATTATAATTAAGTAATACTCAGTGATTAATTTGGACTTAGAAAGAGATCTGTGATTCTATTTGCTATTTCTTAAAATTTTCTAGTCTTAAATAATTTGGTCTTGTTGCTGACTTTATTGACAAAAACACTTTTTTATCAGACTGATTTTTTTAGATATATTGGATCAATTTCAAAATGAGTAGAAGTAAAAGAAATTTATACAAGTGGATTGATAATTAGTTTATTATTTAATTTAAATAGGGTGGGAAGCCCTTTCCTTCGGATGCTGCTTGGAGGCCCAGTAAGGCAACAAAAAAATGAGCGCGGACGAAGGATAAATCGGAGGAAGAGAAACCAAAGACAAGAGAAAGAAGATGTGACAAGCTAGAGAACTCTGAATGCCAGGAGGAAACTTTCTTCATCATAGGACGGGGAAATGTACCCGTAATCGCATATTGCATCCTATACTTTGGAAGGAAAAATTAAAGGGACGTACTGCATGAAGAGGAAACAAGGAAATAGAGACCAAGAAAAAAAATTTTCGACATTAAATAAAATTACTTTAAAGAGCTGCGCACCAACAAGAGTGCTACGCGCTCTATAATCCAATTTATTTATATAGCTCAAAAGAGGTAGATTGTAACTTGTGTTGAGAATCAAAAATAGAGATGAAAGATAAAATGGAATGTAAATTGCATTTACTTATAATCTTTAGCTAAGTTTTTATGAAGTGAAGGTATCTATTTCAAAATTAATAAATAGATATTGTGCACCAATTTTTAGTTTATCAAAAAATTTTTCAAAACTCAAAATTAAAAATAGATAGAAAAATAAAGATAAAACTCGACCTACAAAAAAATTCAATAAAAGATAATAAAGATTATGACTAGAATTTATAACCAAAAACTAAATTAAAAAGAAAGCATCTGAGATTTATCTTTGTATAGAGATTTCTAATTTTCTGATAATGAAATATTAGAATAAATCTATTTTACATTGTAAATACCTCTTGTGTAATTCTCCAAAGCTTTTAATAGTTAATGATCATTATGATTATCTTATTTTTATTTTTTTATTCTCACATCTTGAAAATTCTTAATTTAATTTTCTTTTACATAAACTTCTTAATCTTCAAGTAGCATATACAAAACTTCTAAACCAAGCAACTATTTAATTTTTTCATTCAATCCTTAATAATGTACTTACTAAGCTAAAATAAATAAGTTATAACATAAAATATATAATTAAGCTATAGAAGTATTTAATTAGATATATTTTTAAATAGTTAGCATAATTTATTTATATTATAATAAAATTTAATAGAAAATAATTCTATTGCTGTAAGCTTTATTTTAGATGGTAAAATAGCAACATAAAAATACAGTCTTATAACGTAAATTACCATAATTTTTTGTATTTGAAAGTTCTTTTAGTTTGAAATAATATAAATGAATTTTATTAAATTTAGTAAATACTAAAGATTTAAATAACTGATTTATTTATTAGTATTAGGCATTAATCTTTGAAGAGATGGATAAATATAATTTGAAGACTATTTTATTTTAGGAAAAATTGGCTCAGGCAAAACAACTACTGTTGACGCTCGTGTGAATCATCTTTAAAACCTCTAGATATGTATTGAAATTATTATATTATTATAAACAATCATTTAAACGTTAATTAGTTTGCAAATTTCACTGCTCATAAAAAGAAAAGTTAAAAAGATTTGTTAAAGCCTTAGCAATCAGCCATCTGACCTATTCTATCAGCTTGTCTCCATTAGTTTGTCATGAATTCCTACTAGACTTAGGCGGTGTAGCACTTCATTAGTGCACCATCCTTTAATATTCTG
The DNA here is from genome assembly GCA_946699065.1 of Loxodes magnus. Taxonomy (NCBI): domain Eukaryota; phylum Ciliophora; class Karyorelictea; order Loxodida; family Loxodidae; genus Loxodes; species Loxodes magnus. The sequence continues at coordinate 402,150 of CAMPDV010000148.1, forward strand.
AATAGTTTTGGTCTTGCACTTAGCGTTCCTAATTATTTCTCCAAGGATTAAGATTTGAATTAAATAATTTTTTTCTATAAATTTTTCCGCTTTATGTTGGATATACCCTAAATAGTTTTTTAAAAATATTTTATTTATTATTTCTTTAAATTTCGCTAAGTTAGTAGCAGTATTTTCATTGTTGTTATTTATTGCACACGTAGCATTTTATTCTTCTTTTAAACTATTATTCCTGTAGCACTTATTTAATTTAAATTTACTAGTTATTTTAAATTAATGTTTACTGTTTATTTTAATTTGAGGCTTCGTTTTCTATTTCCACAAAATCTGATTTATTCTGTTAAAACGAAAATGGCGTCACCTGGATTTATTATTAAATTTAAAAAATTCTTTACTCCATTTATTTTTCTATTTCTTATGATTTTAATATTGTTTCTCAAGCAAAGACGCTATTAATTTTTCTAATTTTTCTACTTTATCAGTGAGGTATCTATTTTTAAGCATAAACTCTTTTAATGACTTAGATAATATTTCTATTTGAGTTAGTGTCGAAAGTTTTTTAATTCTGAATTTCCAAGTGGTTAATGTTAGTCATATCAATCATATTTCTCACTTTCACTCATTATAATTATTTCGCTTTTTTAATTTTTAGAGAATTTTCCTGTTTAAATGTTTTGTTCAAAGTTCTGTTATTTCTTAGAAGCCATTTTTTATAATAATTTATGATGAAAATTAGAAAATAAATAAAAATAAAAAAGTTTAAAAGAGAATGAAAATAGGTAAATTTAAACTGATACCTTTAAATAAATTTTCATAATACTTTTTGAATTTACTGTAAATTTTAAGGCAAATAAAACTTCAATTTTTTTACCTCTTAAAATACTAAAAGTAATTCAACTTTAAATATGACAAGTTATTTACACCTTAATATCTCTTAAATATCAGTCTTTTGATTAAAGTTACTTTTGCTCAATTTAAAAATCAATTTCCTATAGAATGGAAGCAAAATTTCAAAAATTTAGGAGGATTACATCTTAAATACTTATTTAAACATACAATTAGAAAATGCTTGAAGAGTTAAATTAAAAATTCCTATTGAAAGTAAAATTAAAATTAAAAAAGTCTAATAAAAGCACTTAATTTTTTATAATTTAATATATTTTTTATTTATATCAGCAATACTTTAAAATAACTCAAATATTATTTATTTTTAGATTTTTATATTTCTAGCAAAAATACTCTCTAATAAATTATATACTTTCAAATATCATTTTTTAAACAATTTTCAGATAAAAAACTAGAATATTAGAAGAAGCCATTAAATGTATTAAAATATAGATAGTAAAGCTTGTAAATATCTATCTAAAATATATCAAAACATTTTCTAGTTTATATTGATAAATTTCAAGTTTTAGGAATTTTAATAGCGTTTAAATTTATTTTTGTAGTTTTTTATATAAAAAGATTTTATATTAAAATAGAAAAAGTAAAATAATATATAGCATCTGAATTATTTTATTATTAATTGATAAAATATTTTAAATTTAAATATAAAACGCATAAAAAAATAAAATGGTTACAGATTTCAAAAAGGGATTAATATCACTTCCGCAAAGAAAGAGAGAAATTTAGAAACCACTTCCCATCAGTTTTCCTAGACCTAACCTTAACCATTTTCTACTTAATATCCTGGAATATAGCAAGAAAAATGGAAGCAATCTAAGAAATGACACACACTGAAACACCAACGTGGAAGAGTAGTCAAGGAAGCAGATGAAATCTGCTCTTAACAAGAGGTCTTTGAAGTCAAATCTTCTAGCTAGATGAGCATGAAACAGCTCATAAAAAGGTCCTAAACCTCCAGGAAAAGGTCAGGAAGCTCAGGAAGGAGAATAAGAAGGTATTATAGTAGATTTAGCAGATATTTTACACCTCAAGATGGCCGACTAAGAAAGGGAGATTGATCATTATGGAAATATCAGCAGTAGTAATTTAGCCAGACTAACTCCTTATTGCAAAGGATACAAGATTAAAGTCAGCAGCTTGAAATCATCTTGTAAAGTCAGAGAAGCTAGCAGATTCCATTAGAGAAGATATATTCCGATAATATGGAGATTCCTCGACAAGAGAAAGTAATTGAATCAAAACTCAAGATTAAGAAATTATGCTATTACTGTAAAAGTAAATGGTACATTAGGAAGATATGTAACGAATCTAGAAAAGTCAAGGTGAAATCTTGGAAGAAATAATTATAATAATAAATAAGTAAAAGGTATTAACAAAAGTTTTTAAATTTCTAACTTTTAACATATTATATGTAAAGAAAAATTAAAATCTGTTTTGATTTTAAATTTTTAGAAAATTAATAAATAAATTGGAAATTTTCTATAGTTAAAAATATATGAATCTAAACTACTGGAAATTTTTAATTTTTAAAGAAAATTTAAGCTAAACTAAGTAAGAAGCACTTTATAAATTTCTAATATAACTTTATATTTTGAGTTGGTTAGAATTTTAATTTTATGACATCAAAAACTTAATAAAGCTCTTAATAAATATTTAACAAAAGTGTTCAAGAAGAATGAATTTGAAGGATATTTAAACAAAAAATTAAAGAATTAATTAAATTAAACTTTGATATATTTTGTTTCTTTGAAATTACAATAGAATAAAATAAGCAAATTGTTAGAACTTTAGGGTCGAAAAGATACTTTATTAGATTTTTATCATCTCTCATTATATTTAAATTGATATTTTTAAGGTATTTTTTTAATTAATAATAAAATCTAGAGAACGAAATGTAAAGATTGAATAAAACTTTTTAGTAGATTTCCTAACAATATATAAGTGAACCAATTTAGTAATTATATGAGTCAAATGATTTCTCTCTTTATAAAGCATTTTTCAAGAATTAATAACTTAAAATAGTAAAAGAATTTAACTAGAAAGAAAATAGAAATGCACTAATAGATTTAATTAATGAACTTTAACTTTATGATTATATAAAATAAGCTAATATAGATTAGAAATTCTTTTTATAGCCTTAGTATTTCGCGAATGATGGAAAGCTTATGATAATTTTTGAAGACATAGAGTTATAGAGCTATTCTACTTTAACTTCATCTCAGATATTTGAGCTAGTTTTACAAGAAGATGAAAGTCAATAAGTTTATTTGTAGATTCTAACTTAAATAGCAAGTTTATTTCATCAAATGACTCAGCATTTTCCATACTTCTAGATGAGTAAGCTGGCTTGTTTACCCTTATTTTTGGAAAAATAATAAAGAGAAGAGCAAATAATAATAATAAGCTTTAAAGATTTAATTGCCTAGCAATATGAAATAAGTTAATAAGGAAAGATAGTTTTAAATTAAACTGATTCTACCTTTTTAGCTAGCTTAATCTTATATCTTTTACAAAATAAAGATATAAATCTAGTTTCTTTTAGATAAATTAGCGAAGTAATTGCAAAGAAGGAGACTGCTAAACTAAAAATAGAAGAAGATAATAAAGAATTGAGCAATGATTTATTATATTATATTGTAAGAAATACAAACAGTAATCAGTCATTTGATATCTAATTTATGTCCTAGAAGTTAGAGGAATTACTACATTTATAATAGAGTAGTTAACATCATATCAGCTAGTGAACTATCTCTATAACTTAGGATTAAAACTTACTAAATTTAGATTCACCATAATAAATATAATTAAATTAGCAAATACAGCTAAAGACTTAGAATTATACTTAGGAAATTCTTAATTTACCTCTAATAGAAGATATAAAATAAAATTATAAAGAAAACTAAATAATCTAGTAATTCATAAAATATTTTGTAAAGGCTCAAGAATAATATCTAGACTAGTAAATAATTAAATATATTAAAGCAGAAAAATATAGGATTATGTTCATTTAAACTATTGGCAAAACTAAAATGGAGATATTCTTAATGATAAATCAAAAAAATTCGGAGGAAAAGTAAAATTAGCAAATCCAACAAGCTAAAATTTTTAAAATAGAAATATTTAAAGATATATCTTAATTTCTTCAATTTTCTTAATTGAGTAGCCTATAAAATTAAGTTTATTTTGTTCCTAAAGCAAATATAAGCTAAAGGTGTGGTGCTAATACTTTTACAGAAGTTAGTGAAATACCTTTTATGGAAACTTGCTTAAAGTATGATTTAGTTCCTCTTTCCTCGTACTTAAATGACTAATAAGAGTTACCCTAAGAATAAATAAACAACTTTTTATACTAAATCACTTATATTTGCCTAGAGCTATTCTTAAATAATTAAATAGTATTTCCTCTAAATCCTGATATGATACTAGTAGATTAATACTTTCAAGTGATAAAGATAATGAACTAACCAATTCCCTTATAAGAAGATAAAGAGAATACCTTGCTACTAAACTACAATCTATAAAACTATTAGTATTTAAGCTATAACTAAAAATAGTAAATGCTAAAGTAAAGCTAACTATCCTTTAATTAGCTAATAATTCACTAAATAATAATGATAACTTTACATCTAGTAACTAAGTAGTAAATAGAGCTATCTTATAATGAAAATAGTTAATAATAGATATACAAATAATTATTAAACTCGGAAAAGTTGAATAAATACTAATTTAAAGAAGTATTTTTAGAAGCATTATAGAAGAAAAGTAGTAATATAATAGAGTTGTGTTAAAAAATATCTTAGTTAGGAAAGAAGAATCATAATAAACAAAAATAAATATTAAACTTATTAAATAAATAAAATATAAAGAAAAATATATAAGGTTAGAAAAAAGTTGAGAATACTCTACAGATTAAATTAAAAAAGTTTTCCAACGTTAAATCTTAAGAATAAAAGATAACTTAAGCTTATTCTTTAAGTTAATAAATAAAATGTTAATAATAAATGCATAAAAAATTAAATTAAGATATTGAAGATGAATAAAAGAAAAAATAAAACAAATTACTTGAAAAAAAACCTTATGATGCTTTAAAAACTTTTTAAAAACTTTAATCTAAAATTAAAAGTTTACTTATCGATAAAGATCTTGCTTAAGATTAAAAAAATATTGATTATTAAAATAATTATAATTAAAGTTAAATAACTTTGATGTAATCAATAGAAAGAATTAAGAGATAAAGATAAATATATAGAAAATATTAGTATCAACAAGTAAAGAAATTATGTAAAGCTCTAGCTTTATATTATTAATAAGAATATAACTAAAGTACAATTAGTCATATAATGTATTAATACTTTAAATAAATAGCTCTTAATTTCCAATTAAATCCTTGATAATTCTGTTGCTTTTCCGTGATTGTGTAAAGATTTGGTTTTAAATACTTCAATGAAGAATACACTCTTATATTATAACTCTGTGCTTATATGGTAATTTAAATAACGACTTAGGACGAAGAAGATATAGTTTATAATTAGATATTTTAAGAATATACTAACTCTAATGGATTTACATTCCTATATAATAATTTTATCCATTATCTAATAGACTAAAATGAAAATTTAATATTTAGAATTAATTAAATTTTTTCTACAAGCAAAAATCTAAAAGATCTTTTGAAAATTAAAACAGAATAAAATACTTAATTAACTAGAATAGCTGAAAATCTGTTTAATATTTGCTAATTGAATTACTAACTATAAAGACAAATTTAAAATACGGATATATAAGAAATATAAAGTACGAAAACTAGATAAAATTCCAAACTTTAGGAAAATTTATAGATTAATGGCTTTAGGTAGTATAAAATATTGCTTTCTGATAAAGAAGAATTAAATAAATTTTTATAATAAGAATATATTTTTAGAATAATGAAGACAGTTTACCAGAATTATGATGTTTATGAAAAAGTTACAAAAAAAGTAAATTAAGATGCTTAAAAAGAACCAAAATAGATGTAATAATAGCTTAAAGAGCTCATTGATTAAATCAAATCTTTAGAATTTAATGGAATATTGCCTCTTTCAATACAAAGGTAAAGAAAAGTTAAATTTGAAGAGAATGAAGAATAAATTGTAAATCGATAAAACGGAAACTAGAAGAAAAACTCTTCTATAATTAGTAAATAAGAAATAGAATAATTAAGCAAAAGCGTAAAAAATTTATTAAAAATAGTTCCAGTTAAATTATAGAGTTCTTAAACCATATCATACGATTTGGTTTATAAATTATGACAAGATGGGTTATTTTAAAGAATCAAATCACATTCTCAAGAAAAATAAATTACTTTAAGTTAGAATAGAAAAGAAGGAAGTTTTTGTTTATAAGCAAAAAATCAAGATTGATTTCTTAGCGTGAAATAACATAATAATTTTCATTAAATATAAGATTGCATTAAAGATTTATCTTTATCTTTTTTTTATTTCAGAAAAATAATAAAAAATAAAAGTACGATTTATATTAATATCTTGGAAAAGGGTTATATATATTTTTAATTTTTTTAATTAATGAACTTCTAATTTTTATTGCTATCAAATATTTAAATTTATTCTCGTAATTTTAGAATCTTTTCATTAAACTTCAAGTTATAAATAGGTAAAATATATAAATAATTATGTTTAATTGATTTTTAATGATAAATAATAGAAACCTTCATTGAAAATATACTAAAGAGAGCAAAAATAAATTAGAGTTTTGACAAGTAAGTTTTACTTAAAAATCTAATTACAGTTTTGTAAAAATACTAGATTCAAATTTTTAAAATGAAAATAAGGAAAAATATAAACATTTTTCAATAAAATATTTAATTTCTAGATAATTAAAATAAAAATAATAATAAATATAATTTAGCTTAAGTGATAATCTTCTTATATAAAAATAGTTTTCCTTTTTTAAATATAAAAACATTTAAATTTTAACTAAAACAGATCAATGATAGAATAATATTTATAAAATTAATGCAATTATTTCTTTTTTAATTATACTTTATTTAATTATCTAAACAGTTTTAAATCTAATATCAAAAAATAATAAAATAACTCTTTTTCTTAAATATGAAAAATAAATAGGATAGAGAAATAAAATGGTTAAAGTACATACGAATTAAATAAAATTAATAAATTTGATTAAAATGTTAAGATAGATTAGTTTGTAAAATTTTGATTGAATTATTATTTTATTTTTTTATAAAGATGACGTTATCTAAAATTAAAACTAAATATGTAAAAATATTATACTGGAAGTAAAAATGATTAACCTTTTATTTAAGATTTTTATGAATATTATAAAAATTGTATGATTTAAAATTAATTTCCATTCTAAATTTAATAAAACAATAGAAACTTAAAAAAATGGAAGGTTTTAAAAATGATTTCTATATTACCTCCTCAAAGAATAAGAGGAAATCATAAGCAAATCTCGGGCAGTCTTCTAACACTTAACCTTAACCCTTTTCTTAATAATCTTATCAACCTGGAATATAATAGAGCTACGAAGAACGGAAAAAGATTCAAAAAAGCACTTCTGTGCTTACTCCAACGTCGGAGAAGCCTAGAAAACAGACAAAGTCTGCTTTGCACAAGAAGATCTCTGAGTTTAATCCTTCTAGCCAGATGAACATGGAATAGATCATTAAAGTTGTAATAAACCTCCAGGAAGAGGTCAAAAAGTAGAAAGACAATGAGAAGCTAATGCGACAACTTAACCTTGCAAAAGGAATAGAGCCAAGAATCATTTCCGATGAAAGAGATCTTAACGCCTTTTGGAATATATCAAAAAGTCAGACTAACGAATCCTAAAATTAGCTTTATAAACAGACTGAACTGGATAACAGACTCGTAAAAGTAGAAGAGAAATTGAAAAATTTTAAGAAAAAGTAAGGCGAAACTGGAATTATACAAATGGAAATCGAAGCCTAGAAAGAGCAAAAAAATCAAGGAAAATAATTCAAAATAAAAAAGAAATGTTTCTGCTGTGAAGCGTATGACATTTTAAGCGGAAGTGTTGGAAATTCTAATAGAAATAAAGAAACTATTGGATAAAAGAAACATAAAGAAAAAAAGAAGAAGCAAGAATGAAAAGAAAGTATTGCAACCTGGATGATTCAATATACAAGATTAAGATGGAACCAAGGCAAGTTAAAGGAGGGAATTGGAGAAGTACGAGTTCCCAATTTCACTAAAATTGGACGACCCAAACTTTTATATTTAACTGCAGGGAGGATGAACTGCTTTCCTCCTGATGGGTTTGAAATTCCCTAAAACGGAAAACTTAAAATTAATATTATTATTATTACAATAGAAACTTTATGTTTAAAAAATAATTTTTATCTTTTATTAATTCTAATTAAATTTCTTTTTGAACATTCTTAAATAATCTAGATTTTAAATACAAAATTTTTTTTAATGTTTTTAAAAGTTCATAAATATGACATTTTCTTATAATTTTTATAATTTTTGCATGCAGTTACTCTTATATCTGAACAGATTATCAATCTCATTTATTAAATTTTATTTTTTTAAATTTGATTTGTAAAACATTTATCAATTAAAGCTTTTTGTCTCATAAATAATTAAAAATTTCATTTATATTTTTTAAACCACAAAAATAATTTTATAATTTACTAAAAGTATTTTAAAATATTTTATAAAAATATGCTATCTAAATACATTAAAACTAAGATCTTCTACTAATTAAGTCAATTAAAAATTTTATATATATGAAGTAATTTAAGTAATATTAATAATTTAATTATAAATAAACTTTCTTAATATAACATCCTTTGCAATTTTTTCAATAATATTTTATTATTTTAATATCATAAAAAATGGAGAGATTTACCCAATTATTTATGCTATCAAAAGAGGACTAAATAAAAAGGATAATAACAATCTACTTCTTACATCTACTCCTCCAAGATAACCAGATAAATGTTAAAATATTTCTAATATCTAAGCAGAAATACCTTTAAAAAAGTAAAAATATTGGAAGAAGGGGTCGGTATAACAAAATTACAACAAATAACGACTTGAGTGACCTAAGAAGAGCAAATTTTTTGGAATTGATCAGAAAAAACTTCGAAAATGATTTTTCGACTTATTAGAATTTTCATATAACTGGATAGAGTTGGAATAACTCTAGCATGAAATCGATGTTCATGCTAAGGATTTAACTTCACATACTCCCGATATTAATTCCAAAGAATAGTACGAAGCTAAGATGGAAAAGTTAGGCTGATATCTATGAATAATGCAATAGCAAAGCGAAAAAGATTTATGATGCAGGAAAAGATAATTTAAGATAAAGTAACAAGAGAAAGAATATTGAAATAATCTTAAATAAAATGGAATAATAGTAACCTTGTAATATCAGCTAAGCAATCCCAATAGAAATTTAAAAAAATTAAATAAGAGCAAAGGCTTTCAAAAAGAAATGATATATCTGGAGAAAGAACGGCAAATAAAATAATATGATTCGCAAGAAGATTTTAAAAGACTTTACAACCTTTTACTCAAAAAAAGGGATTTAAGACTATGCAAGAAAAAACTGTATCAATAAATATATAAAAAACCTAGTGTTTTACTGGTTTTAAACTAGGCAATCTGGGAAACTGATCGTTATTCAAAAGGAAAGAATTTTTTAAAGGAAACATTTTCTTACCTACAAAGCCTTTTATTTTATCTGATTATTTTAATAAATTAATTTTTTCATTTAAATTATTTTAATAAACCTAAAAATATGTTAACCATTATAAATAAATATTTTTAATTATTATTTTAAAATCATTATCTGGTAGTCAATAATCATTTTTTAACTGTAAACTAGCCAAATAATTTTTTCTATTAAATGAGATAAAAAGTTAATTTAAGATTTAATTATTTTATATTTTAACACTTTAAATTTTTGATCATTGACTATTTTTTATTTTAAATTCAATAATATTTTATTTGCTTTATTTTAATCTTAATCTTAGTATTTTACAAAGATTTAAAATTTATTTTTAAGATTCTTAAAATTTTTAATTTTCGTCAAGATGAAAAAATTTCTAATAATCTTAGTCTTTTAAATACAATAAAAAGTAAAAAATAATTATTTTGATAAATTTATGTGAAATTTAAATCGGTGAAGACAGATAGGAGCAAGACACAATAAACTTGATTCAGTTTAAATAACTAAATTCTGCTGCTGTTAGCAAAATTAAAATAAAATAAATTAAAAATATTTTATATTTTTAATTATATTAAGAAAAATTTTAACATCATATATTCAAATAAATTATATATTCAAATATTCAAATATTTTTAATAAAAACTTTAAAAAATTTATATATCCAATGCTCTTCCTTAATTATATAAAAATCTTATTAAAATAAAATTATTGTTAATTTGCTAAAAAGGTAACTAAATTTAAAAAAATTTATATTAAAAATTATTTTTTTGAATTTTTTGGAGATCTTTAAATTAAAAATTTTATAAAATACCTGATAATTTAAAAATTGAGTTTATTTTAAAATTTTACAAAAGGGTCTGAAGCAATTATCTTTCTATTTTTTAACATTTATTAATCTAGATATTAATTTCGAATTTCTAGCTTACCTAAGATTTTTTTTTTTCTTCTAACAGTGAGTTTAGCCTTATTTTAAATTTTTATTTTAAAGTCTTAAAATTTTAGAAATTTTCAAATTTATATTTGTTTCATATTTTTATAACTGAAATTAAAACTATTCATATTTCTTAAGCATTAATTAGGAATATTTATTTCCAATTTATTTCTCGCTTAGATTTAACTTTTTATGAATTTTTATCTAGTCAATTAGTTTATTTTACAAGATGTCATAAATGGAACATTCTTTAATACTTTTTTAATTTAATTTTCTTTGTAGAACATTTTCCTTTTTCAATCGAAAACAAGTTGATTATTTATTATAATATATATAAATAAATAAAAGAGGAGCAATCCTCCAACTGACATTGAATTAAGATCTGCTACCAGGAAATACCTATAAACGAAGGATCGAACAAGAATCTTGGTAGGAGCCAAGAGAGAAGACAAAAACTAAAAGAGGATCAAGTAACTTTATTAATGAAAGATGCCAAATTCTAAGATCTCTTAGGGAACATTCCGATCACGCCCTATAGAAGACGAGGCTCACAAAGAATGCTAGCACTGTGGAAGACTTCAGAAAAAAAATTTAATATAAAAATCTTTATTAAAGAGCTGTACGACATTGAGGAACTACGCACTCTCTAATCTTATTAAATATTAAATATTAAATATTTATTATTATTATTATATATATTCAGGGTTTTTCCTTAATTTTTGACTTCATTAACTTAAATACTTATTTATTTTTTCCTTTTTCCTTTGCTTAATAATAGTAATAATATTTAATAAAATGTAAAATATAATTTATGTGCCCTGGACTTTCAACCAGGTATTAACAGACAAATTTTTTTCCGTGCTTGTATTCCACGACCTCTTTTATATATATTTAGTTACCAAAAATAAACCCCTCAGTTTCTTATGAAAATTTTTTTATAAACCCGCATTCACTTATTCAAAGTTTATTTAGATTTCTTCAGATTTTTTTTTCTTCATTGTACATGGGAAGCCTTTATTATTTGCAATATCTTAGTAAGTGATATTTATACTAACATTACCACAATTTTTATATTGTTTCTCAACTTTCTTCTTCAAATAAATTTTTATTTCTGACATTTTAATTATTTTGCTTATATTTGAATCAATTTGTTCTTAACTTTACTTTTCTTAATGCTGTTGCTAATATAGATCTTCTTCTTAATCATTTTTTATGATTATTTGAAATTGGATTAATACATTTCAGAAGTTAATTTTCTGTTACAAACTGTTTTTATCAGTTAACTTTTAAGAATTAGCAATTAATTATTCTAGTCTTTTATGCAGCTCATTAGCTCTCGAATTTTCTCCTTGATTAAAGAAAGTTTTTCATACTTTGCAATTTATGCTTTCATTTGTTCAGTTTAAATTTTAGAGTAATTTGTTATTTATAGATCCAGAATTAACTTATTTGGTGGGACCGACCATTATTTTTCCCTTTGAAGATGAGCTAGATTCTCAATTCTGTCTTTATTTTTTTAATTCCTCATTAGTCGCTTGCTTTCTTGCTTTTTTTTTAAACTTAGAGAAATGGTTGTTCTATTCCATTTTTTTCCATTAATTAATTTAACTAACTTTTTAAAAATAAAAATGCTTTGTTTTCTTTTAAGATGCTTACTTAATATTAAATTTTTTTTATTTAATAAAGATAATAATATGAGGCGATTATGTCTATTTATTATATTTTTCTAAGAAAAAAAAGATTAAATGAAAATATTAAATGTGCCAATAATTAATCTTAATCTAAAATTTCATCAACTTAAGATTCAGTTTGAATTAATATACTTTCAAATTTCTATTTGATTATATATTTTTCTAGTTCTTGCATATAAAAAAAATAAAAGTGGCGAATTAAATTAAACATTTTTTGTTTTTTCGTTTTTAAAAATGTTGCTAATATTTTTATAATTTAGAAAGAATAAAAATTAAAAAAAAGAAAAAATTTTTTTTTTAAAGTATTTTGTTATTTTTATAAAGCAAAGCCGTTCAAAAAATATAAGATCAATAATATTATATAGTAATTTTCAAATTAAATTATAAGAAAAGTTGTAAATTCTCTTAAATATTTTAATGAGTTATAAAGAAAATTAAATAAAGGTAAAATTTCTAATTATTATTAAGATTTATTAGAATTTTATAAGTTAATTATTTCCTTATATTTTTATTTCTTTAAGAATAAATTAATTTAGTTGAATATTAAGAACTAGCGAATCTAGATGGAAATGAAAGAAAAGGTAGATGTCTTAAAACATATTAAAAAGCTTTCAAACCTATAAATTTATAAAGGAGATCCAATATGGTAATCATAGAGTTGTTCTATTTATACAGCAGCTACAGAGAGATAAATGCAAATAGTGAAAGAGTTTTCTTTTCCAAATAATAAGAAAACGTTAATAAATTTTTAAAAGGAGATAGAAATTTATTAGTATATCTCACAAAAAGAAAAATCTTATTTTTTGCAGCCTTAGTTTTATATTTAAAATGAAAAAGAGCTTAGTATAATTTTCGAAGACAAAGAAATTAGACAAACTCTAAAAGAAATAACTTCCTAAGAGTGATTTTAATAAAGATTCGAAAAAGTAAGTATAAAATAGATTTCCTTATCGATTCTGATTCTCTTAGCTTAATTTTATGAAGCTTATGAAAATTCTTCATTCATAGAATGGAAAAACTTCGAATATTTAATAATGTTCTTTAACTCAGAATAAGAACCATGACAACTAAAATTTATCTTTAAAGAGTAAATATTTCATGAAGCTCCGAGCATCAAACAAGAGCAGGATGAAATTAAAAAAGATTTCATAATAAAATTTATAAGTTTGACTTTATTCCTTCTATAAAGTAAGTATAGTAGATTATAAAACTTCTAGTAGATTTATGAAAACATAATAAGAAAAAATGGCTTTGAGATTTAAATTAAAGAAAACAGCTTGGAAGATATACAAAATTATAATCTTTTAGATTATATTATAAGGAAGATAAAATTAAATTAGCCACTTGATTTAAATTTTATCACACTATTACTAGAAGAAATACTTTAATAATTCCATAAATTACAAGCTATCTAAAATTTATCAGGCTTAGAAAATAATTTTTATAAAAGATAAATTTAATGAAGAAGGGATTAAATCTAGAACTACACTAAAGAAATTTTAAATTTACCTCTAATAGAAGATATAAAATAAAATTATAAAGAAAACTTATAAATCTCAACCTTCATAAGATATTTAGAAAAAACATTAAATAAATATTTAGATTAGAAAATACTTCAATTTCTTAAAGCATAAAGATATAGAGTCATATTCATTCAAACTATTGGCAAAATCAAAATGGAAATATTCTTAATGATGAATCAAAAAGATGCGGATGAACATTAAAATTAGCAAATCCAACAAACTAAAATTTATAAATTAGAAATAGGAAATATTGGTTTAGCTTTATAGTCCTATTCGATGTAAAGTTTCCCTTACTTCATCCCTAAAAAAATCACAAATTAATGATGCGAAACTAATACTTTTACAGAAGTTAGTGAAATACCTTTTATGGAAACTTGCTTAAAGTATGATTTAGTTCCTCTTTCCTAATACTTAAATGACTAATAAGAATTACCCTAAGAATAAATAAGCAACTTTTTATACTAAATCACTTATATTTGCTTAGAGCTATTCATAAATAATTAAATAACATTTCCTCTAAATCCTGATATGATACTAGTAGATTAATACTTTCAAGTGATAAAGATAATGAACTAACCAATTACCTTATAAGAAGATAAAGAGAATACCTTGCTACTAAACTACAATCTATAAAACTATTAGTATTTAAGCTATAGCTAAAAATAGTAAATGCTAAAGTAAAGCTAACTATCCTTCAATTAGCTAATAATTCACTAAATAATAATGATAACTTTAAATCTAGTAACTAAGTAGTAAATAGAGCTATCTTATAATGAAAATAGTTAATAATAGATATACAAATAATTATTAAATTCAGAAAAGTTGAATAAATACTAATTTAAAGAAGTGTTTTTAGAAGCATTATAGGAGGAAAGTAGTGATATAATAGATTTTAGTAATAAAATAGCTTTATTAGAAGAATAGCCACACTATAAAAAATTATTAATAACAAAATTAATTTAAGATTACTAATATTAAAAAAACAATATAAATTCAGTAGATAGTTAAAGCACACAAGTTTTTAATTAAGTATTAAATTAAGTTAAATAAAAAACTATATAAAATGAAAAAAATTAATTGGAAATTCCTTATTATGCCTTTAGAGAACTTGAGAACCAATCTATAAATGGAATGTATTTAAAAAGTTTCAATGCTAAATAAATTTCAAAGAAAAACTAAGAAAGCAATAAAAAAATAGAAAATGAAGTTAGGTAACTATACTAATCTTAAATATCTTAAATACAAGAAAATTAAATTCAATAATGCAAAGAAAATCTCCGAAATGAATCATTTTTACTAGAATGAGTAGAAAAATATAAAAAAATTAATAAATATTCAAGGAAGCCTGATTTTGAAAAGAATCCAGACGAAGTATATAATATTTCTCATTAATCAATAGAAAGAATTAAGAGATAAAGATAAATATATAGAAAGTATTAGTATCAACAAGTAAAGAAATTATGTAAAGCTCTAGCTTTATATTATTAATAAGAATATAACTAAAGTACAACTAGTCATATAATGTATTAATACTTTAAATAAATAGCTCTTAATTTCCAATTAAATCCTTGATAATTCTGTTGCTTTGCTGTGATTTTATAAAGATTTGGCTTTAAATACTTCAATGAAGAATATACTCTTACACTTTAGCTCTGTGCTTATATGATAATTTAAATAATGACTTAGGATGAAGAAGATATAGTTTATCATTAGATATTTTAAGAATATACTAACTCTAATGGATTTACATTCCTATACAATAATTTTATTCATTATCTAATAGATTAAAAAGAAAATCTTGTAGTTAAAATTTTTGAAGTAATATCTACACATAGCCAACTCTAAGAAAAATTGAAGTAAAAAACGGAAGAGAATACTAAGGTATAAAGTACAATTGATAATCTGTTTAATGTATTTTTAAAAAAAGAAATGCTTGATAAAAGCATTAGAGAATGTAATAGATATAAATAGGAAAATTAGAAAGATGATTAAAATAGATCAACTTAGAAATATGTTTTACCTCTAAAATTTTATAAATCTAAAATGATGCTTTCTGATAAAGAAGAGTTAAGTACATTAATAGAAAATCCATAATTAATTGAAATTATCTAAGCAATCTTCTAAGAAACTAATCTAGCCTTTACAAATAATTAAGAGGAAGAAGCTTAAATAAAACCTGCCTCTGAATTAGATAATTTAGTAGATAAAAAAACTGAAATTTGGATTAAAGATCATCTTGAATAGCTTTTGAGCATCGTATCTGAAGGAGTTTTGCCACTTTCTGTGTAGAAGATGAAGAATATTTTTTTTGAATAAAACTAATTCTATAATTAAACACAATAAGATGAAGAGTAGAAGAAGAAAGTTTATGTAATTAGCTTAGGACTAATCACATAAATAATAAAATAACTTCAAAATATAACTAAGAGAGTATAATTTAAGAGCCAGAGCATTTAGAATTTATCATACAATTATATTATTAGATTAAGCAAATAAAATCTCCTTTTGCAAAATAGATACAAAAGTACGGCAAATTCTTCTTCATAAATATATCAAACAAATGAGGAATATTAGATTTAATAGAAATAAGAGAGAAAATCGCAAGAACGGTTTTATGATAAATATAATTTAAATAAGCAAGAACCTTAATTAAGCAATCTAATTTTTTCAACTGTTAGTATCAACAAAATTAAGCTATATTTTAGTAAAGAATTTTTTGAATAGAGAGAAATCTAGCTTGTTCACTTAAAAAAATATTTAGATAAAAACAATCAAACATTTGAAAGATTTGAGAAAGAAAAGTAAACTAACGTGTGAGAAATCCTTTTAGTAAATACTCGATTTATTTTTTATTAATATAACGTAATAATCTGACTGTTTTGAAATAAATTTTTTTTAATTTATTCTTAAAACATCACAAATAATCAAAGTTCTAAAAAATAAAACATTATTTTAAAAGAGATTTATGTAATTATAGATCTTAATGTATTTATTTTATTAACTCGAAATAGAAAAAATTTATATTTTGAACTAACTTGTACGTATATTAAGAAAAAGTTTAAAGTCATATAAAATCTTAAATTTAAAAGAAATAAATAATTAGAAAAAAATTATAAGGCTTAGCAACTTTTGATTTGATAAATGATACAAAAAACAAAAAATTATAAAAGATTTGTTTAGATGGTTATTATTATATTTAATTATTAATTGTATTAAATATAAAATATAGTAATAAACAATTAAATATAAAATAAGAAATATAAAATCTATCTATAATATTTTATTTCTAAGAAAATTTAATAAGGCTAATATTCATGAATTTATTTTAGATGAAAGGAAGTTTAATTATTTGCATGCTTTTAATTTGCAAAGGAATCCAAAATTTTTTGCTTTAAAAAGAAGATGAATCTAAAAATTTATATAATTTTGGCTTGTAAAGAGAAAATTCCGCAGTTTAAATAAAACTTTTGAAGCGATTCAACGAAAAGAATATTTCTTACAGATAGAAAATGTATATAAAGGTTAAACTAACTTAAATAATTTAAATTTTAAATAATAAAAAAGCGAAAAGAGTCATAAAATTCACTAATTTTTCACAATATAAATAAAATTTGGAAGAGCTATGCATCAATAATAGAATAAATAATTAATCTATTTAAATAATTTCTTTATCAAAGAGATACAAAATAAATTTATCTCTAATTTTCTAAATTATTTATTAAGAAAAAAATTCTAAATAAAAATGTTTGGTTTATTTTAAACAAATATATTGAAATTATTACCAAAGTTTATTTTTATAAATATTTTATAATAAAAATATCAAAAAAAATCGGAAAATTTTTTTAAAGTAAGAAATTATAACTAAAAAAGATGTAACTAGTTTGATAAATATAACGAAGCATCTAGAAAGCCTTTTAATATAAGAGTAAAACAGCAAAAATCAAAATTATTAGCTATCGAAATATTTAGCTTTTTATGAAAATAGATTTTTTCAGATAAAAAATAATAATTAAATATATTTAATATTAGATCAACCAAAGGACTTGTACTAGCCTATTTATTTTCTTTTATTTTTTCTATAGATATTTAACTAAAGGATAACTATCGATTTGGATATGAAAGCTTATTTTATTATATATTTTATCTTTTGTAATATTAAGAAAGTACTCAAATTTTAAGATAAATCTTTATTTTAAGAAAAAAGTTGAAAATAGTAAATTAAGAGTTCATTTAATATACATATATTTTGAATTTATTCTTTAGTGAATGAAGGAATTTTTTTTAGTCTACTAGCATAAAAAATTTAAATAAAATGATAATTATAAGAGAATAAAAAACTTTTATCTTAAAAAATCTATGACTGAAAATAAAAGTTAGATTATAAATTTTTTATTCTAAAGCAAGTTTCTAAAGATATTAAGTCAATTTCTTCAAATATTTTAAGAAATTTAACGAATAATTTTATTTAATTAATAAGCTTCTATTAATGACTAAAAATTCTAAAAAATAAAAAGAAAAAATGATTAATAATAGCTGTATAATTATAAATAATGATAAAATAAATAAAAATTAATTTATTTAATAATTAAAATTAATAGATTAAGAGTATGATAAACTAAAATATCTTTATTTATTAGATTGTTTTATCTTTAAAATTTTTTTCTTTTGTTTCATTTTACGTTTATTTTTTTAATTTCTATTTATTAGCTTTAAAGAAGGCCATTTTTATATAAATAGATAAAATTAAAATTTAGTTTAAAAGACTAATTCCTTTTACAGCTTCATTAAATAAAATTTAAAATAAAGCAACTAAAATAAAAACTAGCACGAAGAGAAAATCTCAAAGATAATTAGAAGTATCTATTACTTATATCTAACTTAAATAAAGATAAACTTTTTTATGCTTAACATATTCAAATAATTAGATAGAATTTTAGATAATTAAATAAAATTAGCAATTCTTTTTAGGTAAAAAATTAAAAAAATTCCAAGAAATATCTATATTTATAAAATAATAGTTTATAGATTTTAAGTGCATCTGGAATTATTTTAAATTTAAATTAAATAAATTTTACATTTTATTATATAGGTCTGGGAAATGTACCTGTAATCGAATATTGCATCCTATTTTTTGGAAGGAAAAATTACAGGACGTACCGCAGAAAGAGGAAACAAGGAAAGAGAGACTTATAAAAAAATTTCGACATTAAATAAAATTAAAATTTTATGTTGCTACTATTTAGAAAATAATTTAGGATAAAAAAATGAGATTGAAATAAAAGAAAAGCTAAAATAATTAAAAAAAATGTATGTAAGGGTCCTCAATTACTAAATATATTTGATGGCTTCACTATTCTCAAATATATCAAAGAACTATAGATGGTGTTAGAGGAATTAAGAATTATATATTCAAACGAGAAATTATTTAATAACTTATAAACAATTTATTAGTGTGAATTATAAGCATTTGATTTAGCAAATTTAAAATTAAGAAAAAAAATCCATAAACAAAATCTTAAATTCAAATAAAAATATTATATATAATAAATCATATGCTAGAAATAATAAGAATAAATTTATATAAAAAAATATTTTAATATGAATAAAAATAGATTTTGATAATTAAAAAGGTAAAAGTAAATTTAAAATTAACCATGCTAAAAATATATATATATTACTAAATTAAAAAGTTTAAATTGGAGAGTGAACTTGGAGGACTTTCAACCTCGTGTTCACAGGACCAGTTTGATAAGCTGGCTGGAACCAGCTTCCTTCAGAACTTTTTCTTCAGTCGCTTTGGATTGTGTACCACTTCGGTTTGTAGATTTGACCTCCTGACGGATAAAATTAGTTACAGAATTCTCTTCTAATCTTATCCTAATATTAGTACTATTATTTTTCTTATTATTTTCTATTCCAGTACTATTATTTAATTAATTTCAATTTCTAACATTGTCTATATTTATGTCCAGTTTGTTTGCATAAAAAACATCTTGGTTTATTCCTAATTCATTTCTTGTCTGGACTTCTCGGTAAATTAATAGCTCCTTCTATGTTGATTGGATCTTGAATTGTCTACTGTTGCTACTTGCTGTTCTCTTCAAGCACAGTTGTTCTCTGCTGTAGCAATCCCATTTCCCTGAAGAAAGTGTTTTGCTCTCGATCGTAGACTTCCCAGAAGCTTTCTTTCCATTCCTTGAGCTCAGTAACTTGCTTTTTTAGAGCTCTATTCTCTAATCGTATCCTCTTTACTTCCTCCTTCAGGTCAGAGAATGCGACTAAAATTTATGCCTGTTCTTCCCGGAACTGTGGCATCGCAAACTCTCGCACTGCTGCTGCTTCTTACGTCTCCAGCACCTTTCTAGGTCCTTCCTCTTCAATTGGTGTCATTGGGGTAGCCTTTTGGCGCTTTTGTCCCATCTTTTAGGTTGGTCTGGAAGTTCCTAGTTGAGTCTATTATTCTTGAAGGTTTTTAGAAGAAGATTATTTCTAGGAAGAAGATGTGTGAGTTAAAAATGAGGGTTCTTACTTTCTCTTCCCTTTTTAGGAGGTGGTATAAAAGCCTTTCTTGAACCCTACTACCGTTTTTTTTGCCATGCTAAAAATATTAATATCATTTGCTAGCTTTTATAATTAAATTAAAGAAAATGTATAAAAAAAGAATATTTAATAAGCTCTTCGCTAAAATAAAATAAACTCATAATTTTTCAAATTAATTTAATTATAATTCAAAAAGAATATTTAATATATTCAATATATTTTTAAGTTTAAGTCAAATATGTTCGCCAACATGTTTTACTAGTTTATAAAGTTTATCATTAGCTTGACATTCCTAAATATTCTTGGTTCTTGTCTTAAGTCGAATTGCAGTCTTATTTGTTTAGGGTCTTACATGGTATTTTTTTTTTTTTCCTACACAGCTTTCCGTCACTTGATGGTATGAAAATCGTCTTTTTCTTCCAAAAGTTATTTCACAATTTTTGCTTGATTTATTTAATTTCACGACATTTTTTTCATAAGTACTTCGTGCTGCAGCAGATGTATCACTTCTTTTTAATTTTCTTGGATCTTGTTACTTTAATTTATTCTATATCAATTTATTCTTGTTGCTGAGACTAGTGATTTTTTTCTGCTATTCTTTTTCGATTCTTTCCAATCTCTCGTCTAGCTTGACCCAGTTCTTTTGTCTTGTTTTTGCAATGTTCAGATATCATTTTCAAGCTCTTGGACTTATTCAAAGACGCCTACCTTGGTTTTTTTGTCGACCAAGTGCATCTTATCGTCTTAAATTTAATACATTTAATTTTTTTCTTTTATATCCTAAATTTAAAATTTTTAATCTCATTTGAAGAGTTTAAATTATATTATAAAAAAAAGAAATAAAATAAAATAAAAAAGACTTAATTTGAAAACATATTATCACATAACTAATTATTTTTTAATTATAAAGTTTAATAAACTAAAAACTATTTAGCCAGTTATTCTTTTTTATAATTAAATAAAAATATAAATATAGTTATAATTTATACAAGCTTAAATTTATATTGATATTTATTTCTATAAATATTAAAAATAAAAGCAAAAAAATTATAAATAAAAAATTTTCAAGTAGAGAAAAGTATTTAGATTGTGAAATAGTAATAGTACCTAATTTTATATATAAATATAAAAGGAAAAAATAATTATTTTTTAAGTCAAAAATAATAGTTGAATTTAGAATTTCAAGTTAATAAATATCGCTTTCGTCACTGCATTCATTTATTTTTGAAAACATAATAAATAGCATCTATTTAGAAAGTAATATTAATAAGTTTTAATTTTTGCTTAATTTATTTTCTAAATATTTATATATCGTCTAAATAATATTTTTTTTATTCTCTTTTCTGTTATTTTTATTTTGTAACTTAATAGAGGAAGCTAATTAGTTATAATTTGAATGTTAAAAATAATGAATTTGAAGCTTTTTTTAGCAAAATTTTTTATTTATTTATAGGTATTTTTTATGAAAAAATACTATTTATATTATTAAATCCTTGACTCAATTTTTAAATATTTCTAAAAAAGAAAAAATTGTAACTAAGGTATAAATTTAATTTAATTTATATAAAAGATATTAAATCTTTTAACTTTCTATAATATTGATAAATCACTAAAATATAAAATCTTTTAAAAATTCTGGGTTTTTCTATTTTCTTTAATATCATAAAATTAAAAATTTTTTTGATTTAAATAAATAAAATTAATTTAAAGAGCTGTACACCAACAAGAGTGCTACGAGCTCTATAATCAAATTTGGTTATTTTCAATCAACATTTTTTAACTTAATTTTTAAATTAAAAAAATAGAATTTCCCTTTTCTCTAAATTTAGATAGTAGCTTAAGGTTAATAATTATAAAGTAAGTTTATTCTAAATTTTAATTAAAAAATATAAATTTAATTACAATTATCGTACCAACTGTTTAAACAAATAATGATCAAAATTTAATTTATCTATTTTATTTTTCCTAGAGCTTACAACAAGTAAAATATCTAAAAAAAGATAATAACATTATAAAAAATGAGATTTTATTAGGTAAAATTTTAATTAAATTGAATAAAAAGACTAAAAAGATAATTTATATTTCATATATGTAAAGAGAAAGTTATCTAAAAATTAAAAATTAAAACTTTTGCTTTTACTAATTTCTTTTTAATTTATAGTAGATTAAGAATTTTCACACAAACTAGTAATTAATTTAAACGAGAAAAAATATGGATTAAAATAATTATAAAGAAATTAATTAATCATTAAAAAAACTGTTCGCCTTCCGGCTTAATTGAAGTTTTAAATGTATAAAATCTTCGTTCCTGCATGTTCGTCCTTTGCATTTCTCTTTTTCCTGGACTTCTCTCTTTTGAATAATCTGAGTTGAGAATTTATTTCTCCAGATTTTCCAGTTTCCCGATGAGAAGAATTCCGTCGCTCACTACTTCAGTTGCTATTAGTTAACATTTTTCCAGATATTTATTCTTAATTTTTCTGTTGGGAACATTTCTGCCATAAATTTCAAGTGCTGTTGCAAATGTCGCATCTTTTTCTTGCTCTAGGAAATGTCTTTTCTTGTTTATTTATTTCCATTGGAGTTCCTTAAGAAGGCTTCTAAAGGTTTTCTTCTATTAATTTGAGTATGGAATCTAATTTTACTCAGTTTTTCTCGTCTTGCTCTTGCATTACACAAATATCATTCTCTAAGCTTACAATTTGCTTATAAACTCCAACTTTAGCTCTTCGGTCTATCAAATGGACTTCATCATCATCTTCATGATTTATCAAATCCTGATTTATTATAAACATCGCTTCCTTCTGGTAGTTTAATTCCTCTTTGAGATTTTTATGTTTCTAATAAGTTGATGAATCAGCTATTCATCTACTCAGAGTTCATTTGTTCTATTTCAGTATTGTCTAAATCAAATGTAATAGGATCTTATTGAATTATCGTAATTTACCTTATTCGTTTTTTTTAATTTTTTTCGTTATTAATCTTATCGATTCAGTTGAGTGGTCTCTTTTTTTACGATTCAATGGAGGTGTTGAGAGCTGTGTTAACTTTTCTGTTCTGAATTTTTGTCTCAGTTCCTGCTTGTCCTTTGATGGAAGAAGTCCGCTTTATTTTAATTTGTAGGACTTAGTATTTTTTATAATTTCTTCTAACCTATTAGATAGTTCTGGTTATTTTTATTACGAAGAGCGTTAAGTAGAAAGACGTGGTGAGAATATGTGCTTCTGGTTTTCTCTCCTGTTTTGAGGAGGTGATATAAAAACCCTTCTTGAAGCCAGCCATTTTATATTACTATAAAGAAATTAAAATTTTTTGATTAAGCAAATGTAAATTGAACTATTTATCTAAACTAAATTTTATATTTATTTTAAATATAGATATAATTACAGTGCAAGTATGTCAAAACTTATAATAAAAATAGATATTTTAACTTTATAAAAACAATAATATTTGATAATGCTTAAGTAATAAAGGATAAAGCTTTCCTCATTAACCATTTTTTAATAAATAAAGAACTAAATTTCATTTTATTAATTAAAATCTAGTTCTATTTTTAAATTAATAAAAAGTGCTAAAAGTTTTTTTTTCTTTTTTATTTAAAATAAAAATTAGATATAAATAAGCTTAAAGTATTAGTTACTATTTTTTAATTAAGAATATTTAATTAAAACTAGATAGATTTTTATTAAAAGTAAATATGATAATTAGATATAAAAAATGACGATAGAAGGTGTTTTTAGGGTTAAAAACTCTATTTTATTTATAATTAATAGACATAACTTTTATTATACAACTTTTTAGAATATTTTACAATAAATGAAGCCAAATTTCAATATTTTCTATAATTTTAATTTTTAAATCCTTTTAATTTATTAATTCAAAATTTATAATTTGAATCTAAAGTATAAATAGGTTTGCTTAGTAAAATATTACAAGACAGTGTGGCCGAGTGGTCTAAGGCGCTAGCTTAAGGCGCTAGTCTTTCGGGGCGTGGGTTCAAATCCCACCGCTGTCATGTTTATTTATCTAAAAAATGCTTGAATTTAATTATTGATATACTAATTAATAAAGAATCATAAAATATCTACATTTAATTGAAAATTATAGTGATACTGATTATCTATAACTTAAAATAAATAAACCTTTCTATTAATCAATTTTACTTATCCTATAGAATTTAAATAAAATTAACTAATTATTTAAAATTTAATTTGTTAATTTAGAAATCTTAAATTAAAGCTATTTCATCTAAAGAATGCTAAAACTAAAAAGTAAGCTTAATAGTTTATCTTCAAATGTAAATCATTTTTTAACTTAAAATCTTTTTAAATTATATTAAACAAAAAGTTTCTTTAATTGTAATTCTAATAGTCTTTCAATTTATTATGTAATCAAGAGATAGAACTTTGCTAAAATTAAAAAATTATAATGAAAGATAGAGAGTCAAATAGAAACTATTTTAGGATTCTTTAATATAGAATAATCTTAAAGCAAGTAGAGAGAATAAGATAGCAATTTCTTTCTATTTTTCTTAGTAAATAAAATCTTCTTTATCTAAGTTTAAGCGATGATAGTTATTTAATTGTTGATGAAGCTATACATTTAATATAGTTAAATTCATTCATTTCAGAATTGATTATTTTTTATTTAAGCATAGCTTTGTCTAGAATAATGAATAAAATTAGATTACTAAAAATAAGAAAATTCTCCTTTTTTATTTAATTAAGAAGTTAGAAAATTAAGCAAAAATAGTTTGCTTGTCGATGTTTTATGGATTAATAGCAAGATTTTAAAACTAGAAAAGAAAAAATATTACTTAATTCAATTTCATAAAAATTGGTTATAAAGCAAGTTTCGTTTATTTTAATAATAATAGATATATCATTGTCCTTTCACTAAGTTTTAATTTGACTAAGATCGAAAATTGAATTAAATGTAAAGCTATTTGATTTGATTTTAAATCTTAAGATTAATTTTACCTTTTAAGTTTCTTTAATTTTCCTTTTAAGTCTTAATTAGAATATAAAAATAAAAGATTGTTGATGATTAAATTATCACAAATTAAATTTAATGGATATCTTAATCCAAATTTATAAGACTCTTTAGATTTTATTTTATATCTCTAGCTATTAATTATATTATGTAGTTTATAAGGCTTTAACACGCTGTTAAATTCATAAATTTTATTAGACTAAGAATAATTATGATCTCATTCATTTTAATATCCTTAATCGTCTTTTTTCATTCAAAGGATGATATTTATGATAATTAGCATAAAATTAAAACTAGGAACTGAAAGATCTGCTTTATTTCTCGATAAGAATTAGGCTTAAAATTTCAAATTTAACTCTAGTAAAAAGAACGAGGACTATAATAAGCTATTCAATAGATTAAAGACTTAAAAGAAATGTTTTTATGCCTAAGAATATCTCATCAATTTTACATACGCTTTTGTTAATAAAAACTTAGAAATTTAAGCAATCAAGAAGAAAAAAAGCTGAGAATTAAGTTTTAAAAGCTTAGTTACAATCAAATGTAAAGTATTTTAGTTTATTTTATTTTGTTAAAAAGAGAAAATTAGTTAAATTTTCTTAAACTTCAAATGAGAGTTTAATAAACTATTAGATGAAAATTTGAATTTCTTCCAATCAATTACCTAAAATATACAATTTGAATAGCTTTGCATACCAATAATATAGTTAATGTCATTTACGCAAATTAAAAGAAAAATCTAAAAATAAATTAACTATAATTTGTTAGGTAAGTTAATAAAACTCTATGAAACAAGTTTCTTAAACGATAAAAATAGCTAGAATTGAGTGACTTTACTTATAATTAAAATGAAGAAATGTCATATCTTTGAACATTAGAACTGTCAAGCTCTGTATTTAATTTAAAAAAATTAAGCGGAAAGTAGAAAATTTAACCTTTTCGATCTAAAAATCCAATTTTTAAGCTTTTTCTGTGATATATTTCGAAAAATCATAGCCTAAAAGTCGAAATTCTTAATTATAAAATAAAAAATAGCATATTCTAAAGGATTTACCCCTCAGGTAGCAAAGATAAGTTAAAATATTAGTAAAATTTTTCTTCACTCTAATTTATTGATATCCCAGATATATAAAACAAATTAAAAATACCATATATACTTAAGTTTGTTTTTACCCTTATGCTTATAAATGTTTCAAGCAAGTAGAGAATATCTATCTTTTCTATTTTAACTAAATTTATTATATATATCCTTATAAAATATCTAAATTTTTATTTTAAGACAATTTAAAAAATTTAATAATTATTCAATTTAATTATGCTTAAATCCTTTTTTTAAGAAAGAAATGCTTATATTATATAAAATTATCCTTAATTAAATTTAAAAAAATTATTATTAAATTAGAAAAACGTGGCTGGATTATATTTCTCAATTATGCTTACATTTATTTTGTTTGTACCAACTAATTTATAAAATTAATTTAGAAAGCTAGTATTTAAGAAGAGATGTTCTAAGATAAAGATTAATGTTTTTGATTTTACGATCTATCAGACATTTAATCGTAAAGGCTTCATTTTTACTAAGATTTAAATTATAGAGGAGATTGTGCTAATTAGAAATAAAAAAAGAATAAAAAAATCTTTTCATTTTATAATTATTTTATAATTTTTTCCAGCTAAAACTTTCTCTGCCATCAGTATTAAACAAGCAAGTGCTTATAATCGTTTTATTTTTATGAACATACGTTTCTATTTAATTAAAAAAATGCCTAAAATAAATTTATAAGAAATTTTGAGGCTTTAAATTTAATAGATAAGCTTATGATATGATTTTGATAAGCATAATTTATTATATTGTAATTAAATTAAGCCATATTAATTTATGAATATATATTTATATATTTTTAATATTCTTTATCTAGTTTATTATATTTTACAGTTTCGCTTTTAGTTACAACATAAAAAATTTCAATCATAATTAGTTAAATTTATATTTATTAGATTCTACTTTCTTTTAAATTTAATGGATGTAAAAGATGTAATTTTTACCCTATATTTTTTTATAATTTTGGAAAAAATTAATTAGAATCAGTTAAAACTAGAATGTCTTCTGCTAGTTGTTTAAAGTATTTATTTTAAGTTTTTACTAAGTTTTACATTATATTTAAAAATATTCTTAATGTTTCTTTTGTTATTTACCCTCAGTATTAAAATCTAATTTTTAATATAGAAATATTTTAGTGCTGCTTAAAGGATTTCAATTATATTTTTCAGAATAAAAGTATTTTAATTTAATAATTTGATCCCTAGAAATATATTAGTGGAAGCAATTTGTTTTAAATAAATAAATTTTATTATAGAGCGCGTAGCACCTCGTTGGTGCGCAGCTCTTTATTAATAATCTAGATATACTTAAATAATTGAGAATATTAAATATAAGTATATGTGCTTTTTGGAAACTTTTACCTATATTATTTAGATCAAGAAAGGTACTTTAGTAATTTATATATGCTTCTTATATTAATATCTATTTACTACTCTCCTTATTAATTTCTTTTACCTACATTTTTAATTTAATTTTTATCTTTTATTTATCTTATTTTTTAATCTTTGTTCATATCAAAAATCATTAATTTAAATCTTCTTCACTCTTATATTACTAAAAGATTTAGTTTTCTCTCAATTATTCTTAAAATCAAATTTTTTATCTTAGGATATCACTATCTGATAACATTTATTTATTAATTTTTGTTTCTTGATTTATTAATATTTGATTATATTCTAGCATTTCTTTACATTTTTTTTTCTCATTGCATTACTCTCATTTTCATTTGAGATTAACTCTTTTTTCTTTTCATGTTTATGTTTGTGCTTTTATTTTATATTAATTCTTGGATCTGGAAACTGAATTCTTTTATAATTTATCTGTAATACTAGCATTCAAAGATGTGTTCAATCTTTCTTTTTTTACAAATACAAAATATTTTATCTTAACCAATATATCTTTCTAAGAGAGCAGCTCTAAAAATTATTAATTTTACTCTTAGTATATAAATTAATTATTACTCTTTTATCAATTCTTTGTCAGCTGCAATATATGCTATTTTTAAATTAAATCTAGCTTTATAATATTTTTGGTTCTATATTATTATTTTATTATTTCCTTAAATTAATATTTATCAGATTTCTATTTCCATGAGATTTAAATAAAATTTATGAGTTTATTTATGTGTAGTTTATTATAAATTTATAAGAAATTTATTAAATTTATAAGAATTTAAGAGAGTGAATGTATGCTTATTATATTTTTAATTCATAGATCTATAAATGGTAGCAACTCAAAAGTAAGTAGACATTGAAGCTCTCCAGTAGATTTCCTCGCATTAAATAAGTGATCCAATTTAGTATTTATATGATTCAAAGGAGTTCTCTCTTTATAAAGCAAGTTACAATAATAAGAAACTTAAAATAGTAAAAGAATTTAACTAGAAATAAAATAGAAATGCACTAATAGATTTAATTAATGAACTTTAACTATACGAATGTATAAAATAAACAAATATAGATTAGAAATTCTTTTTATAGCCTTAGTATTTCGTGAATGATGGAAAGCTTATGATAATTTTTGAAGACATAGAGTTATAGAGCTATTCTACTTTAACTTCATCTCAGATATTTGAGGTAGCTTTACAAGAAGATGAAAGTCAATAAGTTTATTTGCAGATTCTTACTCAAATAACTAGTTTATTTCATCAAATGACTCAGCATTTTCCATACTTCTAGATGAGTAAGCTGGCTTGTTTACCCTTATTTTTGGAAAAATAATAAAGAGAAGAGCAAATAATAATAATAAGCTTTAAAGATTTAATTGCCTAGCAATATGAAATAAGTTAATAAGGAAAGATAGTTTTAAATTAAACTGATTCTACCTTTTTAGCTAGCTTAATCTTATATCTTTTACAAAATAAAGATATAAATCTAGTTTCTTTTAGTTAAATTAGCGAAGTCATCACAAGGAAGGGAACTGCTAAACTAAAAATAGAAGAAGATAATAAAGAATTGAACAATGATTTATTATATTATATTGTAAGAAATATAAACAGTAATCAGTCATTTGATATCTAATTTATGTCCTAGAAGTTAGAGGAATTACTACATTTATAATAGAGTACTTAACATCATATCAGCTATTGAACTATCTCTATAACTTAGGATTAAAACCTACTAAATTTAGATTCACCATAATAAATATAACTAACTTAACTAATACAACTAAAGACTTAGAATTATATTTAGGAAATTCTTAATTTACCTCTAATAGAAGATTTAAAATAGAATCATTAAGAAAACTTATAAATCTCAACCTTCATAAAATATTTAGAAAAGACATAAGGATAATATTTATATACGTAGATACTTCAAAATCTTAAAGCAGAAAAATATAGGATTATGTTCATTTAAACTATTGGCAAAACTAAAATGGAAATATTCTTAATGATAAATTAAACAAATTCGGAGGAAAAGTAAAATTATCAAATCCAACAAGCTAAAATTTTTTAAATAGAAATATTTAAAGATATATCTTAACTTCTTCAATTTTCTTAAGTGAGTAGCCTATAAAATTAAGTCTATTTTGTTCCTAAAGCAAATATAAGCTAAAGGTGTGATGCTAATACTTTTACAGAAGTTAGTGAAATACCTTTTATGGAAACTTGCTTAAAGTATGATTTAGTTCCTCTTTCCTAATACTTAAATGACTAATAAGAATTACCTTAAGAATATGTAAATAGCTTTTTATACTAAATCACTTATATTTGTTTAGAGCTATTCATAAATAATTAAGTAGTATTTCCTCTAAATCCTGATATGATACTAGTAGATTAATACTTTCAAGTGATAAAGATAATGAACTAACCAATTACCTTATAAGAAGATAAAGAGAATACCTTGCTACTAAACTACAATCTATAAAACTATTAGTATTTAAGCTATAGCTAAAAATAGTAAATACTAAAGTAAAGCTAACTATCCTTCAATTAGCTAATAATTCACTAAATAATAATGATAACTTTACATCTAGTAACTAAGTAGTAAATAGAGCTATCTTATAATCAAAGTAGCTAGTAGTAGATATACAATGTTTTATTAAACTCTAATAAGCTGAATAAATACTAATTTAGATAAGTGTTTTTACAAGCGTTATAGAAGGAAAGTAGCGATATAATAGATTTTAGTAACAAAATAACCTTATTAGAAGGTTAATCACACTATAAGCAAGTATAAATATTAAACTTGATTTAAAATTACTAGTATTAAAAGTATCTAAAAGATACAGTTAGTACTCAGAATACATAAAGCTTTAGTTAAGTATTTTATCTATTTAATTAAAAAACTTTTTCAACTGAATTATTGTAATAAGTAACAACTAATCCCACGCTCAGAATATTTGCAAACCATTTAATATATAGAAATAACTAAGAAGGTTCCAGGACTTTTTTTTTTTCTTTAAATAAACAAACTAAACACGAAAACTAAGAAAGCAATAAAAAAATAGAAAATGAAGTTAGGTAACTATACTAATCTTAAATATCTTAAATACAAGAAAATTAAATTCAATAATGCAAAGAAAATCTCCGAAATGAATCATTTTTACTAGAATGAGTAGAAAAATATAAAAAAATTAATAAATATTCAAGGAAGCCTGATTTTGAAAAGAATCCAGACGAAGTATATAATATTTCTCATTAATCAATAGAAAGAATTAAGAGATAAAGATAAATATATAGAAAGTATTAGTATCAACAAGTAAAGAAATTATGTAAAGCTCTAGCTTTATATTATTAATAAGAATATAACTAAAGTACAACTAGTCATATAATGTATTAATACTTTAAATAAATAGCTCTTAATTTCCAATTAAATCCTTGATAATTCTGTTGCTATGCTGTGATTTTATAAAGATTTGGCTTTAAATACTTCAATGAAGAATATACTCTTACACTTTAGCTCTGTGCTTATATGATAATTTAAATAATGACTTAGGATGAAGAAGATATAGTTTATCATTAGATATTTTAAGAATATACTAACTCTAATGGATTTACATTCCTATATAATAATTTTATCTACTATCTAATAGATTAAAAAGAAAATCTTGTAGTTAAAATTTTTGAAGTAATATCTACACATAACCAACTCTAAGGAAGATTGAAGTAAAAAACGGAAGAGAATACTAAGGTATAAAGTACAATTGATAATCTATTTAATGTATCTTATAAAAAAGAAATGCTTGATAAAAGCATTAGAGAATGTAATAGATATAAATAGGAAAATTAGAAAGATGATTAAAATAGATCAACTTAGAAATATGTTTTACCTCTAAAATTTTATAAATCTAAAATGATGCTTTCTGATAAAGAAGAGTTAAGTACATTAATAGAAAATCCATAATTAATTGAAATTATCTAAGCAATCTTCTAAGAAACTAATCTAGCCTTTACAAATAATTAAGAGGAAGAAGCTTAAATAAAACCTGCCTCTGAATTAGATAATTTAGTAGATAAAAAAACTGAAATTTGGATTAAAGATCATCTTGAATAGCTTTTGAGCATCGTATCTGAAGGAGTTTTGCCACTTTCTGTGTAGAAGATGAAGAATATTTTTTTTGAATAAAACTAATTCTATAATTAAACACAATAAGATGAAGAGTAGAAGAAGAAAGTTTATGTAATTAGCTTAGGACTAATCACATAAATAATAAAATAACTTCAAAATATAACTAAGAGAGTATAATTTAAGAGCCAGAGCATTTAGAATTTATCATACAATTATATTATTAGATTAAGCAAATAAAATCTCCTTTTGCAAAATAGATACAAAAGTACGGCAAATTCTTCTTCATAAATATATCAAACAAATGAGGAATATTAGATTTAATAGAAATAAGAGAGAAAATCGCAAGAACGGTTTTATGATAAATATAATTTAAATAAGCAAGAACCTTAATTAAGCAATCTAATTTTTTCAACTATTAACATCAGCAAAATTAAGCTATATTTTAGTAAAGAATTTTTTGAATAAAAGGAAAATAAATTTAAATAGTTTGAAAAATACTTAGAGAGGGTCAATTTAACTTTGGAGAATATTAGACTTGATGAAGAAGATGAAGATGTTGAGCTGAATAATATGTATTAAGTTAAAATTTTCAATTGAATTAAAATTAAATAATATATTTTTATAATTTAGTTATATTTAATTTATATTCTACTTATATAAAGAATTGAGATAAAAATATCAACAGAGATGTATATTAAAAGTATTTAACTAACTAGATTGTCAAAAAATAGACGGAAAGATGTGCTCTTCACTTCTTTGTTTAAAGAAGTTTTTAAAATCAAAATAAAACATGGAATTAAGTTCTGAATTTTATAATAAAAATAAAATTCTAGCATTATATTACTCTATATTTAAAAAATTGGAAAAATAGATCATAAATCTGAACAAAGCTCCTCAAATTCAACAATATTAACTGAAGCAATAATTTAGAATCAAGGGAAACAAAATAAATGAACTTAAAAAGAAAATATAAAAAGCTACTGTAGTCACGAATATTAATTTTTTATGCCGAGTAGAACCCTTTCGATAAAATACTACCGAAAAAGGTTTTAATAGATTATTAATAAGGAGCTTACATTTTCAATTTTACAATTGATAAAAAATCGTCAAGCAGTGTAGAAATTCAAATAATCTTTGGTATTTAGAAGCGATATAAGAAAAAATTTCCTAAGAGTTAATAACTTCCTATAAAGAAGCAGGAATTATAATTGTTAGCAAAAGAAAATAATTTGCTTTCTTCGCTTGAGTTTTCTTCAGTAAAATTTAGATGTTTTGTTAATAAGTTTGATTCTAAGAAATTTTCATAGTTCGGAATTGTAGGGAAATATTAGTATGTGCTCGAGTCAAGGGCAGAGGAATCTGCTTAATAAATAATCTTTGATTAATACTGCATCTTCGTGGGATTTTATTATAAAAGATTGACGTACGTAGTTAACTTAAGCTTTTTTTGATTAAATACCTCAAGAATCGAATCATTAGACTTGTGATTTACCACCAATAAAAAATCTTATTTGGATAAGCAAAAGACCATCAATCAAATAAAGCTAAAAAGTAAAAAATAAAAAAATGAAAATTCCTTGAGAACTATAACTTAAAATTTGAAGAATAAATAATTTTGAGTAAAGATTCTAGTTAATCTTTATTATTCTTGTTCAAAAGAAAGAAATTACAGATTAAAACTAATTATCACGATAAAATCACCCAAAAATCATGAAAAAAATAGAAAAAATAGAAAAAGAATTAAAATTGTAAATCATCGGGACGTATCATCTGAATAAAAAAAATAAATAAAAAAAAAAAAAAAATTTGCATTATTATACTCAACTTTATTTTAATGTTACAATTAAGGCTAAATAAAAAGAAGGAAACTAAATCCTAGAAAGAAACCTTGCATACAAATAAAAAATGAATTTCATATAGAACCAAGCGTAAAAAAGATTTCTATATTTTTTAATTGTTCAGACGAATAATATAGTCCAAGTATTTTTACAAATATAAGTATTTCAAAATAATTTTACTAAAACTCCAATTTTTTTCTTAATTTACCTTATCTCTGCTTCTTAATTTTAGTTAAATGTAAAAACCATATAAAAAAATTGCTATTAAAGTGTAAAATTAATAATTATTAAGTCAGTCTTTTAACCTTATTTAAAATTTTTTAATTTAATCTAAAATTTTTAAATTTAACAAGGAAAGAACTAAAGGAACTTTTTATAAAAGAATATTAAACTAGGAAATTTTATCTTTAATAGTTATAATAAAAGTATTATTATTTTAATGAAAAAGGAAGGACAGATAAAGTTAAAAAATATTAGCTAAATTTATGTTTTAAATATACTATGATGTCAATAAATTTAAAATAATTAAATGATTAAGAAATTAGAGAAATATAAAAGGATCTTTATTTTTAATTTATTTCCTTTTTGAGAGAAAAGTATTTTTAAATTTTTGAAAGGCTTTTTTAAGATTATTTTTATCATAGAGATGAAATTTTTGATTTCATACCTATGAAAAAAATCTTCTATGTTTTGTATACATTTATTTAGTAATTTTTATAAAGTTTAAAATTTTATTTTTTTTATGATGATAACTTTAAGAAAATGTCTATTTTAATAATTATTTAGCTAAATTTTTTAACTAAAATTAAAAAAGATGACTAAGATTAAAATTAAATTTTTAAATGTAGAAAAAAATCAATTTAACAAAAGAAACTTAACTATGAATTGAAGTGTTAAAGATTGTGATTACTTTTAGCAAGGTATATTAAATGCTTTCCTTATGGTGGAAGTTTTCAGAATAAATATTAACAAAACTAAAAGCTCTAAAAATTTACCGTTAACCTAAGAAAATTCATTTACTTTTCAAATCTCATTAACTCTTACGCCAGTTCAAACATCAGAAAAGATCAAAACAAACTTATCAAGTAGATAAACTTGATTTTCAAGTGATAACATCAAGTAACTCCCTTGTATTTACCTTTAACATTTTTTCTTCATTAAACTTCTTACAAAGCAAAAAATAAAGATCTTCTTTCAAAATGCATATCTTTTTTATTTTTTAGAGTTTCTGAATACTTTTGACGTTCTATATTTGTTTTTTTCTTGGCAAGCTTTAAATTTTTTAATTATTTTGATTCGATGATGCTTTATAAACTTTAATTTCTTTTTTTTCTTTTTCTCTTTATATACTTAGATGCTTATTTCAACTTGCTTAGTATCCCTTTAAAAAATTCCAAGTTTTATTACAAATTAAGTTTCATCAAAATAATAAAGCTCTTATAATTTAAATTTTTCTACACCTCTTCGTTGTTTATACTTTTATATTCTTTAAAAAATATAACCTTATTTAAACATAAATTAAAATAAAAGCTTTTAGATTTTAGGTTTTATATTAAATAATAAATGTATTTATTTTCATTTGCTATATCTAAACAAATTTTAAAAATGTTTACATTATTTATTTAAAATAATTTGCAAAGTAAATTAAAGAAATTTAAAAAACTTAATTTATTTAACTTCTCCATCCTAATATTAAAACAACTAGCTTAGTAGTAAAATATCATATTTACACATTAAATTTATGATTTTTATTTATTTATTTTTATATAATAAATTTTTAGGTTTCTTTATTATATTAAATAATAATAATGATAAGCATAACTCCTGAAATAATAATTTATAGTAAAATCATGCAAAAAAGCTGAGTTTTTTATTTTACAATTATATAAAATTCCGAAATAATTGTTTATATTTTCCAAGTTTAATCATTTACCATAAAAGAAACTAAAAAGTTAGAAGCAATATATTTTTATTTGATTAAAGAAATAAACCTTTCTAATTGCTTAATTATTTACATTAGATATGATTTTAAACAAGTTTTACAATTTAATTTTTTATTAGTTTCATTTTAAATTTTATTATGTATTTACCTTATTTCTATTTAATGTAAAATAAAAACTTTTTTTAAGCAAGTAATCTTTTTTTTAAGATTATCAATAAAAAACCTAACCTTAAAACCCTAGAAATAGACTTTAAAAATTGAAGGATTTTTTAAATTTATTAAACTTATTTTATAAAGCATATTAAATAATCTTATTACAAATATTTAATGTCTTTATGGTTTAAATTATTAGTGATAATAGACTAAGTTTAGTAACTATTTCATCTTTTATTAGTAATAGAATCATTATTTTAAGCCTTCATAATTTAATATACTAAGATAAATTATTTTAATTATTTGCATTTCTTTATGTTTTCTCACTTAAATTTTAAATTTGATGAGATTAAAAAAGGTGTTCACCTTCTAATTTTTAATGAATAGAGACAAAACAAATTTAACTTAAAAGCATACATAATTATAAAATATAATGAAATATTATAATTAATATCAAACCAAATATTAGTCAAAGTCTTTAAAATGATGCTAGGTCTAATTCTACTTCTGTGCTTAGCAACTAATAGAGTAAAAAGCTTATAAAATAAGTTAGTTTAACTATAAACTTAATCTTACTTATAAAGGTTTTTTAATTTAAATAGATAATTAAGTAAAAAACAAAAAACAATAAATCTAATAAAGCATTAATAAAGTCTTTTCACTATATCTAAAGTTATTTATACCACTAATACATTTTTACTCAAATTAATAAATAATAAATAGAATCTCCATATAATAAAATATTCAAATATAATAGTTAGAAGTGAATAATAATAAAATCATTTATATTAATGGATTATCTATGCTAGCTAAGATTGTAAACTAATTATAATAAAAGAAATTAGTGAATTTCTAGAAAATTAAAAAATTGTGTATTATAACTTCTATATTTTTTGCCAATCATACAAATAGGATACCAAGAAAGAGGACCTGACTTTTTCTTAAGTAAATACCTAAATTTAATTTTTTAAATAGCTTTATGTAATAGATATTTGAATATTAGCTAGGAAATAATAATAAGTTTAATAAAATAGATAGAACAATCTAAAATTAAGAATAAAATTAGCAATCTAAGTTTTCAATAGAAAAAAAAAGAAAAGTTAAAAATTGTATAACGGAATTTAATTTACTTGTCTACTGTTAATTATCAGATTAAATCTTAAATTCATAAATTTATTTTTTTACTAAGCTCAAATTTTTCTATTAATACTTGTTTTAAATTTTAAATATGCGAGCACATTTATATTCTCTTAAAGTTAAGACAACTTTGAACTATTTTTAATTTTTAGTAAAAACTAATAGAAAAAAGTCCTTGTAACCAAAATTAATAATTATATCTCTTTCTCAGTTTAATAAAATATGAAATAAAATTTTTTTATTTAATTAAACCAATTTTTTAATCTGAATATGCCCCAGTTTTCTTTTCTTAAAATTAAAATAACAAAGCCTCCTCTTTTTTAGAAGTATAATAAATACTAAAGAACCAGATAAACAAAAATAAAGAGTTCTTTATCATTGCTATGTAAATTTTTAAATGATTATACTTTAATTTAATCTAAAAACTTTAATGACATGACTAATACAAAATGAATCATAGCTTAAATTATATAATTTAGAAAGATATAATATAATATTTTAAAACCATTCACCTTTTAAGTAATTCTATATTTGTCTCTCTATTAATTTAAATTAGATTTATATCTTAAAATTATTATTTTTGGAACCATTTTCTCATCTAAGTTCTTAGCTCTATTCTTTTTTATCTTTATACAATTATTAAGTTTTATTTCTTAATAAATTTGATTCCAGTTTAAATTGATACCTAGTAATTACAATTTAAAATAAAAATGTATTTGAAAAAGGCAATAAGAGAAAGACTTCAGTTATGTAGATTGTCTAATAGATAAAAGTACTTATAAGAAAAGTTTATTTGATATAATTGAAAGCTATACGCATTTTAAGAACTTAAAATTAAGGGCTTTTATAATAAAATATTAATTTAACAAAACTTTTAGCTTTTCTCCAGTTCTATAAATATTGTGAAATATCATCAGGGAGTTGTATACTAATTATTTATTTTATCATAATCTAGCTTAATAAATGAAAACTATTTTTATAATAAAGATGCATAATTTCTTAATTAACCTTAAACAGATTCTGAATTAAAGTCTTTTATTAACTTTAATTGTTATTTATTGTAGATGAAGTTAAATAATTTTTAAATATCCTATATAAAATATTTAAATAAAGAACAATCTAGAGCTTTTCCTTACTTAAATTTAATTCATCCTGCTCTTTTTTAGAAATTAAAGTTTATTAAACTGCTAATTAACTTTAAAATAAAAATTAAGGATTTGTTTACTATTTAAGACTTAGAGGGAATAGTCTCTGATTAATGATTTTGCTAATTTTTATTTTTAAGTCTTTTAGTCTTTAGAAAATTTTAGATGCCTGTCTCCATGTTGATTATAAGTTTTAAATTTGTATAAAGAAAATAGAAAAATCTTCTTAAATTTGCCTCTGTGATATTTTAAAAATATATGATTATGTATTCTATTAGTTATAAGATCTTAATCAAATAGCTATTTCAATTTTAATCTCTCTAATTAATATTAGATAGGAGTTACTATTCTATTTTCCTGAAATATACCACTAATTAATTATAGATGAATATCCTAAGATTTATATAGTTCAAATGCTTTTATTATGAAATTTTTAATCTTATTAACTATTAATTTAAAATACCTACTTTAAAATTAAGCCTTTTAATTTATAAAAGCTAAGAGTCTTATCAAGTTTTAAAGAAATAATGGAGAGATTTATTAATAAAAACTTAACCTTGATTTTAGATAAAATCACCTTTAATACACAACTAAACTAAAAATGTTCTATCATTAAAAATTTTAAGATCTAATTTAAGAAGATTATACACATTATAAGTTCTCCTTTAAATGGCTTAGAAATAGCAACTTAAAACTAAATTTAACTATCCTTCTAAAAATAGTGAGTAGCGTAGCTATTAATAAGTATAAGATAAAATAGGTTTAACTACTAATTTTAATACTAAGATAGCTTATCTTGCTAATAGAAGGAAATTATTATAATCTTAAATATCTAATTTACTTTTAGTAAAGATAAGCTTTATTTATAGATATAATGATACTGTTCCTTTATTAATAATAGATAAATTCTCTTGTATATTTTTAAAGCTAAGTTAAGCAATTAAATAATTAAGGGTTTTAAATAGCTTCTAACGTTTAAAATCTATTTAACATTATCAGTTCATAACAGGAATGTATTTAGTATTTTAGATATGGGAAATAGTACGAATGATAGCTAAATTTATTTTTGCCAGAAAGAAAATAGAAAAGCTATATTAATAGATATCATTAAAAGGGTAAACATTTAAATGATAAGTATAAAAGGGAAGAAAGTATAAAGAGAAGACTTTAAGCACCTTTAAAATAAAAAATTTACAAACTATTAAAGATATGATAAGATAATACAATCCTTTATTTTTGCAATAAGCATAATTAAATATCTAGAGACTTTATTAATTCACATTTAAAATTCATTAATAAAATGTCTGGTATCGAGTTTAAAGTCATAAATAGGAATCTTTGACAATTAAATTCTGGAATAATCTAAAGAAATGAGACTCTGATTGAAGAAAAATATTTTGTGATATATAAAGCTTAGTCTTTAGATAAGTAGTATCTAGTTAAAGAGTTTATAAAAAGCTAGAATTATAATGCTAGGAATTATTTTCTGAAGGAACTTTAAACTTATGAAATCATGATAAGTTAGGGTTTAGATTTTCCTTTCTTTATGAATATAATTGGATATACTAATGATTAGCAAATGTGCTTGATTTTCGAAAACTTCTAAACTAAACTCCTGTCTCCTCTTACTTCTATAGATTGACTTTAGGATGAATAATTCCGAGAAGAAAATTAAAAATTATGCTTGAAAATGCTCTGCTAGTTAGTGCAGGCTTATCAAAAAGTAACAGAGAATTTCAAGAGTTTCCCTCTTTCATCTTTTTAGTACCATCAAATCCTTGTGCAATAAGATGAAGATAACTACTAACTATAAGTAATAGACTTTGGAGATACTGAATACAAAGAACTTGAAGTTAATTAGGTATAAATGTAATAACTTAGTTATAAGTAAAATACTTTGATACAGCATCAAAGTAAGCAATTATGTGCTCTTATTTTGTATCTTCTTCAAAAAAGAGAAAATATCATACTTAGTTTCGAGGAAATTAACTAAGCAATAACAAACTAAGGTGGTTTCTAGCTAAGAATAAAAGATGCAAGTAAAGAAGAAAACAAATTAAGCAATCTCTTAAACCACATAAAGGAATGCTTAAATAACAATAGATAACTAGACTTAAACTATATTTCCTAAAATTTATAGTAATTATAGTTTTTATAATGGAATAGTGATAAGCAAATTATCTAAATAGTAATTGATAAAATTTAAAGTTCTTCCTTATTAAATTTAGAAGAAAGCATCATGGA
Organism: Loxodes magnus; assembly: GCA_946699065.1. NCBI lineage: Eukaryota > Ciliophora > Karyorelictea > Loxodida > Loxodidae > Loxodes > Loxodes magnus. The sequence continues at coordinate 442,525 of CAMPDV010000148.1, forward strand.
AGAGATTTAACAAATGCAAGCAGCTAAAATATAATAGCACTTATAAAGTATCATAAATCGCCCATCTTTGAACTAAGAAGTTTAAAAATATTAAAAAAATGAGCTAATAAAGAAACTTTGTAAATATGCAGGTAAGGCTTTGGACAAGTATTTACAACCCTAAAGTATTTAATGTCTAAAAGGAAGAAATACATATCCACTAATAATTAAATAAATTTCTAAATCTTTATTGGAAATTAACTTATTATCAGTTCCAGGCCATTTTAATTAACTCAACTAACTGTAGCAAGTTCAGCAGGCTAAATTTATAGAAATTAACTTATATACTGATTTTACTCAAGTGTATTAACTTCCAAGTAAAGAAGTTGAGTAATATTTCATTCCTTAAAAGCAATTAAATATACAGAGTGACAAGAAAAATATTATAGTGACAAATGAAGTTCTTGTATAGGAAATATGCTTGACATATAACTTATTACCTTTATCATTTTACTTAGAAGACTAATAAAAACTAGATTTCCAGTGTGTAGAAAACTTTCTATATGAGATATCTTATTTATCTATGTTACTGCTCCTCAATGACTAAGCAGCATTTCCATTAAATCCTTAAATGATGCTAGTTGACTAATACTTCTAAGTAATAAAGCTATAGAACAAAATAATCCCTTTACAAGTAGTAAATAATGAAAAAAATTCCATTTTATTACTAAATTACTGTATTGATCATTACTAATACTTAAGCAGTGATTAAAAGTAATCTATGCTTTCTGAAAAATAGGTTTCATGGGAGTGGCTTACAGTCTATTAAATTATTTCTCTAACTTTACATCTAATAACGAAGAAAAATCTAGACATAGTTACTCCTAAGAAAGATTTCATAAAAGAGATAAAAAATATTACACTACATGCAGAATGAATCAAATACTAAGCTATGTTTTAGTATATATTAAATAAGGAAAATAAAAAAGATATATTAGAGGAATTCTGCATAAAAGTAGATTAATTAAGAAAAGAAATGAAAATTTAGAGATAAAGATAAATCTATTTACTCTTACTAAAGCACAAAAAAATTTCTAAAGAAACTACTGATAAAGGAGGAGAAAATTTAAAACTAAATAATAATGACAATAAGGTTTTAGAAAAATCAACTAAGGAAACTTTTAAGATATATCACAAAGATTATTCTATTATCCAGGATAATTAATAATCATTCTATTTTTCACATAAGTAATAAGAAATTATCTTAAATAAATTACGCGAGAAGAAAATAAAATCTACAAGAATTTAGGAATAAAAATAGAAACTAGCCACTAAAGAAACGCTAGAAGAAGCGTTTAAAAATGTAAGAGATTAAGAATTTTTACTATAATTTGAAGCTTTTTAATAAAAATTCAGTAAAATTTAAAGGTAAGAAGTTTATGAGCCTGTTCCAAATGACATTCATGGACTTTTCCAGTTATCAGTTTAAATTAGCAAGACATAAAGATAATTATACAAAAAACTCTAATTTCACCCTATTAAACAACTGTGTTGGGGCTTAGCTATTTACTATGAAAGGGAGTTTGGCATTAGACCTATGTAAAATCCTATGCGCTACTATTTACAATAAATAGCCCTAGACTTCTAGCTTAATTCTGTAAAGTTTTGTGCTTTTGCTATATTTTTAAAAAGATTTGGATTTTAACTTTTTAACGAAGAAAATACTCTTATCCTTCCTCTCTTCGCTTTTATAGCAGTTTAAATGCTTAGCCCTGACGAATTAAGCGTCACCTAGCACTAAATATTCTAAGAGTATATTAATGGAAATGGCTTTACTTATCTATATAATAATCTAATAACTTACCTCAATAACTAGAAGGAAAAATTATAAATTCAACCATATGAGTATCAGATAGAATACAAAGCACTGAAATATCTACAAAAAGAATAAGCGCAAAGAAGAAATAAAGTAGAAGCCTCTATTTAAGCTCATAAAAATATCGTTAAACTTGAAAAAGATATCAAAGCATAAAGCTAAAAAATTAAGCTAAAAGAATAATCAAAATAAGAAAATGGAAGGTTTACACAACCTGAAAAGTTTTACTAATCTAAATGGACATTTTCGGAATAAGAAAAGTGTAATTAATTTTTTGGAAGCAATTATATGATAGAAATAGTTAAGGCTTTTTATAGCAATGCAAAAATTATATTTGTTCAATCTAATGAAAAATTTGCTAAAATAATGCCTTGCCAAAGTCTTGGGGAACCTGTAGATGAAAATGATTAAGAACTTTATAAAAGGTAGATTGAAATAATCCTTTGCTATGCATCAGATGGACTTCTTCCTATTCAAGTCCAGAAGTAATGATAAATTTGGTTCGAGCCAGTTTAGTAGGAAGAAGAATAAGCATTAAGTACTATGGTAGAATAAGAAACCTAAGAAGCTTTTGTAATCACTAGCGAGTTACTTTAAGACATTCACGAAGCATCTAAAAATTTACTAATTACATATGATTTCCAATAGAAGACTATATAGAATTTATCGTATAGCAATATATCTGGACTGATAAAAGAGAATCTAATTTTATTGAACAACTATAAAAGAGATGAATCTAGAGAATCCGAAAAATAAGATTCCTAAAATAAATTATATGAGGCTTATAATCTTAATATTGACGATAATGAAGCAAGTAACTTAGCTATTTCTTTTTACCAAGCAAATACAATAAGAAATTATATAAACAAGGAATTGTAAAGAGTTACTTAAAAAGAGATCGAAAAAAAATTGAATAAATACCTCGATAAGAAGAACAGCATTTTGAAGTGTTTTTCAGCAAAGAAGAATATAATTTAAACTTTTTGAATATTTTACCTTTTATTTTTAAGTTAAGCTTTATATATCACCGCTATATCTATTAACCTTCCTTCCTTTCAAATATAATGCAATCTATTTATCTTATTTAAATGAGATTCAATTTCATATCTTTATTTAGTTTTTTTCATCCTAACAGTAAAAGGAAGGGAATTAAAATTAAAAAAATTATTCAATAGAGATATGACAGAAATGAATAAATAGATAATTAAAAATGCTTCTAGAAGATACACTTCCATCCAATAAAAAATAATCAAAGTTGTAGTTAAAATGGTTTAATAAGTTACTAAAGCTTTATAAGAATAAATACAAATGTAGCTGTATAAAAGCAACTACTTATTTATAAAGGAATTAAAGTTAATAAACTATTAATTTAAATATTGGTTGCACTATTATTTATCTCTTTAATAACAATTTTCTATTATTTTGTTTAAATTTAGTTACTAACAGGATTAATTTATCCTTATTATTAAAATTGTAGCAAACAAATTTAAAAATTATACTAGCTTACAAATAATAGAATCTTTTGTAGAAGCTAATTAAATATTTGATTAAATTTAGTTGAATAATAAAGGAAGATAGAAATAATATAAAAAGCAAAGAATATTTGAAAATAAATAAGAAAAAGATAGTTACAATCATAATAACTTTGGTATTCAATTATTAGTTAAATCCATTATAAATTTGATTACAATAAGCAATTTATCTTTCTTTTTCTTTAATTTTATATAAATACAATATATTTCACTTTTATTTTCTTAAATTAATAACTTATAAAGGGATATAGTTAAAACTAAATCAACAATATGAGGTTTTAGAGGGTATTATACACATATTATTATAACTTAAAATATCAAATAAAGATTAAAATTATTAAGATAGGAATCTTTAAAACTTTAGATAATTAAATCTTTAACGAAAAGAATAGGAAAAGTTTTTCTTTTGTAAATTAAATTTAATATAAAATACTAGAATTTTTAATTTAATTAGTTGAATAAATGACTCTTTTACTATTAATGGTTTTGCTTTGCTGATATTCTGGACTTATTTAGTTTAAGCTATTAACCATAAAACTCTTATAATTTTTATAAATTTATTCAATTAAAATGACTATTTTAGCATATGATAAGCTTTAATTCTATCCCTCTTTCTCCTTTGTTGTCCCTTCCATAAAATATAATTACAAATAAAGAGATATTTAATTAATTATGCTTGATAATTGAGATCTTATTAAGCTAAATTTCTTTTAAAGTCTCACTAAAATAATATAAATAAAATTTAGCTTTATAGTTAGAAATTCATATAAAAAGGTTAATAACTATTAATTATAAATAGACTGTTAAATGCTAGTATAATATAGAGTCATATATAAGCAGAACCAATCTAATAAGCTGATATTGATTAAAAACATTATAATAGAAGATATTTCATCAATTGTATAAATTAGCTTGTTAATTATGAAATATAATATAAATATTTTAAATTGCGAAGGTAGAAAAGAAATTTAAGTATAATCTTAGCAAAGAAAATGTGAAAGATTTCTTTATTTTTATTAATTTAAAGCTACTTTAAAAGGGAGTGATAGAAAATTTTAAGACATGAAAAACTAAATCTTATGTTCGAATCTTTGTAACTTTTCTTGTTATAAGCTTATGCAATATTTTAAAAATAACAAAGCAATAATTCATTATATTAGATAAAGCTTATTTACAATGAATTAAATTTAAGAGTTGAAGATAATAAAGAGAATAGTTATTTTAGTAAGAGTAAAAATAAAGGGATTTTAGAAATAAAAATAATTTAAAAGGAAATAAAATTAAGGAACCTTATACATTCTTTTATAGTTAGATGTAATAGATATCTAAAATATAAATGTAACTTAGTTTAATTCCTCAGTTAATATTTAGTTTTTTGTATTTTAAATAATAGAAATTATCTTAATTTTTTATATTTATAATTATATTTAATTTATTTGACTAGTTATTATGTAGAATATATTTAAGCAAGCGCTTGCTTATTACCTACCTTTTTTAATTAAAGAAGTAATAGATTCTTTTAATAACTTGGTATATTTGTTAATATTATAAAATTAATAATTCCTTTTCTAAAGGAAAAAATAAGCAACATTAAAAAAACTTTTAAAAAGGGATATAGCAGTTTTTCTTGAAAAATTGGACCTAAAATTTAAAATTTCTGAATAAAAAAAATTAGCTCTTTGCTTTGAACAGTAGAAAGATATAATAAAAAAGCACTAATTAGAAGGGAAGTTAAAAGTAAATAGAAATCTTAAAAGCTAAATTTGCAATTAAAGTAAATAGAAGAGAGATTCGACCAATTTATCTTATATACACATGAAATAATCCTAAAGACTAAAGCAATGGAGATCCTGTGGATTTTGAGAAAGAGTAAAAGTAAGTTTACATCAAAAAGTAGAGAAACATATTAAGGTGCTGATATTGTAAGAGGAAAGGAAATTTAGTTAGAAAATCTTAATGATTTAACTAAACCTAAAGAATGATGAAAAAATTTTGGAGCAAACTAAGTTGAAGATGCTTCACGCAAGAAGGTTTGATTTATAGTAAGAAGATGTATCAAGATATGAAACTATTTGAATCAAGAACGAAAGTGAATAATAAAATGATGAGCAAAATATTAAAAGGAACTAAAGGACGTATAGTTCTAAAAGAAGAAGATTATTAATAATTAGAGCTAGATGAAGACAGAGTTGAGAAGAAAGAATAAGAATAAATTATAAACAATTTTTTAAGTAGCAAAATATTTTTATAAATAATAGTAAATTAAATTTTTACTTAAACTATGATGATTCCATTAAATGAGTAATCACTTTAATCTATTATTACTATCATTATAATTATAATTAATTATTAATTTCAAAGTTTTAAGACTGTTACTTCTCGCCATATTTTTTTTCTAAATTCACCTCGACAGACATAACAAATATATTCTGCTGATCAGTTTCTGCAAACAGGGACTATTATATCAATTGAAAGCATATTCTATGATAATAAACTTCAAACTCCTACGAAACCTAGATAATTTCCAGATATATCACCATCAAGATCTTGAACTAACCAGTAAATTCCCTAAGATCATGAGGTATAATCAGATAGTTCAAAATCTAGCTTCTGCCATTCTTTTAATAATAGTTGATATATTTAATTTATATAAAAATAAACTATTATTTATTTATTCCTTTAAGTATTTAATTTATCAATATTTTATTATTTTACATCTATTTTCTAATTTCTCGTAGAAACTTTTCGCCTCTTTTTTTATTTAGTAATATTATAATTAATAATATTATAACTTTTTGTTAATTTAATTTAAGAATTATTTATAATCCTATATTTCTTAACTTTAAAAATAGATTCTAGTGTTTTTAATAAACGAAAAAATGATTTTAAAGTGAATTATAAAGAAAATTATAAAATTTGAGAATTAAAATTATTAAAGCTTTATAAAAATTATTAGTCTAAGGATTTATTTTTTAATTTTTTGATGAGATTGACAATTTTATGAGATAAACAGTAGAAAAGTATATTAATATAGCTATTATTATTTATAATAGCTCTATGGATTTATTGTTGTATAGAGTCTAATAAATTAATTAAATGTTATAGATTATTTAATTTAAGCTAGGTAATAATTAAAGTAGGTATTAAATAATAATATAATTAAAGCATTAGAAAAAATGTTAGAAAATTGCCAAAACATTAATATGATTATGAGGTTCATATTGGTAGGCAGAAGAGTTAAAGCTGGAGTCTTTGAACGAATGATAGGATTAGATAATGATATTTAAATAATGAGAGCAAGACAAAATAGAGTTGGGTTCAAGACTCCAATAAATTGGAGATAATTTAAACAAGCTTTCAAAAGGAATCAATAAATAGAAAAAAAAGAATATCCCATAGAATAAAAAAATATGTCATGCTTGCAACAGTACTCAACATTTGAAGCGGGAATCTCCTAGATAAAATATATAAGGATAATTATATATTGCAATAAAAATACTAAGTATTTTATCCTAAATTTTTCAGCAAATGAATAATAATAATAATAGTAATTTTAAGTTTTCCGTTTTAGGGATTTCCAACCCCGTCAGGAATACAGTTGTTCATGCTCCCTGCTGTTAAATATAAAAGTTCGGGTCGCCCAATTTTAGTGAGATTGGGAGCTCGGGTTTTTCCAGGTTTTCCCTCCTTTAACTTGCCTTGGCTCCATCTTAATCTTGTATATTGAACCATCCGGGTTGCAATACATTCTTTTCATTCTTACTTCTTCTTTTTTCTTCTTTTGTTGTTCTTTTATCCAATAGTTTCTTTATTTATATTTGAATTTCTAGCACTTCCGATAAAAATGTCATACGCTTCCACAGCAGAAACATTTCTTTTTTATTTTGAATTATTTTCCTTGATTTGTTTGCTCTTTCAAGGCTTCGATTTCCATTTGTATAGTTCCAGTTTCGCTTTAATCTTTCTTAAAACTTTACAATTTCTCTTCTACTTTTCCGAGTCTGTTATCCAGTTCCGTCTGTTTCTAAAGCTAATTTTAGGATTCGTTAGTCTGACTTTGTGAGATATTCCAAAAGGCGTTAGGATCTCTTTCCTAGGACATAAGTCTTGACTCAATTCCTTCTGCTAGATCTAGCTTTGTCATCAGCATATCATTGTCCTTCTTCAATCTCTTGACCTCTTCCTGGAGGTTCAGTACCACTTTGATGAGCTACTCCATGCCCATCTGGCCAGAAGGGTTGAACTCTGATACCTCCTGGTGGAGAACTGACTTCATCTGTTTCATCGGTTTCTCGCTTGAGGTTGGAGTTTCCGTGTGGATATTCTTCAAGGTTGGCTTTCGCTCATTTTGCTAGATTCCAAGTTGCTAGTTCAGTGTTGGTTAAGGTTGTGATAGAGAAGATTGTTAAGATTATTAAGACTTGGTTTCTTGCTTCCTCCCGTCCTTTTTGGCTTAGGAAGAGGTGGTATAGAAGCCTGACTTGAAACCTTCAACCATTTTTTTAATTTTCAACAAATGAATTTAATTAAATTTAAACATGATAATATTAGAAGTTAATTATAAATAATTTTTTATATTTTAGTTTTATTATCCTATCTTTATCAACTTTTAATAAACTTACTCTCTTCAATATAACTGTTTCTAATTAGTTTCAACATTAACAAATAATAAAAAATGTACCAATTTTATTGACTTTTGTGGCATTAAGAAATCTAAAATCTCATTTAAAGACTTTTAGAAAATTAATCTATATTTTATATCTATATATTGCTTTTAACAAAGTAGCAATGGAATATGTTTAAATTTATCAAGAATAATATGCTTAAAAAGGAGAAGGTAATTAAACCAACAGTATTAAAGCTGATTTATTCTCTATAATTTTGAATTAAAGGGATATAAATAAAAATATCAGGGTAAATGTAATTAAAATGATAAAAAATATCTTATTTAAGTATATTCATTTAATATACTTAGTTTATTTATATCAGCTTTAAAATATATAGCCAATATTTAAATATCTTTTATAGTTAAACTTATTAAAATTTTCTAGTTTATATTAATATAAATAACCTAAAACTTTAAAATAATAATATTTTAGCAAAATAAGCATTAATATTTATAAGACTAAAAGACTTAAAACAATTACAATATAAAATAAAGTAGGCTAAATATAATTAAAGTTTAATTTAATTTATTAATGAAAGTAATTTTAGATTAATACCTTTATTATAAACAAATAACTAGCATAAATAAAAAACGTATAGTTAAATATAAACTTATTATATATAAAGTAATATAGTTATATTCATTTATATTTTAGATATTTATATACTTTCTATTTCTCATCTCTATAAATCTACATCATTTTCATATATTCTAGCTAGTCGTTTCTTTTATATAGTTAGCGAATGTAAGATTTTTATTTAATGACTTGCTTAGAAAATAAAGTTAAATAAATTACTCTTAGAAGCATTTAATTTATCCATAATACAAAAATCTATATTATATAACTAAAATATACATATAAATAAACAGCATTTTATATATTTATTTTATAAGCAAAATAGTTTCCTTTTAATAATTATAAATTATAATAAAGGCTCTATTTTTAATTAAGCAAATATATAAGAAATCTAAAATAAAGATTAATATTAATAAATCAATTGAAATTAATATTATTATATTATAATTATATATTTAAGCTGAATTATTTAAAAGGAGAGATAGATAAATATTAAGTTAATATATGGAAATTAATAAATTTTAATACTCTTTATTGAAGATTTAAAATATATATATATATATATCAAATTTATTTAAATTATAAAGCATTAAATTAGCAAGAGTGCTTAAATATTGTTGAATAAACTATTAAAAGCTTTGATTTTCTAATTTTAAATATAGAAATTATAATGCTTACTAGGAGAAAAATTACAAATAAATACTAGGCTAATGTAATAGATACTTATTTAGAAAGCTAATATTTAAATTTAGAAATTAAATATCTATTTATAAGGAAAATATATTTAACTGCAAGCTAAATTTGCAACTTGTTTTATTCCATTAATTAAAAAAAAATTATAATTTTTAAGAAGTAGATCTATATTTAAAAATTTAGCAAGTATGCATTGAGAATTTACTAGAGTTTAGATTATAAAGTTAAAATTATAAATTTATAAATCTACTAAAGGATAGTAATTTTAATTATAAATTTATAAAAATGATAAAGAAATAGAATTATTAAAGAGATATTAATAAGATACCTTAAAATTAAAATGCTGCAAGGTAATTTTATAAAAGCTTATTAAATCTATTTAATGCTGCTAATTTAAATCAACCTAAAATATATTACTAGGAAATCATAGAAACAAAATTTCAAATTTATATAAAATAAAAATATTTTCTACTTTGAAATAAAAAATTTGACTTTAGAAGGCTTTAAGAAATTTGCTTATTATATAATTGATTTTAAATAGGGAGGAAAAATCCTTCCACTGTGATTGATAGAAACTATGATACCAGGAAATATCCCGTATGAAAACCTGAGCAGAATCTTGGCAGGAGTCAAGGATGTCAGACCGAAGCATCAAGTAACGATATGTTGAACGATGCCTGAGATTAAGGTCTTTTTAGGGAAGCAATCCGACACTGGCCCTATAAGAGGCAAGAATTTCCAAGGGAGGCTAGCACAGGGAAGAATGTAATGTAATACGTTTTTAAACTTTAAAGAACTTTAATTAAAGAGCTGCGTGCTATCGTAGTGCTACACGCTCTATAATCTTAGTTTTTTTATATGCTTAAAATAAAGATATTACCTGAAAAAAATTTCATCCTGAAATATTCTGGTATCCATTTAGCATTGCTTAATAATATTTATTAATATATATTTTAAAACCGCCATAGTTGTTCGAAGGTGAACAACAAGGTCGTCTTTATCAGAGGTTGGGGAAGTTAAGTACCCATAATCGACTTTATGTCTTCCTCTGCTTTGGTTTGGCCTCGAGACATAAGATTCTTAGACCTTCGGCACTGGCTTCGTTTATTTTTAACTCTGGAACTAAAAAGAAATAATATTGCGAGCTTCATCAGAGGTGGGGAATTTAAGTACCCATAATTGACACTTGTCGTCCTCTGCTTTGGTGATGCAATGAGACACAATCCTGCCATGTCCTTGGACCTCCAGCAAGTATTAAAGATTACGAGTATTCTAAAATTATATCAGTATTGAACATTTTTATCAGTACTGAATAATTATACCAGTATTGAAAAAGGTTTATCAGTATCTGATAATTTTATCAGTAACAAACATTCTTGTCAGTATGAAACATTTTTTTTAAAGAGCTGCGCACCTACGAGAGTGCTACGCGCTCTATAATCAAATTTATTTATTTATTTATATTGGCTACTAACACATTTACTAAAAACCTTAAATATTCTAAATTTTCATATTATATTATTTTTATCTTTAGGCTTTTATCCAAAATGCAAGCATTTTCATAATTATTAAATTTGAACTAGTAACAAATAAAATATTGATATTTATGATTTAACTTATATAATAATTTAGGAAATATTCTAAAATGTTCTGCTTCAATTTAACTTACCAATTGTTTTCTTTTATTTAAAAAAATAGAATTTATTATTTATTTTAATTTACTTAAAGCTCATTTTGGTTGTAAGATTTTACTGTTGTAGAAATAAAAACTTTAAGGCTTTTTTTATTTTTATACTAAATCCTTAATCTTTATCTGCTCAGATTAATACTTTATTTGCTTTATTATTTTAAATTATCTTCATAGTTTTAATTTGATTCCTTTTTGCATCCATTAACAAAATTTATTTTAAAAGAATGAGATCTGGCGAAGAAAAATGTTGACAAATAATTGTTTTTTAATTGAATTTGAGATATAGAGGTTTAACTTTTCAGATGCTATAATATTCGGTAAGCAGAATTACATTAAAATAAAGTAATAATGTTTCTATTATAATTGTTTAAGATAAAATTTATTAATTCTTCATTCTTTTATTGAATTCCTTTTCCTTCTTCCAGGTTAAATTTAAAATCTATTTAAATGTTTCGGTTTTTTAAATTAGACAAAATATTTGCAAAATGAAGTATCTTAATATGAATTTATTTTACACTATTACACCTACTTTACTAGAAGTTTTTAAAGGTTTTCTTAAAACTTTTATTGAAATTAGAATTTTAGAAAAATTATTTTGACAAGCTTTTATTCATAAAAATACTTGAAATATAATAATCTTGTCAGAGTTATTGTAAATTGTTCCTTGTTTCTTTATGAAATACATTTTTATTCATTTGTAAGATAATTTTAAGAATTTATCTTACTATTTTTAATTATTTTTAGTTGTAGACTTTTTTAAAGCTGAATGCAAGGAGATATTTTTCAATTTTTTATCTATTTATTACGTTGCTTTTGCAAGACTTTTAGATAATTTTATCGCAATAATTAGTTTTATCTTTAATTTCTTTTTTTGAATTGATTAATAAAGAATAATTAAAAGCTTTAACCGAAATTCTTCAATCTTCGTTTTTTAGATATAATCCTCAAGGAATTCTCACTTTTTTTTTAACTTTTGAGTTATTATTATTGATATTCTCAAGCTTATTCGATTAAAATTTTTTTATTAGTTGTAAAGTATTAGTCTAATGATTTGATAGCTTTAGGAATTTCAATCTACAATATTTAAGTTTAGCAACATTAACGAAGATTATTTATTAAAATCGATTTCTCTAGTCTTGACTTGAATACATGCAAATATTTCAGTGGAATATTTTCCTAAAATGCTGAACTGATTAAATTTCTTTGGAACTAAATTTATTGTAAAAACCTTTAAATTTTATTAAAGAAAGCTTTTGCGAAGAAAAAAATATTTTCTTTTGAATAAACTTTATTTCCTTCTTTTTTATAGAAAATTCTTTACTCAAAACAATCTTTTTCTATGTCACTTCTAAATATCAAAGTTAATAAAATTTATTTATTTTCTGGCTTCTTTTTATTAAAGGTATGGTTGAAAAATAAAAGCTTCTTATTAATAATTTATTAGAGCCGCTCTCAGAAGTATTTTATCAAAAAACTTCTGCTAGGCTCTAAAATTTTTTTTTCTATTTTCATTGGTGAAGCATATTAAAATGCAGCTGGTATTGTTTGATTTAGAATCTATTTTCCAGTATTTTTATCTATTGTACCAATTTCCTAATGTAAAGTAATGGTTTACTAGATTTTTATGTTCATTCTAAATTTAGAATATTATTCCATATTTTCGATTATGACTCTAAAGGTTTCTTTAAACCAAAAATATGAAAAATCAAATTTCTCCATCTGTCCTTAATCTACTAGTTGATTCTATGCTTTAATAAACTCCTATATTGATACTTTGACCTTATGATTTTATATTAAAAAGAAAAATAAAAGTATAACTTAGATATATTAATATATGAAATTTAATTATAGGGTATATTACTAAAAAATATATTTAATATGATTTGCAGTTCTTCGTCCAGTTCCCGTTTAATTACTATTTTCTAGAATTTTATTTATCTTCTTTAAATAATTTCTAAAATTTTTGAAACTTTCTTCATTCTATTCAAAAAATTATTTTCTAAAATAAATCTTAATCTTGTTGATGTTTATAGTTGTAAAAATGAGATTACTTGTTTTAGGTCTATTTTTATTTAAATTATAGATGCTATAAAACTATTCTTGTGATTTTCTCTCTTGCTTATTAAAATAATTTTCCTCAATGGTTTGATATTTTTATTAAAGAGAACATTCAGTAGTTTTGTAATTGTTTTGTAGAAGGAGATTTTATTTGCTTAATTTGATAATATAATTGTAAGATAAGTTTTGAATGCTCTAGCACTTAAATTATACTTTCTAAAATATATTTTTAAGTTATGTTGTTATTGATATTAATAGTCCTATGCCAATTGCATAAACTTTCTTATTTTACTCTTCATCTTATTGCTATTAATTTTAGAGTTAGTTTTATTCAAAATAAATCTTCTTCATCTTCTACACAGAAAGTGGTAAAACTCCATCAGATACTATGTTTATAAGTTTTTCAAGATTTTCCTTGATCCAATTTTCAGTTGCTTTATCTACTAAATTATCCAATTCAGTCACAAACTTTATTTAAGCTTCTTAATCTTAAGCATTTATAAATGCCAATCTAGTTTCTTAGAAGATTGCTTATATAATTTCAATTACTTTTGGATTAGCCATCAATATACTAATTTCTTCTTTATCAGAAAGTATCATTTTAGATTATGCTAGATTATCTTAATTAGTTATTTATTTCTCCTATTCTTGCTTATTTCATTCTTTATTTTGCTTTTCAAGCTTTTCTTTTTATTCATATACATTTGACAGTTTTTCAATCGTTCCTTATATTTCTGTACTTCTCGCTATTTTTTATTTTAACTTTCCTTTGAGTTGATTGTAAGTAAGCTACACTTCAATAATTTTAACAACTAGATTTTCTTTTTAATCTAGTAGAAAGTGGATAAAATTATTGTATAGGAATGTAAATCCATTAGAGTTGGTATATTCTTAAAATATCTAATGACTTAATATATCTTCTTCGTCCTAAGTCATTATTTAAATTACCATATAAGCACAGAGCTAAAGTGTAAGAGTGTATTCCTAATTTCAGTATTTAAAACCAAATCTTTACACAATCACAGAAAAGCAACAGAATTACCAAGGATTTAATTGGAAATTAAGAGCTATTTATTTTAAGAATTAATACATTATATGACTAATTGTACTTTAGTTATATTCTTATTCGTAATATAAAGCTAGTGCTTTACATAATTTCTTTACTTGTTTATATTAATAATTCCTATATTTTAATCTATATCTCTTGATTCTTTCTATTGATTAATGAGAAATATTATATACTTCGTTAAGATTCTTTTCGGATTAATTTTTTCTATTAACTTTATTTGATTATTTTTGATTTTACGCTCATTCAAGTAAAAATTATTCATTTTTAAGATTTTCTTTGCATTATTTAATTTCAACTTCTTGCTTTTTAACCTCTTTAGGTGACTTTTATTATGGTTGTTAAACTTCATTTTCTATTTTTTTATTGTTTTCTTAGTTTTCGTGTTTAGTTTGTTTATTTAAAGAAAAAAACAAAGTCCTGGAACCTTCTTAGTTATTTCTATATATTAAATGGTTTGCAAATATTCTGAGCGTGGGATTAGTTGTTACTTATTACAATAATTCAGTTGAAAAAGTTTTTTAATTAAATAGATAAAATACTTAACTAAAGCTTTATGTATTCTGAATACTAACTGTATCTTTTAGATACTTTTAATACTAGTAATTTTAAATCAAGTTTAATATTTATACTTGCTTATAGTGTGATTAACCTTCTAATAAGGTTATTTTGTTACTAAAATCTATTATATCGCTACTTTCCTTCTATAACGCTTGTAAAAACACTTATCTAAATTAGTATTTATTCAGCTTATTAGAGTTTAATAAAACATTGTATATCTACTACTAGCTACTTTGATTATAAGATAGCTCTATTTACTACTTAGTTACTAGATGTAAAGTTATCATTATTATTTAGTGAATTATTAGCTAATTGAAGGATAGTTAGCTTTACTTTAGTATTTACTATTTTTAGTTATAGCTTAAATACTAATAGTTTTATAGATTGTAGTTTAGTAGCAAGATATTCTCTTTATCTTCTTATAAGGTAATTGGTTAGTTCATTATCTTTATCACTTGAAAGTATTAATCTACTAGTATCATATCAGGATTTAGAGGAAATACTACTTAATTATTTATGAATAGCTCTAAACAAATATAAGTGATTTAGTATAAAAAGTTATTTACATATTCTGAAGGTAATTCTTATTAGTCATTTAAGTATTAGGAAAGAGGAACTAAATCATACTTTAAGCAAGTCTCCATAAAAGGTATTTCACTAACTTCTGTAAAAGTATTAGCATCACACCTTTAGCTTATATTTGCTTTAGGAACAAAATAGACTTAATTTTATAGGCTACTCAATTAAGAAAATTGAAGAAGTTAAGATATATCTTTAAATATTTCTATTTTAAAAATTTTAGCTTGCTGGATTTGCTAATTTTACTTTTCCTCCGAATTTTTTTGATTTATCATTAAGAATATCTCCATTTTAGTTTTGCCAATAGTTTAAATGAACATAATCCTATATTTTTCTGCTTTAAGACATTTAAAAATTTACAAGTCTAGATATTATTCTTGAGCCTTTTCTAAATATTTTATGAATTACTAGATTATTTAGTTTTCTTTATAATTTTATTTTATATCTTCTATTAGAGGTAAATTAAGAATTTCCTAAGTATAATTCTAAGTCTTTAGCTGTATTTGCTAAGTTAATTATATTTATTATGGTGAATCTAAATTTAGTAAGTTTTAATCCTAAGTTATAGAGATAGTTCACTAGCTGATAGGATATTAAGCCCTCTATTATAAATAAAGTAACTCTTCTAACTTCTAGGTCATAAATTAGATATCAAATGACTGATTACTGTTTATATTTCTTACAATATAATATAATAAATCATTGTTCAATTCTTTATTTTCTTCTTCTATTTTTAGTTTAGCAGTTCCCTTCTTTGTAATGACTTCGTTAATTTAACTATAAGAAACTAGATTTTTATCTTTATTTTGTAAAAGATATAAAATTAAGCTAATGAAAAAGGTAGTATCAGATTAGTGTAGAACTATCTTTCCTTAATCATTTTTTTAAATTTACTAGGCAATTAAATATTAAAAGCTTATTATTTTTATTATTTCTATTTCGCCAAATTTTTCTAAAAATAAGGGTAAACTAACTAGACTGCTCATCTTGAAATATGGGAAATGCTGAGTCATTTGATGAAATAAACTTGCTATTTAAGTTAGAATATACAAATAAACTTATAAGCTTTCTTCTTATTTTAAAGCTACCTCAAATATCTGAGATGAAGTTAAAGTTGAGTAGCACTATAATTCTATATCTTCAAAAACTATCATAAACTTTCCATCATTTATGAAATACTAAGGCTATAAAAAGAATTTCTAATCTATATTCGCTTATCTTATATACTCGTAAAGTTAAAGTTCATCAATTAAATCTATCAGTGCATTTCTATTTTCTTTCTAAGTAAATTCTTTTACTATTTTAAGTTCTTAATTCTTGAATACTGCTTTATAAATAGAGAAATCACTTGACTCATATAATTACTAAATTGGTTCACTTATTTAATTTTCGAAAATCTATTAAATAGCTTTATTCAATCTTTGCATTTTTTTTTTTAGATTTATAAACTAATTTAAAAAAGGGCTTAAAAAAATGAATTAATCTAATAAATGATGATAAAATCTAATTAATGTATTTTTTGGATTATAAATTTCTAGTAAATATAAAATGTTTTTATTAAATATTTAAGAAAATAACCCTTCTTAAAATAATTGCCAACTTCAATTGTTTTTTTATCAATCAAACAAAAAATGTTAATTACAAAAATATTTGTATAAACCCGCGAAAATAAAGAACAAAAAGCTTCAAAAACTTAGCAAAGAAAGACTAGGAGTTAAACCAGAATAAAATATTAATCAGAATTTTCCTCGTCTTTTCAAGGCAAACGACAGTAAGTAATCAGCGAATGAATTTTAATAGCAGAAAAGAAAAATTAATCTATGTCTGAGAAATGATAAAATGAAAAAACTATTAGCAAGCAAGCTAATTTAAATTTAGATTCTTTCAACAGAATAAGATAACTGATAATATATGTTGGAAAATTTTCCTTAAAAATGACTCATTTACAGAAGTAATTTAATTAAAGCAAAGCTTTAACAAAAGAAAAGATGTGACATTAATCCTAAGATAATTAAGTTTAGAAATTTCAATGTCAATTGAAGAAATTATGAGGGACATAATGTCTAATCAAATAATCAATTAAATAGAAATTTAAAGAAATGAGATAACAAGAAGATTGGAAAAATTTGAGAACTCTTAATTTCAAAAATAAAAACAGAGAAGAAGATCAATAGATGCAGATATTGTATCTCTTCATAGAATCTAATAAAAACTGCATTGTTTACAAAAGACTTAAAAAAGAAAGATTAAAGGATCCGATGAAATTTAACAATACTTTTTATAAATAGCAGAGCCTACAAAAAGCAAATTGGAAATAAAATAAATCTTAGAAAGATGAAGAAGGAATGATAAACATCCGCGAAAAAAATGAACGAGTAGAATTAATTGAAATTCCAATGAAAGCAAAAATTTATTAAACTTTAAGTTAATAATAATAATAATTGAAAAATATTTTTAGCTTCACTAGAAAATTTAATTTTCTCCCTTTAAATAAATATTTAAATAATCTAAAATAATTTAAATTAACATAATTATTGATTTAAGAAATTATTTTATAATAAATTTATAGAAAGAAACTTTTATGTTCAAATTTTTAATTTTATTTAACAGATAAAATATTTAAATAGGTATATGAGATAAATATATTAATTAGTCTCAATTATAAAATATATGAACCTATATAATTTTAGAGCAAAATTTGATGTTCTAAGTTTATTTATAATAGTATTTGGCTAGTGTAATTTCTATCATAATCACCTTATTTATTAATGCTGATAACTTGGATTATTATTATTTAAATATTTAATTTTGGAAATTTTCGAGGATTTTCACCTCTTCATGCCGGTTCCAGATTGCTCCTGGATTAAAAAAGGTTTATAAATATCTACTTCTCTCCCACCCATTTGCTCATTTTTCTCTAACTATGTTTTCCGTTCAGCAAAGGTTTCTTCCTATAAATATTTCCAAGCTAATTCATGAATAGTCTCTCTCTAATTTTCCTTTATTATAGTTGTCTCTTTTTCTTTTGCTACGTTTGCTATTTCCTTTATTTTCTCAAAAGCTGGGTCTAAAAGTTTAGGAATTACTCGCACCTTCTTCATAAGTGTTTCTCTGAATTACAATAGTAGCACCTTTTAACTGCTTTGATTGACTTAGCCTTCTTCTTGTCAATTACCTCTATCAACATTGGATCACCTCTTTGCTCATTAAGTTTTATTTGCTATTGCAGTTTCTCTTCTATTTCTCCAAACTTGTTGCCTAGTTCCGTCTGTTTTTATTGTTATTTTAGGATTAGTAGTTCTGATTCTGTGATATGTTCTAAAATGCACTTAATTCCCTTTCTTAGGACATAAGTCTTGACTCGATTTCCTCTTGCTTGCTCAGATGGTCCACTAGCTTGTCGTTATCCTTCTTTAGTCTCTTGACCTCTTCCAGGAGGTTTAGTACAACTTGGATAAACTATTCCATGCTCATCTGGCCAGAAGGATTCAATTCTGACACCTCCTAATGTAAACCAGACTTTGTCTGCTTTTCTGGGCTTCTTTAGTGAAGTCGGTGTTTCAGTATGCTTGCTTTTCTGAGTCTTCTTCTGTTTCTCTCGTCAAATTCCAGGTTGTTAATGTTGATAATATTAAGAAAAAGGTTAAAGTTGTGAAGAAGACAACTGCCAAGAAGTGATTTCCTGCTTCCTCCCTTTCTTTTTGGCTTAGGAAGAGGTTGTATAAAAGCCTTTCTAGAAACCTTCCACCATTTTTTCTGATAACTTAGATTTATATAAATATAAATACAAAATCAAAATTAAGTGTTTGGCGTTCTTGGAGGTATTTCAACCTCTTTCCCGCCACCTCTAGGTTGCTTTAGAGCTAAATATAAAAGTCTGAAAATCTCAACAGCTCTTCTCCTTGCCATGCATATTGTCCTTTAATTCTTCTTTCACCTAGATGTCTTTTTACTTGTAAATTTTCCCAAATTTGTTACAGTATAATCTTTCTCTTTCTCTTAATAGCTTTATTTATTATTGTTTCTTCCTTTTGTTCTAACTATTTCTAATAATTTAAATATTCTTACTTGAAATTGAGAAATTTCCAGCATCTTTTCCACAGATGCTTTTGAGAGTTACAATAGTGACGTCTTTCTGTTTGTAGTTTAGATTTAAATCTTGAGTTATTTTTACCTTCAATTATCATTGGATCTTTCCTTTAATCTTTCAATTCCATTTAAAGCTGCAATTTATATTGATTTTATTCTATTTTTTCTAATTTGCTAATCAGTTCTTTCTGCTTCTATTGTTAGTTTTGAGATTAACTGCTCTAATTTTGTGATATATTTCAAAATGCGATAAGGTCTCTTTCTATTATGAGTCTCGATTCCATTTCCTCTGCAAGTTCAAGTTTTTCCATTAACTTCTTATTATCTTTTTTCAACTTCCTGACATCTTTCTGGAGGTCTAGCGCCACTTTAATAAGCTAATCCTAGTTTATTTACTATTATGTAATGAAATTCGAGACTTCTGAGCACATAATATTATTAGCCTATTTCCTAGGTTTTTCTTCAGAAGTGGGAGATTCATCCTGATGGGTGACTTTTTTGTTACCCTTTTCTTGGTCCTAATCTTTTAGGATGTCGTTAACTCCTACTTTTTAGGAGCTGCAAAGAATCCTGACATCCTTTATTTGGTTATTATTCTTGGATTTATATCTATTTTAACTAGTATTTCTAATTACTAGAAGACTCATAGAAGAATCAAAACTAATCTCAATTAAAAATTTTATTATTGTCACATTTCAAATTTTATAATTATTTAAGTAAGAAAATAAAAAATCATATTAAAAGCGTGTAGCACCTCACTGGTGCGCAACTTTATCGAAAAATTTTGATTTTCAATATCTCTAAACCTTGACCCTCTAAAAGTTGTGCGGTTTTTAAGTTCAATCCTACCAACGCATGTCATCAAGCAGTTTCTAGAGGAAAGAATTTACCACTCTATTTTAATTAAATTACTAATAATAAAGATTTGTGATTTCATCTTTTCTTTATCTATCTTTATATTATTTCGTCTATTTATAATTTCATCTTCATTTAAAAATATAACCTACTATTTAAAAAAACTTACTATTTTGAACTTTTGAATTATTTTATTTATATATAATATTATTTTTTTAGCCTTTAAATATAAAAACAACATAAAATGTTTTAAACATTACTATAAAATTTAAATTTAATTATTAAGCTATAAATCTTATTATTACCAAACTAAAAATCAAATAAAGTTTATTTTCCAAGAGTTTTAAAATTCAATGTCCATTTTTTATCAAGGTTCTTTCTAAAATTTTTTTTCATAAATGATTGCCTCTTCTGGCTAGATCCAAATATTAAAGCGAACTCATTAAGAGACTATCCAACTTAGGTTTGGGTTTTAAGTCTATGATTAATACAAATAGTAGTCTCTTTTTGCAAAAAACTGCCAGCAGAATATTCCTGTAGTGTTCGTCAAGAGGTTGTTCAAAGAATTTAGGATGGCAAGAGCTTATCTGTTATTGAAATCTTAAAGTTAATAAAGAATAATTAATTAGAAAAAATTACTTTAACTAAAAGTTTATAAAAGACTTAATAGAGAGGTTATTGATTAAGTTATACTTCATAACTTCGAAATTTATAAAAATTTCAATTAAAAGCATATCATAGATAATTAATTTCTATAAATAAGAAATTATTAGTGCTTTTAAAAAGAGAAATAAAATTAAAAAATTTCAAAAGTAGTTATAAGACCATAGTTATTTTTTTGACTTTATACATTATAAGTGTAGAGAAGAAAATGCTTTCAATCGCATAATGGAATGTATATTTTATAATTATTTGAGGGAATAACTTCAGTAAAAATTTGGAATTCTAGTAAAAAGAAGGTCATATTTCATGCTTCTAGATTTATTGTATAATAGTAGATTTTATATAAAATAGTTAGAAATTTAGATGCTCAAATCAAGATTTTATAAAAGGGTGATACTTTCTTTAATAATTGAGCTAATTAATTTGCGGAAAATTGTAAAAATTAAATATATTTAGATGATAAATTAGGATAAGAGAATATATATGATGTTTTTTATCAAAATAAGATGAAATGTCTTTAATTGAAGGAAGAAATTATGACTATTAAAGTTGCAGCAAATATTTTAAATTTAAGTTTTTTTGATTAATAGCATTAAATAATTTTTTTATTTTGTTTTTAATTAAAATTTAATTAAAGTGCGCTATTTTTGGATTTACCTAGTTCTGGCGGCCAGTATTATGTGGATGGCTCCACAATCACTTTTTTACATAGATAGTTACCACCTCTCTTCTTCTTCACTACGAAGATTCCTTTTTTCTCCAATCTCTTTATAAAAAACTCTATGATTGAAAATGTAATATATAATGTTGTAAGGTTTCGTCATGTTTTAAGTCTTATTGCTTCTTAAGTTTTTAAAGTTGGAGCAACTCAGAATAAGCATTTTGACAATTTGCATAAAATCATTTTTTGGCAATTTACATGCTTATTGATGTCAAAAGATATTTGAATGTGTTAAGAGAAGGATGCTTTTTCAACATCTTAAGAGATTAAAACTACCAGAAGGTTAATGCATCGAATAGAAAAATCAAGTGACTTACCTTGGAAACATAATTAAAAAAATGTGAATTTGATCAGCATCTATAAATAAAGAAGTCAAACTTAATTGATATCAGTAAAGAAATGCATTTATAATCTCAGTAGATACAAGAATGTTACGCCCTGACAATTCAAAATACTCTGTCGCAAATTTTCACTTCCTGAGGCTGAAGGCGGTCGATTGCGGGCTCTTTGAACTGAAATGAGGGAATCAAAGAGTATGAAAGAGATTGTAAACAAAAGCATGCATATAATGGCGGGGAAGGCTTTACAGTTTACTATCTCTGTTTTTAATGAGGCTTGCTGCATAAACTTTAAATTTAAATTGTTTCGCAGTGACATCAAGTCACCGCTTAAAAGAAGTTTTAAAGTTAGAATTTTCTTACTTGAATCTAGCCGTAATTCCCTTGAATCTTGTTCATCTTGTCTTTTTTCTCACACCTTATTTAATTCTTGCTCCTACTCCAAGTTTTTCAGGTTCGAGATTCGATTTTTTTCTATATACTTCCCCATTTTCTCTGCATCAAATTTAATTTTTCTTTCTCCTTATTGATATTTGGACTTGTCTTTTCCAAGATTTCTCCTTGATTTTCTGGAAAGCTGCACATTGTCTTCATAGGTGTCATGAACTCTTGCAATAATAACACAGTTTTCTCACCTTTGGTAATTGTTGCATTTCCAATTTAGAGGTCTTTTCTATTTCCATCCTATCAGAATTTAAATTATACTCCAGTGGATTCTGCTTGTTTTAGAGGTTTTTCTTGCTTTGTAATATGTTTTCGATCTGTTGACTCTAATCTTGAATTCTCTCTATTTAGGAGTTCGTCTAACTGAATTACTCTCGCTAGTAATTCCAAAGAGCGTAAAGTTCCCTCTCCTAGTTTGCCATCCTGAGGTCTAGGGTTTATTGTAACCCATGTTGGATTTGTTCAGTTAGCTTCTCGTTCTCCTTCCTTAGCTTTCTAACCTCTTCCTGGAGGTTAAGTACCACTTTGAGTAGCTACTCCATGCTCATCTGGCTAGAAGGATTAAATTCAGAAACCTCCTGATGTAGAGCTGACTTCAGTTGCTTCCTAGATTTTTCTTACTACGTAGGTGTTTCCACATGTGTTATTTTCTGGACTTATTTTCGTTCTTCGTAGTTGGTTTATTTCCCTGATAAATAAGGTTATTAAGAAAAAGGTCAGGGTTATTAAGAAGACGACTATCGATAGATAGCTTCCGGTTTCCTCTCCTACTACGAGAAGGTAGTGTAGAAACCCTTTCTGAAGCTTTATTCCATTTTTTATTCTTGCATAAACTTTAATTAACAACCATTTGAGCCTATGACGGCTAAACTCTTTTTCCGATTCTACTTAAATCGTTGAAAGAAACTAGGACTCATCCAGAATCCTATATAAAAGACTCTTAGAATGCAATTGAAATTAAAATTTTTTTTAATCTTTAGTAAGTAAAAAAGATGTTTTAGTTTTATGAAATTAATAATGACAATCAAATCATGATTTCTAACAAATTTTTCATAAAATTTATTGAATATAAAATAGGAAATAAATTACGTTAAGAAGCAACTCTACTTTATAGAGACATGCCCACTGTAAAGATATTTATAGAGAGACTTGAAGGATTTTTGAAATTTACTGCTATAAATTATACTAAATTTAAAAAGGAATAAATGAAAGAAACAATTTCAATATTTAAGTTGTGCACTTATTCTTATTATTTTCAATGTGATTTATATAAGCGTTATTATCCTGTGAAAAAATGCTCTGTCCATGCAGAAGAAAAGATTCATTTAAACATTCTTCGAATTTTTTTATTTTTTGGACAAAATTAAAAATCTTTCTGCTAAATTTCCTGGAAAAAACTTGGAAAAAATATTATCTTGTGATCAACTCAACATAAACTAACAATTTACCTCTCAAAACTAAACTAATCAGACCTTCAAATAAAATTATTCGCAAGAATCTATTAAAACTGGAATTGAAATTGTAGGAAAAAACACAAATAATTAATTGGAGAACTAGAAGAACAACATGTGAACACAAGAGCAAGGAAGAAAAGGGGAAGAGTTGGAAGATGAAAAGAACATTGTATGAACTTTATGAACATAAATAAAATGAAATATTGATTTATATCAATTACTCCATTTTTTAAACATTTTTATTAAAGAAATTTCTTTTTCCTCCCTTGTTGCTAAATATCCAAATTCTATTTTAAAAGAAGAGAAGAAATCTTTGCTATTTAATCTGTCATTTTTTCAAAAATTATGCTCAGCATAAATTTATAACATATTTTTTATCTGTCTTTATATCTAATAATGCCTAATGCAGTTTTTCATGATTTTATTTTAATTTTTTTGTCAGAAATAGATTTTAAATTTATGATATACAATAAATATAAAAATTAGAATTAAAAATAAAAGAATCTACCAAACATTATGCTTTTACTAGATATTATTAAAATACAACTAGAATATTTTAGAGTATAAACACCCTCGAAAAATAGATTTATCTAATAGCTATTTATCTTGAAGATTCCTATATTTGATATTGATATTAAGCAGTATTAATGACTTCATTAATACTGATTGATAGATATGTAGTTCATAATTGATTTCTTATATCACTTTAATATGTTCAGTATGACAACAAATTTATTTGTTTTTTAGCAATTTTCTAATCATAACTAATTTAGAAATACACTAGAACAAAAAATAGACAAAAATACTTAGACAAAGATTCTTTTTAATCGCTAAAAGATACAAAGTAATAAAGTAATTAATTCCAAAATCTATTATGACCATAAACGAACTAATAAATACAGAATCTCTAAGTAATTATAAACTATAGAAAGTGAATCCAATTAAAAAAAATTAAATTGCAAGCACATTGTTTATTTGAAACACTTTAAAATAAATAGAACATTTTATTAAAAAAATAGCAGCTTCTTATCAAAAGGATATCCTACTCATTCAAAGTATTTAGGATCATTTTTTAATATATATTTAAATCCCTAAGCAATTCAATATTCTTTATTTATGAGCAAAAGGTTATAGAACTATAATTACTCTAACTCATTTTTAAAAGCATGAGGGAATAATATACATTTGATTTTTTCTCTTAGTTTATATTGGTTTACTTAAATTTGTTTCATTTTAATAATTTTTTGCTTCATTTGAAACAGCATATTTATGCTCTTAATAGATGATATAATGAATGTATTTAATGATGATTTATATTATGATTTATATTATGATTTAGGTTAACTAACAAATAAATATTTATCACATTATTACCAATCACTTTCATAAGTTCCAAGATCATCAACATATTTATAAAGTCATATTCATAAAATTAAGCAAAATGTTTAAAAAATTTCACTTTTAAGATTAAAAAATGAAGAAAAGCTTCTCTTTTTTTTTACAGAATCAGTTGCCTTAATTTTATCGCTCATGTTTTTTAAATTTCCCATATTTTATAGAATTAGCAAAGCATAATCCAAATATACATGAAATATAATCTCTTTGATATAAATATATTATAATTCCATATTTACTGTTCCAACAACTTGAAATATTGCTATATAAAACTTATATTTTTTTAATTTATAAGAATTGATATAGCAAGTCATAAATTTAAACTGATTACTTCTTATCTTTAATCAAATTAAAAGATGGAATAGCGAAAATTCTCTTTTCTTAGGGATATATAAATATATTGTTCATATCTATTAGGATAGATATTCAAATAAAAGGATTGTTTTATTGTTGTGAGCATTATTACAATATATATTGAGGTATAACTTCAAGTTTTTTGCCAAAAAAAATAGTGAAAAAGTAAAATTTTCAACTAAATACGAGATAGCTTATTAAGGTACTTAATTTATATAATTGAAAAGATGGTGGGAGCTGAGAATGACCTTCGTGACTAAACTTTCTGATTTTATGGCTAGGAACAAGTTCCTTTCCTGTCACTGAGAAAGTTCCTGGTCAGAGTCATTTTCTGAAGGGAACGCTGTCTTTGAGATTATCCGCTCTTGGTAGGGGCTTGAAGTCTGGCTGCTCATAGCGATGGAGCTCCCTAGAAACTGTGCCTGGAGCACAACAGGATATCCCCGTTATTCCATAAAAAGAGAGCGTCAAGTCGTGCAATCGGAAGGAGTTTCTGGTCCAAAAACTTTTTTAGTTGAAATTAATTAATTAATTAAATACAAAAGTGCTTAATTTATTAGCCTTTATTAAGTACTAGAGTAGAGTTAACTCTGAATTGAACTTCTTCTCCTATTTATATTTATAAATAACTGAAGTTATTGCTACATGAACACTAGAGTGAGGTTTTAATTTGTACGCATTATCAAGAACTAAGTTACACTTAGCTTTTCTTTGATTAAAACTAATATTTTATCAAAGAAAACATTAATCTAATTCAATTTTTCAATTATGATTATAAAGTTCAAGTGAATCTTTTTTTATTAATGAAACTATAAACTTTTCTAAAATCTTTTTTAAATATATAGGTTATAAAGGATAGAGATAATTGAAAAATTTTAGCGTATCCTATTGAAGAAAACTGGAGTATTTGCATCAAGAATAATTTTTAATAAGTAGATCTCAATTTGGAGAAGCTGATGACTTTTTGAACTATCAGAGTAACAACATGAAGTATGAGAACACTTTTTTAATATTAATATTGAAAGAGCTATATGTCAACGCGGTGCTATGCTCTCTTTAATCAAATTTATTTACAATAGTAAACTAAAAGTATTAAAAGTTTAACAATTCCTGGATTTTCAACAAACTTTTTGCATCTATTTTCTATGTGGGTGGAACCACTGAGAATCTTTTGTTTTTTATATAAATAATTTCTTCTTGTAAATCCCTGTTTAAGTATTCAGAGTCTGCTGATCATGTTTAACATTTTTTGTTATTATTTTATCTAAATTTACCTTCACTGATCACAATTTTGTAGTAAATGTCACTTTGATTTGCAATAATAGTATTATTTAATTTGTCTTTCCTTGAATCTCTTCAGAATTTTTTTCCAATTTAGTCGTTTCTTTTGAGTAAGTCTATATTAATCTTTTCGTGATTCTATTTTTCTTTGACGTTTACTTATGTAGAAACTTTTTCAATTATCATATTTGGATTTTGCTTAAAATTCGATTGAGATTATTAATATAGTTAATATTCCGTGACTAAATTATCCTAAATAAATTGTTGTAAAATTATTAGCTCATTATTTTGATCTTTGATAGTATTTATTAATACTCTTATTTTTCTCCTTGATTGTAAATTGTTTCCTAATAATTTTTTATTATTGCTTTCATTTAGTCAAGTTATATTTAGATTTCTGATTATATGTAGACCTTTACTGGATTTGTCTCTATTATTCCGACTATGACTTTTCCTTCAGATGAAAATCTCAATTTATCTTCTTACTACTGTTGTCTCTGCATTTGATTCGCTGCATTCTTTTTTGCGTTCTTAATTTGGTCTTTGGAAAGATAATCATATTATTCGATTTTAATCAAATTTATTTATTTATAACTATTTCTATATATATAATTGTATATAATTTTAAAATACGATTATAAGCATTTCTAACCTTTTCTTAAATTTTAAACGCTTTTTATTAATTTCCAAAGTCGTGCTATTTATAAAATTTTAATTTAATAAATTTATTTTTAGTATAAATAGAATAACATTTTTAGATCAATTATAATTCTATTAATAAAAATAAGAATTAAATTCTATGTTTATATATTTAACTACTTCATTGCTTTAAGCATTAATAATAATCAACTTAAAGTTTAAAAGTTTTGCAGTACCTGGAATCTCAGCCAGTTTCTTGCTGCTATTTTTTAACGTGGATGGATACTATGACCTATTTTTTTTACGTGGGAGGTAACCATTAAAAATCATCGGAGTTTCCTGCAAATAGTTAGCTTTTATAAATTCCTGTTTCAGTAATATAGAGTCTATTAAGCGTCCTTCACGTTATAAATTGCTCTTTTAGTTGAATTTGCTTTCAGCCATCACAATTTTTCAATAAATGCCAGCTAGATTTGAAATGTCAACATCGTTTTATTTATCTTTTCAAAGGTTTTTCCTAAAATACTTTTTTTCAAACTAATTTTTTCATTTTATTAAATTTTGGTAAATCTTTTAATTTTTCTGTTTTTCTTGAACATTTTTTAAGTGAATTCCTTTTCAATAATCATGTCTTGGTTTTGTTTAAGATTCATTTGAGACTATTAGTAAAATTATTATTCCGTTACTAAATTATTCTAGATTAACTGACGTCTATTTATTAACAATTTATTATTTTGATCATCTATGAAATCATTAATTCTCTAATTTTTCCTCCTGCTTTGTAAATTATTTCTTTATACTCAGAGATTTTATTTATTATTTAGTCAAGCTATAAAAAGAGTTCTGCTTTCTCTTCAATCTTACCCAGATTCTTCTGAACTGTTTCTATCATAATTTTACCTTCTGATGAGGTGCTCGATTTCTCTTCTAGTTGTTGTTATTTCAATAATTGTTTCGTTGCTTCCTTTTAGCACTTCTAATTTAGTTTTTGAAAGGCGGATAGATTTTCCATTTTTTTTTTTGCTTTAAGTATTAAATATTTAATCTTTTAAAGCGTTTGTATTAAAAAAAGAATTATTAAAAAAAATTTACCTTAAAGCATTTTAAGAATCTTAAATAAAAGAATTAAATGAAAATACTTTAATTTAGTAAATTATCTAATAAATAGATCTAAAATTAATTTAAAGTTAGTTATAGAAAAATGTAATCATTAATAATAATAATTAGATTAAGGTGACTTCATCATTTTTTAGGTTAACCACGATTTTAATATTCAATACGATTAAATCATTTAATCCTGAAATGGAGTCATGGCAGATTGTGTCTCTTGATTACTAAACAGTCTCAAGTATCACCCCATTTCAGAACAGAATAAAAAGTTGTCACATTCAATCGTCTTTCGTTCCAGATTCTGAGAGTAAACCAAAGTAATTATGACATAATCGATTTATGAGTATTTGATCCCACAATCTTTGATGAAGTTATTCTTTTCTTTGTACCAGGATTAATAGCTTTAGTTCCTTTGGAGGTTCCACCTACAAAACAAGCTGAGTAAGCTAAAGTTTGGGAATTTCCAAATTTTCAATTATATAATAATAATAATAATTGATTAACGTGGAGCCACCTTTATTTGATTTTCCACGAATTAATAGTTTATTATATAGTTTTAAAACCTCAAACTTGTCTAGATAAAGTCTATCATAAATCGTTAAGATTTTGAATTTATTTTTAATAATAGTTTCCTATAGGCCAATTCCCATTCATTTCTTATTGAACCCATTGACTGTTCGCTAATTATGTGGAGCTTCTTTGTTTAGTTGAAGTATTTTTTCCTGTAAATTTTTCCATCTTGAGCACAATAAATTTTACAAATATTTTCCCATTATTTTTCTATAATTATTTTTTCTTTAAGTCTAAATTGGAAGCAATTCCGTACTTTATGTCCAGGTCTCTTGCAATATCAGCATGTCATAAGTTTCCGATAGGAAATATAAGTTGTTGGAGTTTGCTATTCGACATCCATTGGATCATTTATCGATTTCTTTTAGAGGAAAATACTATAGTTAACTCTGCGTTTTGGTTGAATTTTGTTTCTAGTTCTTCTATTCTAATATTTCCTGACTATTTATTTTCAATTTTCTGTTATTATTAATTAATCATCAAGTGTTCGATTTTCCTTTCGAATTTTATACTGCTCTTAGGAGTTTAAAATTTTCTAAATACATAGCTTTTAGTTCTTAAAGTATTTTTTACTGATCATAACTTGATTTAAATGCAGCCTTTTAAAAAGAGACTTATTGGATTAAATTTTCCATTTTTCAAAGTATATATAATAAATTTACTAAACGATTACGCTTAAAAAAAGGCTAATAAACATGCTGAAAGATTAAACTTGGAAAAATAATGAAATATTAAGATAAATTGGTATATAAATATAAGACTAAGAATACTTTAAAACAATAATTGCTAGTATCTGTTAAATTAAAATTTTTAGAAAGTAATTAATAAATATTGTGCTTTTATTGATTATTATTTAAGTTTTTATTAATACGAATTTATTTAAGTTTAAACCTAAATATATTTTGTTTATGCTCTTAAGAAATTTCATATTCTTAAACACATTGTGTGTCTATTATGTTTTTATAAATTGCTTAATATTTTTGTCTTTCTTTTATTCAATTCTAAGTAAGTTTTTTTAAAAGAATGGAGGGAGAAGATTTTGAAATGCTTGATTATACACCAATCTTTTATAGAGGTTTCTAGTTGGATATAAGGTCTTGAAGGAAGCACATCATAGAGATTATCCTTTTTGGTATGAACTTGCTGCTTAAGATAATGAACTATGCATTCAATACAAATGACTGTCTTTTTTACAGAAAATGATTAGTAGAAATTCTCCATTATGTCCTTTAAGAAACCGTTCAGAGAATGCTGCATAGTTAAAGCTATGCTATCCTAAACCTCTCAAAATAAAAAATTAATTTATTACGATAACATAAAACTATTAATTTCTCAATGTTTCTTATTTTTATATATATACATCCTTAGTTTTGAAATAATTAAACAAATTTTAAAGGAAAAATGCATAAAATATAACTATTTCAGTTTATGGAGTTACATGATGATAATGTTTGCCTTTTTTAAGAAAATAAAGAATTAATGTTAAATTTAAAAGAATAAATCATATATTTATTATCCCAAAGCATTAATTAGAGCTAAGATTATTATATAACAAATTAACAAAATTTGATTACTCAAATTACTAAATTGGTTATAAAGTTTTTATTGAATTTTCAAATTTAAAATTTATTTGAATAATAAAGGTAAATTTTTGAAATAGTTATGTTTATTATATATATTTATTAAATCGTCATAATTGTTCAAAGGTGAACAACAAGGGACGGTTTCATCAGAGGTTGGGGAATTTAAGTACCCATAATTGACACATGTCGTCCTCTGCTTTGGTGATGCAATGAGATGTAACCCTGCCATGTCCTTGAACCTCCAGCAAGTATTAAAGATTACGAGTATTCTGAAAATATATCAGTATTGAACATTTTATCAGTACTGAATAATTAAACCAGTATTTAACAAGGTTTATCAGTATCTGATAATTTTATCAGTAACAAACATTCTTTTCAGTATGAAACATTTTTTAAAGAGCTGCGCCCCAACGAGAGTGCTACGCGCTCTATAATCAAATTTATTTATTATTTATAAAAAATAAAATGAAAAGCTTCTTGCAAAATATTATTTTTAATGGATTAATCTCAACCAAGATTGAATTAGCAAACTATGCTTAAAGAATTCAAAAATAAGCATGAAGAAAATTTCAAATTTTTAAGACACACAAGAACTATAAGGAAAAATTGCATACCTGATTTCTAACACTTGAGAATCAATATGAAAAGGAATATTCAGCAAATAAGAATAGAAAAATTAGAAAAAATTTTATTAATTCGTAGAGTTAACGTTAAGCATTTTTTTCAAATTAACGATAGCTGGTTCAATAATGTGGAATCTTAATTTCAACCAGAAAAAAATTGACTATATTAAAGAAAAAAGTAATGCTGATATTGTAGGAGATTTGATTTGGTCATATTATAAGATACCGTTGATATTTTAAACGAAAATAATAGCAAAAAAGCATAAAATTATGGAAATATTCAGTAAATTATATTTAAATACAAATTGAATACTATACAGATAGAAATGTATAGATAGAATTAAATTTTGATAGACATAGCATTACACAATAAAAAAGGAGTGAATAGATACTAGACACAAAACTTAATTAAAGTATTTTCCAAAATAAAAAAAGCTGATTAAGTATATAATATATTTTTAAGGAATACGATCAAGACAAAGACTGAAGTTCAAGATTTGACGAAATAATATAACTTTAATATAGTGATAAACTCATTAAAAGTGGGATTACTATAGTTCATTATAAATATAGATTTATCTTTTAGTGTGCAAAATTTAGATTTCTTCAAGAAGATGAAATAAAAATAATGAAAGAAGAAAGATTTTAATAAATTTACCAACATAAAAAAAAGGGAAAAATATAAGAGATTAATTAAAGTAAGTGAATTAACTAAGATCAATAAAGAAAGTAAATTAAGAGAAGTAGTAGATTTTAGAAGATCACTTAAATAATTACGGAAATAGTAATGTATATTTAACATAAAATATGCTATTATGATGGAAATTTAATAATTGGAAGAAGATATTAAAAATGTTTAATTTAACGAAATTATAAAATAAAAAAGTTTATTTTAAAGTAAACAATATCAAAGGAATTAAAAAACTGTATAATATAAGATATTTAAATTGATAATAAAGAGCATATTTTATATTTAATAATGAGTTAAAAGCTTTAGAATAAAATATAAATCTAGGGTTTTAGAAATGAAATATTTTATAAAAGAAATATGCTTATATTTAATATTTTATAACTAAAATAAATGAGAAGAGATTCGACCAATATACCTCATAAAATAGCGAAAATCCAATAAAACTAAATCAATTAATATCCTATGGACATTGAGAAAAACCAAAAAATAATTTGTATTTATAATCGGAGAAATATATTAAGATGTTGATTGTGTAATAAGAATGAGTTCCTCGTTATACATGCTAATTGTTAAAATAAAAATCAAGAATAGAGATAAAAAAACTCTTAATATAATACACTAAACATAATGTTTAAGAGAAGGTAAGATCCTATAGAAGAAAATTGTGTTAAAGACTGGATCTACACTAATCAACAACGAAAGCAAATAACGCAATATTGAAAAATGCCTGAATGAACTAAAGACATTCAATAATCAAATAAAGGAGGAATGAAATTCAGATAATATGAAGATTGAAGTGAAGAAAAAGAAGAAGAGCAAGATATATTTAAGCAACTTCAAAGGAAGCAGTAGAAACTTTACAAAAAATAAATAAAATTGATCTTAAAAGTAATTAACCTAATAATGGTAGATCTACTACAATTTATTATTATTATTAATTATTTTGATCTAATTATTATGTAAGATTATAAATTGTTTGAAGTTATATAAGTTTATATATAAAAGATATATAATTAATTATTATTTTGCTAAAGAAATAAATTAATCAAAGCTAGTATTTACTATTTTAATAAGAGTAAATAGATTCATAGCTAGTATAAAAAATTAAATAAGTAAGAATTTTGAAAATTTTTAATAAATAATTATATATAAAAATTCATATATGTATTGCTTAAGAATTCTTAATACATTTAAATCTAAAATAATATTTAAAGTAAGCTATATATTTTCAATTCAATTTAATATGCTGAAATTATTTTGGTCACATCAAAAAAATATCTTAATAACTTTAATTTCATTTTAGCCTCATATTTTCATAAATCTATAAAATTATAAAAATACAGGGAATATTTCAGTTTTAAAACAGTTGCTCTAACTATCTTATCCTTAGATAAACATATCATTCTATAGAAATTTTAATCATGTAATTAAAAAGAATCTTAATATATTATATATTTTTAAGGGTTTCGTATATTGAAATATTATTTGAGTAAAGTGTTTCATGATTCCAATATAAAATATATAGTTTAAATACATTTTTATATAATTCATATCAGTATATTGATGATATTATTCAAAACTTATAATGAGTATTAAGATGCTTAGTATGAACAAAATTTATTAATATATTAAAGGAGAGGTATGAAGGAGTATTTTAACAGTTAAATTTTTTATTATATTTATGAAGGAAAGTTAAAGGAGAATATTAATATTACTTGCAATGTAATGAAAAAACTTAAATATTTAAAAATGATAAAAGCGAAAGAAGCTTTTAGTGACTGTAAAATATTTAATACAAGTTAATTTTAGCGAAGAAATATTAAAGAAAAATGACAAAACGAAAGTTAAAATTAAAAAATTTAGTGAGATAGATATATAGATTATTATTTAATGCAGAAAAAATAATTAGAACATACTATTATATCAGATATTAATATCAAACTTCTATCTTTTCATATTCTTTCAAGAATCATATCATTAAGAGGTGTATAACTTTTCAATTATATGATCTTAAGATTTAAACATATCAATCTTCTTTCCTTTTTAATTTCCTTATTTTATAAATTTATGATCTTCTAAGTAAAAAATTGAAAATATCTTAATGATTAATAAATAAAAGTGATATAAGTAAATAATTCTTATCAAATTTCTATTTTAAATCAGATATGCGAACTTTTTTAGTTAGACAAAATTTTCAAATCTTTTAAGCTCTAATTATATTTATTATGGAAAGCATCATTTTAATTATTGCTTAGCTCATCTTTATTTTATATAATTTTTATCTAATTTAATATTATTTAAGTTTACAAACACTAAGAGAACAATCTCAAATCAAAAATTATTAATTAGAAAAAGCCTTAAGCATGGAATATGATGATAAATCTATAATTAAATTGGTAATAATTTTAATTTTGGTAGCTTGAAAGTTTAGGACTTAATAAATTTGCTTTATACAAAAAATAAAAATTAAGTTGCAAATATTTTTTCACTTTTGATTGATAATTTTTACATTAATTCCTCTATGATGTTTATTTATAATCTAGTTGCTATATTCAAATAAGTTTAAACACTAAATGTATATTAAATAATTTATAATATAACCTAAAAACTTTAAATTTAACTTAAAAAGTAGTTAATAATCTTTTTTTAGATTAAAGAAGATAAATAATATAAATATTGTTTATCAATTAGATATCTATTTAAACAAATGCTGATAAAACTTCCTTCAGCAAGGATTTTTTTTATGTATTATGGTTTTTGTTTCTTAGTATTGTTTTTTCATACTTTCTTAACAAAAAAAAATTCCAAATTGCAACAAAGACATTATCCGATATATTCATATATGAAATAAAAATTCTAAAACTCATAAAAGATCTAAAAGATTATTTTCTAAGTCTTTTGATATTTATCTCACTCTGATACTGATTTATTTTTAAATTTGCATGAAATTATTATAAAAATTTAAAGAAAATTAAAATCTAATTTAAAGGTTCATAATCACTATATATAAAAATCATTGTTATAATTTAAAAAATAGAAAATAAGTTGAATACTCATTTTTCATTCTAAGATGTAATTATTCTTTTTTGCGAAGATTTAAAATAATGCATCCAAAATTATTTCTATCATATTTTGATTATTTTATCTAAAAATTCTATCCAATTAATAAATAATTTTCACTTATATCCTTACTATGGAAAGTTAAATCTATTCAACTTTCTAGCTTTTTTGTATTATTCTCGTTTTTAAAAATTTATTATAATTTAGGGGTAGAGAAAATAAATAAATTCTAAATCAAATTATTCTCATTTTATTAATGCAACCATACCTAAGAACCTATATCGCTGCTATTTAAATAAGCAAAAATGTTTTTCCTAAAAATAAAAAAAATTAAGATTACTTGATAAAGGAAATAAAAAGTAAATATATAAATGAACAAATAAAATAATAAAGCTCAACTTGCTATTTTTTAAGTGAAATCGATAAAAAGAAATTAAAAGAACAACAAGTCATGAAAAGTAAATCATTCAGTCTATTTATATCAAATAAATAAAAATATTAAAAAGAAGCATAAAATTATTAATAACCATAATAATTTTAAATAAGCTTGTGATTATTAATTAATAATCTTTTTTTATGAATATCTTTACTAAAAGAAATAAAGTTCAAGTTTTAGTGATTTTTTTTTAAGAATTTTAATTCAAACAAATTAAAATATTTAAATTTGAAGTATAAACATAAGCTTGACATTTCATAGTAAACAAGCCACTTTTACAGCAAAAGAAAATAAAAGTTAAAATCAGATATAAAATTACATTAAAGAGATAAGCTCTTCTTAATCATTTCATTAAAATTTTTTGATATAAATCTTGTAAAATTGTTTATTGTTTATTTTAGTTAATTTTTAAGTAATAATAACATCTTTATGATATTCTATAACTTCATTTTGTTAATTATTTCTAATTTTTCTTCTTAATAATATTTAACCCAATTTTAGCTAATATCCCCTTATTAAGAATATTAATTTAAGAAATTAAGATTGAATTTAAAGCATTTTTATAGAATGTAAATATAAGGAATGATAAATTATTTCTTGCTAGCAAGATTTTTAAGGATTATGCTATTAAATGTCAAACAAAATCATTAAGATTACATTCATCTTTTCTTATCTCTCTTAAATTATTTTATCTTCTTTATATTTCGACTTTATTCAAGTTCTTTCGTCACCCCCTTTCCTTAGATTCTATTATTATTTAAATAAATGAAGTCTTAGAATTGTTTCCCGGTATTTTAATAATAATACTCAATTTAACCTGTTAATAACTAAATTTAAATAAAGATAATAATAATCATTAAGGAAGAGATAAATATAATAGTGCAAGCAATATTTAAATTAATAATTATTAACTTTAATTTCGATATAAGCAAGTAGGTATTTTACAGTTACATTTGTATTTATTCTTTTTAATCCT
The DNA here is from genome assembly GCA_946699065.1 of Loxodes magnus. NCBI lineage: Eukaryota > Ciliophora > Karyorelictea > Loxodida > Loxodidae > Loxodes > Loxodes magnus. The sequence continues at coordinate 479,084 of CAMPDV010000148.1, forward strand.
GAGTAAATGATTTAAACATTTTTAACATCTTCTTTGATTCATTATTATATAGAATAGAAGTATGATTTCTAGAAATAGAAGTTCTCTTTTGATTTAACTGCTTATTCTTTACTTTTAGAATATTCTTTTAGTTTCTAATCTTTTATTGTTAGAATTAAAAAAAACAAATGTATAAGTTTGAGAATCCATTTAGATAAATAAGCCAATTGTAAGTATACTAAAAATGAAGAAAGATAAATAAGCATAATAGAGATATTTATATTATACTTAAAATTTAAGAGTAAATGTTCAAAAAGTTTAAATTATATTCTTCTTTGCCTAAAATCTCTTCAAAATGCTGCTGTTCAAATGGTAATATCTTCTAAATTTTTCTTCTATCTCTTTTTCCTTAACTCTTTGCAATTCCTTATTGATATATAATTTAATTGTATTTGCTTGGTAGAAAGTAATAATTAAGTTGCTTGCTTTATTATTGTTAATATCAAGATTATATTCATAATATAGTTTATTTTGGGATTCTTATTTTTCAGGCTCTCTAGACTCATCTTTGCTTTTATACTTGTTCTTTTGAAAGAGATTTTCTTTTGCAAGCTTAGATATGTAGTTATATGATAAGATCTTAATTTTTTGAGTTTCAAAGGACTATTTCTTAAGTATTTCGTACAATGATTCATAAATAACTTCAAATCATGCGCTAGTTATTACAAATTTTTCTTAGGATTATATCTTTTACTTTTCTTACTATAGCGGCTCAAACCAAATTTTTAACTGCTTCTGGATTTGAATGGGAAGAAGCCCTTCAGATGCATAGCATAAAATAATTTCAACATACTTTTTGTAAGAATTTAATTTATCTTTTTCTGCAATCTTGTCTAGATTTTAGCTAGACATCATTTTAGAAACTTTCTCTTAAGATTCCAAAAATACAAACGTTATATCATTATAAACAGCCTTGACTATTTCAATCACTTAGTTGTTCAAGAAGAATTAGTTACACAATTCTTCTTCTGCAATTATCATTTTAGTTTAGTAAAACTTTTCAGGCTAAAAGAATCTCTTATTTTCTGATCTTTATTGTTCCTTTTGCTCTTCAAGCTACTAATACTTGGATTATGTTAAAATATCTTTTTCAAGCCTTTAAATATTCTCATATACTTCAAAAAAGGATTCTACTTTGTCTCTTCTATGCCTTGATTCTTTTTATGGAGATTTCAATGCTTTATACTCTTTTGCTAAATCTATAGGTTTAACATTATATTCTACTTTCTAGTTATTGAGGTAAGTTATTAAATTATTATAGAGGTAAGTAAAACCATTCCCATTAATATACTCCTAGAAAAGTTAGTGCTAGACTACACTTTATCCATTAACGCTCAGTAATTAAGTTGACATGAAAGCGCAGAGGGGAAGGATAAGAGCATTTTCTTCGTTAAAAAGTTAAAATCCAAATCTTTTTAAAAATATAGCAAAAGCACAAAACTTTACAGAATTAAGCTAGAAGTCTAGGGCTATTTATTGTAAATAGTAGCGCATAGGATTTTACATAGGTCTAATGCCAAACTCCCTTTCATAGTAAATAGCTAAGCCCTTGCACAGTTTTTTAATATAGTGAAATTAGAATTTTTTGTATAATTATCTTTATGTCTTGCTAAGTTCAATTGATAACTGGAATAATTTATGAATATCGTTAGGATTTTATTCATATATTTCTTATCTATGAATTAAGTTAAAATTTCATTCAAATGACTCAAAAGATTTTAGAAACTCTTTCAGATTTACATTCTTTTATGCTTCTTCTAGCGTTTCTTTAGGTCTTAAAGTCTTTTTTTATAAACTATATTTAGTTTTATCTTAATTCAAATTGCGAATATTACTCAGGACATTCTCTTATTATTTATGAGAAAAATAGTGCGAATCTTAATTATCCTGGATAATAGAATAATCTTTATGGTTTATCTTAATAATTAGCTTATTGGGTTTTTCTTAATTTTTGGTGTCACAAATACTTTATTTTTAATTTTCTCCTCCTTTATCAGTAGTTTCTTTAGAAATTTTTTTGTGCTTTAGTAAGAGTAAATAGATTTATCTTTATCTCTAAATTTTCATTTCTTTTCTTAATTAATCTACTTTTATGCAGAATTCCTCTAATATATCTTTTTTATTTTCCTTATTTAATATATACTAAAACATAGCTTAGTATTTGATTCATTCTGCATGTAGTGTAATATTTTTTATCTCTTTTATGAAATCTTTCTTAGGAGTAACTATGTCTAGATTTTTCTTTGTTATTAGATGTAAAGTTAGAGAAATAATTTAATAGACTGTAAGCCACTCCCATGAAACCTATTTTTCAGAAAGCATAGATTACTTTTAATCACTGCTTAAGTATTAGTAATGATCAATACAGTAATTTAGTAATAAAATGGAATTTTTTTCATCATTTACTACTTGTAAAGGGATTACTTTATTCTATAGCTTTATTACTTAGAAGTATTAGTCAACTAGCATCATTTAAGGATTTAATGGAAATGCTGCTTAGTTATTGAGGAGCAGTAACATAGATAAATAAGATATCTCATATAGAAAGTTTTCTACACACTGGAAATCTAGTTTTTATTAGTCTTCTAAGTAAAATGATAAAGGTAATAAGTTATACGTCAGGCATACTTCCTATATAAGAACTTCATTTATCACTATAATATTTTTCTCTTCACTCTGTATATTTAATTGCTTTTAAGGTATGAAATAATGTTTGACTTCCTTACAAGGAAGTTGAAACACTTGAGTAAAATCAGTATATAAGTTAATTTCTATAAATTTAGCCTGCTGAACTTGCTACAGTTAGTTGAGTTAATTAAAATGGCCTGGAACTGATAATAAGTTAATTTCCAATAAAGATTTAGAAATTTATTTAATTATTAGTGGATATGTATTTCTTCCTTTTAGACATTAAATACTTTAGGGTTGTAAATACTTGTCCAAAGCCTTACCTGCATATTTACAAAGTTTCTTTATTAGCTCATTTTTTTAATATTTTTAAACTTCTTAGTTCAAAGATGGGCGATTTATGATACTTTATAAGTGCTATTATATTTTAGCTGCTTGCATTTGTTAAATCTCTTCCATGATGCTTTCTTCTAAATTTAATAAGGAAGAACTTTAAATTTTATCAATTACTATTTAGATAATTTGCTTATCACTATTCCATTATAAAAACTATAATTACTATAAATTTTAGGAAATATAGTTTAGGTCTAGTTATCTATTGTTATTTAAGCATTCCTTTATGTGGTTTAAGAGATTGCTTAATTTGTTTTCTCCTTAACTTGCATCTTTTATTCTTAGCTAGAAACCGCCTTAGTTTGTTATTGCTTAGTTAATTTCCTCGAAACTAAGTATGATATTTTCTCTTTTTTGAAGAAGATACAAAATAAGAGCACATAATTACTTACTTTGAAGCTGTATCAAAGTATTTTACTTATAACTAAGTTATTACATTTATACCTAATTAACTTCAAGTTCTTTGTATTCAGAATTTCCAAAATCTATTACTTATAGATAATAGTTATCTTCATCTTATTGCACAAGGATTTGCTTGTACAAAAATGATGAAAGAGAGAAATTCTTGGAAGTCTCTGCTACATTTTGATAAGCCTGCACTAACTAGCAGAGCATTTTCAAGCATAATTTTCAATTTTCTTCTTCTAACTATTTATTCTAATATCAATCGCTAGAAGTAAGAGGAGACAGGAGTTTAGTTTAGAAGCTGTCAAAAATCAGACACGTTTTTTAATCATTAGTATATCCAATTATATTCATAAAGAAAAGATGCTCTAATTTTTCTTCTTTCATGTTTTCATAAATTTAAAGTTCCTTTAGAAAATAATTCCTAGCATTATAATTCTAGCTTTATATAAACTCTTTAACTAGATACTATTTATCTAATGACTAAGCTTTGTATATCACAAAATATTTTTCTTCAATCAGAGTTTCATTTCTTTAGATTATTCCTGAACTTAACTGCTAAATATTCCTATTTATGACTTTAAACTCGATTTCAGACATTTATAACTAAATTTTAGTTTTAAATTAATATAAATTTAACGTAATCGATTTATGTATATCTCAGATGTATTAGTTTATATTAACTTATCAAATAAATCTTTCATTTAGCTTATTATTTCAAGCTGCTTAGAAATATTTTTTTTAATAATTTCTTCCCTTTTATATTAGCTATTTCAGTTTTAGCACTTTCAATTGTGCTTACAACTTAAGTTTATCTTCAGTCTCTTTCCTAACTAATGAAAAATCTAATTATCAATGACTGTAATTATAAGCTAAATCTAAAACGCGCCAAGCATTTAATTGTTTAAGTCTAATTAGATTTATTTAAATTTTAAGCGCTAGAAAATTATTAGAGCCCTCTTTGTAATGAATATCTATATCACTAATAACAATTAACCCATACTTTCCTATGCTAGAATTTAGCTAAAGGAATGCTATACTTATTTAATATCTGATCTAAATAATTTAAAATAAAGCTTCAATTATTTTATATTATATTCAATTTCTAGCTAGTTGGCTATTATTATATAGAATGAAGCTCTTAATCTGATGAGATTTAATTATTATGTAATAAATAGTAGATTTGTTTATTTACTACTTTTAAAAAGAAATAGAATGCTTATATTAGGAATATAACTATGAAAGAAATGTAGTTTATGCAGGGTTTTTATTAAAGAAGTTTGGATTTTAGTATATGGTAAAGCAGCAAGATAGAGTTTGCTGTCTATTTGTCAACTGATAGATCTAGTTTTAATACACTTTATTAGCTTTGGTTTTAGAATTATTAAAGGAAAGCAACTTAAATGGGTATAGTTATGAAGGAATTTTATTAATTGTATATAGCTTTATTTTTAAATTATAAGCCTTAATAAAATAAATAGACTGTCACTTAAACTCATTTTTACTATATTATAGTTACTCTTCAATAGTAATGCTAGCCTTTTAAAATTTACCCTCTATAATTAGTTAAAGGGAAGTGTAGATTCTTCAAGCTAATTTATTACTTCAAGCAAAAATTTAAATCTAAGCTCTTCTATCTATTATTTTTAGCTCATAGCAGGCTGCTCAAATAGCCATTTTTATTTAAATTATAAAGTGTAGAACAAATAGACATCTCAAAGCAGCTATTTAAACTATAAATAATTAATAATTATATTTTCCTTTTAATTATAAAGGGAGATTTAATATTAAGTAGGCTGTGATATTAAGCTGAGTGTATAAAATAGTTGTAGTTATCATAATTAAATGTTTATTAATCTAATTTTAACTTAAACTAGCTTTCTTTATTCATTTATATATTAATGAAAAGGAAAAAGTTTATCTGGTACTAGATAGCTAAGGAAATGTAAAGTAGGTTAATGTTAGTAATAAATTAAATAAAATATAAAAGGGAAAAATATATCTCTTTCTGTAATTCCATATCTGAGATATATTTTTGTCTGATATCATAAAAATTTAGAGTTTCTTGCGTTTTTTATTACTAGTTCTAAACTTTAAAATATCTAAAGACTGGAAGATGGTTAATGAGTAAAGCAAGGCAAACACTTGTTATTTTATCAATTTTAATTTGGAGGATTTTGCAAACAATTAAATTTCTGTAGAAAAATAAAGGAAAATAAATAAATACCATATATAAAACAAGTACAAGTTATATTAGCGATAAATAGAATTAAAGCAAGCTTGACTTAAATAATTTAATTATTATTATTTAAATTAAAAGGAATTTAAAATCTAGAATTTTAGATAAACACTTAAAAATAAAGTATTAGTAAGCAATTTTAATAATCATAGTTGAAATAAACTTAGCAATAGTAATATAATATGAAAAATATAATAAACATAGCTAAAGAAATATTCTTATTAAATTAGCACCAATAATATATAATCCAGAATAACCTTAAATTAGTTTAATTTAAATAAGCTAAGCAATATCTAAAAAATTAATAGCTAATTAAATTTAATTTTAGCAGATATTATGAAATAAAATATATATCTAGCTCTAACTTTAGTTGTATTAATAAATCCTTAATTAGACTATCTAAAAATATTAACAATATAAGTGGGCTATTAATGAAGTTAGATTAATGCTTTTATACCTTTTATCTTTGACTTAAATAAATAGGGAAAAATGAGTCAATATATTTAATAATTAATAGCTATGTAGAGTATAAAGATTCTTTTTAAAATTTAACTTCACAAAATAATAAATTTTAGTAAATATAACTATTAATAAATGTTTATTTATGCTTCAATTAAAAGTTTACATTAGATAATCTATAAGCATAAATAAATTCAAATTTAAATTTTTTTATTAGCCTTTAAATTGATTCTAGTTAGTTATGAAGGCTATTAAATCATCTTTATTTTCTTAAATTACTTTTTTAAATATTTATCAATTGAAAAAATATAAAACTAAAAGTTAGATTTTTCTTTAGAGTAATTTCAAATTAACGTTTATTTGAATATATTCTTCTCGTTTTGACTTTAATTAATTTCTAAAATATCAAATTATTTTTTAACTTGAGATTTAAATATTTGCTCTTAAGATTTCGTTTTCCTTTCTCTAATTTATAGTTCTTCGTTAAGTAAATTATCTTAAATTTTCAAAATAAATATATTCATAATTAATTTCATTTACTAAAAACCCTTCAATCTTAATACAACGATATCCTTATTACTTTGATCCTTGTATAACTTTTAACTAATCTTTTAGGTTAAATTTTTTGATTGATTACAATATATCCTTCTTAATTCTAATTGAAAGGAGCATGAGAATTTAAATATTTCTAAAGATGAAAGAGATTATAAAGAAAATTTTAGGGGCTTGAGAAGTTTTGTATAGAATTAATGAAAAAGAAGAAGCGAAAGTTTTAAATTTATTTCTAATAAGTCCTAATTACCTAAACTTCTCCTTATAAAAACATAAAAGGAGAAAGTAAGAATTGCTATAGATCTTCGTTAATAAACCAGTTCAAATTTTTATTTTTTAACTATCACTAATTTTGCAAAGATTTAATAAATAGTTCTAATTAAAAATTTGATATTTATATAGAAAATATCATAAATTATGTTTCATTCTTCTTTAACAAAGAAATTACAAGTGAATATAAAAATAAGTTTATTTTACAAAATAGAACTATTTCATCTACTATTTATCTATTTTATTAAATTAATATTAATCATAGAAAAAATTAACGAGTATATCATTTTGTTCTTAATATTTTTCAAAATATCATACATTTGAAAAAACAACACGTTTTCGAAACAGATTCGTCTTACTCTAATTTAATTTGAATTTAAGGGCTTAAACTTGTATCTGTGTTATGTTTTATTAATGTACTTTGTTGCTTTTCATTTTTAACTGATAGTATATTTTAGGAACTTATTTACTTATATCTTTTTTTCATCTCTTCAAATTATTTTATTTTATTTTCCCAATCTTCTTAATGAAAACGCTTTGCTAATTCAATTTAATAGTCAATATACTAAATAGTTGATTCACATGCGAGTGGTTGTAGAGCATTCTAATTTATTTAATTAACGCATTCTTTTGTTATTTCCATAATCTCCAAAGTTTGATTTTATAACTATTCTATTTCATTTTTTATTGTTTTTATTGCTTATTTATTTTAATTCTTTTTATCTTTGATATCTGCATAATTTTATATTAGTTATTATAATGAAATTTACTCTTATACAGTCTCTGTCTTTCAAAAAAAATTAACATTTTCATGCTATTATATGGAACATTAGCATTTTATGCATTTTTATTATTTGAAGCAAAAACACTCTGTTTAAATTTATTTATGATTCTGTTGTTTTTTAGGAGTCTAGCAGCTTTCATGGCAAGTTTATTTGCATTTACTACAATAAGACGTATATTATTTTGTTTTTTCATATTTAACCTTTTTTTCTGTATTGAAATTTACTAAAATATATTTATAGTTTTTCAGTTCTATTTTTTAGATTTCTATTTATTAAATTATTTAATTAAGATTTTAAATTTTCTGCATCTTCTACTCGACAGTTTATTAAAGCATTTCAATTTATTGTTTTAACTTTATATTTTCTTCTAATACTTTTATCGTAAGTTACAAGCTTTTCGGCTTAATTTTTTACAACGTTTAGAAAAAAGAAGTGTATCCATCTATGCACATTTTCCAAAAAATATCTACATACTTTTTTTTATTATTTGTAAACATACCAGAGTTGTTGATTATAAAATACCAGTCTTTTTACAATCTATTCAATATGGATTAAAATCCTGATTGCTAACTTTGTAATGCATTTACTATGTTTTACACATCTAAACTGCTAAAAGTGAGCATAAACAATATGTTTTCATCTATATCCTTTCCAAATATTGATAAGATTTTATCTATTATGTATTTCATATGTGGTGTTAGTCTAAAAGCGGTTGACTTTATTACAAAAACAATGGAATCTATCTATTTTATCTCATTTTTGAATAACCTATAAATTTGATCTATGGTTTATTCATCTTCTTGCAACCCACTTGTATCACTGAATCCAGGAGTATCAATAACTCTTATGCAAGGAATATTATTTCTTTAGCTTTAAATCAAATAATGCTGAACTTTTTTTGTTTAACTTTCAGCTTAGTTTTAATTTTATGGAACTAACTCATAACGAAAATCATCGAAAAGTTAAACATTTTATAGATAATTAGTAAGTGCATTTAGTATTGTAGTTTTGCCTGAACCAGTCTCTCCTAAAAATAAAATAGTTCTAATCTTTGATTCTTCTATTATGCTTAAATGTGGACATTCATATTATTTGAAAACAAAATTTATTTATTCTGACGTTTAATATCCTATTTATACTTTTTATTATTACCTTTCATTGAATATTTTCTAATTTAACTGGTTTTTATTATGTATTTCTCTTCAAGCTTTCTTAATTAAATATATACTCTAAGTATCGAAATTATCATTTTAGCCCACTTTAATTTTTATTAATGAATCTAACTCTTCTTCCTTTAAATTCTCTAAATCTATTATTGTTAATCCACTTTTCTGGATTTTAGATTTAATTCTACTCAAGCCAAATTTCTAAATCCACTAATCCTCAGAATCAACTTCCTCATTTTAATTTAAGCTACATCACAAGCATTTCACTTAAAGTATTTCAAAAGCATTTAAAATAGGTCCATTTTCATTCTCTTCTTACCTTAAGTTTACTTCTAAATCATTTCAACTAAATTATGCTAGCACACTTTCTGAATTTATTCCTAATTCATAAAACTTTTAATTTAAGTGACTTAAATCATACTTTTAAAGCCAAGTGGAGTAATCCTCTATGAATTAACTCATTTAGATTATAAATTAATAAATTTAACTTGTATATAAATAAATTTACAGTATAATAATCATTTAATTTATGATTCTCACTAAAAAAGGAAATTTATTTTCATTTTATTGTTAATTCTCACTACTAAATATATCTAACCATCCCTAATATTTATTCTACTGTAATTTATTTCTTTTATATCTTTAAAAGCTAATTTTCTCTTATGTTCTTTATAAGATAATTAAAATAATTTTAATTAATTATAATTAAAAGGGGGAAGGGTAAAAGTGACACTCAACAGTTCTAATAAGGAGAAGAAGAAAAATGAAGGAATTGAGTATGTTATAACTTAAATCTTGTAGCAAGCAATTTTTAGATCTAGCATAAATATCTTACACTTAGTAGATAGCCCGGTTATCTAAAAGCCTTAAAAACAAAATATAGTATAATAAAAATCAGTGAGTCAATTCTAGATCCCGCAACCACGAAAGAAAGACTTGTTAATAGTCGTGGTAGAGTTAATAGAAATGGTACAGAAGTTCAAGGTGCAAAACAAAAAGAGCAAGTAATGTTTAAGTAAAAATATGCAAAATTCTAAAAGAATAGAGCTTCAATTTTAACGGGAGATCCAGTTAATTCGGGATGAGCTTGCAACTCTGAAAATAGATATGACGATAGCCAAGCAAGCTATTTCCGAACAGAAGAAAAACCTGATATGATGCACGAAATGGAAAAAAGCTAAAATAAAAATCTCTTCTTAAGTTTCCACAGTTGAATCAGAACTGATGAATCTGGAAAACTCGTATCACTCCGAAAATCTGAAATTTAACTCACCGGTCTAAAAGAACCGCTAAGTAGAAAAAGAGATGTTATACAAATAGCTCAGCTGGGCACTTTTATCGCGATTTTCTGGAATTTCTAAGAAGGCAGAAGTATATAGACTAGACTCTACGAGCAAGAGTAACAGGAAAGAAGTTAAAGATACTAAAATATTAGATGTATTACCCACCTTAAGGGAGATTCTATAAAAAACCGTCAAGATAGAATTAAAAACCATAAGTTTGAATGAGAATTTTATTTTATGAAGATCTAATCCTCTTGATTTTTGGAAATCCTATACTCCTAGTTGGAGTATCAGTGAAATCCTCTTGTCTATAGCAGGAAAAGATGTTAATCGATAAGAGATTGAAATACTCGAAAAAATATTTCATGATTTTGCATAATTATTTATTTATAATTTAAATTAATTTTATCTAGTAATTCTGGATTTAAGGTTCATTAGGTAAAATATCAAGACAAATTATCGAGGAAAGGATTGAAAGTTGCTTGCTACTAGAATTTTGTCGTAGCTTGATTAGCAACTTCAATTTTCTTCTTTATTTTACCAAGTTAGTGAGTACCTTCCTTAGCCTTCCATATTTTTAAATATATTATGAGAACACTTATTATAGTATTAATATTGAAAGAGCTGCGCACCAGCAAGATACCACGCACTCTATAAGCATATTTATTTATTTAAAAATTATTTTAGCCTAATCCAATCTAAAATATAAATAAACAGAAATATCTACATGTAGAGATTCCTAAAATTATTATTTTTTTATTATATTAATTATTTCGAAATATAATAAAATACTAGAATATATTTATTTTACTTATCCAATTAATTAATTTCAACTAAAAAAGTTTTTGGACCGGAAACTCCTTTCCGATTGCACGACCCGACGCTCTCTTTTTATGGAATAACGGGGATATCCTGTTGTGCTCCAGGCACAGCTGCTAGGGAGCTCCATCGCTATGAGCAGCCAGGCTTCAAGCCCCTACCAAGAGCGGATAATCTCAAAGACAGTGTTCCCTTCAGAAAATGACTCTGATCAGGGACTTTCTCAGCGACAGGAAAGGAACATGTTCCTAGCCATAAAACCAGAAAGTTTAGTCACGAAGATCATTCTCAGCTCCCACCATCTTTTCAATTATTTTTACTTATCCAATAATTTTAGTAATTCATCTAGCTTTAAGAATTAATCTCTTTAATTCTTTTTCAAATTCTAAATTTCCAATTTTCCTTTATTTACCACTCCTCCTTAAAATTGGTAATTTTAATTTCCTTTACATCAACTTCTAATTTAAAGCATAATTATTAAACTTTTCCCTAAATAAAGTAATTTTATTTTCTTTAAATTCTTTAAATATCAGTACTCTGTGTAAAGAAACATTAATATAAAATAAAAAAGCGAAATAACAATTTATAATATAATCTTTATATTATAATAATTTAGGTTGATGATAATTTAATTATCGATATTTTTCTAAAAACTAGTAATTTATTTTAAATGATAAAGCTTTTCCAAAATAAGATTAAAGTTGATTATTATAACTTATTAAAGTCTCTTTCCCTTTTATTTAAGCTTTATATAAATTATAGTAAAGATTCTTAGATCTAAACTAAACCATCTTACTCTTAAATATTTTATCTTAGATTTTTTTAATTACCTTTCTATGTGTTAATAGATAGCCAAAATTAAAGGAGAAATAGTGAGTAGAATATTTTTATATGTGTATATTGATAAAATTAGATAAAAGCTGTTTGATGTAGTTATAGAGTTATTTCAGAAAGGTAGATAGCAATATAAATGAAATTATGATATAAATTATACTAACTCTATGTATTTAAGGGCTTTTAAAATAAGATATTATAAATGAACAGTTCTTAAGATTTTTCTTGACTATAGAAATATAACATTGAATAGCTTTCAGGAAAATTGTAGGAATTAGGAATTTGTACAGAGCTTGATTTGTTTAGTTTCTAATGGGAGCAGATGGATAATGACTTGAGATAAGAAATAAATGGGTAAGATCCTATTCTGAGTGCTTTTGAAATAATTCAATTAAAATGCGCATGATTAACTTTTAAAAGGTCTTAAGGATTCAATGTTGAACAAATATATGAAAGAGAAACATGAATTTAATAGTTCGGTCTAAGTAATATAAAAGCTTAAATTCAATAAATAGGATTAACTTAATTAGATTTATAAAACTTAAAGGAATAAGATTTAAACTAGTTGAAAACATTACAAATAAACTAGATTAAAGTCATTAAATTTGCATAGGCAGCCAAAATTTAGGAAGCTTGATTAAAGGTTCATCTAATGAAATTTTCCTATTATTCCATAAATTAAAAAATACCAAATTGAAATATAGCCAGCGAATAATAGTACTTAGCATTGGATTTAAATTACTTGGACTAGGGATTAAGAAATTATAAGAATGCTTAAAAATAATTTTTGTTCAGAGCATATGATATCTATATGATAAAATATATGTGGTATTTAAAAAAGCAGGAATTAGGTCAGTATACAAAGAACTTATATAATAAAAATGAATTAATTGGAAAATTTTAATAATAAGAAATTTAAATCGAAGATTTAATAGCAAATAAGTTGATTTAATCATTTATATCCATAAATGACTTAATGCATTTAGATGAAGAAGAATTGAATGGAATAATTTAATTCTAGTCTTAAATATGAGATTTAAATAGTACAAGCAAACTAAAAAAAATTTGATAAATAATAAAAGCATCAGCTAAATCTTTGAGATAATCGAAAGTGAATATGATGTATTAAAAACTATATACTGAAAATAATTAGGATTATTATTAGTATAAGCTATAGAATTCTGAACAGATAGATTAATAAAATTTGAAAACTATTTTACTTATAGGAGAAACAGGTTCGGGTAAATCAGCTACTATCAATGCTCTTGTGAATTTTCTCTAAGATGTTTAATTTGATGATAATTTCCGTTTTTTACTAACACCTAAAAAGGAAAATCAATAGTAAAGTTAAACTAAGGAAATATAGGATTATATTATATCAAGCAAAAGATGAGAAGTACCTTGATTAAGAGTCGTAGATACTCCAGGATTTTGTGATACAGATGGATTCGAATAAGACGAAAAAATAATGATTTAGTTGGAAAAAATAATCAACGATAGAATTAAGTCATTAGAAGCTATAGTTTTTGTAATTAAATCAACTGATTTTAGAATTAATGCTAAGATGAACTATGTCATTGATAGTTTATTATCTTTATTTGGGAATGATGTAACCTAAAACATATTAGTCCTCCTTACATTTTGTGATGTAAATGAAAAAAATATTGTCAACTCTCTCAAAAGTTCTAAATCAGTATTTCACAAACTTTTGAATGATATGCAGGAAAGATGGCATTTTTCTGTAAATAATCAAGGAATTTTAATTGGCAATTAAGAGTAGTATGCCGAATTCTTTTGGAATATTTGCATGGAAGGATATAACAAATTTTTCTAAACGTTAAGAATTTTGAGACCTTAAAGTTTAAGTAGAACTAATTAAGTTTTACAAGAAAATTGCAAATAAAGATAGCTTGTAGATGAAATTCAGAAAAAACTTAATTAAAATTTAAACTAAATTCAATAATTTAAAGATATAATTGAAAAATTAGCTGATAAATAAGAAGAAATAAAAAATCAATAAGAATTCGAAATCTACTAACTAGCTTAAGAATATTATGAAGTATAAAACAAGGGTAACTATACAACTTGATGTCAAATCTGCAATTAAATTTGCCATGATTAGTGTTGAATCCCTGATAACAAAAGTAAAATAGGTTGCGCTACTTTAATAATGGGAAAATGCATAAAATGTCCTAAAAAATGTAATCATGAATATCATTAGAATTAATCTAGTGTTAAAAAAAGTAAGGAAGTTATTTATAAAACTTCTACGTTAGAGTTAAAACAAAAGTACTCTTAAGAGTAAAATGAAAAGGATTAAAACAAAATAATTTGAGGCTTGATGGCTGATATTTAAAAATTATATATAGAATGCATAAATTACTCTGAAAAAATTAGAGAAAGTATAATTCTAATTGAAAAAAACGCTCTACTCCCCAATAAATTTAGAAGTACTATTGATTATATAGATCTTTAAATAGAAGTTTCTCAGAATAATTAGTAAAGCAATGGGGAAGGAAAAGTTTAAATTTATAAAGAATTAAAATATAGATATGAAATATTATAAAGTATAAAGGAAAATAGAAATCCATTAAAGGAAAACATTTTATAATTTTGCAATGCAATTAAATTTCAAAACTAAAAAGCTAAAATACTAGCAAATGAATATGCTGAAAAATTTGCAAAATCTGTAACGGGAAGTCAAGAAATTATTTGGAATAAATTTGATTTTTGAGAATAAATTTTCAAAACTATCTTAAAATATTTTTAATTTTTCATAAGTGTTAAAAATTTAATTTTAAAAGTATAAATTAAAGACTTTTATTTCTATAATTTTGTATTATTTTATATTTTTATAGAAAAAGTAAACGATGATTGTAGTGTAATCTAAACTTACTAATTTGCCTATAAAAAGTTAAAGCTTAAGTTATAAGGAAATTATAATTTCAAAAGTTGACTTTTACACTCATATATTTTGAGAAAGTCTCTTATTGAACTAAAGGATAGCTTAGAACTCTATCAATCCACCAATCTTGTTTTATGTTTACGCTTTACAGCTGAGTCTAGATCATCTAAGATCTAGTTGCAAAATTACTAAGTTTACTATTATAAAATGTTTTCTAAATGATAAATCTACTGAAGTAAGGCATATTTAAATAGCTTTTATTATGTTTCTTCTAATCTTTCATAAATTTAAATTTCTTCATTAGCTTCTTTTACAATACTGCTACTTCTGGCACATATAGAAGCGTACTTTTCTTCTTATTCTTTATTATTGATTATCTGTTCAAAATCCATAGAAAAACTTCCTTGCTAGAATAAGATTAAAGATTAAATAAAAAATTGTTTTAAGATGCTACAGATAGAATGAGATCAATATTAACTGCATATTTTTTCTTTGAAGATGTTGATAATGAAGCAAAACTATTAATATAGAAATAGATAAATCTAATTAGAGAACTAGTTTCTATATACTAATTTAGAACCTTTTACTACAATTTCTAATAAGAATTATAAAAAAGACACTATAAATCAAACCCTCTGCATTTACAACTATGGAGACTTTGATAGCTTTGTACATATTTAATCATGTGAAACTCTGTGAGATCTTATTGTATAATAAAATGGTACCTAAAAAATAATCCTCTCCTGATTCATTTATTAAAAAGCAAGAAGAATAGCCTAACCTATTAGAATAAATTCCTCGCAGAAACTTTTAGACTTAGCATAATTTAGATGGTTATTTACAGATAACTATGCAGTTATGTTTCAATATTCAAATATTGAAACTCTTAGTTTATTATTATTATTTCAGAGTAATTTCCTTAGTTAGCTTAAGAAAAATAATCTCAGGAAGCTTATGCAAATCAATGTAGTGGCGAATAAATAATATACAATACAAATTAAAATAGCAAAGATAAAGGATAGAAAAACTAGAAAACAAGCTAGAAAAATTGATTGAATAACTAGATCTATAATTCCCATCCATAGAAGAAACATTCGATCAAATTTAATCGTAAATAGTAATTAAATTGGAATAGATTGATAAATAATTTAATGAGGTTACTCAAATGCATTAATTCCCATTTTCTGAATTTTAATATAAATTTAAGCAACTTTAAGAAAGGTAAGAATAATAACAAGCAGTAATTTAAAAATCATAAGATTAGTAATCAAGCATCCCAATGGAAATTGAAACTGAATAATAATAGTTAGATGTAAAAGACTAACCCCTATCATAGAATTATTCAGTGCTATATTCGTTGAGAAGAATCATTATTGGAAAAGATGCTATAAGAAAATTGAAATTGAAAGAATTAATAAGAAATAAATAATAGATGAATTTTTCTGCTTTTGATCAACAATGACAGAACTAATATAAAAATTTTATAATTAAAGAATATAAGAGTAGAATAGCAATTATAAATGAAATTAGAAGAGCAGATAGATCTTGGCGTAGATAAGGATGGCGTACTAACGAAATTCTGCGCAATCCTTTTACTTTGGGAGATACATATCAATGAAAATTTGCTGTGAAGCTCTCTCCTTAGACTATAAACATAATTTTATCCTATTTTTTTAGGAATTAAAAAATTAAGAATTACTAAAGACACTAAAATGCAATCAAAGCATTATTAGTCTTAAATTTCCTATTTAAAAACAGCTAAAAGAAATCAATTTTAGAATTAAAAGCTTTCATTATAAATTATTTAAAAGAAGAACTGAAATTCTCAAGTGAATTGATGAAATATTACAATGAAAGAAAGATCTAGATAAAATCGAAGCTATAAAAAAGGAAGAATAAAAATATGAGCAATAAGTAAATAGGACTAAAGAATGAAATATAAATATAAATAAATTTTTTATCTGAGTGAAAATAAAACACAAATATATTAATCAAAATTATTTTAATAACACTAAATTATTTTAAATTTAAATTTTTAAATAAAACTGAATTTAAAGCAAGTATTAAAATAAATTGAGTATAAAAAAGTTAAATATTTAATTGATTTTTTAAATAAAAGGATAGTTTTAGCGTTTAGTATTCTTTATTATAAATATTTATTAATATTTTATTGTGCAATTTAATTATATTAATAAAATTAAAAAAATTTTAAATATTACATTGTCATAATTCATTTAAACATAAAATTAAAGCTATTATATCAACTATATATATTTAAACATTTTAAGACATTTATTAAATAATTTAACTCGTTAGCATAAATTTTAAATTTTTAAATATAAGTATTAAAATATTATTCATCTCTTATGAACATTTAATCATTAATCAATCTATAATTCACTCTTTGGCAAAAAAGTAAAAAAATTGATCTGCTAGTATAATAATTTACTCTCCTAACTTCTTCCTGTCTTGTATTTAATCTCAAATTTTATTTATTTCTTCAAATTTTTCCAGTCATGAGAGGTAAAATTTAGCATTCTATCTTTCAATTCCTAGAAGTTAATATTTCGTCAGAAGTTATTTCTTATTCTTTTTTGTTTTTGACATTTCCACCATAAATGTCATGTGCTATTGCAAATGTAGCATCTTTTTCTAGATCTATGAAGTGTTCTTTCTTTTATTTCTATTTCCATATAGGTCCCTTCTGAAGTCTTTTGCAATTTAATGGATTTTGAATCTAGATAAACTCAATTTTTCTCGTCTTATTCTCCTCATAATTCAAATATATTCTCTAATCCTGTCATTCATAGATTTCAACTTTAGTTCTTCGGTCTACCATATGAGCTTCATCATCATCTTCATAATTTATTAAATCTTTACTAATTTCAAATATTCCTTATTTCTATGAGTTTAAGTCCTCTGCGTTTTTTATATTTGTATAATTTAGTTGTTTCATCTATTAAGAGTCCATTTGCTCTATTTCAATATTATCTAAATAAAAGGTCAGGATCTATATTGAATTATCTTATTTTGTCTTATTCATTTATTTTTTATATTTCTTTTAATGAATCCGTTGAGTGATTTTTTTTATAGGTTTCCAATGGAGGTGTCGAGAGTTTTGGTAGCTTTCGGTTCTTAATTTTTTCTTTAGGTCTTCTTCTTTGTTTGTTATTTGTTTGTCTGAAGAAGATTGGACTTGTTGAAGTTAAGACGTGGTAAGAGAAATACTTCTAGTTTCTAGTTTTTTTCCTGCTCTGAGGAGGTAGTGAAATAAACCCTTCTTGAAGCTAGTCATTTTATATTAGATGGCTTATAAACATTTACTCTCCTTTTAATTTCGATGCTAAAAAATGTTTATTAATTTAAAAATTTATAATTTAATCAAAAAATTAAGAAATTTTTAAAATTAAGGTCTTAAATTTAAATTTACCAAAATATTAATTACGCTAAAATATTAGAATTTTAGACTTCCAGAAATCGGTTAGTATAAATCACATTATCCTCAAAGAAATTATGTTTATTAATTGATCTTCTTTGCATAATCTTTAGGCAATGCCAAACTACCATCGAATAAGCAATACAATGCTTATATTAGGAAAGAGATTCCAATTATCCTTATCGCAGCCTCAACTTCTCGGAATAATTAAATAGACACGTCATCTCAAAAATAATCTAAAGAGCACATTAATCAAACTAATAATTTGTAGTTTGATTCCTAGTACGATTCATTTTCGGTATCATGTTAAGTTATATTATCAGTTCTAATTTATTTTTTAAATACTAAAACATTTTTAACGAAAAATAATATGCAAATTTAAATTTTTTTCTTGATCATTCATATTTTTTTTAATTATGGAACATTAATAGATTTAAGTAGAATAGTATATATAAAAATTCTTTGAAGTAATAATAAATATGATTATAGAGCGCGTAGCACCTCGTTGGCGCGCAGCTCTTTCAGTATTAATATTTAATATTAAAAAAGCGTTCTCAAAAGCTTGATTTCATTCTTTTCGTCCATAGAGCCACTTCAACTTCTCCAAATGGTAATCTTCTAATTAGAAATTACTCTTAAATCTTGAATCAAAAGCTCAAGTTTTCTTGAATAAGGTCCAAATAAGAATTAGTTATTAAGTCATTAATTTGAAGGCCCGTCAGTCAAACTTTCATACTGCTAGAGAGAATCCACTGGGCAAGTTAGGCATGTCTCAACAGAGCTTATCCACCCTTCTCCGCGGTGGCATCTAGTGCGAGATTATTCGCAATGCAGTATACACTGCACCAGATTACCTACTAGTTTTTCTGGTGCAGCCGACATCCATTTTATATAATAAAATATTTATAAATTGTAAACTATATAATCTTATTTAAAAATAAATAATTAATGTTCTTATGTTTTAATTTTATTTTAAAATCTTTTATCTATAATGTTATTTATTTAAGAAAGATTAATAGAATAAAATTTTTAATTTAAAGTAATTTATTTTTGTATCAATGATAATTAAAAAATTAATTTAATTTACTAAATAATATTTATTAAATTTAAACATTTTTTGCAACAAAATGTCAAAAGCCAAATTGCTTTTATTTCTGATAAAAAATTAAATAAAAATTTTTTAATTTAAAAAATGAAAAATAATATTAAAAAGCATTATGATTGTTTATTAAAATAACATAACATAATTTATTAATTTGACGTCGCCTTTTTTTGGTCCTTTCCAAGTCTTTACTTGGTTCTTCTTTTTTAAGTATTTACTAATTACTCGAGTAATTTTTTTCCATAAATGATTTTTCTTCCATATTGTTCACCTTTAGATTAAATCTTGGTTAGGTTTTTACAGAATTTTTAATTTTCCCATTTTTACAAATTTTAAAATCTCAAAAAGGAACTTCTTATGTGTCCTAGTTTTCTACAGAATCAACACATAGTTGATCTTTTTTTTTTGATATTTGATTAATTATCTGATTATTTATGTTTATTAATATTTTCATTTGGTTGCTCTATATCCGTTGGATCATTTATATCTTTAGTCATGAATTGCTCGTAGTTTATCTAATCGAGAATTCGAATTTCTTATATTTTTTCTTCTGTTCTTTTAAATTCTTAGCTAAATAGATGTTTAGAAGCTTTTAAACTTATTTCTGTATTCAAGATTTTATTATCATTTTAGAGTTAGTTAATTTTTAAATCTACGCTGTTTATCTACTAAATTATCTGCTGCATTGCATTCTATAGTTTTTTATTATCAACCTATAACAAATAAATTTCAATCAATAAATGTATCTTATTGTTAGTTAGGATATTGGTTTTAGGTTAATTGTTTCTTAGGTGCCATTTATATCTTAATAATATTTAGATATTATTCATTAAAATATTATTTACCTTTCGGATGAATCTAAAATCCTATATTTATTTCTTTCAAGTCAAAAGGGTAAGTTAATTATTGAGACCAATATCTTTTGCAAGTAAACTCTTATTTGTTATTCAGAGTTTATTTATTTATTGTCAATTCTTACAGGCATGGTCTAATCGTATTTCGATTATTTTTTTCTTTATTTCCTTTTTACTTTATAATGTCAGCTGTTCTTTGCAGATCTCTTTAAGATTGTATCTAATAACATTTCTTTCTTAAGTTTCTCACTTGTGCGGAAGTTTCTTATCTTGTTTATATTGTTAATTCATATTTTTTTGATGATAGTTTTTTGTTCCATTCCTAAAATGTTTAATATGATTGCCCAACCTTAATATAGCTTAAGCTTTTCTTTTTCTTGGTTTTCTAAATGTTTCATTAAGTTTTTGTTGAGATTAATAGATTCTTCTTTTCCGAAATCTTCCAACTCCTGTTTTTAGTTGAAATGTTCGTATTATCAAATATTTTTAGTTGAGGGAAAAAATGGCAAAAGGTCTCTAGAAGGGTTTTTTGCAGGCTACATGGATAAAGGAGCGAAAAGCAGAGCCTTCTAATTCTTCATTCACCATGTCTCCTTTACTAAAATAAAAATTTTCTTAATCTTAACAACCTTCAGCAGTAGAAAATTGAAGAAAATCTTAAATAAAATAAGAACTTAAATAAACAGAAACAGAATAAAACGAATAGTAAAATATTGACTTTCTTTCAAAACTAAGACCAAGTAATTAAATGAAATTCGATAATGCAAAAAATATGCAAAAACAGATAAATAAAGAATAAATACTAATTGAAAATCTTTTGAAATATGTTCGAATTCTGTAAGAAGAAATCAAAATATTAAGGTAAGAAAACAAAAAACCATTAGAAAAAAGTTAAAATAATGAAGAAAGATTAGTCTAATAAGAAATCGAAGTAAAGTAACTTGGACAAAAAAGAATAGAACCTTTAATATAAGAAAAAAAAACAAGATTATAGTGCGCGTAGTACTACGATAGTTCAACTCTTTATCTAAAATCTTTTAGAGTTTAAAAGCGAATTACGATATATTATTCCCTGTGTTAGCTTCCCTTGGAAATTTTTTTCTCCTATAAGGACAGTTTCGGAGTGCTTCCCTAAAGAGACCTTAATCTCAGGTATCGTTCAATATATTGTTACTTGATGCCTTGGTCTTGACATAATTGGCTCCAGCCAAGATTCTTTTTATGTCTTCACAAAGGGTACTTCCTAGTTACTGAGTTTCTTTCAATCATAGCGAGAGGATTCCTCCTCCGTATTTAAAAGCAATTATATATAAGAAATAAAAATGGAAGTAGAAGACTATAGGTAAATAGAAACAATTAATATTAGAAGAACTCTCAAGAGATGTTACCTGTGATAATCAAGATTCCGTAATTACAAGAGATGCAAGATATACAAGGAAAATATAAAGAGAATTAACAAGAAATTATATGACGAATGACGGAAGAATTTACAGAAAGAGAATTTTCGAATAAAATTTCGGAACTCCGAAAAAACTGTATGACCCGAACATTTATTTTAAGCCCCCAAAAGCGATCACTGATTGACAGTAGAAATGAGGTTGAGATTCCTCAAAGCCAATAGCATTCAATTTAGTATATTATTATTATATTTTTAGTTGAAAATATTTAGTGAATTTTAAAATTTAATTTTTTTCTAGATCTAATCAAATTCACATGAAAACTGTTAATGTTTTACTGAGGCTTTGTGAAGAGAATATCAAGAATATCTGAAATTCGTTTCTTCTTTTAAACTTCCTCTAAAATTCCTTTCGAATTCCTGTCGTTTTATTTTATTTGATGAATAGATATATAACATTTTTTCTATTTTAACTTTTAAAAATATTTTAAATTAAAAAAATAATTTTTCAGAATGCTTAAAATTAAAAAGAGCAAGATAATTATTCTTACGTTGAAAATTTCATGTTTTATTTGTAAGCTAGAAATAAAAATCACTAAAATTATTTGTTAGCTTTATAAAGCTATTGAGGGTAAATTTATTTGAGTTGAATAGCAAAATTTATTTCTTTAAAACAAATAATATCTAAATTTAACAGAATAAATCTAAAGTAAAATTTTAACTATAATTTTTAAGAATAAAATTAAAAAAAAATTAATAATATTTTTAAATATAATTACAAGTTCAAAAATAATAAAACTGAATAGTCTTTTTAAATTGAAATCACAGATTAAAAAATATAAATGAAAAAGAATAAGTGCTAATAACAAAAATTTTAAATTTTTTTACTTATAAATTTACTTTTCGTAATAATAATAAAACAGAAAATATATAATTTAAGAAATCAGCATTACAATATTGAAGATCTTAGTTGAAAAAATATTTCGCTTTTAAACGATATTTTAACAAAAAAATTAATTTTTATTCTATTATTTACTCTCTAGAGATACACTATTTTTAAAAATAGTATTCAAAAACGTATTTTAATTAAACGCGCAAAATAATTTATTAAAATACATAATTAATATATCTTTTTAAAATAAAATAAAAAATTGGGAAAAAGTTAAATTTCAAAAAATTGTTTTTTGCTTTATAATAAAATATTTATTTTTCTAAATTTTTCTAAATAAAACCTTGCATAAACTTTATAATAATATATTTTTAATAACAGCATAAAATAAAATTTTTCTTTATTAAAGCATTTTTCGAGATATGATATGAACATTTTTTTTAAATTCATAGCTTTATAAAACATAATTTATTGATTATTAATTTAATTTTTAATTTTTAGACTTGATTTTTACAGTACTTCTAGCGTTTATTTAAATTTAAACACTTATTTTAAAACTTAAGCATTTGAGTTTAAAGTTGTTTAAGATCTTTTTTAAACGTTAAAATTTATGTTTATAATTTTAAAATATTTTCTCATAAAAGTATTTCAACTAAAATATAATAAAAATATTTACTAATTTAAATTAATTTTATTATTTATATATTTAACAGAAAAACCTTATAAAATCATATTTGTTTGCTTTTTTGATTCCACGTTATTTAATACTATTATTTAGTAATATAAAATTTTGTTAAGTTATTTAATTCTATAAACTATATTTATATTTTTTATTTTAATCTACTTTTTTAAATAAAATTTAAAATGCAATATATAACTGAATCTTTAATGTTCTTATTTAAAATAAGGTTAATAAAAGTAAAAATAAATATGAATAATAAATTAAAATTATGTTTAAAGATCATAATTCATTATAAGCTTCAAGTATTGTAACTTCTTTTCAGAATAAAATTATATTGGATTATTTTGTGATTTTTTAATATTTTCTTAATTTAAAAAGATAATTAATTTTAAATTTAAGAAGCAACTGGTTTATATCTTATTTAAATTAGGTCTTTTAGATAAAAGTTCTATTATAAAGTAGTTTGCCATTTAAAAAATGAAAAAATATCAAAACACTTACTTCGGAAGCTTTAAATTTACAATAATAAATTATTTTGATGAAGATTTATTTTAAAGTATAATAAAATCAGTTTTAATACTTTAATTTTTTCATAAAACTAAATTGTTGCAGAAAATTATTATAAGCATCTTATAACTTTTTTCTTTTTCATGATTATACTTCAGTAAGCTATATTCATCAAATCATAAAAAATGCTTTTAAATTTTAATTGATTTATTGACTTATTGCAATTTAATTAAAATCTTCTATGAAATGTACTCAAAATAATAAAATATCTCTATTTATATAATATAAATTAATTTTCAATAATAAAACCTAAAAAATTATTTTTTAAATTTTAAATTTTAATTTAAAATACATTTTTTTTGTTATGTTAGTAAAGATTAATAATAAATGCTTATTAAGTTTTGAAGTTTAAAAATTAAAGTAACAAAAGTAGATTATCAAGTTAAGTCAATTTTTTCGTGTTTTTTTAATCATTTATTCAATTAATCTTAGTTGATATATAAAATAAAAGGCTAGCTTTTATATATTTTTCTTGTTAAGAATCCGATTTACCTTCAGAATTTTAGTAATATATTAAAATTTAATATAACTGTTATTTATTATTTCTACTTTGCATAATATGTATGAAGATATATATGCAGTTATGCATTATAAGCTAATAAATTACAAAACTATATTTTTAAATTAATTAAAATTGTTAGTTTGAAAGCAGATAAAAATGTTTCTAGATTATTTTTTATTTAATTTCTTTATAAAAGCTATTATTTGCTTTTTATTCATGTATAATTGTAATAATTTTAAATTAAATTTTATCTAATATTCCTCTATAATTTATTTTTGAAGATAAGTAAATAACATCAATATTTTATGTATATAGATATTTTAACTGTTTTAAAGCTTTTTACTAGAATATAAGTATTAGCCTTAAAAGTTAAACATTTTAAGTTTTTTCTCATAGAAATATAAAAAATTTATTATATTTTTATCATTTTAATCGCTTAATAACGAAAAATATCAAAATTTAAATATAAAAAATTATATTCAAATTTAAAATAAAACACCAAAACACACATTAGAATTATCAATAATAATGAACATAATAATTTTTTAATTTAATATTGATTATTGTCATAATATTTACAAAATATTTTAAATTAAAAAAATAATTTTTCAGAATGCTTAAAATTAAAAAAACGCAAGATAATTATTCTTACGTTGAAAATTCAATGTTTTATTTGTAAGCTAGAAATAAAAATCACTAAAATTATTTGTTAGCTTTATAAAGCTATTGAGGGTAAATTTATTTGAGTTGAATAGCAAAATTTATTTCTTTAAAACAAATAATATCTAAATTTAACAGAATAAATCTAAAGTAAAATTTTAACTATAATTTTTAAGAATAAAATTAAAAAAAAAATAAAAATATTTTTAAATATAATTACAAGTTCAGAAATAATAAAACTGGATAGTCTTTTTAAATTGAAATCACAGATTAAAAAATATAAATGAAAAAAAAAAAGTGCTAATAACAAAAATTTTAAATTTTTTTACTTATAAATTTACTTTTCGTAATAATAATAAAACAGAAAATATATAATTTAAGAAGTCAGCATTACAATATTGAAGATCTTAGTTGAAAAAATATTTCGCTTTTAAACGATATTTTAACAAAAAAATTAATTTTTATTCTATTATTTACTCTCTAGAGATACACTATTTTTAAAAATAGTATTCAAAAACGTATTTTAATTAAACGCGCAAAATAATTTATTAAAATACATAATTAATATATCTTTTTAAAATAAAATAAAAAATGGGGAAAAAGTTAAATTTCAAAAAATTGTTTTTTGCTTTATTATAAAATATTTACTTTTCTAAATTTTTCTAAATAAAACCTTGCATAAACTTTATATTAAAATATTTTTAATAACAGCATAAAATAAAATTTTCTTTATTAAAGCATTTTTCGAGATATGATATGAACATTTTTTTTAAATTCATAGCTTTATAAAACATAATTTATTGATTATTAATTTAATTTTTAATTTTTAGACTTGATTTTTACAGTACTTCTAGCGTTTATTTAAATTTAAACACTTATTTTAAAACTTAAGCATTTGAGTTTAAAGTTGTTTAAGATCTTTTTTAAACGTTAAAATTTATGTTTATAATTTTAAAATATTTTCTCATAAAAGTATTTCAACTAAAATATAATAAAAATATTTACTAATTTAAATTAATTTTATTATTTATATATTTAACAGAAAAACCTTATAAAATCATATTTGTTTGCTTTTTTGATTCCACGTTATTTAATACTATTATTTAGTAATATAAAATTTTGTTAAGTTATTTAATTCTATAAACTATATTTATATTTTTTATTTTAATCTACTTTTTTAAATAAAATTTAAAATGCAATATATAACTGAATCTTTAATGTTCTTATTTAAAATAAGGTTAATAAAAGTAAAAATAAATATGAATAATAAATTAAAATTATGTTTAAAGATCATAATTCATTATAAGCTTCAAGTATTGTAACTTCTTTTCAGAATAAAATTATATTGGATTATTTTGTGATTTTTTAATATTTTCTTAATTTAAAAAGATAATTAATTTTAAATTTAAGAAGCAACTGGTTTATATCTTATTTAAATTAGGTCTTTTAGATAAAAGTTCTATTATAAAGTAGTTTGCCATTTAAAAAATGAAAAAATATCAAAACACTTACTTCGGAAGCTTTAAATTTACAATAATAAATTATTTTGATGAAGATTTATTTTAAAGTATAATAAAATCAGTTTTAATACTTTAATTTTTTCATAAAACTAAATTGTTGCAGAAAATTATTATAAGCATCTTATAACTTTTTTCTTTTTCATGATTATACTTCAGTAAGCTATATTCATCAAATCATAAAAAATGCTTTTAAATTTTAATTGATTTATTGACTTATTGCAATTTAATTAAAATCTTCTATGAAATGTACTCAAAATTATAAAATATCTCTATTTATATAATATAAATTAATTTTCAATAATAAAACCTAAAAAATTATTTTTTAAATTTTAAATTTTAATTTAAAATACATTTTTTTTGTTATGTTAGTAAAGATTAATAATAAATGCTTATTAAGTTTTGAAGTTTAAAAATTAAAGTAACAAAAGTAGATTATCAAGTTAAGTCAATTTTTTCGTGTTTTTTTAATCATTTATTCAATTAATCTTAGTTGATATATAAAATAAAAGGCTAGCTTTTATATATTTTTCTTGTTAAGAATCCGATTTACCTTCAGAATTTTAGTAATATATTAAAATTTAATATAACTGTTATTTATTATTTCTACTTTGCATAATATGTATGAAGATATATATGCAGTTATGCATTATAAGCTAATAAATTACAAAACTATATTTTTAAATTAATTAAAATTGTTAGTTTGAAAGCAGATAAAAATGTTTCTAGATTATTTTTTATTTAATTTCTTTATAAAAGCTATTATTTGCTTTTTATTCATGTATAATTGTAATAATTTTAAATTAAATTTTATCTAATATTCCTCTATAATTTATTTTTGAAGATAAGTAAATAACATCAATATTTTATGTATATAGATATTTTAACTGTTTTAAAGCTTTTTACTAGAATATAAGTATTAGCCTTAAAAGTTAAACATTTTAAGTTTTTTCTCATAGAAATATAAAAAATTTATTATATTTTTATCATTTTAATCGCTTAATAACGAAAAATATCAAAATTTAAATATAAAAAAATTATATTCAAATTTAAAATAAAACACCAAAACACACATTAGAATTATCAATAATAATGAACATAATAATTTTTTAATTTAATATTGATTATTGTCATAATATTTACAAAATATTTTAAATTAAAAAAATAATTTTTCAGAATGCTTAAAATTAAAAAAACGCAAGATAATTATTCTTACGTTGAAAATTCAATGTTTTATTTGTAAGCTAGAAATAAAAATCACTAAAATTATTTGTTAGCTTTATAAAGCTATTGAGGGTAAATTTATTTGAGTTGAATAGCAAAATTTATTTCTTTAAAACAAATAATATCTAAATTTAACAGAATAAATCTAAAGTAAAATTTTAACTATAATTTTTAAGAATAAAATTAAAAAAAAAATAAAAATATTTTTAAATATAATTACAAGTTCAGAAATAATAAAACTGGATAGTCTTTTTAAATTGAAATCACAGATTAAAAAATATAAATGAAAAAAAAAAGTGCTAATAACAAAAATTTTAAATTTTTTTACTTATAAATTTACTTTTCGTAATAATAATAAAACAGAAAATATATAATTTAAGAAGTCAGCATTACAATATTGAAGATCTTAGTTGAAAAAATATTTCGCTTTTAAACGATATTTTAACAAAAAAATTAATTTTTATTCTATTATTTACTCTCTAGAGATACACTATTTTTAAAAATAGTATTCAAAAACGTATTTTAATTAAACGCGCAAAATAATTTATTAAAATACATAATTAATATATCTTTTTAAAATAAAATAAAAAATGGGGAAAAAGTTAAATTTCAAAAAATTGTTTTTTGCTTTATTATAAAATATTTACTTTTCTAAATTTTTCTAAATAAAACCTTGCATAAACTTTATATTAAAATATTTTTAATAACAGCATAAAATAAAATTTTCTTTATTAAAGCATTTTTCGAGATATGATATGAACATTTTTTTTAAATTCATAGCTTTATAAAACATAATTTATTGATTATTAATTTAATTTTTAATTTTTAGACTTGATTTTTACAGTACTTCTAGCGTTTATTTAAATTTAAACACTTATTTTAAAACTTAAGCATTTGAGTTTAAAGTTGTTTAAGATCTTTTTTAAACGTTAAAATTTATGTTTATAATTTTAAAATATTTTCTCATAAAAGTATTTCAACTAAAATATAATAAAAATATTTACTAATTTAAATTAATTTTATTATTTATATATTTAACAGAAAAACCTTATAAAATCATATTTGTTTGCTTTTTTGATTCCACGTTATTTAATACTATTATTTAGTAATATAAAATTTTGTTAAGTTATTTAATTCTATAAACTATATTTATATTTTTTATTTTAATCTACTTTTTTAAATAAAATTTAAAATGCAATATATAACTGAATCTTTAATGTTCTTATTTAAAATAAGGTTAATAAAAGTAAAAATAAATATGAATAATAAATTAAAATTATGTTTAAAGATCATAATTCATTATAAGCTTCAAGTATTGTAACTTCTTTTCAGAATAAAATTATATTGGATTATTTTGTGATTTTTTAATATTTTCTTAATTTAAAAAGATAATTAATTTTAAATTTAAGAAGCAACTGGTTTATATCTTATTTAAATTAGGTCTTTTAGATAAAAGTTCTATTATAAAGTAGTTTGCCATTTAAAAAATGAAAAAATATCAAAACACTTACTTCGGAAGCTTTAAATTTACAATAATAAATTATTTTGATGAAGATTTATTTTAAAGTATAATAAAATCAGTTTTAATACTTTAATTTTTTCATAAAACTAAATTGTTGCAGAAAATTATTATAAGCATCTTATAACTTTTTTCTTTTTCATGATTATACTTCAGTAAGCTATATTCATCAAATCATAAAAAATGCTTTTAAATTTTAATTGATTTATTGACTTATTGCAATTTAATTAAAATCTTCTATGAAATGTACTCAAAATAATAAAATATCTCTATTTATATAATATAAATTAATTTTCAATAATAAAACCTAAAAAATTATTTTTTAAATTTTAAATTTTAATTTAAAATACATTTTTTTTGTTATGTTAGTAAAGATTAATAATAAATGCTTATTAAGTTTTGAAGTTTAAAAATTAAAGTAACAAAAGTAGATTATCAAGTTAAGTCAATTTTTTCGTGTTTTTTTAATCATTTATTCAATTAATCTTAGTTGATATATAAAATAAAAGGCTAGCTTTTATATATTTTTCTTGTTAAGAATCCGATTTACCTTCAGAATTTTAGTAATATATTAAAATTTAATATAACTGTTATTTATTATTTCTACTTTGCATAATATGTATGAAGATATATATGCAGTTATGCATTATAAGCTAATAAATTACAAAACTATATTTTTAAATTAATTAAAATTGTTAGTTTGAAAGCAGATAAAAATGTTTCTAGATTATTTTTTATTTAATTTCTTTATAAAAGCTATTATTTGCTTTTTATTCATGTATAATTGTAATAATTTTAAATTAAATTTTATCTAATATTCCTCTATAATTTATTTTTGAAGATAAGTAAATAACATCAATATTTTATGTATATAGATATTTTAACTGTTTTAAAGCTTTTTACTAGAATATAAGTATTAGCCTTAAAAGTTAAACATTTTAAGTTTTTTCTCATAGAAATATAAAAAATTTATTATATTTTTATCATTTTAATCGCTTAATAACGAAAAATATCAAAATTTAAATATAAAAAATTATATTCAAATTTAAAATAAAACACCAAAACACACATTAGAATTATCAATAATAATGAACATAATAATTTTTTAATTTAATATTGATTATTGTCATAATATTTACAAAATATTTTATGTTATAAAACATTGAAAATTTAAATTCTTTAAGTATTTTTAATATTTTTCTTTTAATCCCTACTTTTTTAATTAAAGCAAGTAAAATTATTTTATAACTTTTATTTCTATTCAATCATATTTTACATTTAAAGTAGCAAATATTTAAACTATTTTAAGTATAAAATATATAATTATGCAAGAAATATTAAGATTTTTATTTAGTTTACCATTTTGCTGATAAATAACGGTAAAGTAATCTTTTGTATACTTATTCACTATTTTATAACTCAATTCTTTTCTTCTGTTTTTAAATTTTAAATTTTAAAATTCTTTTTAGAGATATCTAGCTTTTAGAAAAATTTGCATTAAAAATTCAATTTATGTTATCTTTTTAAAATTTTGTATTCTTTTAATAAATCAAGAATTAGAGTATAATTATTAAAATAAAACTTTACTTTAGTTTATTTTTATCATTTTAGCAAAATCAATTTCTTGAAATATAATATTTATCAATTAAAAATATAACTAATATAGCTATTTCATTTTTAATCTTTGCATTTACAACTTTTTTTTGAATTGCATGCATAACTATTTAAACTTAAAAAATTTCGTTTTAAAATTTCCTTTTTTTAATTTAAAATAGCAGTAAATAAAAAATTTTATAACTTAGCAAGAATAAATAAAATTTTTTAAGTAAAATAGATCAAAATTTTAAATTTGCTATTTCTATTTTATTACTGAATTTTTAAGTTTATTTAATAGGAATGAATTTATGAAAATTTTTTTTCTCAAATTAAAATACCTTTTTAAATTTAAGAGCTGATAATAGTTTAAATTAATATATCCTATAAGAAATTCATCCGTCAAATTATATTAAAGAACTTAAAAATGTTATAAGAATTTTTAATGATATTAATAATAATTTAACGTGATTTATTTTAGCTTAACCTCCAAGGTTAAACTTATTAAAAATTTCAGTTAAACTCTATATAAGATGCAATCTTATAGTTATTAGCTAAAAATTTTTATTTTTCATAGTTTTCTTTCATAAGATAAAAATTTACTGGTTTGTTGAAATTGGAAATGTTACTCTTTTTTATTATTTTCAACAAATTCTTTATGAAAAATTTAATGAATAATAGTGATTCCACCTATCCATAAGGTTCATCACTGTAATTTAAAGTTGTGTTAATTATAATTTATTTCCAGGCTTCCTTGGTCTTCTTCTTAAAGTATTTATCTTCCATTACTATTTTAACCCTTTTTAATAAAAGGTATCTCACTCCAGTCGAGTTCGATTCATTCGTATTCGAATTTCTTCTTTGCTAAGTAAATGCGATGTTCTTCAAGATTTCATCCCCTGTGTACATCTTTTTCTGTATATTGAACCTTCCTGAGTACAGTATAGTTTGCTTATGGATCTCCATAGGATAAAGCTTTCAAGTTTTTATTTGTATTCGAATTTTTAGCATTATCTTAAAATATGACCATATTTCCTGCAATACCAGCAATACTTTCTATTCTTTATTATCGGAATTTTTGCTGCCTGTAGATTTGGTTCCACATCCGTGGGATCATTTGCTATTGTATTTTTTAGAAATAAGCTTTCAGTCAATTCTGCTAATTGATTGAATTTGACTTCCATTTGTTAAATTCTCATATTGACTGGTTAGGAATTTTCATTTTTTAGTATTTATGTATTAGACATTAGGTATGCAATTTTTCCTTCTAACTCTTATACGTTTCTTAAAGTTTAAACTTTTCCATTTGCATAATTTTGAGTTCTTGGAGTATGTTGTGCCAATCGTAATTTGATTGGGACGGGTTCTGTTTAGAAGAGACTTTTTACAAGAAATTAACCATTTTTTATATTATTATAATAATTAAAGATTATTATTGAAAGCGAGTCATATCGCGGTAAAGTCCTTTCAATACTAAAAATAAAAAATGTGTTCTCATATTTTTTTATCATTCTATTCGTCCAATGAGTTATGTAAGCTTCTCCAAATGGGGAATCTACTTTCTGAAGATTATTCTCAAATCTTGAACCAAATGATCCACTCTTCTTGAATAGGATCCAAATAAGAATTAGTAGATAAGTTGATAGTAGACCCGTCAATCAAACGTTCAAACTGCTAGCGAGAACCCTCAGGCAAGTTAGGCTTGTCTCTTCTCTAGCTTTTCTAATCTTCTCCGTGGTGGTATTTAGTACGACATTACTCGCAATGCAATGTACACTGTACCAGATTTCAAAAAAGTTCTTTTGACTACATTCGATATCCATTTCATTACATCACAATAAATCTTCCAGCCTTCACCTTTTCCATACTTACCGTACTTTTTTAATAGGTCTAAGATGACTTACGACATATTTCTAAAATTTCATTTTTTTAAATACGATATTTTTTTTATCAAATTGTTTTTATTTATTCTACCAAATTATTGAGTAGTAAAAATTGATTAATTAAGGGGCATTAAAAAACGAATCTGACTCTTCTATCTCATTGCTTCGATTTTTTTAAGTCTTCTGCTGCATGAGTAGTTGAAAAATAACTTTTTTCTCAAGATCTAATAAGAAAAAATTTGAAAAAATTCTTCCATATAATTACTCCCAGTGCTTAATGTCTTTAGCATTTTACTGAAATTAACAGGTTATAGGTGATATCCTGATAAACTAAGACATAATTAAAAATTATATGTTCTAATAAATAATTTATTTTCAGTATTTCAAACTATAATTAATTAATTTAGAACAATTTTAAGTGGAATAGCAATTAAGATATTTATATAAAATATTTCAAGTAAAAACAGTTCAGCATTTTATTTTTCGAATTTTATTTCTTAAAATATATCATATAAGCATCAGAATAACTATTTGTAATCTTTTTAATTTTAGATAGTATTTCTAGAATTTAACAATGCTTTTAATAAAATTATTTACAGTTTAATTATTATATATTTTTATTTAGATATATTACAGAAATTTACCATTTTTTTTAGAAGATTTTAGAAAATAAAGAAACTAGAAATAATTTAAAACTTTTTTTAATTACTTAATATTGATCAATTTATATTACATGTCTATTAAAAATAAGCTTTGAACTTTTTTAATCTAAAAATATTGTGAGCTATTTAATTTTTCTATTCTTTATTAAATTAAGCTTAATTTGAAAAATATCAGGATATGAAGTTTTAGTAAATGCTCATTTCATATTTGATAAAAATTAAATTTAGAATCTATAAAGTTTTTAATTATTTTGATTCCATGAATCGTAATTCTTCCACTACCTTAATTTCATATCATAAAAATTCATGAAGTTCTCACTTCCATCAAACATAAATATTTTATTTTCTTAATAAAGTGCGTTTCAACATAGTCATTAGCCTGATTAATTATATGGCTATCCATGAATATTAAAATCTTTTAAATCATAATAGTAAGTGCGTTATAAGCTTCCATAATTGTCGAACAGAAATCCTAAATTTTAATTTTAAGCGAATACTGCATAGCAATGTTACACATTTTTTGGCATTAAATTAGAAAATTGCCTTCATTTGTTTTGTGTTACATCATAAAAGCATACTTCTTCTTCTGCGTTTACTCCTCCAAATGTTCATATTTAATCTTAACTATAAAATACTCCATTACATCTCATTTAAAACGGATGATCATCAATTTCTTTATTTTTTTTACTTTTTAAATCAAAGCATTCGCATTTTTTTGAAAATTCTTAATATGGATTCATTCCATCAATAATATAAACATATTTATCGCTTTCATATGACAAAGCTGTATAACTTTTTGGAAATTGCAAATTATACTTGCATACTTAATAACTGTTTACTCATAATATATTATTTTAATGTTGTTAAGGCTTTGCTCCTCCAGCTAGAACCATTGTTGTATTATTAATTTAAATTGAATTAGTCTAATTATCCTATGTAGTTTCAATAGAAAGATTTTCATTTTTAATTTATTTTGTTTAGAGATCATACATTTGCAAAATATTGCTGCCTTTTTTTATTTTTATATAGTTAGTTCATTATATATTTTTTTTTTCGGTTACTTTAATATTTTTAGGATTTAGTTTTTTTAATGCTTTGAAAAAAGAGTCGAAGCTTTATTAACGCTTTTCAAAATTTTTCTATTATTAATTTTGATCGATATCTATATCATTGTTATCAAACGTAAAATATTTTAGCTCAGTAGATTTTTTTATAATTTTGCTAAGGCTTGTTTAGGAGTTTTTAATACTTTATATAATGTTTTAATTTTATAAATTCCAAAAAGTGAATACAAGTATTATATTTTCAGCAATATCGTTCCCAAACTCATTTATTATTTTGTCTATTACTTACTTAGAATATTGCGTTACTCTATTACTGTTAGATTTAATTACAAATACCATGGCATCTATCTAATTAATTTTGTTTTGAAAAAAGTTACTTAATTGCTAAAATATCTTCTCATCTTCTTGTTAATCATTCATTTTACTAAATCCAGGAGTATCCATTATCAATATGTTTGGAATATCTATTTTTTTACTTTGTACTTGGTAGCAGTTAATTTCTTTATTTTAGTTTTATTAACCTTTTATAGGTCCAGTTATAAGTTAATATCTTAAATTATCTTTAAAACTCACACCTTACATATAATTAGTAAGAGCGTTTAAGAGAGAAGACTTTCCACATTCTTTTTCTCCTAAAAACAAAATATTTTTCTATTTTACTCCTTAATTAGAAAAGTTTGTGCTTTCATATTTTATTATGTAAATTTGCTCAGTCTATTATTAATTCGTTTTCCATATGTTTCAAGTGCTAATGATATTATTATATTACTATTAGTTGGCTTTAAATGTAAATAAACTTCCTTATTCTTTATATAAAAATTGCTTAAAGTTCTTTTCCTTTAAAAACTATTAGAATCATTAAACTGGTTCTTATTTTATTTAGATTGAAAATTTCTTTGATTCATTCAAGTTATCTTAGTGGCTTTCCTAGTTTTCCTTTATTTATATCTATGAACATACTTTTTTGATTAAGTTTATATGCTCTTACTAAATTACCTATTGATTCTTTATAGAAATTAGATGCAAAAAATCTAAACTTTCTACTTCTATTTCTATCAGATCTTATAGTGTTAATCCTATCTATATTATTTCATTCTTCATTGAACTTAGTCCATATTTCTCAATTCAGCTAATGTCTTAGTAAATAATTTCTGGTTTGAATCCTAAAGAGTATTTATGAGTACATCAGATACTTTTTAAAATTATAATTTCAATAGTCTTAAATAAATCTTCTTAAGTTTTTTAGTTCTTAGTTCTTCTCAGTCCTACTTCCAAAAATTCCCAAGCTACATTATAAAAGTTCTACTCCTCTGCTATATCTCATTATTCTAATCACTTTTCCAGATGTTGTATATTATTTCTTTAAAGCCAATTATTCTATTAATTTCCCATTTATTATTAACTTAATAAAATTACTTAAATTATGTTTAGATTTGTGTAAAATAAAATTAAAGCAATCTAATCAAAGAAAATCTAATAAAGATAAAATAAAATTGATATAGTTTTATGATCTAGAAATAGGAATAAGTCTAATAAGATATGATAAGCTTAATTATTATTAATAATAATAAGAAAGAATCAACTAATTAGAGAGCTAGCAATCTTACAATAGCCATTATAAGAATAGAATGTAAAGGAAATTAGATAAAAATTTGATATAATCTTAAAACTTTCTATTTATCATAATTGAATATTATTTAATAGAATCTATTTTTTAATAAATTCTTACAATAAGTTTTAATAGTAGTAATGATAAAAGTTTAATGTTGAAGAAGTAAACTAAAAAATATTCCTTTCTTACAATAAAATAAAAAATGTATGATACTAGGGATGTATTTATTCCTATGGCTTAAAATTATAACTATTAATATGCCTTTATTGTATATAAATATGAAAGATATAGATAAACTTATTAGTTAACGTGAATCCACTTTTATTTATCTCAAAACGATAAATAAAAGAAATCAAATTTTATTCTTAATAAAAGTCTAGTAATGCTCTATCTTCGCCTTATCTCTTTGTTCATTTTTTCTTATTTTCTCCGTATTTAAAATAAAATTGATTACTTTCTTCCTAATTTCTTATGAATCAGTCCGAAGGCAGGAGCTCGAAGGGATTAAAGGATAATCCGATACTTGGTTCAAATGCCACAGTTATGTTAAATTTTTCTAAATAAAAAATAATTTCTTATCTAAGTATGTTTTTAGATTTTCGAATTCCTGACAAGATTAACGCATGTAAAGACAGGATAATTCTAGACCTGGACTTCAGTGCTTCCTAGTCAAATTATCGTACTGATAGAGAGAACCCCCAAATAAGTAAGGCTTATCTAACAAGGGCGCTTCCTTATTTATTTGTAGTGGCATCTATTACTAGAGTACTTATAATACAGATACCAACTCTGGTGACTAGAGTCAAAATCCATCCGAAAAATGAATATATAATACTTATGTTGAAATACTCAGTACAAGTTTCGATACAAATTTTAGGTTAAGATTCGTCATAATTTTAATCATAAAAATCTATAAATTAGCTAATGTATTTGCTCAAAATCTCAAATGATTACAAGAGAAATGTAATTATAAAAATAATTGATATGACATATTTTCTTTTTCATTATGTTGAAATAATTTACTTAAATTTAAAGAATTAAAATAAAAGTTTTTATTCAATTCTTTTTATTTAAAATACTATATTAATAAAAAAATGTTTACGATTAATTTCTAGTTGGTAAATTAATATACTTATTGGATTTATTTAGTGATAAAATAGCTTTTAATATATGTAAGAGTTTATTTGAAATTTACATTCTTCTTTTTAGCTTAAAAAGAAAAAATTTAACAGAAATTTAAATTAGTTTGGAAATGCTAATATGTGGAACCACCGTCTCTAATTTTTATACTATTTTATTTCGTATTAAATTAATAAAAAAGTTATTAATAATTAAATAATCTATAATCGTTATTTTTCAGTTTTTATTTAAAATAGCATAAGATCAATAAATTTTTTAAATATAATATTGCAAAAATATTAATAGAAAGCTTATTAATGTTTTCAGCTTGCAAAATTAATGAATTTATAAATTCAGAATTTTCAAAGACATTTTAAATCTTGTTGTTTTGCTTTCTTGA
The DNA here is from genome assembly GCA_946699065.1 of Loxodes magnus. Taxonomy (NCBI): domain Eukaryota; phylum Ciliophora; class Karyorelictea; order Loxodida; family Loxodidae; genus Loxodes; species Loxodes magnus. The sequence continues at coordinate 516,542 of CAMPDV010000148.1, forward strand.
GAAGACATTTTATGTAAAAGTGAAGAAGATCTGTTGATTAATTTTTCCAAATAGAATTATCATAAGTAATGAATGCATAATCCAAATCATAACTTCAAGCTTCTAAAAAGAAAAAAATTTATAAAAATCAAGCTTCTGCCATTTTTTATAGGATATCTAAATTATTCAAATTCATAAATATTAAAAAATTTTCTCATGCAAATAAATTTATTTTTAGCAAAGATAAAAACTTAGAATTAACTTATCTCTATTTTTTCGCCCTTATAAGAAATATAAATATAAAAATGAAACCTAAGAAAAAATTAAAAAAATTAATCTTCTAAAAAATATTAAACATTTTGATTGAGATATACTTGATTTAGATTGAGAACATAAAAAATAAGATTTAATGCAGTAACTGAATCAGTAAATAAATAGCCAAGATATAAAAATTAACTAACTCTAAAATGATAATAAAATCATTATTTTATATTATTAAATTATATATAAATGCTTCTCCACTATTAGGGAATTTCATCCTGTTAGGAGTACAGCACTTAAATCTCCTCGCTGTTTGTTAAAATGTTCGACCAAGGGAAGATTACGTGTTTCTATCCGCAAGTTTTTTTAGTTGGCTTTTCATCCTACATTTCTGTCAAGTCTTGTTTATAGTCTGTCTTCTGCCTCTTGTACATGCTTCCATTTTTGCTGCAGAAAATCTTGTTTAATCTGCCTTTTTCTGAACACTTTGTTTGTCGAAAATTTGTTGCTATTAATTGAACTTCCGACAGTTCGATTTAGGTACTGTTGGCTTCCGCAGCAGAATAATCTCTTCCTGATCGAAATTAAACTTGTCTGAGGTGTGGCTTTGGATTAAACGGTCATAGAGATAGATTTAGTATTCAACTATTCCATTATTTATTCTTTTAGAAGTTGAACTTCTTATTCTTGCTTCACTACTAAATCCTTCAGTTAGTCGTGCTCTTGTCTTAATGATGCTGGATGCCGAAGAATGCCTCCACTTAACGCTCATAGTTACCTATACCAGCCTCGCCCTATTAGTTCTTTTCTTCCAACTTGAACATTAGTTTTTCAAACAAGTACTTTAATTTTTAAGGCTCTTCTTAGAGATTTACCGCCATCAATGGAGCTATGATACATCAAATTTCTCTGAGTTGAATCAAAGTATATATTTAATCATGAAGTATTATCTCTTGCTATATTAGAGATCTCTCTTCCATGTTTCGGGTTTGACAAGTTTATTTCTGACCCTTGCCCAATATTAGAAATTGTTAAATCTAAGGTTAGGATTAAGTTTTTTGCTGATCAGAAGGTTGGGCTTATTAAAGCTAATATATGAAGATATAAGAAGTTACATTTCATTCCCTCTCTTCTTTTTTAATGAAGAGGTGTTAAAGAAGCCCTATCGAATCCCTGCCATTTTTTATATAATAAAATAATTAACATAGATATAAGCTTAAAAGCTTCTACGTATCTATTTATTTAAGAGATTAAAAAAGAAAAAGTAAAAATATAAAAAATTCATAATCTCAATTAAGTAACCAGAAGCATTTTATGATTAATGCCATGTATGATCTAATGGAGAATTAATAAATCAAACTAAAATATTAAGCAGGCAAAAATAATTAGACAATTAATAAAGAGCTTAAAAGAATATCGATTATGTAAACATTTTATACCATATTAAAATATTAAAATGAGGTTAATTGACCCAAACTATTTTATTAAATCAGTAACTGCGAAACAAAGATAAAATATAGAAAAAACGAAGATAATTGCATGATTAAAGAGTCATTAATAAGAAAATAAAAAGCAATTAATTTTATAAAAAAAATTAGATTTAAGAAATAAAAGTAAAAGAGTGATATGATGGCAGATGAAAAAAATAATTAACAGAATTATATATTATAAAAGAGAAATAAGAGCATTTAGATTATATAGAAAATATGTCTAAATTCTAATTAAATAATTAAAAAAGGAAGAAAAAAAATTAATTTATAGTTCAAGAAAATATATAAAACTTAAATGATAAAATCTTAGATAACTTAAATATTAAAAAATTATTTATAGTAGAATAAAAATAAAATTAACTTCAATTATTGTATTTAGAATCACTCTATCTAATATAAAAGAAATTTTAGGAGTTTAATAGCATTTATTTAATATTTTAATAATATTAAGCATTAAAATCTAAACTAATAATTGAAAAGATGGTGGGAGCTGAGAATGACCTTCGTGACAACACTTTCTGGCTTTATGGCTAGGAACAAGTTCCTTTCCTGTCGCTGAGAAAGTCCCTAGTTAGACGTTTTCTGAAGGGAACGCTGTCTTTGAGATTATCCACTCTTAGTAGGGGCTTGAAGCCTGGCTGCACATAAGCGATGGAGCTCCCTAGAAACTGTGCCTGGAGCAAAACATGATATCCCCGTTATTCCATAAAAAGAGGCGTCGGGTCGTGCAATCAGAAAGGAGTTTTCGGTTCAAAAACTTTTTTAGTTGAAATTAATTAAAATCTAAACTATTTTATTGTAAAAATTGATAGAAAATAAATTTGATTAAGTATAAAAATCATAACAAAAATTATAGTAATCTATGAAAATATGAAAAATAAAGTCCTAATGAAACTTAAAATCCTTAAAGGAAATATAAAAATAAAATAATTAATTCAATATTTATCTTATCATTATAGCTTGATTTGATAAATAGAATTAATTAAATTACTATAATAATTATTATTTTAGTGATTCCACCTATCAATGAGGTTCATCACTGTAATTTAAAGTTGTGTTAAGTATAATTTATTTCCAGGCTTCCTTGGTCTTCTTCTTAAAGTATTTATCTTCCATTACTATTTTAACCCTTTTTAATAAAAGGTATCTTACTCCAGTCGAGTTCGATTCATTCGTATTCAAATTTCTTCTTTGCTAAGCAAATGCGATGTTCTTCAAGATTTCATCCCCTGTGTACATCTTGTTTTGTATATTGAACCTTCCTGAGTACAGTATAGTTTGCTTATGGATCTCCATAGGATAAAGCTTTCAAGTTTTTATTTGTATTCGAATTTTTAGCATTATCTTAAAATATGACCATATTTCCTGCAATACCAGCAATACTTTCTATTCTTTATTATCGGAATTTTTGCTGGCTGTAGATTTGGTTCCACATCCGTGGAATCATTTGCTATTGTATTTTTTAGAAATAAACTTTCAGTCAATTCCACTAATTGATTGAATTTGACTTCCATTTGTTAAATTCTCATATTGACTGGTTAGGAATTTTCATTTTTTAGTATTTATGTATTAGACATTAGGCATGCAATTTTTCCTTCTAACTCTTATACGTTTCTTAAAGTTTAAACTTTTCCATTTACATAATTTTGAGTTCTTGGAGTATGTTGTGCCAATCGTAATTTGATTGGGACGGGTTCTGTTTAGAAGAGACTTTTTACAAGAAATTAACCATTTTTTATATTATTATAATAATTAAAGATGATTATTGAAAGCGAGTCATATCGCGGTAAAGTCCTTTCAATACTAAAAATAAAAAATGTGTTCTCATATTTTTTTATCATTCTATTCGTCCAATGAGTTATGTAAGCTTCTCCAAATGGGGAATCTACTTTCTGAAGATTATTCTCAAATCTTGAACCAAATGATCCACTCTTCTTGAATAGGATCCAAATAAGAATTAGTAGATAAGTTGATAGTAGACCCGTCAATCAAACGTTCAAACTGCTAGCGAGAACCCTCAGGCAAGTTAGGCTTGTCTCTTCTCTAGCTTTTCTAATCTTCTCCGTGGTGGTATTTAGTACGACATTACTCGCAATGCAATGTACACTGTACCAGATTTCAAAAAAGTTCTTTTGACTACATTCGATATCCATTTCATTACATCACAATAAATCTTCCAGCCTTCACCTTTTCCATACTTACCGTACTTTTTTAATAGGTCTAAGATGACTTACGACATATTTCTAAAACTTCATTTTTTAAATACGATATTTTTTTTATCAAATTGTTTTTATTTATTCTACCAAATTATTGAGTAGTAAAAATTGATTAATTAAGGGGCATTAAAAAACGAATCTGACTCTTCTATCTCATTGCTTCGATTTTTTTAAGTCTTCTGCTGCATGAGTAGTTGAAAAATAATTTTTTTCTCAAGATCTAATAAGAAAAAATTTGAAAAAATTCTTCCATATAATTACTCCCAGTGCTTAATGTCTTTAGCATTTTACTGAAATTAACAGGTTATAGGTGATATCCTGATAAACTAAGACATAATTAAAAATTATATGTTCTAATAAATAATTTATTTTCAGTATTTCAAACTATAATTAATTAATTTAGAACAATTTTAAGTGGAATAGCAATTAAGATATTTATATAAAATATTTCAAGTTAAAACAGTTCAGCATTTTATTTTTCGAATTTTATTTCTTAAAATATATCATATAAGCATCAGAATAACTATTTGTAATCTTTTTAATTTTAGATAGTATTTCTAGAATTTAACAATGCTTTTAATAAAATTATTTACAGTTTAATTATTATATATTTTTATTTAGATATATTACAGAAATTTACCATTTTTTTTAGAAGATTTTAGAAAATAAAGAAACTAGAAATAATTTAAAACTTTTTTTAATTACTTAATATTGATCAATTTATATTACATGTCTATTAAAAATAAGCTTTGAACATTTTAATCTAAAAATATTGTGAGCTATTTAATTTTTCTATTCTTTATTAAATTAAGCTTAATTTGAAAAATATCAGGATATGAAGTTTTAGTAAATGCTCATTTCATATTTGATAAAAATTAAATTTAGAATCTATAAAGTTTTTAATTATTTTGATTCCATGAATCGTAATTCTTCCACTACCTTAATTTCATATCATAAAAATTCATGAAGTTCTCACTTCCATCAAACATAAATATTTTATTTTCTTAATAAAGTGCGTTTCAACATAGTCATTAGCCTGATTAATTATATGGCTATCCATGAATATTAAAATCTTTTAAATCATAATAGTAAGTGCGTTATAAGCTTCCATAATTGTCGAACAGAAATCCTAAATTTTAATTTTAAGCGAATACTGCATAGCAATGTTACACATTTTTTGGCATTAAATTAGAAAATTGCCTTCATTTGTTTTGTGTTACATCATAAAAGCATACTTCTTCTTCTGCGTTTACTCCTCCAAATGTTCATATTTAATCTTAATTATAAAATACTCCATTACATCTCATTTAAAACGGATGATCATCAATTTCTTTATTTTTTTTACTTTTTAAATCAAAGCATTCGCATTTTTTTGAAAATTCTTAATATGGATTCATTCCATCAATAATATAAACATATTTATCGCTTTCATATGACAAAGCTGTATAACTTTTTGGAAATTGCAAATTATACTTGCATACTTAATAACTGTTTACTCATAATATATTATTTTAATGTTGTTAAGGCTTTGCTCCTCCAGCTAGAACCATTGTTGTATTATTAATTTAAATTGAATTAGTCTAATTATCCTATGTAGTTTCAATAGAAAGATTTTCATTTTTAATTTATTTTGTTTAGAGATCATACATTTGCAAAATATTGCTGCCTTTTTTTATTTTTATATAGTTAGTTCATTATATATTTTTTTTTTCGGTTACTTTAATATTTTTAGGATTTAGTTTTTTTAATGCTTTGAAAAAAGAGTCGAAGCTTTATTAACGCTTTTCAAAATTTTTCTATTATTAATTTTGATCGATATCTATATCATTGTTATCAAACGTAAAATATTTTAGCTCAGTAGATTTTTTTATAATTTTGCTAAGGCTTGTTTAGGAGTTTTTAATACTTTATATAATGTTTTAATTTTATAAATTCCAAAAAGTGAATACAAGTATTATATTTTCAGCAATATCGTTCCCAAACTCATTTATTATTTTGTCTATTACTTACTTAGAATATTGCGTTACTCTATTACTGTTAGATTTAATTACAAATACCATGGCATCTATCTAATTAATTTTGTTTTGAAAAAAGTTACTTAATTGCTAAAATATCTTCTCATCTTCTTGTTAATCATTCATTTTACTAAATCCAGGAGTATCCATTATCAATATGTTTGGAATATCTATTTTTTTACTTTGTACTTGGTAGCAGTTAATTTCTTTATTTTAGTTTTATTAACCTTTTATAGGTCCAGTTATAAGTTAATATCTTAAATTATCTTTAAAACTCACACCTTACATATAATTAGTAAGAGCGTTTAAGAGAGAAGACTTTCCACATTCTTTTTCTCCTAAAAACAAAATATTTTTCTATTTTACTCCTTAATTAGAAAAGTTTGTGCTTTCATATTTTATTATATAAATTTGCTCAGTCTATTATTAATTCGTTTTCCATATGTTTCAAGTGCTAATGATATTATTATATTACTATTAGTTGGTTTTAAATGTAAATAAACTTCCTTATTCTTTATATAAAAATTGCTTAAAGTTCTTTTCCTTTAAAAACTATTAGAATCATTAAACTGGTTCTTATTTTATTTAGATTGAAAATTTCTTTGATTCATTCAAGTTATCTTAGTGGCTTTCCTAGTTTTCCTTTATTTATATCTATGAACATACTTTTTTGATTAAGTTTATATGCTCTTACTAAATTACCTATTGATTCTTTATAGAAATTAGATGCAAAAAATCTAAACTTTCTACTTCTATTTCTATCAGATCTTATAGTGTTAATCCTATCTATATTATTTCATTCTTCATTGAACTTAGTCCATATTTCTCAATTCAGCTAATGTCTTAGTAAATAATTTCTGGTTTGAATCCTAAAGAGTATTTATGAGTACATCAGATACTTTTTAAAATTATAATTTCAATAGTCTTAAATAAATCTTCTTAAGTTTTTTAGTTCTTAGTTCTTCTCAGTCCTACTTCCAAAAATTCCCAAGCTACATTATAAAAGTTCTACTCCTCTGCTATATCTCATTATTCTAATCACTTTTCCAGATGTTGTATATTATTTCTTTAAAGCCAATTATTCTATTAATTTCCCATTTATTATTAACTTAATAAAATTACTTAAATTATGTTTAGATTTGTGTAAAATAAAATTAAAGCAATCTAATCAAAGAAAATCTAATAAAGATAAAATAAAATTGATATAGTTTTATGATCTAGAAATAGGAATAAGTCTAATAAGATATGATAAGCTTAATTATTATTAATAATAATAAGAAAGAATCAACTAATTAGAGAGCTAGCAATCTTATAATAGCCATTATAAGAATAGAATGTAAAGGAAATTAGATAAAAATTTGATATAATCTTAAAACTTTCTATTTATCATAATTGAATATTATTTAATAGAATCTATTTTTTAATAAATTCTTACAATAAGTTTTAATAGTAGTAATGATAAAAGTTTAATGTTGAAGAAGTAAACTAAAAAATATTCCTTTCTTACAATAAAATAAAAAATGTATGATACTAGGGATGTATTTATTCCTATGGCTTAAAATTATAACTATTAATATGCCTTTATTGTATATAAATATGAAAGATATAGATAAACTTATTAGTTAACGTGAATCCACTTTTATTTATCTCAAAACGATAAATAAAAGAAATCAAATTTTATTCTTAATAAAAGTCTAGTAATGCTCTATCTTCGCCTTGTCTCTTTGTTCATTTTTTCTTATTTTCTCCGTATTTAAAATAAAATTGATTACTTTCTTCCTAATTTCTTATGAATCAGTCCGAAGGCAGGAGCTCGAAGGGATTAAAGGATAATTCGATACTTGTGTCAAATGCCACAGTTATGTTAAATTTTTCTAAATAAAAAATAATTTCTTATCTAAGTATGTTTTTAGATTTTCGAATTCCTGACAAGATTAACGCATGTAAAGACAGGATAATTCTAGACCTGGACTTCAGTGCTTCCTAGTCAAATTATCGTACTGATAGAGAACCCCCAAATAAGTAAGGCTTATCAACAAGGGCGCTTCCTTATTTATTTGTAGTGGCATCTATTACTAGAGTACTTATAATACAGATACCAACTCTGGTGACTAGAGTCAAAATCCATCCGAAAAATGAATATATAATACTTATGTTGAAATACTCAGTACAAGTTTCGATACAAATTTTAGGTTAAGATTCGTCATAATTTTAATCATAAAAATCTATAAATTAGCTAATGCATTTCCTCAAAATCTCAAATGATTACAAGAGAAATGTAATTATAAAAATAATTGATATGACATATTTTCTTTTTCATTATGTTGAAATAATTTACTTAAATTTAAAGAATTAAAATAAAAGTTTTTATTCAATTCTTTTTATTTAAAATACTATATTAATAAAAACATTTTTACGATTAATTTCTAGTTGGTAAATTAATATATTTATTGGATTTATTTAGTGATAAAATAGCTTTTAATATATGTAAGAGTTTATTTGAAATTTACATTCTTCTTTTTAGCTTGAAAAGAAAAAATTTAACAGAAATTTAAATTAGTTTGGAAATGCTAATATGTGGAACCACCATCTCTAATTTTTATACTATTTTATTTCGTATTAAATTAATAAAAAAGTTATTAATAATTAAATAATCTATAATCGTTATTTTTCAGTTTTTATTTAAAATAGCATAAGATCAATAAATTTTTTAAATATAATATTGCAAAAATATTAATAGAAAGCTTATTAATGTTTTCAGCTTGCAAAAATTAATGAATTTATAAATTCAGAATTTTCAAAGACATTTTAAATCTTGTTGTTTTGCTTTCTTGAGAAGACATTTTATGTAAAAGTGAAGAAGATTTGTTGATTAATTTTTCCAAATAGAATTATCATAAGTAATGAATGCATAATCCAAATCATAACTTCAAGCTTCTAAAAAGAAAAAAAAATATAAAAATCAAGCTTCTGCCATTTTTTATAGGATATCTAAATTATTCAAATTCATAAATATTAAAAAAATTTTCTCATGCAAATAAATTTATTTTTAGCAAAGATAAAAACTTAGAATTAACTTATCTCTATTTTTTCGCCCTTATAAGAAATATAAATATAAAAATGAAACCTAAGAAAAAATTAAAAAAATTAATCTTCTAAAAAATATTAAACATTTTGATTGAGATATACTTGATTTAGATTGAGAACATAAAAAATAAGATTTAATGCAGTAACTGAATCAGTAAATAAATAGCATAGATATAAAAATTAACTAACTCTAAAATGATAATAAAATCATTATTTTATATTATTAAATTATATATAAATGCTTCTCCACTATTAGGGAATTTCATCCTGTTAGGAGTACAGCACTTAAATCTCCTCGCTGTTTGTTAAAATGTTCGACCAAGGGAAGATTACGCGTTTCTATCCGCAAGTTTTTTTAGTTGGCTTTTCATCCTACATTTCTGTCAAGTCTTGTTTATAGTCTGTCTTCTGCCTCTTGTACATACTTCCATTTTTGCTGCAGAAAATCTTGTTTAATCTGCCTTTTTCTGAACACTTTGCTTGTCGAAAACCCGTTACTATTAATTGAACTTCAGAGAGTTCGATTTAGGTACTGTTGACTTCCGCAGCAGAATAATCTCTTCCTGATCGAAATTAAACTTGTCTGAGGTGTGGCTTTGGATTAAACGATCATAGAGATAGATTCAGTATTCAACTATTCCATTATTTATTCTTTTAGAAGTTGAACTTCTTATTCTTGCTTCACTACTAAATCCTTCAGTTAGTCGTGCTCTTGTCTTAATGACGTTGGATGCCGAAGAATGCCTCCACTTAACGCTCATAGTTACCTAACCAGCCTCGCCCTATTAGTTCTTTTCTTCCAACTTGAACATTAGTTTTTCAAACAAGTACTTTAATTTTTAAGGCTCTTCTTAGAGATTTACCGCCATCAATGGAGCTATGATACATCAAATTTCTCTGAGTTGAATCAAAGTATATATTTAATCATGAAGTATTATCTCTTGCTATATTAGAGATCTCTCTTCCATGTTTCGGGTTTGACAAGTTTATTTCTGACCCTTGCCCAATATTAGAAATTGTTAAATCTAAGGTTAGGATTAAGTTTTTTGCTGATCAGAAGGTTGGGCTTATTAAAGCTAATATATGAAGATATAAGAAGTTACATTTCATTCCCTCTCTTCTTTTTTAATGAAGAGGTGTTAAAGAAGCCCTATCGAATCCCTGCCATTTTTTATATAATAAAATAATTAACATAGATATAAGCTTAAAAGCTTCTACGTATCTATTTATTTAAGAGATTAAAAAAGAAAAAGTAAAAATATAAAAAATTCATAATCTCAATTAAGTAACCAGAAGCATTTTATGATTAATGCCATGTATGATCTAATGGAGAATTAATAAATCAAACTAAAATATTAAGCAGGCAAAAATAATTAGACAATTAATAAAGAGCTTAAAAGAATATCGATTATGTAAACATTTTATACCATATTAAAATATTAAAATGAGGTTAATTGACCCAAACTATTTTATTAAATCAGTAACTGCGAAACAAAGATAAAATATAGAAAAAACGAAGATAATTGCATGATTAAAGAGTCATTAATAAGAAAATAAAAAGCAATTAATTTTATAAAAAAAATTAGATTTAAGAAATAAAAGTAAAAGAGTGATATGATGGCAGATGAAAAAAATAATTAACAGAATTATATATTATAAAAGAGAAATAAGAGCATTTAGATTATATAGAAAATATGTCTAAATTCTAATTAAATAATTAAAAAAGGAAGAAAAAAAATTAATTTATAGTTCAAGAAAATATATAAAACTTAAATGATAAAATCTTAGATAACTTAAATATTAAAAAATTATTTATAGTAGAATAAAAATAAAATTAACTTCAATTATTGTATTTAGAATCACTCTATCTAATATAAAAGAAATTTTAGGAGTTTAATAGCATTTATTTAATATTTTAATAATATTAAGCATTAAAATCTAAACTAATAATTGAAAAGATGGTGGGAGCTGAGAATGACCTTCGTGACAACACTTTCTGGCTTTATGGCTAGGAACAAGTTCCTTTCCTGTCGCTGAGAAAGTCCCTAGTTAGACGTTTTCTGAAGGGAACGCTGTCTTTGAGATTATCCACTCTTAGTAGGGGCTTGAAGCCTGGCTGCACATAAGCGATGGAGCTCCCTAGAAGCTGTGCCTGGAGCAAAACATGATATCCCCGTTATTCCATAAAAAGAGGCGTCGGGTCGTGCAATCAGAAAGGAGTTTTCGGTTCAAAATTTTTTTTAGTTGAAATTAATTAAAATCTAAACTATTTTATTGTAAAAATTGATAGAAAATAAATTTGATTAAGTATAAAAATCATAACAAAAATTATAGTAATCTACGAAAATATGAAAAATAAAGTCCTAATGAAACTTAAAATCCTTAAAGGAAATATAAAAATAAAATAATTAATTCAATATTTATCTTATCATTATAGCTTGATTTGATAAATAGAATTAATTAAATTACTATAATAATTATTATTTTAGTGATTCCACCTATCAATGAGGTTCATCACTGTAATTTAAAGTTGTGTTAAGTATAATTTATTTCCAGGCTTCCTTGGTCTTCTTCTTAAAGTATTTATCTTCCATTACTATTTTAACCCTTTTTAATAAAAGGTATCTTACTCCAGTCGAGTTCGATTCATTCGTATTCAAATTTCTTCTTTGCTAAGCAAATGCGATGTTCTTCAAGATTTCATCCCCTGTGTACATCTTTTTTTGTATATTGAACCTTGCTGAGTACAGTATAGTTTGCTTATGGATCTCCATAGGATAAAGCTTTCAAGTTTTTATTTGTATTCGAATTTTTAGCATTATCTTAAAATATGACCATATTTCCTGCAATACCAGCAATACTTTCTATTCTTTATTATCGGAATTTTTGCTGGCTGTAGATTTGGTTCCACATCCGTGGAATCATTTGCTATTGTATTTTTTAGAAATAAACTTTCAGTCAATTCCACTAATTGATTGAATTTGACTTCCATTTGTTAAATTCTCATATTGACTGGTTAGGAATTTTCATTTTTTAGTATTTATGTATTAGACATTAGGTATGCAATTTTTCCTTCTAACTCTTATACGTTTCTTAAAGTTTAAACTTTTCCATTTGCATAATTTTGAGTTCTTGGAGTATGTTGTGCCAATCGTAATTTGATTGGGACGGGTTCTGTTTAGAAGAGACTTTTTACAAGAAATTAACCATTTTTTATATCATTATAATAATTAAAGATGATTATTGAAAGCGAGTCATATCGCGGTAAAGTCCTTTCAATACTAAAAATAAAAAATGTGTTCTCATATTTTTTTATCATTCTATTCGTCCAATGAGTTATGTAAGCTTCTCCAAATGGGGAATCTACTTTCTGAAGATTATTCTCAAATCTTGAACCAAATGATCCACTCTTCTTGAATAGGATCCAAATAAGAATTAGTAGATAAGTTGATAGTAGACCCGTCAATCAAACGTTCAAACTGCTAGCGAGAACCCTCAGGCAAGTTAGGCTTGTCTCTTCTCTAGCTTTTCTAATCTTCTCCGTGGTGGTATTTAGTACGACATTACTCGCAATGCAATGTACACTGTACCAGATTTCAAAAAAGTTCTTTTGACTACATTCGATATCCATTTCATTACATCACAATAAATCTTCCAGCCTTCACCTTTTCCATACTTACCGTACTTTTTTAATAGGTCTAAGATGACTTACGACATATTTCTAAAACTTCATTTTTTAAATACGATATTTTTTTTATCAAATTGTTTTTATTTATTCTACCAAATTATTGAGTAGTAAAAATTGATTAATTAAGGGGCATTAAAAAACGAATCTGACTCTTCTATCTCATTGCTTCGATTTTTTTAAGTCTTCTGCTGCATGAGTAGTTGAAAAATAACTTTTTTCTCAAGATCTAATAAGAAAAAATTTGAAAAAATTCTTCCATATAATTACTCCCAGTGCTTAATGTCTTCAGCATTTTACTGAAATTAACAGGTTATAGGTGATATCCTGATAAACTAAGACATAATTAAAAATTAGATGTTCTAATAAATAATTTATTTTCAGTATTTCAAACTATAATTAATTAATTTAGAACAATTTTAAGTGGAATAGCAATTAAGATATTTATATAAAATATTTTCAAGTTAAAACAGTTCAGCATTTTATTTTTCGAATTTTATTTCTTAAAATATATCATATAAGCATCAGAATAACTATTTGTAATCTTTTTAATTTTAGATAGTATTTCTAGAATTTAACAATGCTTTTAATAAAATTATTTACAGTTTAATTATTATATATTTTTATTTAGATATATTACAGAAATTTACCATTTTTTTTAGAAGATTTTAGAAAATAAAGAAACTAGAAATAATTTAAAACTTTTTTTAATTACTTAATATTGATCAATTTATATTACATGTCTATTAAAAATAAGCTTTGAACATTTTAATCTAAAAATATTGTGAGCTATTTAATTTTTCTATTCTTTATTAAATTAAGCTTAATTTGAAAAATATCAGGATATGAAGTTTTAGTAAATGCTCATTTCATATTTGATAAAAATTAAATTTAGAATCTATAAAGTTTTTAATTATTTTGATTCCATGAATCGTAATTCTTCCACTACCTTAATTTCATATCATAAAAATTCATGAAGTTCTCACTTCCATCAAACATAAATATTTTATTTTCTTAATAAAGTGCGTTTCAACATAGTCATTAGCCTGATTAATTATATGGCTATCCATGAATATTAAAATCTTTTAAATCATAATAGTAAGTGCGTTATAAGCTTCCATAATTGTCGAACAGAAATCCTAAATTTTAATTTTAAGCGAATACTGCATAGCAATGTTACACATTTTTTGGCATTAAATTAGAAAATTGCCTTCATTTGTTTTGCGTTACATCATAAAAGCATACTTCTTCTTCTGCGTTTACTCCTCCAAATGTTCATATTTAATCTTAACTATAAAATACTCCATTACATCTCATTTAAAACGGATGATCATCAATTTCTTTATTTTTTTTACTTTTTAAATCAAAGCATTCGCATTTTTTTGAAAATTCTTAATATGGATTCATTCCATCAATAATATAAACATATTTATCGCTTTCATATGACAAAGCTGTATAACTTTTTGGAAATTGCAAATTATACTTGCATACTTAATAACTGTTTACTCATAATATATTATTTTAATGTTGTTAAGGCTTTGCTCCTCCAGCTAGAACCATTGTTGTATTATTAATTTAAATTGAATTAGTCTAATTATCCTATGTAGTTTCAATAGAAAGATTTTCATTTTTAATTTATTTTGTTTAGAGATCATACATTTGCAAAATATTGCTGCCTTTTTTTATTTTTATATAGTTAGTTCATTATATTTTTTTTTTTTCGGTTACTTTAATATTTTTAGGATTTAGTTTTTTTAATGCTTTGAAAAAAGAGTCGAAGCTTTATTAACGCTTTTCAAAATTTTTCTATTATTAATTTTGATCGATATCTATATCATTGTTATCAAACGTAAAATATTTTAGCTCAGTAGATTTTTTTATAATTTTGCTAAGGCTTGTTTAGGAGTTTTTAATACTTTATATAATGTTTTAATTTTATAAATTCCAAAAAGTGAATACAAGTATTATATTTTCAGCAATATCGTTCCCAAACTCATTTATTATTTTGTCTATTACTTACTTAGAATATTGCGTTACTCTATTACTGTTAGATTTAATTACAAATACCATGGCATCTATCTAATTAATTTTGTTTTGAAAAAAGTTACTTAATTGCTAAAATATCTTCTCATCTTCTTGTTAATCATTCATTTTACTAAATCCAGGAGTATCCATTATCAATATGTTTGGAATATCTATTTTTTTACTTTGTACTTGGTAGCAGTTAATTTCTTTATTTTAGTTTTATTAACCTTTTATAGGTCCAGTTATAAGTTAATATCTTAAATTATCTTTAAAACTCACACCTTACATATAATTAGTAAGAGCGTTTAAGAGAGAAGACTTTCCACATTCTTTTTCTCCTAAAAACAAAATATTTTTCTATTTTACTCCTTAATTAGAAAAGTTTGTGCTTTCATATTTTATTATATAAATTTGCTCAGTCTATTATTAATTCGTTTTCCATATGTTTCAAGTGCTAATGATATTATTATATTACTATTAGTTGGTTTTAAATGTAAATAAACTTCCTTATTCTTTATATAAAAATTGCTTAAAGTTCTTTTCCTTTAAAAACTATTAGAATCATTAAACTGGTTCTTATTTTATTTAGATTGAAAATTTCTTTGATTCATTCAAGTTATCTTAGTGGCTTTCCTAGTTTTCCTTTATTTATATCTATGAACATACTTTTTTGATTAAGTTTATATGTTCTTACTAAATTACCTATTGATTCTTTATAGAAATTAGATGCAAAAAATCTAAACTTTCTACTTCTATTTCTATCAGATCTTATAGTGTTAATCCTATCTATATTATTTCATTCTTCATTGAACTTAGTCCATATTTCTCAATTCAGCTAATGTCTTAGTAAATAATTTCTGGTTTGAATCCTAAAGAGTATTTATGAGTACATCAGATACTTTTTAAAATTATAATTTCAATAGTCTTAAATAAATCTTCTTAAGTTTTTTAGTTCTTAGTTCTTCTCAGTCCTACTTCCAAAAATTCCCAAGCTACATTATAAAAGTTCTACTCCTCTGCTATATCTCATTATTCTAATCACTTTTCCAGATGTTGTATATTATTTCTTTAAAGCCAATTATTCTATTAATTTCCCATTTATTATTAACTTAATAAAATTACTTAAATTATGTTTAGATTTGTGTAAAATAAAATTAAAGCAATCTAATCAAAGAAAATCTAATAAAGATAAAATAAAATTGATATAGTTTTATGATCTAGAAATAGGAATAAGTCTAATAAGATATGATAAGCTTAATTATTATTAATAATAATAAGAAAGAATCAACTAATTAGAGAGCTAGCAATCTTACAATAGCCATTATAAGAATAGAATGTAAAGGAAATTAGATAAAAATTTGATATAATCTTAAAACTTTCTATTTATCATAATTGAATATTATTTAATAGAATCTATTTTTTAATAAATTCTTACAATAAGTTTTAATAGTAGTAATGATAAAAGTTTAATGTTGAAGAAGTAAACTAAAAAATATTCCTTTCTTACAATAAAATAAAAAATGTATGATACTAGGGATGTATTTATTCCTATGGCTTAAAATTATAACTATTAATATGCCTTTATTGTATATAAATATGAAAGATATAGATAAACTTATTAGTTAACGTGAATCCACTTTTATTTATCTCAAAACGATAAATAAAAGAAATCAAATTTTATTCTTAATAAAAGTCTAGTAATGCTCTATCTTCGCCTTATCTCTTTGTTCATTTTTTCTTATTTTCTCCGTATTTAAAATAAAATTGATTACTTTCTTCCTAATTTCTTATGAATCAGTCCGAAGGCAGGAGCTCGAAGGGATTAAAGGATAATCCGATACTTGGTTCAAATGCCACAGTTATGTTAAATTTTTCTAAATAAAAAATAATTTCTTATCTAAGTATGTTTTTAGATTTTCGAATTCCTGACAAGATTAACGCATGTAAAGACAGGATAATTCTAGACCTGGACTTCAGTGCTTCCTAGTCAAATTATCGTACTGATAGAGAGAACCCCCAAATAAGTAAGGCTTATCTAACAAGGGCGCTTCCTTATTTATTTGTAGTGGCATCTATTACTAGAGTACTTATAATACAGATACCAACTCTGGTGACTAGAGTCAAAATCCATCCGAAAAATGAATATATAATACTTATGTTGAAATACTCAGTACAAGTTTAGATACAAATTTTAGGTTAAGATTCGTCATAATTTTAATCATAAAAATCTATAAATAAGCTAATGTATTTCCTCAAAATCTCAAATGATTACAAGAGAAATGTAATTATAAAAATAATTGATATGACATATTTTCTTTTTCATTATGTTGAAATAATTTACTTAAATTTAAAGAATTAAAATAAAAGTTTTTATTCAATTCTTTTTATTTAAAATACTATATTAATAAAAAAATGTTTACGATTAATTTCTAGTTGGTAAATTAATATACTTATTGGATTTATTTAGTGATAAAATAGCTTTTAATATATGTAAGAGTTTATTTGAAATTTACATTCTTCTTTTTAGCTTAAAAAGAAAAAATTTAACAGAAATTTAAATTAGTTTGGAAATGCTAATATGTGGAACCACCATCTCTAATTTTTATACTATTTTATTTCGTATTAAATTAATAAAAAAGTTATTAATAATTAAATAATCTATAATCGTTATTTTTCAGTTTTTATTTAAAATAGCATAAGATCAATAAATTTTTTAAATATAATATTGCAAAAATATTAATAGAAAGCTTATTAATGTTTTCAGCTTGCAAAATTAATGAATTTATAAATTCAGAATTTTCAAAGACATTTTAAATCTTGTTGTTTTGCTTTCTTGAGAAGACATTTTATGTAAAAGTGAAGAAGATTTGTTGATTAATTTTTCCAAATAGAATTATCATAAGTAATGAATGCATAATCCAAATCATAACTTCAAGCTTCTAAAAAGAAAAAAAAATATAAAAATCAAGCTTCTGCCATTTTTTATAGGATATCTAAATTATTCAAATTCATAAATATTAAAAAAATTTTCTCATGCAAATAAATTTATTTTTAGCAAAGATAAAAACTTAGAATTAACTTATCTCTATTTTTTCGCCCTTATAAGAAATATAAATATAAAAATGAAACCTAAGAAAAAATTAACAAAATTAATCTTCTAAAAAATATTAAACATTTTGATTGAGATATACTTGATTTAGATTGAGAACATAAAAAATAAGATTTAATGCAGTAACTGAATCAGTAAATAAATAGCCAAGATATAAAAATTAACTAACTCTAAAATGATAATAAAATCATTATTTTATATTATTAAATTATATATAAATGCTTCTCCATTATTAGGGAATTTCATCCTGTTAGGAGTACAGCACTTAAATCTCCTCGCTGTTTGTTAAAATGTTCGACCAAGGGAAGATTACGCGTTTCTATCCGCAAGTTTTTTTAGTTGGCTTTTCATCCTACATTTCTGTCAAGTCTTGTTTATAGTCTGTCTTCTGCCTCTTGTACATGCTTCCATTTTTGCTGCAGAAAATCTTGTTTAATCTGCCTTTTTCTGAACACTTTGTTTGTCGAAAATTTGTTGCTATTAATTGAACTTCCGACAGTTCGATTTAGGTACTGTTGGCTTCCGCAGCAGAATAATCTCTTCCTGATCGAAATTAAACTTGTCTGAGGTGTGGCTTTGGATTAAACGGTCATAGAGATAGATTCAGTATTCAACTATTCCATTATTTATTCTTTTAGAAGTTGAACTTCTTATTCTTGTTTCACTACTAAATCCTTCAGTTAGTCGTGCTCTTGTCTTAATGACGTTGGATGCCGAAGAATGCCTCCACTTAACGCTCATAGTTACCTATACCAGCCTCGCCCTATTAGTTCTTTTCTTCCAACTTGAACATTAGTTTTTCAAACAAGTACTTTAATTTTTAAGGCTCTTCTTAGAGATTTACCGCCATCAATGGAGCTATGATACATCAAATTTCTCTGAGTTGAATCAAAGTATATATTTAATCATGAAGTATTATCTCTTGCTATATTAGAGATCTCTCTTCCGTGTTTCGGGTTTGACAAGTTTATTTCTGACCCTTGCCCAATATTAGAAATTGTTAAATCTAAGGTTAGGATTAAGTTTTTTGCTGATCAGAAGGTTGGGCTTATTAAAGCTAATATATGAAGATATAAGAAGTTACATTTCATTCCCTCTCTTCTTTTTTAATGAAGAGGTGTTAAAGAAGCCCTATCGAATCCCTGCCATTTTTTATATAATAAAATAATTAACATAGATATAAGCTTAAAAGCTTCTACGTATCTATTTATTTAAGAGATTAAAAAAGAAAAAGTAAAAATATAAAAAATTCATAATCTCAATTAAGTAACCAGAAGCATTTTATGATTAATGCCATGTATGATCTAATGGAGAATTAATAAATCAAACTAAAATATTAAGCAGGCAAAAATAATTAGACAATTAATAAAGAGATTAAAAGAAGATCAATTATGTAAAAAATTTTATACCATATTAAAATATTAAAATGAGGTTGATGGACCCAAACTATTTTATTAAATCAGTAACTGCGAAACAAAGATAAAATATAGAAAAAACGAAGATAATTGCATGATTAAAGAGTCATTAATAAGAAAATAAAAAGCAATTAATTTTATAAAAAAAATTAGATTTAAGAAATAAAAGTAAAAGAGTGATATGATGGCAGATGAAAAAAATAATTAACAGAATTATATATTATAAAAGAGAAATAAGAGCATTTAGATTATATAGAAAATATGTCTAAATTCTAATTAAATAATTAAAAAAGGAAGAAAAAAAATTAATTTATAGTTCGAGAAAATATATAAAACTTAAATGATAAAATCTTAGATAACTTAAATATTAAAAAATTATTTATAGTAGAATAAAAATAAAATTAACTTCAATTATTGTATTTAGAATCACTCTATCTAATATAAAAGAAATTTTAGGAGTTTAATAGCATTTATTTAATATTTTAATAATATTAAGCATTAAAATCTAAACTAATAATTGAAAAGATGGTGGGAGCTGAGAATGACCTTCGTGACAACACTTTCTGGCTAGGAACAAGTTCCTTTCCTGTCGCTGAGAAAGTCCCTAATTAGACATTTTCTGAAGGGAACGCTGTCTTTGAGAATATCAACTCTTGGTGGGGGCTTGAAGCCTGGCTGCTCATAGCGATGGAGCTCCCTAGCAGCTGTGCCAGGAGCAAAACATGATATCCCCGTTATTCCATAAAAGAGGCGTCGGGTCGTGCAATCAGAAAGGAGTTTTCGGTACAAAAACTTTTTTAGTGGAATTAATAAAATCTAAACTATTTTATTGTAAAAATTGATAGAAAATAAATTTGATTAAGTATAAAAATCATAACAAAAATTATAGTAATCTATGAAAATATGAAAAATAAAGTTCTAATGAAACTTAAAATACTTAAAGGAAATATAAAAATAAAATAATAAATTCAATATTTATCTTATCATTATAGCTTGATTTGATAAATAGAATTAATTAAATTACTATAATAATTATTATTTTAGTGATTCCACCTATCCATAAGGTTAATCACTGTAATTTAAAGTTGTATTAAGTATAATTTATTTCCAGGCTTCCTGGGTCTTCTTCTTAAAGTATTTATCTTCCATTACTATTTTAACCCTTTTTAATAAAAGGTATCTTGCTCCAGTCGAGTTCGATTCATTCGTATTCAAATTTCTTCTTTTCTAAGCAAATGCGATGTCCTTCAAGATTTCATTCCCTGTGTACATCTTTTTTTGTATATTGAACCTTCCTGAGTACAGTATAGTTTGCTTATGGATCTCTATAGGATAAAGCTTTCAAGTTTTTATTTGTATTCGAATTTTTAGCATTATCTTAAAATATGACCATATTTCCTGCAATGCCAGCAATACTTTCTATTCTTTATTATCGGAATTTTTGCTGGCTGTAGATTTGGTTCCACATCCGTGGGATCATTTGCTATTGTATTTTTTAGAAATAAGCTTTCAGTCAATTCTGCTAATTGATTGAATTTGACTTCTATTTGTTAAATTCTCATATTGACTGGTTAGGAATTTTCATTTTTTAGTATTTATGTATTAGACATTAGGTATGCAATTTTTCCTTCTAACTCTTATACGTTTCTTAAAGTTTAAACTTTTCCATTTGCATAATTTTGAGTTCTTGGAGTATGTTGTGCCAATCGTAATTTGATTAGGACGGATCCTGTTTAGAAGAGACTTTTACAAGAAATTAACCATTTTTTTTATATATAATATAATTAAACAAATTTATCTTAAATTTGTTTAAAAAATAATTCTTTGAAAAAGCCTTATTAAGGAAAAGATATAGACTTCTAAAAATATTTTAAGAAAAAATTCTTATTAAAATTAAGAAGATTAAAGTGAAAAATTGAAAGATTTAAATAATTTAAATATAGTAAATAGTCTTCACTAAATTATTTAAAATTACAAAGGAATTAAATGAATTTTAATGAAGAACTTAGTAACTCCTTTATTGATAACTGAGAAACCTTTTGTTAAACAAACATTAAAATGTAACTTAAGAACAACTTAATTTTAGTAAACGGTAAATAGATCTTATTTATAGAAATCCTTAACTTATCAATTACCCGACTTCTCACTTATAAAATTTTGAAATTTTAAGAAATTTAAAAAATTATTCAACATATTCCAAATGGTAAGACAGCTGGACCAGATGGAATAAAGGTTGAACTCATCAAGTACGCTGGAGAAGAGTTACAATAAATAATTCACTGCTTTATCAATAATATGAAGCGACTTTAATAAATTCCATAAAAGCTGAATACCTCCATTATCATTCCTATTTTCAAGAAATGTAGTAAGAGTGATTGGAACAACTGAAGACCAATTTCCCTTATGAATACTATATTGAAGATCTACGACAAGGCTTTAACAGAAAAGATTTACAAAATTCTTTAAGAACGAAACTTCATACATCCTGCATAAATGGAATTTCTCAAGAAGAGACAAACAGCCCAGTAAATATGATAATTGTAGCAGATAATTGACCTCTATTAGAGTGAAGGGAAAGGCTACAATGATACTTGCTCCTCTTATTGATGTTGAGAAGATGTTTGATAGTATTGAGATAAGAACACTTTTTCAACATCTAAGGAGAATAAAACTATCTTTGGGATTGATACTGGCACTAGAGTCTTTCTACAGTAACCTGAATTCCTCTTTTCTATTCGATGGGTAAACAACTCGTCGACTTCATTACAACAATGGAGTTATGCAAGGGAGTTCACATGGTCCTGTACTCTCCCTCCTATATTATGATATAGTAATCAGACATTTATAGGAAAGAAATACACATCTAGGTATCAATTTGCACAATTTGAACTTTGCATACAGAGCGGGCAGATGACCTTATACTCCTTTCTTGTTCTGCTTAAAGGATGTAATAACTCATAGATTAATGCAACAATTTTTCAGTGAATTTTTCTGTAAATTAACACTAGTAAATGTGAAGCAATACAATTTGTTAAAAAAAGAAGAGCTAAACAAATCGAATTAAACTTGAAACTGGAAAGTTAACATATCAAACAGAAGAATCAAGTGACATATCTTGAGTTATAATACAAGAAAATGGTATTTTGATCAATCATTGTAAATAGAGAATTTAAACATATTTAGAATCGGTAAAAAAATGCCTTTATACTCTCAGCCGATACAAGAATGTTACTCCCCTACACTTTAAAATGCTTTGTCGCATGTTTACGTTGTCTAAGGCTGAATACGGTGGAGAATTGGTTCCTTGAACTATAATGAGAGGCTCATAGTCTATGAAAGAGAAGATAAACAAAGCCATGCGTATAATTGCGAGGAAGGTTTTACAGTTGCCTATCTCTGTCTTTAATGAGTACTGTTACATAGATTTTAACTGCCTCCCTTCTGAACATATTATGGTTAGTGCTTTTTTCCGTTTCTACTTTAAAATACGGAAAGAAGCTAGGACTTATCCGGAATCCGATATAGGAAAACTCTTTGAATGCAATTGAAACTAAAAATCTTTGTACTTTTAGTAAGTTAAAAGGATGTTTTAATATTACGGAATTACGACCAAACCATGATTTCTAATTAACTTTCTTTTGAGAATCTTATTGTAGAAAAATAAGAAACAAATTCTATTAAGAAGCAACTATACGATATAGAGACACGCCCACTGCACAGATATTTAGAGAGAAACTTGGAGGACTTTTTAAATTTCCTGAAATAAATTACAGTAAACTAAACAAAGATTATAAAAAAGAAATCATCTCAATCTTTAAATTACGAACTAATTCTTACAGTTTTCAATATGACTTACATATGCGTCGTTATCCTGTAAAAAATTACCTCTGCAAATGTGGTGGAAAAGACACGTTTAGACATATCTTCGAATGTGTCTACTATTAGGACATAGTTAGAAATATCTCTGATAAATTTCCTGGAAAAAACTTGGAAAAGCTAGTAACTTACGATTAACTCTATATAAACTATCAGTTCACTTCTCATAAGTAAATGTATGCAGATCTTCAGATAAAAATTTTTCATAAGAATCTACGAAAAAAAAGAATTTAAATTGTAGAACAAAACACAGATAATTGGTTGGAGCCTAAAGAAGAACAATAAAAAAGCACAATAAACAATGGGGAAAAGTTGGAAGATGGAAAGAACGATGCTTTTGAACATAATTAAAATGAAGTATCTGATTTATATCAGTAACTTCATTTCATTAACATTTTTATTAAAGTGATTTCTTCTTCCATTTAAAATTACAATTAAATTAGAGAAAAAGATTAAATATCATAATTAAAAAAAATTAAATACTTTGATTCTGCTACTTAAAAGTTTAAAATCACGAAAAAAACTAGTATTTATGTAGGATAATTGGAATCTAAATTAATTTCCTGCAATTGCTTATTCAAAATTGAATAAGATATTCAGAAGGAAATAATTAATATTTAACTATGAACCTAATCTAATAATTTTTGTAAACGTTTTCAATAATAAATATTCTATTAATAATTCCTATTTTATGTGAAAAATGTGAAGCATTATAACTTATAATAAAATATCCATGCTAGTCTTAAATAAGGAAACAACTGCAGTTAAAGGATATTAATTAGACTTAGCACTTCTTATACTGTATTAACAATGCAGAATAAACTTTTTTCAATTTTTTAATTGTAGTAAAGATTCATAAATAAAAATATTTCAAGGTAATGTCAAGAATAAATTAATTGTTGAAATTGAAAAAGGATATAAAAAATTCTAAAATGAGAAATAGTTGAATATCAAAGAAAAGATGAGTTCAACATGATGTTTAAAAAGCTAGTAATTTTGTAAATTTAAGAAAATAATTTAAACGATTAAAAACGTAAAAATTGTTTTACTATAAAATTTAGTATTAAAAATTTTGGTATTCTTAAATTTTTTTCTTAATTTATTTAAAAAGTAAAATAAAAAACATGTCTGAGATTATGTATTTTAAATAATTGGAAATAAAGTTTTAGAATAACGAAATAATAAGAAAATTAAAGAGGTGGATATAATTATGAATATTTAAATTTATTTAACGTAAAAGAAGTAAAATAAAAATTAAATGCCTAATAAATCTTACACTACATCTTACGAAGGGTTAAATATTTTTTAAATGGTAAAAAAAATTTATAGCTTTAGGAGAAAGCCTCGAAAACGTCTAAATTTTGTATCTGCATTCTCCTTAGCCAAAGGATTACGCAGGTCTTGGTTAGTCCGAAATCCTTTTTTTGAACATTAGTTATTGGGTGTAGTCCTAACACTTGTACAAACTATTTTTAGCTTAGCCAAGTCTTGGATTGTAGAACTTCTTCCTATATATTAGTTCGGTCTTTGTTGACCATATCACAAATAAATCATTCAAAATGGCCTATATATTTTTGTTATAAATTCTTTAATTATTCCAATATTTTTTCTAATTATGTTACTTTTATCATATAGCAACGAATTTTTCTTCTTAAATCTTCTTAAGATTCGTTTTATACTATTTCCATAAGTAAAAATCCTTGCTATACGAAGGCTTTTAAATAATTTCCTATTAAAAGTTAGCTTTTTCTATAATTATTTTATTTAATATTAGAATTAAGAAAATTAAATCATTTTAGGTATTTTATTGAATTATTAATCAATTTCATCTAGTTTTCATCTTATTGAGATTAAATATCATTAACCACTTCTTCTATAGATGGAAATTAAATATTTATATTTTATAATAATATATCTAATTTCTATTCTAATAGCTCAATTTTCAATCTTTATTATTTAAATTTATTGTAGATTTTATATTCTTTAATACACTGATTATGGAAAAGAACCCTGAGATTATAATTCTTTATTTTATTGATATTATTATTCAATTAAGTTAGTTTATTATTCTTATTTTTCAGGTTTTCGTTGAGAGAGGCCTGTTATTTCTTATTCGCCATTTTATTTATATATAATTAAATAAAATATAATATAATAAATTAGCGTGGTACCACCATTGTTTGGTTCACCACAAAAAATAAAGAAGCCAAATTTAATTATTAATAATGGGCTAGAAATGTTTCTAGATTCATCTGGTCTCTTTACTTCTAGTCTTCTTCTCTCCGTTTTCATAATCAAAATTGATTACCTTCACTCTTCAAATTTTTGCAATTCTTCCAAAGGCTGGAGTTAGAGAACATTTCAATATTGGTGTCAAATAACTTAATTAGGTTAATTCTTCTAAGTAATAATTATTTTAATCTCAGTCATGTCTTTGTTGTTTTCTATTTCCTGATCAGAATAGTGACATGTAGAATCAAGATAACTCTGGGATCTAGATTTTGGTTCCTCTAGACTACCCCTCGTACCGATAGAGAGAACCCTTAAACAAGTAAGGCTTATCACGCAATGGGCCCTTTCTTATTTGTTTGTGGTGTCATCTATTGCAAGAGTACTTGCAATGCAGACATGACTGCACTGGATCATCTACTCGGTAGACTAGAAGCCAGAATCCATTTTAAAAATGAATATATATAATAAATATTTAAGTTTTTATTGATCAACAAAATTAAGAAATCAAGGTTAGTAGAAAATATAGGATTGCTTGTAAATTTTAATAAGAGTATGATAAGTTGGTAATAAGTCTCAAGAAAAAAAATTAAAAAATGTTAGAAGCAGCAATTTTTAAAAAAGTTACGGTTCGTAAAAATGCACTAAAATAGCATAATTATTATATCTAACATTATGAATCTTTTTTAAAATAATTTTAAATTTCAAGAGATAAAGCAAAAATAAGAAATTGCGTATTTTTTATTTAAATTAAAAAAACAAAAATAAAAATATAAATATTTTAATATTTAAGTTTATTAAATAATTACATATAAATTTTTAAACGTTACTCCTGGAACAGAAAGCTTAACCAATTATCCTATCAAACCAGATAATCTAAGAAATTTTAGAACCTGAAACAATAGTATATAAGAACCGTATTTTAAACATTTTTTAATTAAATTCAAATAAAAATACAAAACTAAATGTTTAGCGTTCATTGAGGTATTTCAATCTCTTTCCTACCAACCTCCAAATTTATCTAGAGGCTAAATATAAATGTTTGAAATCTCAACAATTCTTCTCCTTACCAAGCAAGACATCCTTAAATTCTTCTTTCTGCTATATGCTAGATATCTTTTTTCTTGTAAATTTCTCAAAATTCGTTACAATATAATCTTTCTCTTGGTGGCTTTAGTTGTTATTGTCTCTTCTTTTTACTCTCATATTAATTCTACTAGTTTCAGTATTTATTTACTACTATGTTGTGAGATTCGAGATTCCGTGCACATTATATTTTTAGCTTTTCTTCAGGAGTGAGAGACTCATCTTGATAGGCGACCTTTTTTGTACCTTTTTACTTGCCCTAGTCATTCTAAGATGTAGTTAACTCTTGCTCTTTTTGAGTTGCGAAGAATCCTAGCTTTAATCCTGAAATTTTTTTAATGTCTTAAATTCGGCTAAAATTTCTCTGCTTGATCTAGTGAACATCTACTTAGTAAAAGATATTTTAATAATTTTTGGTAAAATCGTGAAAAAAACTTGTTGTAACTCTGTATAGAAATTGGGTCAAAGTTGGAAGTTTAAAAACGGATATGAATGGTAGATTATTAATATAAAAAATTATTTAGCTGATGTCAATAAGCAGAAGTTCTTGATTAAAATGCAAGCAAATCAAAGGATAAAAGGATAAATATTATATTAGATCTTTATATTATACATAATAAATTTTGTCAAACTTGCTAAGGTGGCGTCACTATAACTTATAATTATAATGAGTTAAGAGAAAAAAATAAAATAAATTTTAATGAAAATTGAAGGTATATTCAAAGATTCAAATATATAGAAATAACTTTGCTATTATTACATAAGGACAAAAATAAAAGAAATAAATCTAAATTTAATTTGACAAAAGCTATTAGATTTTAAGGAAAAAGATTAAGAAGAAATTAAAGGAAATTTAACTTTATACTATCAAACTTGAATCATATCCAAATTTTATTGATAATTTTAATAAATTAAAACTGTTTCAATCCAATAAAAAAAGAATTCATTTTAATTCATTATTATATGAAAATTTTTAGATGTCTAAATCTAATCAAAATTTTAATCACAATATCTATTTTTCTTTGACTTATTAAAGGTGAAATTTTTAATATATAAATAATAATAATAAAATTTTAAAGAAAATTTTTTTCAATTAGATATGACAATTTTTTAATTTTTATTAAATAGAAAAATTAAATAGATTTTTATTCAAAACGTTTCCACTATTTATCTTTCACATCGTAAAAATTTAAAAATTATTCACTTTGGTCACACATAAATATTTTACTTTCTTAATAAATAGCATTTCAGCTTAATCAAGAACCCGATTTCGGAAATTATTGTCCATGCTCGTAGAAATTCTTAAAATCAAAAGAATAAGTCTTTTGTAATTCTTCATAATTATCAAATAAAAAGCTCAATTCTATATCTGGTGCATATACACCATAACATCAACCTGCATTTTTAGGCATTTATTTTGAAAACTATTTTCATTTGTTTTATTCTATGTCATAAAAACTAACTTCTTCTGCAGCATTTACTCCTCCAAATGTTCATATGAAATCGTAAGCATAAAATATTCCATTACACATTAGTTTACAAAGATGGTCTGCAATTTCTTTTTAATCACTGATTTAGTTATCTTTTACATTGAATTTCTCACATTTGTTAGAATATCCTTGTGAGTTTTTTCCACCAATAATAAACATTTGCTGAAAATTATCATAAGATAAGCTTGGATGTTATTTTGGTATTAATAGATTATATATTTATGTTTATGAATTGTTAACTTTTATTATACTTTTTAGATGTTTATTAGCATCTTATCCTCCTGCTAAAATTATAGTTTCATTACTAATCTAAATTGAATAGGTACAATTACTTGAAACAGCTTAAATATTAAGATTATTAGTTGATATTTATTTATTCGTAAGATTAAATATTTATACAATATTGCTGTCTCTTTTTATTTTTAAATAGTGTGTTCAATTTACTTTTTAGTTATTATTTCGTGTTTTTATTAGCATTTCATTTTAAGGATCTATTCTTTGCAATTCATTTAATAGTTCATTATATTATAATTACAGATTACTTTGCTTCTAATTAGCTTAATTAACATCCTATAATAGCTTTTTATTATTTTAAGTCATTTAATCATTTTGCTCTTATAATAATTTATTTTCTTCGATTTTTTATTTAACTTATTCTTGCAATCCATTTACTTAATTATTTAATTCAGATATTTATTTTTCTTGATTTTATAAAGATTAAGTTATATCTTAAAATATTTTATTTTAAATTTTAATTTTTAATATTTCTTTTATTTAAGATTTATCTTATCTAACTGTTTTTTTTATTTCATCTTTTTAAAATTATTTTTCACATAGTTATTTTATTTACTAAATTTATTATAGTTTTATTTCACACTTTTCAATTGTTTTATCTTCTAGTTTACCTATTATAGTAATCTAATTTTATAAATCTTTTAATTCTTATAGTTTTTGCATCTTTTATTTTTATAAATCTTCAATTTATGTAAATTATTTTTAGAGCTCCAAAGCACATTAAAACTAAATTTAAGTGAATAAATTATTTTGAAAGTTTGTTATTGATTCTCTTCATTCATTTTTCTGCAAATTCTATTAATTTAAAGAAAGTAAAGATTCTTTAATTCTTGAATCAATATTTAATTTCTCTAACATTTCTTAAAGTACTTTTTTAATCTAATTCTAGAGATCTTTTAGTTTTTCTTCAAGAAACACAAATTAATGTCCTTAATGAGTTGTAATTGCACATGTTCCACATATTAAGATATTATCAGTTAAACAGATCAAATCTTTAACTTTTTGATGAGTTTAGCAACAGTTATTTTCCTAAATTTAAGGCTTTTCTTCTTAAAATTAATTAGCTTTCTGTAATTCTTCTATTGGTTTTCTAGTATTTTAGTTGTGAATTTCACAATAAAATTTATTTTGTGCTTTATAAACCAGTTTTAAACATTTTTCACATCTAATACATTAGCAATCAAGTATTAATGGTTTTCTTTTATCTTAATCAAATATTTTTTCACATATTTTACAAATGTTTTCTTACATTTTAATTAAAGAAATAATATTAAATGTAGTTAACTTAAATTTATTAAATAATTAAAAATTTATTTTGCAAAAATAATAAAAAATATAATTTTTAATATTTAAAAACAGGGATTTTTCATTTATAATTTTATTATGATAAGAGTAATTTCAAATATTTAGAAAATTACTATCAATGTACTGCTTACGCTAAAAGATTACTTATGGACACAACTGAGGTATTCTGTAGACTAGCTCTGAAAATAGGGACCAGTTTATAATTAAGCGATTATTTAATAATCGTAAGATTCAAGCCCATTCAAGGTCAATAATCTTTCAGATACGTTCCCTTTCATATTTTGGATCCAACCAGAATATTTTTAAGTTAGAAATAAAATATAATTTTTTTTAATTTTTTCATCTTTTTTACAACATTTTTTTTACATAATTTGGAAATAAAATTGTTTCTCATAATATAATTAAGCGTATAAAGAAATTCAAACTTAACTTGGGAATTAATTAATTAATAAATCATTAACTTTCATAATTAAGCAAGTAAGCTATGAAAAAATCTTGAACTCTCTCTGTGAAAATTTGGAAAAATAAAGCAAGCAAAAGTTCTTCTTTCTCAATAAAAATCACAAAGATATGCTTTCACAAGCTTAAAAATTCTTTACCCTAGATAAAGAAATAAAATTAATTTTAACCAAGAAAAATAAAAAATATTTTATAATTCAAGAGAAAGTTTAGTTTTAGAAAACAATTAAACTTGCCATAGCAATAGATTGAATTTAGAAATCAAGGAATAAATAAAATATATAAAAATAATTAAGAAATTCTTAGCTAACCATCATATGCTTATAAGATTTTGAACATTTCACTTTATAAGAAATTTAAGAAGTCCCAAATGGATAAACAAATGGCCCAGATAGAATTAATGGAAAGTAATTGAAATATGAAGGAGATTATCTCACTACGATACTTCACTCTTTTATAAATAATATTCTTAGACTTGGAAGAATATCTGATAAATTTAACATTTCAATCATTATTAAAAATTTTTAAATATAATAAAAATAACTGCAAAATTGGCGTCCAATTTCACTTATCAATTCTATACTAAAATTGTATGAAAAGGCTCTACCAAAGAGATTATGCATTTTAATTTACTAAGGAAACTTAATTCACCCCAAGTCAAATAGCATTCATAAAAAGTGACAAAAAGCTTAATGGATATTGGTAATCTATTAAATAATAGATATCTTCCACAAATAAACTTAAGGAAAAACTAATTTATAGTAAATTTTATAGATGTCAAAATAATATTTGGTTCTATATGGAGGAGATTGCTATTGAGTTAACTTAGAAGAATTAAATTACCATTTAAACTTATAAAAGCATTTGAATCTTTCTACGAAAATTTTAGTTCATCGTTTCTCATAGAAAGATAGAATACTAAAAACTTTATTACAGCAATAGAGTTATGCAGGGAAGCTCGCAATGACCTGTTAACAAAATTGTATAATGATATCTATTCATTATTTAAAAAATAAACATAATTTTATAGGATTTATATACTCAAAATTAGATAAAAGTTTCACACATAGAAGATGGTTAGACAACTTAATTTTTTTATCAAAATTAAAAAATATGGAAACCTTAATAAACGAAAAGAATATAATTTTACTTTAACCTGTTTAAAGATAAATAAGCCTAAATGTGAAGCTATCTTACTTTAAAAAAGAATCAAAATAACGAATAAAAATTAAATCTGAAGA
This sequence comes from Loxodes magnus, assembly GCA_946699065.1. Classification (NCBI taxonomy): domain Eukaryota; phylum Ciliophora; class Karyorelictea; order Loxodida; family Loxodidae; genus Loxodes; species Loxodes magnus. Next base: position 547,804 of record CAMPDV010000148.1, read on the forward strand.
TTGATGACTAATCAATTATTAAAAATAATAAGCCACTTTTTTGGGAGTGCTTCTACACTAAAAAGAAATTTGAAAAATCACTGAACGAAATTGCGTCTAGGTATTTAATGCTATGAAAAAACTGTATTTGATTGCTAAGGTATAAAAACGTGACTTCATGCATTTCAAAACTTTATGTAGATTTTTAACTCTTCCAAAAGCTGAATATGGTGACGAGCTAGTACTTTGAAGTACTTAATATGGAATCTCTGTTGCAATAAACAAAATAGATGAAAATATATGGTTTACTTCAAGGAAAGTTCTAATCATCAGAATACAAATTTAAAGAATCATGCTATATAGATTTGATTTTAATGCCCTTCAAGTACTTACAGCTCTGAGATCCTATAATTTTTTTTTAATAAGAAGAGAAAGTATTGATTATCCATAATAAAATATAGTTATGCTATACTAGACTAAATGGAGCATATAGAAGATAAATTATTAGTTTTGATAAGATTAGAACCCATTCATTCTATTTCCGAAAATATCTTTAAGGCCATCATTGCCCTGCTAATAGCCCTTTTTGTATCTGTGGAGATTATGATATTTTCGACCATATAATGGAATGTAATTACTATTTAGATATAATGGAATTATTATAGTAAAAGATAGGGAATTTCAAAATAAAACATTTGATTCTCTATAATCAAATTCATATAAGCATGTTTCTTAGTAGTCAAGCAATAGAGATAGATTTACAAATCAAAATACTTCACCGATTGTTACTTGATCGAAAAATGGAGTTATTTAAAATAGAAAAGAACGAATAATCAGAAGATATTTAGATAAGATTGAAAATGAAGAGGAAATCATGTGATGTGATGAAACTTTTAAAATTAAATGTTTTTAATTCAAGGAAGAAACTCTGACAATTAAAGATTTCAAAAATCTTTGTAGTTTTCATTTAAATTTAATTTTTTATAATAATAATCATTTAAATGTTAAATTATTTCTTTTCCCTGGACTTTTAACCAGGTGCCTGCAACTATTTTATTTAAGTGAATTGATACCAAAAAATTTTTATGTGATAGAATGCTACTAATAGCTTTATACATTTCTTGGATTCATTTTCTATTTGTAAACTCCAGATTTAGTTATTCATAGTTAATTTAAAATCCTTCATGTTCTTTATTGTTCTCTTATATATAATTTTTCCAATTTCAGATTTATTACAAGGCTTTTTTTATTTTTATCTTGCAGTCTATCGCTTTTTCACTATTTTTCCATGTATCTTTTTCTAAAAAACTTTTTTCTAATTTCTCTATTTTTTTAATTTATGTTAATTTTTTCTTATAATAAATAAAGATGATTATAGAGCGCGTAGCACCTCATTGGCGCGCAGCTCTTTCAATATTAATATTAAGAAAAATGTTCTCATGTTTCTTGTTAAAATTCTAGAGGTCCAATGAGTCATGTCAGCTTCTCCAAATGGGGAATCTTCTTATTAAAAATTATTCTTAAATCTTGAGTCAAATGTTTCAGTCTTCTTGAATAAGGTCCAAATAAGAATTAGTTAATAAGTCGGTTAGTAGAAGATCCGTCAGTTAAACTTTCATACTGTTTGAGAGAACCATCGGGGTAAGTTAGGTATGTCTCAAAGGAGATTACACCCTTCCCCGTGGTGGCATCTAGTGCGAGATTATTCGCAATGCAGTATACACTGCACCAGATTACCTATTAATTTATCTGATGCGACCGACATCCATTTGATATTATATATAATAATAATAAACTATAAAAGTTTCAATATTTGAAATATTGAGGCATAACTGCATAATTATTAGTAAATAATCAAGTAAATTATGTTAAATTTAAAATTTTCTGCATTTTCAATCATGGCTCTCTTTCACTCTCGTCTTGATAAGGATTCGATTATTTCTTTAAATCTATTTATTATTTTCTTTTAATAGGATCTATTTTTTCACTCTAGACTCTAAAAATCTTTAATCTTCTTCTAAATAATTACAGATGGAATATTTTTATGTCTATATCTACTTTAATCATCTTACTTTCTGTAAATTATTGATTAATATAGTTTTAGCCATATATAATTAGTCTTCTTTAATCTTCTCCAGTAAATATTTTGTGTTTATTAAAATTCTAAAAATATCTGAATAAAGATTACATAGGAAAATGTGCTCAAATGTATCAAATTCCTATCCGCATAAACAAAGTTAGCTGAATTATGTTTCGACATATCATTGATTCAGTCCATATTAAAAATTATAAGTATAAGTCCTTAGTTTATGGATTGAAATAGTTCCTTAGATTAAATGTCTATTGTATTTGGTGTATGTTATTAAAGGGAAAAATTTTAATTACTTTCTATTTAATCAATAAATCTTTTTGCTGTTCTCATTATTGCATTCCTTTACAAGCATTCTGAAAAGAAATGTTTAGATTTAAATATTGAGATGCTTATTAAACTCTTTGAAATCATAAGTTCTATAAATATCTAAATCATATTTTTCAATGCTTTTATCTATATATTTCTTGTAGGGAAGGTATTATACTTTTGAAGTAAAAAGGCTATATCTGAATTAGGATTTTCCTAACTGATTCAAGTTAATTTTCAATAAAAACGCATAAATTTTTATGTCGAAGAGTGGATGAATAGAAGTCAATTTAGATCAATAAAACAAGATTCATTAAATGAAGATTAAGAAGATTTGAAAGCTAATCTTGATAAAAGTCTTTAAGATCTAGTAATTTTTCTAATCCTTCCTTTAATTCCTGACATTACTGCTCAAAGAGTTATATTGCTTCCATATTCTACTTTGGGTAAAATGAAAGTTCTACAAAGGTTTTTATAACTAATTGGAGATAAAATACCATATTTGGAAAGTACAGCGTCGTTTTAAAAATAGTTCTCCTGTATACAGAAACCTTTTCTTCACAATGCTTTTTATAATTTTACTTACTACCCAATTTGTAACCTAGATAAGTGATTGAGTCTTTCTATAGGATTGGAATTCCATTAATGTTTAAGTTAATTTCAGTTTCTTTTTATTTTTTTTCAAAAATTAAATCTTTTCACATTTCATTGCGTTTATGTTAAGTCTTACTCAAGAAAAATATTGATTGTGGCTTTTAATAGTTTCTGGGCATTTTTTTAAGAATCTGCAAATTCAATTAAATGCTCAGCAAAACAACGCACAACGAAAGATCTGGAACAAACATTAAATCCTAGTTTCTTTTAATTATCTTCTAAATATCTTACTACAATGTCATAGTATAGAATTGCAAGTACAGGACTATAACTACTTCCTTATAGAACACCATTATTAATCTTTATTGTTCTAGTAAGATATCCATCAATAATAAACTTAGCATTAATGTTTTTATAAATTGATTCTAGAGCAAGAATTAAGTAGAAGAAGCCTCAGTCTTCTTAAATGAATAATAAGTAATTTCCTATGTATACTATCAAACATTTTTTCTACATCAATTAAAGCTGCAATTAATTATTTCTTTCTTGATCATCTACGATGTAAATCAATGATTTATTTAATTGTTCAGATTTATTAAGTAGTAGAACATTTACGGAGAAATCCAACTAAGCTGAGTGTAAAATATTTCGCTCATATATATAATAACAAAGTCTTTAAGTAATTGCTTTATCATAAACTTTTAACAAAATATTTAGCAAAGCAATAGTCTCCAATTACTTCAAATATTTTTACTTCCTTATTTGAAAATAATAAGTATATTAACTTTTTTCAAATTATTCTGTATATTAAACGTTCTTAACATATTATTTATAAAACAAGTAATTATTTTATATAATTCTTACCCTCCATATTTTATAAGTTCAGCTTTAAGACCATCACAACCTGAGGCTTTATTATTTGCTAGTTAAGATATTATTTTTTTTTAATTTCAAGATCCAAAAAAAGAGGCATAATCTAAAGATGACTCAATTCATAGTTGTTGATAAAAGACTTAGTTTTATATATTCCATTTATCTTATTATTGGAAAATTCTATTTCTTCTTAACTAAGATTTGAATGCTTATTAAAAACTAGGTTTCTCAACTGTTACTAAATAATTACTGTTAGTTTTAATTGTAATTCATTTAGTTACTAATTTTTGGGTTTATTAGATTCTTAGCTTATTTAAACATTATTTAAGCATCTTTATTAAGATCATAATATCTTTTCTTGGCTTTTATTTTTTTCACTTTCAAAATTAGTATAAATAATACCTTTAGGATTTATTTTTAATCTAGAATAGATTTCTAACCTCTTAATTATGCCTTCCATACAAAAGCAAGCTATTTTAATATGAAAAATTGTATTTTTTAGCTTAGATAAATAATTAAGTTAAATAACTTGGCAATCTATAATAATTGCTTTTCTAGTTTTGCAATCCAATAGCTATATCAGCATTATAAGTAATTAGGTCACAAATAAAATTATACTAACTCTCGACATCAACTTGCTCAATCAATTAAAATTAGTAATATTATCCTATAAATAGACTTTAATAGCAGTTTTTTGTATTTAGGTCTTAAAATTTTGAAATTTTAAACAACAATTGCTGCTTCTATTATTAAATATATTTTTTAAAACCGCCATAGTTGTTCGAAGTGAACAACAAGGTCATCTTCATCAGAGGTTGGGGAAGTTAAGTACCCATAATCGACTTTATGTCTTCCTCTGCTTTGGTTTGACCTCGAGACATAAGATTCTTAGACCTTCGACACTGGCTTGGCTTCGATTATATTTAATTCTGGAAATCTCCTACTAAATTAGGTTTCCGTTTAAATATAATCTTACTATTATTTTTATTAATACAAATATAATCAAGATTAAGAAATTATTTAAAAGACCATCGAAGAAAATGAAAGATAATAAATTTATGATGAACTTTAAAAAGATTGTACAGTAATAATGAGTAATGATATAGAAGACATTTGTACCTTGCTATTCATAATATTAATTGCTATATGCAAATTCAACTAAATCTATACAGAAGAAGGATAGATTAAAAAAAGAAGAGTTTAAGGGGATTTTAAATTTTCTTGGGGTCTAAAATCTTATTATATTTTTCTCTTTTCACCAAATTTTTTCTTCTTTATATCTCTTTAGGAAAAGATGGCAGGTGGCTTCAAAAAAGGCTTTTTACCCTCTTCCAAAAGTATTATAGAAAGCAAGAAACTTCGAATAATTACCTTACATTTTTTTCAAATTAATCCCTTCTTTAATAGCTATAAAATAAAAAAAATAAGTAATAAAAACTGAAAAGAGAAAGAAAAAACATATGATAATCTAGGAAAAAATAGGAAATCGTTATGAAAGTTACACTAAGAGCATTTAACTCAAAAATAGAGCAAATGAACTTTGCCTAATTAACAATGATGGCTATCAATAAGAATAAATATAGAAAATGAAAAAAATAATCAGAAAATCATGGAAGGATTGGAAAAAAGGAGGAACAGTAAAATCTTCGAATAACATCCTAGAAATGGGAGACGATAAATTATCTAAAATATCAAAAGTAATGTAGTCAGTAAAAAGCTAAGTTCAGAAAAAGATAATTAAATAAAAAAATAATATGAGAAAATAAAAGAAGAATCAAATAAATAAGTTATTGTGAAAATAATTGCTGAAATTTAAAATTATGTTTCTAAGAAACAGATGAAAAGCCTCAAATAGCTTGCATTATTGTGGTTTGAAAATCATGGAAATAATAGTGTATAAATTTAACGAATACAAGTAGAGGTATTGGAATACATACTATAAAAAGCCTTAAAACTTTACTATACAATGAAGGGAGTAATTCACAGCATGAAATTACTCCCTTAAATCAGATTGAAAATGAAGGAACAGGAAGGATAAATTGAAGAATTTTGAGTTTCCAAATTTTTAAAAACAGTATATCCCAAACTTTTATTAAACAAAAAAGAACCCAATATGATTAAATTAAAACTCAGTTTTCACTTATTTTTCGCTCATAATAAATTCTTATGAACATAAGACGCTGTTCGATTGGCTTTTAAGTTAATAGTCAAAAAATTCAAATCTTTGAAGCAAAATATACAAATATCTCAAAAATCAGGGTAATTTAAAATGCAATCTTTAAATCAACTTGATATTTCTTTTATACTCGTCCAAGTTATAAGTAATTTAAAATGTAAAAAATGCACAATTTTTTATTATTACTTAAATTAAATAATTTAAATTTTTTAATTAGAATCAATAAAAAAGTGAAATAATTTGATTTTATTAAAAAATTATTTTATTTTAAGTAAACTTTATTTAGTTTAGATTAAATAGAAAAAAATTATTAAGCATACTTTTTGCTATTTTAATTTCATTTTAAATTTACCTTTGAATAAATTGTTATAGTATAAAGTTTTATACTAAAGAATAAAAATTGAGTTATATTATTATGACTAAATTATATTAAAAACTAAATTAAAATAATTAATTTAAACTTATTTATAAATAGTTATTATTCTTTCTTTTTTGTTAAATTATACAGTAATTATGATTTTTAATAAATTCTTATAATTTTAAAGAGAAAAAAAAGTTTTGCATAAGATAAAAATTATCTGAGAAGTATTTAGAGAAATGGTTTATAATATCATAAAAATAATAGAAAAATAAAATTTTGTAATTTGGAATGTTTTAATCAACTAGCTTATAATAATTGGATAAAATTAGATTTCTATTAAAATAAATTATTTTTATATTCGAAAAAATGAATAATTATGGTATTAACTTAACCTTAAAAAAATAAAATTATAAGTGAAAACAAAAATACTAAAAAAATAATTTTTATATATAACACTGATCTAAACTTCTTACAACTATGCACTTCAAGTTTTGTCATTTAGTAATTAATTATAGACATTTACTATTCCTTAATTAAATATAAATTAATTTAAAATTTTAACTTTTTAATAATTTAAACAAAAAAAGGCTTATTATAAATTTTAAATTAATAATCTAGTAAAGTTTTAAAATAGAAATAAATATGTTACCTAAATTTGAAATTAGATAAGAGAAAAATTAAGTTTATAGTCTTAGAGAAGAGCTCCACAGTTAACTTCTATTTGTTCCTGCTCTCTCCTAAGCTAAAGGATGTCGTTGGACTTCATTAGTCTGACTTCCTTGTCTCTCCCTTAAAAAATAATTTTCTGTTTAGTTTCTTCTCCAGTTGTTATTTTCCTCGTTGAATCTTGAATTATATAATTTCTTTCTGTAAATTTGTCCTGTCCCTGTTGGTCAGAAGCAGAAGAGTTCTTCTAATATTTTTTTCTTATTGATTCTTTCAATTCTGCTTTCTTTCAGCATTTTCTTCAGCAGTAATACTTCTAGCATATGTAGCACCGGATCTTTCTACTTTAGGAATATATCTTCTTTGTCTCTTATTATTAATATTCATTTCGATTTCCATTGGAATATTTGATTATTTTTTTTATTATTCTTATTTTTCCTAAATATATTTTATTTCGTATTAATGTTTAGAGAATTGGAATTAAAACATTTGAGGAATTTCGTTAAATTTTTTATCAATTTATTCCAATTTAATTTCTATTTACGATTCGAATTTATCGATTGCTTCTTCCAATGATGGAAATTAATGATCTAGTGATTAAATCAATTCTCCGTACATTTTTTAAAGTTTTTCTATCCTTTATCTTTGTTATTTTAATTCTAATTATATATTAGTAATTCATTGCTACACAGATTATGCAAAAGCTTCCTTATATTATATTTCTTAATATTATTGATGCTCTTATTCATTTATGTTAGATTATTATTCTGAATTTTTAGGAAATCACCAAGAGAGGATTATTTCTTAGGTGCCATTTTATATATATAATATAATAAAATAATTTTTAACTATGATGAAATTTATTAAATATTTAACTTTAAATTGATGTTATTCTTTTATATTTTATATAATATATAATATATTTAGCAGATGAGTAGGCTTAAATAAATTTAAAAGAAAAGTTTCTTAAAATATAAAAAATGATCAGAATAAGATAAAAATTAGGTATGCTTAAGAACTTGGATTTTGGTAATCCAGAAGTTATTTATTACAATAAATCAGGTCCTCACGAGAAGCTTTGTTTGAAGATTAATCTTCTCTGCTTAATCTATAGGCAATGAAAAGCCACTATCGACTCTGTAATTAAACGTAGATATTGCAAAAGATTAGATTCAAACTTCATTATCAAAGCCTCATCTATCTGGAATAATTAAATAGACAAGTCACCTCGCGAAACAATCCAAAGGACAAAATTAGCTAAAATAGTTATTTGGATTAAGGCTCCTTATATAATTCCCCTTTGATACCATATTTATTAATATAAATAATCAAAAGATAGTAAAAAGTTTTATTTTTTACTTATTCATTAATCATAACATTATGAAATTTTTGAAATTTATAATCTTGAAATATTAAAACTTTAAATTAAGCATATCAAGTAGCATTTCACCTATATAGAATAGTAATATCATAAGCCATATATAATTTATATGTAATCGTGTAAGTAATAAAAGATTTATGGATTTATCCATTAATCTAAATTTACAAAATGTAGACAAATAAAATTTAAATAAAATAGTTTTATGAAGAAAATAAAATATAGAGATAAGTTAGTTTTAGTTATTACTTTAGTTATATTAAGTGCAAAAAATTAAAAAATTAAATTATTTAATATTTCCTAAGATTTATAGAAAGATAAGAATGGTTAAACATATCCATAAGAAAACTTTAAAAAAATACTATTCATATATAGAAAAATAAACTAAGATATTTTCAACATTATTATTTGAAGGAAAAATTTAGCATTTATTTCAAGTATATTTGTAATTTAAATTAAAATCCATAAACATTTTATTTCAGAATTGAACAGATAGAAATTAAACTCAACTAATTAGCTTAATTGACTACAATTGATTTCTTTAAAATATTGTAGAACGATCCTATGAGATTTGAATTTGACACTTAGTCAGTTAAAACTACTCAGTTAAAGAGAAGAAAGTAATGATGGTATTGTAGAAAATATGGACACATTTTAGGATAATGCTGAAGATGATTAAAAAAATTAGAAAGCTTTAAGATATGGAAAAAAATGATCTATACTGTAATCTAGAAGATCTTTTATTTGGGGAAAAGTATACAAAGCGAGTGAATTCTTGATGGACATTGCGATTGTGTAATCAAAAGAAACAAAAATAGTTTGAATTTAATTAGATGGAAGCAAGATACCAGTAATTATAAAGGATAAATGCAATACAGCTAGATGTTTACTTAAAGAGGATGATTCAGACCAAGGACCAGACAATATTCAAAGAGGAGAGTCAGATAACTTTCAAAATTTCCTTGTTTTGCTATATTCTTATTTTTATTGCTATATAGAACGACAATTTTAATTGCAATAAAAATAAAAGCTGAAAAAATTAATTAGAACTTTAACTTTTTTTTAAATTAAATATTGTATTAAAAAAATATGGTTCCGTAAAACAATAATCTCCCGAGAAAAATTCTATAACTAATAAGACTTAACTAACGATTATATCTGCAATAAATAGAAAATAAGAAGCTAGAAAAAGAAGTTTAAGATTTTAAGCAAATTATTTAATATCTTAGTAAATATTAACAAATTAGCTCAAGAAAGATCGCAATTTAGGAAATTTTTTAATAACTTCTTTCTTAGCAGTTGGAAAAGTAACTCAATTTATCTGAAAGGAGAATTTGACAATAAAATATGCTAACTGGAGAATAATTAGTAAAACTTACGACCCGATCCATAGTCAATTGAAAATAGAATTCGTCCTTAAATTTGTATTTATAAAAAGAAAAGTAAGATGATTATACTGCAAAAAATATGGGCATTGGTAAATAAATGCAATAATATTAAGAAAAAATAAACTTCAAAAATAGAAAAAGGAACTTATAGACTATTCAAAGCCTATTGGTCATAAAGAGGAAAATTTTATTAGAAAATAATATTTTCACCATACTTAGAAACACCAAAAATTACGGAGTAATGGGATGATACAAAAGGCGACAATTAGGATTGACTTTCAAACAATTGTAAGAAGAGAAAAGAAGTAATTTATAAGGATCTATGAAGCAGAAAAACCAAGATATCAAAGATTACAGATAAGAAAAGACATCTAAAATTGAATTTGTGACTAACCAAATAAAGGTGATTACTTTAATCTATTATGTTATGCTATTCAAAAATTAAAATATTATAAAATATTTTAAGATATTTAATGCTTATAAGATTCTTTTAAATTATTTTGTTTTAAATTAAAAAAAATTTAAAGAAAATTCTCATTTCAATCATAGCGTTTCCACTCTTTTACTTTCACATCATAGCAATTCATATAGTTTTCACTATCGTCACACATAAATATTTTACTTTCTTAATAAATAGCATTTCAGCTTAATCAAGAACCCGATTTCGGAAATTATTGTCCATGCTCGTAGAAATTCTTAAAATCAAAAGAATAAGTCTTTTGTAATTCTTCATAATTATCAAATAAAAAGCTCAATTCTATATCTGGTGCATATACACCATAACATCAACCTGCATTTTTAGGCATTTATTTTGAAAATTATTTTCATTTATTTTATTCTATATCATAAAAACAAACTTCTTCTTCTGCATTTGCTCCTCCAAATGTTCATATGAAATCGTAAGCATAAAATATTCCATTACATATTAATTTACAAGGGTGGTCTGCAATTTCTTTTTAATCACTGATTTAGTTATCTTTTACATTGAATTTCTCACATTTGTTAGAAGATCCTTGTGAGTTACATCCACTAATAATAAAAATTTGTTGTAAATTATCATATGATAAGCTTGGATGTTATTTTGGCATTAATAGATTATATATTTATGTTTAGGAATTGTTAACTTTTATTATACTATTTAGATGTTTATTAGCATTAGCTCCTCCTGCTAAAATTATAGTTTCATTACTAATCTAAATTGAATAAGTACAATTACTTGAAACAGCTTCAATATTAAGATTATTAGTTGATATTTATTTATTCGTAAGATTAAATATTTATACAATATTGCTGTCTCTTTTTATTTTTAAATAGTGTGTTCAATTTACTTTTTAGTTATTATTTCGTGTTTTCATTAGCACTTCATTTTAAGGATCTATTCTTTGCAATTCATTTAATAGTTCTTATTTTAATATTTACAGATTACTTTGCTTCTAATTAGCTTAATTAATATCTTATTATAACTTTTTATTATTTTAAGTCATTTAATCATTTTGCTCTTATAATAATTTATTTTCTTAGATTTTTTATTTAACTTATTCTTGCAATCCATTTACTTAATTATTTAATTCAGATATTTATTTTTCTTGATTTTATAAAGATTAAGTTAAATCTTAAAATATTTAGTTTTAGATTTTTAGTTTTAATATTTCTTTTATTTAAGATCTATCTTATCTATCTATATTTTTTATTAATTCTTATTATAATTACTTTTCACATAGCTCTTTTATTTATTAAATATATTATAGTTTTATTTCACACTTTTCAATTGTTAAATCTTCTAGTTTATCTATTATAGCAATCTAACCTTTTAAATTTTAAACTTCTATTAGTTTTTACATCTCCTATTTTTATAAATCTTCAATTTATGTAATTTATTTTTATAGTTCCTAAGCGCATATAAACTAAATTTGATTGAATAAATTCATTTTAAAGCTTGTTACTGATTCTCTTCATTCATTTTTCTGCTAATTTTATTAATTTAAAGAAAATAAAGATTCTTTAATTCTTTAATCGACATTTAATTTCTCTAACATTTCTTAAATTATTTTTTTAATCTAATTCTAAAGATTTTTTAGTTTTTCTTCGAGAAACACAAATTAATGTCCTTAATGAGTTGTAATTGTACATGTTTTGCATATTAAGATATTATCAGTTTTACAGATCAAATCTTTAACTTTTTGATGAGTTTAGCAATAATTATTTTCTTAGTTTTGAGATTTTTCTTCTTTAATTTCATTAATTGTAGGCAATTCTTCTATTTTTTTATTAGTGTGCATATTATGATGCTCGCAATAAAATTATTTATATGCTTTTAAAATCGGTTTGAGACATTTTTCACATCTAATACACTAGCAATCCAGTATTAATGGTTTCCGTTTTTCTTAATCAAATTTTTTTTCGCATATTTTACAAATGCTTTCTTACATTTTAATTAAAAGAAATAATATTAAATACTTTCGATCTATATTTACTAAATAATTTTAATATTATTTTGCTTAAAAATAAGAGAAAATTTTAATATTTAAAAACTGGGATTTTTCATTTAAAATAAAATATTAAGCTTAATTTCAAATATTTAGAACATTATTATTGCAATACTGCTTACTCTAAAAGGTTACTTATGCACGTAGCTAGGGATTCTGTCGATTAGACCTGAAAATAGTCATCAATATATAATTAAGCGATTACTTAATATTTGTAAGATTCAAGCCCATATCAAGGCCAGTAATCTTCCGATGCATTCCCTTCCATATTTTGGATAAACTGGAATATTTTTAAGTTAGAAATATAATCAGATATTTAAAAATCTTGCTTCATCTTTTTTCATCAGATTTTTTACATTTTGGAAATGAAATTATTATTTGTAATATAATTAAGCGTATTAAGAAACTCAAGCTTAACTTTGGAATCAAATAATCTCAAGAAAAAATGGAATAATAGGTTTGTCTTTCAAAAAACTAAATAAGGAAAGCAAGAAAGCAAGCGACGAAAGAGGAACTAAAAAAATAAAAACAATAATAAGAATCTAGCTCTTCACCTGAAGGAAAAATAATGATAGGTCCAGCTGAGTCAGTTAATCCACAAATTTAGAGTAACGACTTTCTTCAAGATTAAATTGAAAAATTGAAAGCAATTATCACTAAATAAGATGAAATGATATTCAATTACGGAGATCGAATTAGAGAACTTATGGATTGCATCGAAGATTAAAACAACGAATTAAAAATATTGAGAAGTTAGCTAATAAAAAGTACTTTAGTTACAGAATAGTAATTATGAGAAATGTCATAATCAAATTTTAAATAATCTCAATGCATGATTATAGAAGAAACTCCAACCCAATTTTAGAATACATAATAAAATAAACCTAGTTAAGAATAGGCAAGTACGGATTTAACTAAAAGAATTGAACAACTGGAAAATAAAATATTTAAAAAGAAGAACACTGAAAAATAAATAAAAAAATGTTGGTATTGCTACTCACGGAATCACTTACTAAGACACTGCAAAGAATGAAAGAATTTACAGATAAGAGAAGAGCAGAAAGCATGAAGAGCTTTAAATAAACTATGGATTACTGAAAATGGAGTTTAAAGACAAAAACTTTTAATACGCAACAAAGAAAATTAACAGTGGTAACCATCCACTTACAAAAAAAGTCGGGGAAGACTTACCACGTAAAAAAATTGGTCTGCTGGTACCTGGTTGAAAGCCCAGGGATAGCAAACTTTTATTTAACACTAGGTTCATTTATTATTATTATTATAACTTTGGAATTAATTAATTAATTATTAACATTCATAGTTCAGTAAGAAACTAAGAAAAAATTTTAAACACCGCGGAGAAATTAAAAAAAATAAAACAAAGAAAAATTCCTCCTTCTCAAAAAAAAATCTCAAAGATATGTTTTCTCAAGCTTAAAAAATTCTTAACTCTAAATAAAGAAATAAAATTAATTTTAAGCAAGAGAAATAAAAATTTTGTGATTCATGAAAAAATTTAGTGTTTAGCAAAAAATTAAAATAGCAATAGATTGACTTAGAAGCCAAAGAATAAATCAAATATATAAAAATAATTAAGAAAATCTTAGTTAACCATCATATGCTTATAAGGTTTTGAACATTTCACTTATAAGAAATTAACGAAATTCCAAATGGTAAGGTGGCTGGCCCTAATAGAATTAATAGATAGTTGTTGAAATATGCAGGAAATTATTTCACTATAGTACTTTAATCTTTTCTCAATAATATTCTTTGACTTAGAAGAATATCTGTTGAGCTTAACATTTCAATCATTATTCAAATTTTTAAAAAGGTAATAAAAATGATTGAAAACTGGCGTTAAATTTCACTTATCAATTCTATACTGAAGTTGTATGATAAAGCTCTAAAAAAGAAATTATGCAATTTAATTTACTAAGGAAACTTAATTCACCCAAGTCAAATGGGATTCATAAAAAAGAGATAAACAACTTAATGGATCTGGTAATCTATTATAAAATAAGTATCTTCCGCAAATAAGCTTAAGGGAAAATTAATTTGATAGCAAATTTTATAAATGTTGAAATAATATTTGATTCTATAGAGAAGAGATTGCTATTCGATTAACTTAGAAGAATTAAATTACCATTTAAATTTATTAAAGCATTTGAATCTTTCTACGAAAATCTTAGTTCATCATTTTTCATAGAGGGATAGAACTCCACTTTAATCCAGCAATGAAGTTGAGCAGGGATTCTCGCAATGACTTGTTCAAACTAAATTGTATTATCATATCTATTCGTTATTTAGAAAAAAACCATAATTTTATATGATTTATATACCAAAATTAGATAATAGTTTCGCATATAGAGGATGGTCAGACAACTTAATTTTTTTATCAAAATAAAAAAAATATGCAAGCCTTAATAAACAAACAAATAGAGTTTTTAGTTTAATCCGTTTAAAGATAAATATTTCTAAATTCGAAGCTATCTTGCTTTAAAAAAGAATAAAAGTAACGAATAAAAATTAAATCCGAAGATTGATGGTTAATAAATCATCTAAAAATAATAAGTCACAGATTTGGGAGTTCTTCTACACTAAAAAGGAAAATTGAAAAATAACTGAACGAACCGGATTTAGTTTTTAATACTATGAAAAAGCTGCATTTAGTTGCTAAGGTATAAAAATGTTACTTCATGGATTTCAAAAATTTGTGTAGAGTTTTAACTCTTCCAAAATCTGTTTTTAGCGAAGAACATGTGCTTTGAAGTATTTAATATGGAATCTCTGCTCCACTGTATAAAATCAATGCAAGTATACGATTTATTTAAAGGAAAGCACTCTAATCATCAGGATACACATTTAAAGAGTCATTTTATATAGATTTGATTTTAATTCCCTTCAAGCACATTATAGCTCTGAGATTCTACAAATTTTTTACAAAATAAGAAGAGAAAGCATTGATTATCCATAATTAAATATAGTTATGCTATACTAGACTAAATTAAGCATATAGAAGAGAAATTATAAATTTAGATAAGATCAGAACCTATTTATTCTATTTCCGAAAATATCTTTAAGGCCGTCATTACCCAGTTGATAGTCCTTCTTGCATCTGTGAAGATTATGATATTTTCGATCATATAATGGAATGTAATTATTATTCAGATATAAGGGAAGGACTATAGTATAAGATAGGGAATTTCGAAATAAAATGTTTGATTCTCTATGATCAAATTCATATAAGCATGCTTCCTAGCAGTCAAGCAATAGAGATATTTTTACAAATCAAAATACTTCACCGATT
Source organism: Loxodes magnus (assembly GCA_946699065.1). Taxonomy (NCBI): domain Eukaryota; phylum Ciliophora; class Karyorelictea; order Loxodida; family Loxodidae; genus Loxodes; species Loxodes magnus. Next base: position 563,410 of record CAMPDV010000148.1, read on the forward strand.
GTTACTTGATTGAAAAATGGAGTTATTTAAAATAGAAAAGAACGAATAATCAGAAGATTTTAGGTAAGATTGAAAATGAAGAGGAAGCCATGTGATATGATGAAACTTTTAAAATTGAAATGTTTTTAATTCAAAGAAGAAATTCTGACAATTAAATATTTCAAGAATCTTTTTAGTTTAAATTTAATTTTTTATAATAATAATAATCATTTAAAATGTTAAATTATTTCCTTTCTCTGGACTTTTAACAAGGTTACCTCCAACTATTTTATTTAAGTGAATTGATACAAAAATTTTTTGTGTGATATGTTCCCACTAATAGATTTCTACATTTCTTGGATTCATTTTCTATTTGTAAACTGCAAATTTAGTTATTCATAGTTAATTAAAAATCCTTCATGTTCTTTATTGTTCTCTTATCTGGAATTTTTTCCAATTTCAGCTTTATTGCAAGGCTTTTTTTATTTTTATCTTGCACTTCTATCGCTTTTTTAAAATTTTTTCATGTATCTTTTTCTAAATTTTTTTTCTAATTTTTTCATTTATTAATCGATTATCTTAACTTAATTTTTTCTATAATCATATTTTACTATTGATTAACTATTGCTTGGAATAATTGAAAAGATGGAGGGAGCTGAGAATGACCTTCGTGACAACACTTTCTGGTTTTATGGATAGAAACAAGTTCATTTCCTGTCGCTGAGAAAGTCCTGGTCAGAGTCATTTTATGAAGGGAACGCTGTCTTTGAGATTATCCACTCTTGGGCTTGAAACCTGGCTGCTCATAGCGATGGAGCTCCCTAGCAGCTGTGCCTACAACATGATATCCCCGTTATTTCATAAAAAGAGAGCGTCGAGTCGTGTAATCGGAAAGGATTTTCCGGTCCAAAACTTTTTTAGTTGAAATTAATTAACTATCGCTTGCTAAGGCTCTTAAAGTTACTATTTAATTACTAAGTTTCTTTAGATAAACTGGACATGTACTAATAACTCGTTATTTTAATTATCAATTTTGATTATTAATTTCTGATTTTCCCCATTAATTGAATTTTTTTTTCATTTTAGATTAATTATTACATTTGATCAAGTTTATTTTAGATTTTTACGCCAATTCCATTTTTAGGTTCTCTTATCTCTACAGATCCGATTATAACCTTACCTTTTGATGAAGAAATTAACCCCTCTTGTTTCTATTACTATTTTTCCATTTCTTTCGCCACTTTTCTCCATAAATTCGCACATTAGTTCTTTGAGAAACGAACAGCAAATTCCAATCTTTTGCAATAGTCTTTTATAATTAAATGAGAAATATTGACGGAAACAATTAAAGTTATTAAATTAAATTATTATTTTTTGAACATCTACTATTACTAAAAATATTAGATAAGATTAAAAACTTAATAATTAGATACTGATAGTATTTTAAAAATACCCTTAAATACAAAATTTCTTAAGAAATTTAAAATAAATAAATAAATTTGATTATAGAGCGCTTAGCACCTCGTTGGTGCGCAGCTCTTTATAATAAAAAGCAAAATATGTAGATAGAATAGTTAAATTAATATTTTAAATTTTTATTTTTTTATACTAATTAAATAATTTATTTCATTGCAAATTTATTTCTAAATATAGTTATTTTTTATAATTACAAGGAAATATTTTATATTATTAAGAAGACTATTTCATTATATAAAAAAATGTATATTATTTAAATTTATTTTTGAATAAAAAGTAAAAAAATCATTTCAGATAAAGAAATTATGATATTTAAAAATAGTTAATAGATATTTTTTATAAAGTTTATAAGTTGGTTTAAGTAACTTAAATTTTTATAATTTAAATCATATTAAATTAAATCCTATAAAATATCTTAACTTTATTTTTAATAGCATTGTTACTAAATTGACAAAAATATTTCTGCAAAATATGAATATGCTAGAAATTTCAAAACTTTAAATAAGAGCAAAAAACTACTAAATGAAGTTGGAGAATGAAAAAATAGATACAAAAACAAATAGAACTAAAAAGAGAAAGATTATATTGCAATAAATTTGCAATCATATACAAGATAAAAAATGCTTATCATTATTTGGTGAAAGGATATCTCAGTGACAATATGCATAACAAGGAGAAGAGTTGAGAAACATTTAAACTTTTATATTTAGACTCTAGAGTAATCTAGAGGCTGTTGGGAGAGAGGTTGAAATACCTCCAAGAAAGCCAAACATTTAATTTTTAATTTTTATTTGCAAGGGAAAAATCATTAACATATAATAGTTTTAAAGTAGTAAATCTATTGATATATGGAACCATTTTTATGATATTATTATATTATATAAATAAAATAGCGCTTAAGAGATAACAGAACGCTACACCTGAAAAAATGCGAACAATAATCTAATTTAATTGATTAATCATTCTAATAAGATAAAGGAAAATAAAGATTAAAATTTGAGCAATTAGAATAGAAACTAGATATATTATTATAAAATATAAATCTTTAATTTCCATCTATAGAAGAAGTGATTAATGATATTTTATCTCAAATGGGAAGAAAACTAAATGAAATTGATTAATAATTCAATAAAATACCTAAAATGATTTAATTTTCTTAATTTCAACATCAAATAAAAGAACTGTATGAAAAGCATACTTTTTATTAGAAATTATTTAAAAGACCATCAAAGAAAATAAAAGATAATAAATTTATGAAGAACTTTAAAAAGATTGTACAGTAATAATGAGTAATGATATAGAAGACATTTGTACCTTGCTATGCATAATATTAATTGCTATATGCAAATTCAACTAAATCTATACAGAAGAAGGATAGATTAAAAAAAGAAGAGTTTAAGGGGATTTTAAATTTTCTTGGGGTCTAAAATCTTATTTTATTTTTACCAAATTTTTTATACTTTATATATCTTTTAAGAAAAACCGGCAGGTAGTTTCAAAAAAGGCTTTTTACCATCTTCCAAAAGTATTATAGAAAGCAAGAAACTTCAAATAATTACCTTACATTTTTTTCAAATTAATCCCTTCTTTAATAGCTATAAAATAAAAAAATAAGTAATAAAAACTGAAAAGAGAAAGAAAAAACATATGAAAATCTAGGAAAAAATAGGAAATCGTTATGAAAGTTACACTAAGAGCATTTAACTAAAAAATAGAGCAAATGAACTTTGCCTAATTAACAATGATGGCTATCAATAAGAATAAATATAGAAAATGAAAAAAATAATCAGAAAACCATGGAAGGATTGGAAAAAAGGAGGAACAGTAAAATCTTCGAATAACATCCTATAAATGGGAGACGATAAATTATCTAAAATATCAAAAAGAATGTAGTCAGTAAAAAGCTAAGTTAAGAAAAAGATAATTAAATAAAAAAAGAATATGAGAAAATAAAAGAAGAATCAAATAAATAAGTTATTGTGAAAATAATTGCTGAAATTTAAAATTATGTTTCTAAGAAACAGATGAAAAGCCTCAAATAGCTTGCATTATTGTGGTTTGAAAATCATGGAAATAATAGTGTATAAATTTAACGAATAATAGTAGAGGTATTGGAATACATACTATAAAAAGCCTTAAAACTTTACTATACAATGAAGGGAGTAATTCACAGCATGAAATTACTCCCTTAAATCAGATTGAAAATGAAGGAACAGGAAGGATAAATTGAAGAATTTTGAGTTTCCAAATTTTTAAAAACAGTATATCCCAAACTTTTATTAAACAAAAAAGAGCCCAATATGATTAAATTAAAACTCAGTTTTCACTTATTTTTCGCTCATAATAAACTCTTATGAACATAAGACGCTGTTCGATTGGCTTTTAAGTTAATAGTCAAAAAATTCAAATCTTTGAAGTAAAATATACAAATATCTCAAAAATCAGGGTAATTTAAAATGCAATCTTTAAATCAACTTAATATTTCTTTTATACTCGTCCAAGTTATAAGTAATTTAAAATGTAAAAAATGCACAATTTTTTATTATTACTTAAATTAAATAATTTAAATTTTTTAATTAGAATCAATAAAAAAGTGAAATAATTTGATTTTATTAAAAAATTATTTTATTTTAAGTAAACTTTATTTAGTTTAGATTAAATAGAAAAAAATTATTAAGCATACTTTTTGCTATTTTAATTTAATTTTAAATTTACCTTTGAATAAATTGTTATAGTATAAAGTTTTATACTAAAGAATAAAAATTGAGTTATATTATTATGACTAAATTATATTAAAAACTAAATTAAAATTATTAATTTAAACTTATTTATAAATAGTTATTATTCTTTCTTTTTTGTTAAATTATACAGTAATTATGATTTTTAATAAATTCTTATAATTTTAAAGAGAAAAAAAAGTTTTGCATAAGATAAAAATTATCTGAGAAGTATTTAGAGAAATGGTTTATAATATCATAAAAATAATAGAAAAATAAAATTTTGTAATTTGGAATGTTTTAATCAACTAGCTTATAATAATTGGATAAAATTAGATTTCTATTAAAATAAATAATTTTTATATTCGAAAAAATGAATAATTATGGTATTAACTTAACCTTAAAAAAATAAAATTATAAGTGAAAATAAAAATACTAAAAAAATAATTTTTATATATAACACTGATCTAAACTTCTTACAACTATGCACTTCAAGTTTTGTCATTTAGTAATGAATTATAGACATTTACTATTCCTTAATTAAATATAAATTAATTTAAAATTTTAACTTTTTAATAATTTAAACAAAAAAGGCTTATTATAAATTTTAAATTAATAATCTAGTAAAGTTTTAAAATAGAAATAATATATCTTACCTAAATTTGAAATTAGATAAGAGAAAAATTAAGTTTATAGTCTTAGAGAAGAGCTCCACAGTTAACTTCTATTTGTTCCTGCTCTCTCCTAAGCTAAAGGATAGTGATTAAATAAATTCTTCGTACATTTTTTAAAGTTTTTCTATCCTTTATCTTTGTTATTTTAATTCTAATTATATATTAGTAATTCATTGCTACACAGATTATGCAAAAGCTTCCTTATATTATATTTCTTAATATTATTGATGCTCTTATTCATTTATGTTAGATTATTATTCTGAATTTTTAGGAAATCACCAAGAGAGGATTATTTCTTAGGTGCCATTTTATATATATAATATAATAAAATAATTTTTAACTATGATGAAATTTATTAAATATTTAACTTTAAATTGATGTTATTCTTTTATATTTTATATAATATATAATATATTTAGCAGATGAGTAGGCTTAAATAAATTTAAAAGAAAAGTTTCTTAAAATATAAAAAATGATCAGAATAAGATAAAAATTAGGTATGCTTAAGAACTTGGATTTTGGTAATCCAGAAGTTATTTATTACAATAAATCAGGTCCTCACGAGAAGCTTTGTTTGAAGATTAATCTTCTCTGCTTAATCTATAGGCAATGAAAAGCCACTATCAACTCTGTAATTAAACGTAGATATTGCAAAAGATTAGATTCAAACTTCATTATCAAAGCCTCATCTATCTGGAATAATTAAATAGACAAGTCACCTCGCGAAACAATCCAAAGGACAAAATTAGCTAAAATAGTTATTTGGATTAAGGCTCCTTATATAATTCCCCTTTGATACCATATTTAATAATATAAATAATCAAAAGATAGTAAAAAGTTTTATTTTTTACTTATTCATTAATCATAACATTATGAAATTTTTGAAATTTATAATCTTGAAATATTAAAACTTTAAATTAAGCATATCAAGTAGCATTTCACCTATATAGAATAGTAATATCATAAGCCATATATAATTTATATGTAATCGTGTAAGTAATAAAAGATTTATGGATTTATCCATTAATCTAAATTTACAAAATGTAGACAAATAAAATTTAAATAAAATAGTTTTATGAAGAAAATAAAATATAGAGATAAGTTAGTTTTAGTTATTACTTTAGTTATATTAAGTGCAAAAAATTAAAAAATTAAATTATTTAATATTTCCTAAGATTTATAGAAAGATAAGAATGGTTAAACATATCCATAAGAAAACTTTAAAAAAATACTATTCATATATAGAAAAATAAACTAAGATATTTTCAACATTATTATTTGAAGGAAAAATTTAGCATTTATTTCAAGTATATTTGTAATTTAAATTAAAATCCATAAACATTTTATTTCAGAATTGAACAGATAGAAATTAAACTCAACTAATTAGCTTAATTGACTACAATTGATTTCTTTAAAATATTGTAGAACGATCCTATGAGATTTGAATTTGACACTTAGTCAGTTAAAACTACTCAGTTAAAGAGAAGAAAGTAATGATGGTATTGTAGAAAATATGGACACATTTTAGGATAATGCTGAAGATGATTAAAAAAATTAGAAAGCTTTAAGATATGGAAAAAAATGATCTATACTGTAATCTAGAAGATCTTTTATTTGGGGAAAAGTATACAAAGCGAGTGAATTCTTGATGGACATTGCGATTGTGTAATCAAAAGAAACAAAAATAGTTTGAATTTAATTAGATGGAAGCAAGATACCAGTAATTATAAAGGATAAATGCAATACAGCTAGATGTTTATTTAAAAAAGATGATTCAGACCAAGGAGCATACTATATTCAAAGAGGAGAGTCAGATAACTTTCAAAATTTCCTTGTTTTGCTATATTCTTATTTTTATTGCTATATAGAACGACAATTTTAATTGCAATAAAATAAAAGCTGAAAAAATTAATTAGAACTTTAACTTTTTTTTAAATTAAATATTGTATTAAAAAAATATGGTTCCGTAAAACAATAATCTCCCGAGAAAAATTCTATAACTAATAAGACTTAACTAACGATTTATATCTGCAATAAATAGAAAATAAGAAGCTAGAAAAAGAAGTTTAAGATTTTAAGCAAATTATTTAATATCTTAGTAAATATTAACAAATTTGCTCAAGAAAGATCGCAATTTAGGAAATTTTTTAATAACTTCTTTCTTAGCAGTTGGAAAAGTAACTCAATTTATCTGAAAGGAGAATTTGACAATAAAATATGCTAACTGGAGTATAATTAGTAATGCGACCCGATCCATAGTCAATTGAAAATAGAATTCGTCCTTAAATTTGTATTTATAAAAAGAAAAGTAAGATGATTATACTGCAAAAAATATGGGCATTGGTAAATAAGACAATAATATTAAGAAAAAATAAACTTCAAAAATAGAAAAAGGAACTTATAGACTATTCAAAGCCTATTGGTCATAAAGAGGAAAATTTTATTAGAAAATAATATTTTCACCATACTTAGAAACACCAAAAATTACGGAGTAATGGGATGATACAAAAGGCGACAATTAGGATTGACTTTCAAACAATTGTAAGAAGAGAAAAGAAGTAATTTATAAGGATCTATGAAGCAGAAAAACCAAGATATCAAAGATTACAGATAAGAAAAAACATCTAAAATTGAATTTGTGACTAACCAAATAAAGGTGACTATTTTAATCTATTATGTTATGCTATTCAAAAATTAAAATATTATAAAATATTTTAAGATATTTAATGCTTATAAGATTCTTTTAAATTATTTTGTTTTAAATTAAAAAAAATTTAAAGAAAATTCTCATTTCAATCATAGCGTTTCCACTCTTTTACTTTCACATCATAGCAATTCATATAATTTTCACTACCGTCACACATAAATATTTTACTTTCTTAATAAATAGCATTTCAGCTTAATCAAGAACTCGATTTCGGAAATTATTGTCCATGCTCGTAGAAATTCTTAAAATCAAAAGAATAAGTATTTTGCAATAATTCATAATTATCAAACTGAAAACCCAAATCTATATCTGGTGCATATACACCATAACATCAACCTGCATTTTTAGGCATTTATTTTGAAAACTATTTTCATTTGTTTTATTCTATATCATAAAAACAAACTTTTTCTTCTGCATTTACTCCTCCAAATGTTCATATGAAATCGTAAGCATAAAATATTCCATTAAATGCCGTTTTATAGAGATGGTCTGCAATTTCTTTTTAATCACTGATTTAGTTATCTTTTACATTGAATTTCTCACATTTGTTAGAATATACTGGCGAGTTATATCCACCAATAATAAACATTTGCTGAAAATTATCATATGATAAGCTTGGATATTATTTTGGTATTAATAGATTATGTATTTATGTTTAGGAATTGTTAACTTTTATTATACTATTTTAATGTTTATTAGCATCTTATCCTCCTGCTAAAATTATAGTTTCATTACTAATCTAAATTGAATAGGTACAATTACCTGAAACAGCTTCAATATTAAGATTATTAGTTGATATTTATTTATTCGTAAGATTAAATATTTATACAATATTGCTGTCTTTTTTTATTTTTAAATAGTGTGTTCAATTTACTTTTTAGTTATTATTTCGTGTTTTCATTAGCACTTCATTTTAAGGATCTATTCTTTGCAATTCATTTAATAGTTCTTATTTTAATATTTACAGATTACTTTGCTTCTAATTAGCTTAATTAATATCTTATTATAACTTTTTATTATTTTAAGTCATTTAATCATTTTGCTCTTATAATAATTTATTTTCTTAGATTTTTTATTTAACTTATTCTTGCAATCCATTTACTTAATTATTTAATTCAGATATTTATTTTTCTTGATTTTATAAAGATTAAGTTAAATCTTAAAATATTTTATTTTAAATTTTAATTTTTAATATTTCTTTTATTTAAGATTTATCTTATCTAATTGTTTTTTTTATTTCATCTTTTTAAAATTATTTTTCACATAGTTATTTTATTTACTAAATTTATTATAGTTTTATTTCACACTTTTCAATTGTTTTATCTTCCATTTTATCTATTATAGCAATCTAATTTTATAAATCTTTTAATTCTTATAGTTTTTGCATATCCTATTTTTATAAATCTTCAATTTATTTAATTTGATTTTATAGTTCCTAAGCACATATAAACTAAATTTGATTTAGTAAATTCATTTTAAAATTTGTTATTGATTCTCTTCATTTGTTTTTCTGCAAATTCTATTAATTTAAAGAAAGTAAAGATTCTTTAATTCTTGAATCAATATTTAATTTCTCTAACATTTCTTAAATTACTTTTTTAATCTAATTCTAGAGATCTTTTATTTTTTCTTCAAGAAACACAAATTAATGTCCTTAATGAGTTGTAAGTGCACATTTTCCACATATTAAGATATTATCAGTTAAGCAGATCACATCTTTAACTTTTTGATGAGTTTAGCAACAGTTATTTTCCAAAATTTAAGGCTTTTTTTCTTAAAATTTATTAGCTTTCGGTAATTCTTCTATTGCTTTACTAGTATGCTAGTTGTGAAGCTCGCAATAAAATTTTTTATATGCTTTTAAAATTGGTTTTAGACATTTTTCACATCTAATACACTAGCAATCAAGTATTAATGGTTTTCTTTTATCTCAATCAAATATTTTTTCACATATTTTACAAATGTTTTCTTACATTTTAATTAAAGAAATAATATTAAATGTAGTTAACTTAAATTTATTAAATAATTAAAAATTTATTTTGCAAAAATAATAAAAAATATAATTTTTAATATTTAAAAACAGGGATTTTTCATTTATAATTTTATTATGATAAGAGTAATTTCAAATATTTAGAAAATTACTATCAATGTACTGCTTACGCTAAAAGATTACTTATGGACACAACTGAGGTATTCTGTAGACTAGCTCTGAAAATAGGGACCAGTTTATAATTAAGCAATTATTTAATAATCGTAAGATTCAAGCCCATTCAAGGTAAATAATCTTTCAGATACGTTCCCTTTCATATTTTGGATCCAACCAGAATATTTTTAAGTTAGAAATAAAATATAATTTTTTTTAATTTTTTCATCTTTTTTACAACATTTTTTTTACATAATTTGGAAATAAAATTGTTTCTCATAATATAATTAAGCGTATAAAGAAATTCAAACTTAACTTGGGAATTAATTAATTAATAAATCATTAACTTTCATAATTAAGCAAGTAAGCTATGAAAAAATCTTGAACTCTCTCTGTGAAAATTTGGAAAAATAAAGCAAGCAAAAGTTCTTCTTTCTCAATAAAAATCACAAAGATATGCTTTCACAAGCTTAAAAATTCTTTACCCTAGATAAAGAAATAAAATTAATTTTAACCAAGAAAAATAAAAAATATTTTATAATTCAAGAGAAAGTTTAGTTTTAGAAAACAATTAAACTTGCCATAGCAATAGATTGAATTTAGAAATCAAGGAATAAATAAAATATATAAAAATAATTAAGAAATTCTTAGCTAACCATCATATGCTTATAAGATTTTGAACATTTCACTTTATAAGAAATTTAAGAAGTCCCAAATGGATAAGCAAATGGCCCAGATAGAATTAATGGAAAGTAATTGAAATATGAAGGAGATTATCTCACTACGATACTTCACTCTTTTATAAATAATATTCTTAGACTTGGAAGAATATCTGATAAATTTAACATTTCAATCATTATTAAAAAATTTTTAAATATAATAAAAATAACTGCAAAATTGGCGTCCAATTTCACTTATCAATTCTATACTAAAATTGTATGAAAAGGCTCTACCAAAGAGATTATGCATTTTAATTTACTAAGGAAACTTAATTCACCCCAAGTCAAATAGCATTCATAAAAAGTGACAAAAAACTTAATGGATATTGGTAATCTATTAAATAATAGATATCTTCCACAAATAAACTTAAGGAAAAACTAATTTATAGTAAATTTTATAGATGTCAAAATAATATTTGGTTCTATATGGAGGAGATTGCTATTGAGTTAACTTAGAAGAATTAAATTACCATTTAAACTTATAAAAGCATTTGAATCTTTCTACGAAAATTTTAGTTCATCGTTTCTCATAGAAAGATAGAATACTAAAAACTTTATTACAGCAATAGAGTTATGCAGGGAAGCTCGCAATGACCTGTTAACAAAATTGTATAATAATATCTATTCATTATTTAAAAAATAAACATAATTTTATAGGATTTATATACTCAAAATTAGATAAAAGTTTCACACATAGAAGATGGTCAGACAACTTAATTTTTTTATCAAAATTAAAAAATATGGAAACCTTAATAAACGAAAAGAATAGAATTTTACTTTAACCTGTTTAAAGATAAATAAGCCTAAATGCGAAGCTATCTTACTTTAAAAAAGAATCAAAATAACGAATAAAAATTAAATCTGAAGATTGATGACTAATCAATTATTAAAAATAATAAGCCACTTTTTTGGGAGTGCTTCTACACTAAAAAGAAATTTGAAAAATCACTGAACGAAATTGCGTCTAGGTATTTAATGCTATGAAAAAACTGTATTTGAGGTATAAAAACGTGACTTCATGCATTTCAAAACTTTATGTAGATTTTTAACTCTTCCAAAAGCTGAATATGGTGACGAGCTAGTACTTTGAAGTACTTAATATGGAATCTCTGTTGCAATAAACAAAATAGATGAAAATATATGGTTTACTTCAAGGAAAGTTCTAAGCATCAGAATACAAATTTAAAGAATCATGCTATATAGATTTGATTTTAATGCCCTTCAAGTACTTACAGCTCTGAGATTCTATAATTTTTTTTTAATAAGAAGAGAAAGTATTGATTATCCATAATAAAATATAGTTATGCTATACTAGACTAAATGGAGCATATAGAAGATAAATTATTAGTTTTGATAAGATTAGAACCCATTCATTCTATTTCCGAAAATATCTTTAAGGCCGTCATTGCCCTGCTAATAGCCCTTTTTGTATATGTGGAGATTATGATATTTTCGACCATATAATGGAATGTAATTACTATTTAGATATAATGGAATTATTATAGTAAAAGATAGGGAATTTCAAAATAAAACATTTGATTCTCTATAATCAAATTCATATAAGCATGTTTCTTAGTAGTCAAGCAATAGAGATAGATTTACAAATCAAAATACTTCACCGATTGTTACTTGATCGAAAAATGGAGTTATTTAAAATAGAAAAGAACGAATAATCAGAAAATATTATGATAAGATTGAAAATGAAGAGGAAATCATGTGATGTGATGAAACTTTTAAAATTAAATGTTTTTAATTCAAGGAAGAAACTCTGACAATTAAAGATTTCAAAAATCTTTGTAGTTTTCATTTAAATTTAATTTTTTATAATAATAATCATTTAAATGTTAAATTATTTCTTTTCCCTGGACTTTTAACCAGGTGCCTGCAACTATTTTATTTAAGTGAATTGATACCAAAAAATTTTTATGTGATAGAATGCTACTAATAGTTTTATGCATTTCTTGGATTCATTTTCTATTTGTAAACTCCAGATTTAGTTATTCATAGTTAATTTAAAATCCTTCATGTTCTTTATTGTTCTCTTATATATAATTTTTCCAATTTCAGATTTATTACAAGGCTTTTTTTATTTTTATCTTGCAGTCTATCGCTTTTTCACTATTTTTCCATGTATCTTTTTCTAAAAAACTTTTTTCTAATTTCTCTATTTTTTTAATTTATGCTAATTTTTTCTTATAATAAATAAATAAAGATGATTATAGAGCACGTAGCACCTCATTGGCGCGCAGCTCTTTCAATATTAATATTAAGAAAAATGTTCTCATGTTTCTTGTTCAAATTCTAGAGGTCCAATGAGTCATGTCAGCTTCTCCAAATGGGGAATCTTCTTATTAAAAATTATTCTTAAATCTTGAGTCAAATGTTTCAGTCTTCTTGAATAAGGTCCAAATAAGAATTAGTTAATAAGTTGGTTAGTAGAAGATCCGTCAGTTAAACTTTCATACTGTTTGAGAGAACCATCGGGGTAAGTTAGGTATGTCTCAAAGGAGATTACACCCTTCCCCGTGGTGGCATCTAGTGCAAGATTATTCACAATGCAGTATACACTGCACCAAATTACCTATTAATTTATCTGATGCGGCCGACATCCATTTGATATTATATATAATAATAATAAACTATAAAAGTTTCAATATTTGAAATATTGAGACATAACTGCATAATTATTAGTAAATAATCATGTAAATTATGTTAAATTTAAAATTTTCTGCATTTTCAATCATGGCTCTCTTTCACTCTCGTCTTGATAAGGATTCGATTACTTCTTTAAATCTATTTATTATTTTCTTTTAATAGGATCTATTTTTTCACTCTAGACTCTAAAAATCTTTAATCTTCTTCTAAATAATTACAGATGGAATATTTTTATGTCTATATCTACTTTAATCATCTTACTTTCTGTAAATTATTGATTAATATAGTTTTAGCCATATATAATTAGTCTTCTTTAATCTTCTCCAGTAAATATTTTGTGTTTATTAAAATTCTAAAAATATCTGAATAAAGATTAAATAGGAAAATGTGCTCAAATGTATCAAATTCCTATCCGCATAAACAAAGTTAGCTGAATTATGTTTCGACATATCATTGATTCAGTTCATATTAAAAATTATAAGTATAAGTCCTTAGTTTATGGATTGAAATAGTTTCTTAGATTAAATGTCTATTGTATTTGGTGTATGTTATTAAAGGGAAAAATTTTAATTACTTTCTATTTAATCAATAAATCTTTTTGCTGTTCTCATTATTGCATTCCTTTACAAGCATTCTGAAAAGAAATGTTTAGATTTAAATATTGAGATGCTTATTAAACTCTTTGAAATCATAAGTTCTATAAATATCTAAATCATATTTTTCAATGCTTTTATCTATATATTTCTTGTAGGGAAGGTATTATACTTTTGAAGTAAAAAGGCTATATCTGAATTAGGATTTTCCTAACTGATTCAAGTTAATTTTCAATAAAAACGCATAAATTTTTATGTCGAAGAGTGGATGAATAGAAGTCAATTTAGATCAATAAAACAAGATTCATTAAATGAAGATTAAGAAGATTTGAAAGCTAATCTTGATAAAAGTCTTTAAGATCTAGTAATTTTTCTAATCCTTCCTTTAATTCCTGACATTACTGCTCAAAGAGTTATATTGCTTCCATATTCTACTTTGGGTAAAATGAAAGTTCTACAAAGGTTTTTATAACTAATTGGAGATAAAATGCTATATTCGGAAAGTACAGCGTCGTTTTAAAAATAGTTCTCCTGTATACAGAAACCTTTTCTTCACAATGCTTTTTATAATTTTACTTACTACCCAATTTGTAACCTAGATAAGTGATTGAGTCTTTCTATAGGATTGGAATTCCATTAATGTTTAAGTTAATTTCAGTTTCTTTTTATTTTTTTTCAAAAATTAAATCTTTTCACATTTCATTGCGTTTATGTTAAGTCTTACTCAAGAAAAATATTGATTGTGGCTTTTAATAGTTTCTGGGCATTTTTTTAAGAATCTGCAAATTCAATTAAATGCTCAGCAAAACAACGCACAACGAAAGATCTGGAACAAACATTAAATCCTAGTTTCTTTTAATTATCTTCTAAATATCTTACTACAATGTCATAGTATAGAATTGCAAGTACAGGACTATAACTACTTCCTTATAGAACACCATTATTAATCTTTATTGTTCTAGTAAGATATCCATCAATAATAAACTTAGCATTAATGTTTTTATAAATTGATTCTAGAGCAAGAATTAAGTAGAAGAAGCCTCAGTCTTCTTAAATGAATAATAAGTAATTTCCTATGTATACTATCAAACATTTTTTCTACATCAATTAAAGCTGCAATTAATTATTTCTTTCTTGATCATCTACGATGTAAATCAATGATTTATTTAATTGTTCAGATTTATTAAGTAGTAGAACATTTACGGAGAAATCCAACTAAGCTGAGTGTAAAATATTTCGCTCATATATATAATAACAAAGTCTTTAAGTAATTGCTTTATCATAAACTTTTAACAAAATATTTAGCAAAGCAATAGTCTCCAATTACTTCAAATATTTTTACTTCCTTATTTGAAAATAATAAGTATATTAACTTTTTTCAAATTATTCTGTATATTAAACGTTCTTAACTTATTATTTATAAAACAAGTAATTATTTTATATAATTCTTACCCTCCATATTTTATAAGTTCAGCTTTAAGACCATCACAACCTGAGGCTTTATTATTTGCTAGTTAAGATATTATTTTTTAAATTTCAAGATCCAAAAAAAGAGGCATAATCTAAAGATGACTCAATTCATAGTTGTTGATAAAAGACTTAGTTTTATATATTCCATTTATCTTATTATTGGAAAATTCTATTTCTTCTTAACTAAGATTTGAATGCTTATTAAAAACTAGAGTTTCTCAACTGTTACTAAATAATTACTGTTAGTTTTAATTGTAATTCATTTAGTTACTAATTTTTGGGTTTATTAGATTCTTAGCTTATTTAAACATTATTTAAGCATCTTTATTAAGATCATAATATCTTTTCTTGGCTTTTATTTTTTTCACTTTCAAAATTAGTATAAATAATACCTTTAGGATTTATTTTTAATCTAGAATAGATTTCTAACCTCTTAATTATGCCTTCCATACAAAAGCAAGCTATTTTAATATGAAAAATTGTATTTTTTAGCTTAGATAAATAATTAAGTTAAATAACTTGGCAATCTATAATAATTGCTTTTCTAGTTTTGCAATCCAATAGCTATATCAGCATTATAAGTAATTAGGTCACAAATAAAATTATACTAACTCTCGACATCAACTTGCTCAATCAATTAAAATTAGTAATGTTATCCTATAAATAGACTTTAATAGCAGTTTTTTGTATTTAGGTCTTAAAATTTTGAAATTTTAAACAACAATTGCTGCTTCTATTATTAAATATATTTTTTAAAACCGCCATAGTTGTTCGAAGTGAACAACAAGATCATCTTCATCAGAGGTTGGGGAAGTTAAGTACCCATAATCGACTTTATGTCTTCCTCTGCTTTGGTTTGACCTCGAGACATAAGATTCTTAGACCTTCGACACTGGCTTGGCTTCGATTATTTTTAATTCTGGAACTAAAAAGAAATAATATTGTGAGCTTCATCAGAGGTGGGGAATTTAAGTACCCATAATTGACACATGTCGCCCTCTGCTTTGGTGATGCAATGAGACACAATCCTCCCATGTCCTTTGACCTCCAGCAAGTATTAAAGATTACGAATATTCTAAAATTATATCAGTATTGAACATTTTTATCAGTACTGAATAATTATACCAATATTGAACAAGGTTTATCACTATCTGATAATTTTATCAGTAGCAAACATTCTTGTCAGTATGAAACATTTTTTTTAAAGAGCTGTGCACCAATGAGAGTGCTACGCGTTCTATAATCAAATTTATTTATTTAATCAAATTTTTCTAAATCAAATTTCAAAGTTATACTTATAGGTAGATGAGCAGAGTGTAGTCCTGAATCTAGAATAACTCTAAAATCAGTGAAGTCATCAAAATTTAATGTTATGTTGCTACGAAATAGTCATTACTGTAGTTTTAACTATTTACCCTATGAATAAAAGTATTGGCTTACTAATCATTTAAAACTGATAGATCATTTGCTTCTATCAAATCCATTAACTTTAAGTAGTATCATTGATTCGTGATGAATTATTGCCATAATTAGGAATTAAAACGTTAAAGTCTCCACAGAGAATAGTAGGATTTTGTATTATTAAAATTTATGTTATTGCTTAGATATTCAAATGCAATACTCTTAATTATATTTGATCTTTCATTTGTGGGAAAATAGCAAGCCGCAATTGTTAATTTCTCGACACTTATACATACAAAATGTCCAGTAAGATTCGAAAAATTAATATAATTTTGACAAGAGTCAAGTTATTTTTTGACTAATAAACATACTCCTCCTGCTCTAGTATTACCATTTTGAAAATAAGTTCGATATTATTACAGGATTATTGGATTATAAGGATCTTGTGTTCAAGTTTCATTAATAGAAAAATATAAAAATAATTATCTAAAATAAACTATTATAATGCAATTTATTTATTAGCTAAAGAATATAATTTAATATGTCCTATTTTTATTTATTTAGTTGTTTGTATTTCAGCGTACATTCTTTAACTAGAATTCTATATTCTTTCAAAATCTCCTACTAAATTAGGTTTCCGTTTAAATATAATCTTACTATTATTTTTATTAATACAAATATAATCAAGATTAAGAAATTATTTAAAAGACCATCGAAGAAAATAAAAGATAATAAATTTATGATGAACTTTAAAAAGATTGTACAGTAATAATGAGTAATGATATAGAAGACATTTGTACCTTGCTATGCATAATATTAATTGCTATATGCAAATTCAACTAAATCTATACAGAAGAAGGATAGATTAAAAAAAGAAGAGTTTAAGGGGATTTTAAATTTTCTTGGGGTCTAAAATCTTATTATATTTTTCTCTTTTCACCAAATTTTTTCTTCTTTATATCTCTTTAGGAAAAGATGGCAGGTGGCTTCAAAAAAGGCTTTTTACCCTCTTCCAAAAGTATTATAGAAAGCAAGAAACTTCAACTAATTACCTTACATTTTTTTCAAATTAATCCCTTCTTTAATAGCTATAAAATAAAAAAAATAAGTAATAAAAACTGAAAAGAGAAAGAAAAAACATATGAAAATCTAGGAAAAAATAGGAAATCGTTATGAAAGTTACACTAAGAGCATTTAACTAAAAAATAGAGCAAATGAACTTTGCCTAATTAACAATGATGGCTATCAATAAGAATAAATATAGAAAATGAAAAAAATAATCAGAAAATCATGGAAGGATTGGAAAAAAGGAGGAATAGTAAAATCTTCGAATAACATCCTAGAAATGGGAGACGATAAATTATCTAAAATATCAAAAGTAATGTAGTCAGTAAAAAGCTAAGTTAAGAAAAAGATAATTAAATAAAAAAATAATATGAGAAAATAAAAGAAGAATCAAATAAATAAGTTATTGTGAAAATAATTGCTGAAATTTAAAATTATGTTTCTAAGAAACAGATGAAAAGCCTCAAATAGCTTGCATTATTGTGGTTTGAAAATCATGGAAATAATAGTGTATAAATTTAACGAATACAAGTAGAGGTATTGGAATACATACTATAAAAAGCCTTAAAACTTTACTATACAATGAAGGGAGTAATTCACAGCATGAAATTACTCCCTTAAATCAGATTGAAAATGAAGGAACAGGAAGGATAAATTGAAGAATTTTGAGTTTCCAAATTTTTAAAAACAGTATATCCCAAACTTTTATTAAACAAAAAAGAGCCCAATATGATTAAATTAAAACTCAGTTTTCACTTATTTTTCGCTCATAATAAATTCTTATGAACATAAGACGCTGTTCGATTGGCTTTTAAGTTAATAGTCAAAAAATTCAAATCTTTGAAGTAAAATATACAAATATCTCAAAAATCAAGGTAATTTAAAATGCAATCTTTAAATCAACTTGATATTTCTTTTATACTCGTCCAAGTTATAAGTAATTTAAAATGTAAAAAATGCACAATTTTTTATTATTACTTAAATTAAATAATTTAAATTTTTTAATTAGAATCAATAAAAAAGTGAAATAATTTGATTTTATTAAAAAATTATTTTATTTTAAGTAAACTTTATTTAGTTTAGATTAAATAGAAAAAAATTATTAAGCATACTTTTTGCTATTTTAATTTAATTTTAAATTTACCCTTGAATAAATTGTTATAGTATAAAGTTTTATACTAAAGAATAAAAATTGAGTTATATTATTATGACTAAATTATATTAAAAACTAAATTAAAATAATTAATTTAAACTTATTTATAAATAGTTATTATTCTTTCTTTTTTGTTAAATTATACAGTAATTATGATTTTTAATAAATTCTTATAATTTTAAAGAGAAAAAAAAGTTTTGCATAAGATAAAAATTATCTGAGAAGTATTTAGAGAAATGGTTTATAATATCATAAAAATAATAGAAAAATAAAATTTTGTAATTTGGAATGTTTTAATCAACTAGCTTATAAAAATTGGATAAAAGCAGATTTCTATTAAAATAAAAAAATTTTATATTCGAAAAAATGAATAATTATGGTATGAACTTAACCTTAAAAAAATAAAATTATAAGTGAAAATAAAAATAATAAAAAAATAATTTTTATATATAACACTGATCAAAACTTCTGTCTACTATGCACTTCAAGTTTTGTCATTTAGTAATGAATTATAGACATTTACTATTCCTTAATTAAATATAAATTAATTTCAAATTTTAACTTTTTAATAATTTAAACAAAAAAGGCTTATTATAAATTTTAAATTAATAATCTAGTAAAGTTTTAAAATAGAAATAAATATACTACCTAAATTTGAAATTAGATAATAAACTAATTTTTATTACAATGAAATTTATTAAATATTTAACTTTAAATTGATGTTATTCTTTTAAATTTTATATAATATATTTAGCAGATGAATAAGTTTAAATAAATTTTAAAAGAAAAGTTTCTTAAAATATAAATGATCAGAATAAGATAAAAATTAGGTATGCTTGAGAACTAGGATTTTGGTAATCCAGAAATTATTTATTACAATAAATCAGGTTCTCAAGAGAAGCTTTGTTGAAGATTAATCTTCTCTGTTTAATCTATAGGCAATGACAAGCCAATATAGACTCTGTAATTAAACGTAAATATTGCAATAGATTAGACTCAATCTTTATTATCAAAGCCTTATCTATCTGGAATAATTAAATAGCGAAACAATCCAAAGGACGAAATTAACTAAAATAAATATTTGGATTAAGGCTTCTTATACCATTCCTCTTCGATAACATATTTAATTATATAAATAATCAAAAGATAGTAATAAGTTTTCTTTTTTATTTATTAGACAATTATAGCAATGAGAAATTTTTGAAATTTATAATTTTGAAATATTAAAACTTTAAATTAACCATAGCAAGTAGCATTTCACCTATATAGAATAGTAATATTATAAACCATATATAATTTATATGTAATTGTGTAAGTAATAAAAGATTATGGACTTATCTATTAATCTAAATTTACAAAATGTAGACAAATAAAATTTAAATAGAAAAAAAAATGGCAGAAGGTCTCAAGAAGGGTTTTTTGCAGGTTCCATAAAAAAGAAAGCAAAGACAAGAGACTTCTAATTCTTCATCCATCACGTCTTCTTTAATAAAATAATAATCTTCTTAATCTTAATAACCTCCAATAGTTGAAAATTTAAGACAATCTTAAATAAAATAAGAACTTAAAAAGCATAAACAGAATAAAACTAATAATAAAATAATGACTTTCTTCCTAAATTGAGACCAAGTAACTATAGGAAATAAGAGAATCCAAAAACGAGGGAAAAACAGACAAATGAAGAATAATTATTAATTGAAAGTCTCTTGAAATCTGTACGTATTTTGTAAAAAGAAGTAAAAATATTAAGATAGGAAAACAAAAAATTATTAGAAGAAAGTTAAAATACTGAAGAAAGATTAGTCAAATAAGAAATCGAAGTATAGCAACTTGGACAAAAAAGAATAGAACCACTAATCTAAAAAATAAAAATGGAAGTAGAAGACGATAGGCAAAAAGAGCCAACCAATATTAGAAGGATTCTCAAGAGATGTTACCTGTGCTAATCGAGATTCCATAGATTCAAGAGTTGCAAGATATACAAGGAAAAGATGAAGATAAACAGCAAAGAAGTTTGAAGAGAATTAACAAGAATTTACGTGACGATAGAAAGAAGAATTTACAGAAAAAGAATTTTCTATTCGAGTTCCAGAACTCCGAAAAAACTGGATGATCCGAATTTTTATTTTAAGCATCCAGGAGCGATCGATGTATGTAAGTGGAAATAAGGTTGAAATACCTCAAAGCCACAAACACTTTAATTAAATATATTATTATTATTATTAATATTATAAAATTTAAATAGAAATATCTTTATGAAGAGAAATAAGATATAGTAATAAGTTATTTTTAGTTATTACTTTAGTTATTTTAAGTGCAAAAAATTAAAAAATTAAATTATTTAATATTTTCTAAGATTTAAAGAAAAATAAGAATGGTTAAACATATCCGTAAGAAAATTAAAAAAAATATTCTAATCATATATAGAAAAGTAAGCTAAGGCATTTTCAACATTATTATTTGAAGGAAAAGTTTAGCATTTATTTCAAACCTATTTGTAATAAAAAATTAAAATCCAAAAACATTTTATTACAGAATTGAACAGATAGAAAATTAATTCAACTAATTAGCTTAATTGACTAAAATTGATTTCTTTAAAATATTTAGAGATCCTATGAGATTTGAATTGGACACTTAGTCAGCTAAAATTACTCAGTTAAAGAGAAGAAAGTAATGTTGATATTGTAGAAAATATGGAACATTTTAGGATAATGCTGAAGATTAAAAAAAAAGAATTAGAAACCTTTAAGATATGAAAAAAAAATCTATACTGTAATCTAGAAGATCTTTTATTTGGGGAAAAATTTATAAAGCGAGTGAAATCTTGATGGATATTGCGGTTGTGTAATCAAAAGAAACAAAAAATAATTTTTTTTTAATTCGATGGAGCAAGATACTAGTAATTATACAAAGGATAAAGGCAAGACAGTTAGATATTTACTTAAAAAGATGATTCAGACCAAGGAGCAGACTATATTCAAACAGGAAAGCCAGATACCTTTCAAAAATTCCTTATTTTACTATATTCTTATTTTTATTGTTATAGAGAACGACAATTTTAATTGCAATAAAAATAAAAGTAGAAAAATTAAAAATTATTTAATTAGAACTTTAACTGTTTTTTTTAATTATTGTATTAAAAAATATATGGCTCCGTAAAACAATAATCTCCATCAAAAAATTTTAATTCTAATAAGAGTTAACTAACGATTTATATCTGCAATAAATAAAAAATAAGAAGCTAGAAAAGGAATTTTAAGATTTTAAGCAAATTATTTAATATCTTATAGTAAATATTAACAAATTAGCCCAAGAAAGATCGCAATTTAGGAAATTTTTTAATAACTTCTTTCTTAAAAGTTGGAAAAGTAGAAAATTTATCTGAAAGGAATTTAAAACAGAATTTGACAATAAAATTCGTCCTTAAATTTGTATTTATAAAAAGAAAAATAAGATGCTAATACTCCTAAAAATATGAGCATTGATAAATAAATGCAATAGAATAAAAAAAATAAACTTAAAAAATAGAAAAAGGAATTTATAGACTATTCAAAATTTATTGCTCGCAAAGAGGGGAATTTTATTAGAAAAGAATATTTTCAATATACTTAGAAACTCCAAAAATTACGGAGCAATGGGATGATAAAAAGCGACAATTAGGATTGACTTTTAAACATTTGTAAGAAAAGAAAAGTAGTAATTTATAAGGATCAATGAAGCTGAAAAACAAAGACATCGAAGATTACAGATAAGAAAAGACATATAAAATCGAATTTGTGACTAACAAAATAAAGGTGAGCTACTTTAATCTATTATGTTATGCTATTTAAAAATTAAAATATTATAAACATATTTTAAGATATTTAATGATTATGAGATTCTTTTAAATTATTTTGTTTTAAATTTAAAAAAAATTTAAAATTTAAAGTAAATTCTTATTTCAATCATAGCATTTCCACTCTTTTACTTTCACATCATAGCAATTCATATAATTTTCACTACCGTCATACATAAATATTTTATTTTCTTAATAAATTGAATTTTAGCATAACCAACACCCTGAATTATTATATTATTGTCCATGCTCAACGAAATTTTTAAAATCAAAAGAATAAGTCTTTTATAATCTTTCATAGTTATCAAACTGAAAGCCCAATTCTATATCTGGTGCATATACACTATAACAATGTTCTATTTTTTTAGGCATTTATTTTGAAAATTATTTTCATTAGTTTGATGAAATATCATAAAAACAAACTTCTTCTTCAGCATTTACTCCTCCAAATGTTCATATAAAATCATAACCATAAAATACTCCATTGCATCTCATTTTATAAGGATGATCTGCTATTTATTTTTAATCACTAATTTAATTATTTTTTACATTGAATTTTTCGCATTTGTTAGAAAAACTTCTTTATGAATCCATTCCATCAACAATAAAAATTTGTTGAGAATTATCATAAGATAAAGTAGTATGGTATTTTGGTATTAATATATTATATATTTATGCTTAAGAATTACTAACTTTTATTATGCTATTCTAATGTTTATTAGCATTAGCTCCTCCTGCTAAAATTAGTGTTTCATTACTAATCTAAATTGAATTAGTATAATTATGTGAAACAGCTTCAATATTAAGATTATTAGTTGATATTTATTTATTCGTAAGATTAAATATTTATACAATATTGCTGTCTCTTTTTATTTTTAAATAGTGTGTTCAATTTACTTTTTGGTTATTATTTCGTGTTTTTATTAGCACTTCATTTTAAGGATCTATTCTTTGCAATTCATTTAATAGTTCTTATTTTAATATTTACAGATTATTGTTCTACTAATTAACTAAATTAATATCTTATTATAACTTTTTATTATTTTAAGTAAGTTAATCATTTTGTTCTTATAATAATTTATTTTCTTAGATTTTTTACTTAACTTATACTTGCAATTAATTTACTTAATTATTTAATTCAGATATTTATTTTTCTTGATTTTATAAAGATTAAGTTAAATTTTAAAATATTTTATTTTAGATTTTTAGTTTTAATATTTCTATTATTTAAGGTCTATCTTATCTGATTGTGTTTTTTACTTCTTCTGTTTATAATTACTTTTCAAATCGCTCTTTTATTTGATAAACTTATTATAGTTTTATTTCGCATTTTTCAATTGTTAGATCTTCTAGTTTATCTATTATAGCAATCTAATTTTATAAGTTTTTTAATTCTTATAGTCTTTGCATCTCCTATTTTTATAAATCTTAAATTTATGTAATTTATTTTTATAGTTCCTAAGTACATATTAACTTAATTTGAGTGAATAAATTATTTTTAAAATTTGTTACTGACTCTCTTCATTCATTTTTCTGCTAGATTAAATAATTTTAGCAAATTGTATATTCTTTCAGTCTTTAAGCAATATTTAAATTCTTTAAAATTGTTTAAAACTGTTCTTCAATTTAATTCTAAAGATTTTTTAGTTTTTCTTCTAGAAATACAAATTGATGTCCTTAATGAGTTGTAATTGCACATGTTCCACATATTATGATATTATCAGTTTAACAGATCAAATCTTTAACTTTTTGATGAATTTAGCAACAGTTATTTTCTTAAGCTTAAGATTTTTCTTCTTAAAATTCATTAGCTGTCGGTAATTCTTCTATTGCTTTACTGGTGTGTTAATCGTGAATTTCACAATAAAATTTTTTCTATGCTTTTAAAATCGGTTTGAGGCATTTTTCACATCGAATGCATTAGCAATCAAGTAGCAGTGGCTTTCGTTTTTCTTTATCAAATTTTTTTTCACATATTTTACAAGTGTTTTCTTACATTTTAATTAAAGAAATAATATTAAATGTATTTAATTTATATTTATTAAATAATTAAAATAATTTTTCTTAAATGATAAAGTTTAATTTCAAATAATTAAGATCATTATGCTCTATCTGAGCAGCTTATTTTAAATGACCTCTAAGGGACATGACAAAGGCCTACTATCAATTCTTTACTTCAAACAGTAATAAAAATATTTATTAGACGTTCACCTGATAATTATAAATTTCAAGTCTCTTTCAAGACCAATAATTTTGCAGATTTTTTTCCTTTCATGACTTGGATTCAACCTGAATTTTTCTAAGGTTAGAGTTTTATATAATAATAATAATAATATACTAAATTAAAGTGTTCGTATCTCCAGGGATTTTAAACCCCTTCAATACATACCTCCAGAGTTCGTTCCTTGAGGTTTAAAATAAAAGTTTGGGACTCCCAGTTTTTTTGGAGTTCTGGCACTCCCTTGAAAAAGCCTCCTTCTAAATATTCTTCCATCCTTGTCTACATAAATTCTTGAAAGTTCTCTCCAAATCTCTTCACTGTTTCTTCTCTGTTTATCCAAATATATCTTGCATCTCTTGTATGTGTGGAATCTTGATTTGCACAGGTAGCACAGCTTGACAATTCTTCTGGGAGGAGTTATCTCTAAGGGTTTTGTGTATTCTAGTTCCATTTTATTTTCAGCTAAGATTTAAGGTTAAATTCTTTTTTCTCCCAAAAGTTTCACTTCGATTTCCTGTTTCATTAATCTTTCTTCATTGTTTTAACTTTTCTATAGTAATTTTTAGTTTTCTTTCTTTAATATTTAAACTTCTTCTTATAGGTTACGGATAGATTTCATAAGTTATTCTATTATTAGCTATTCATCATTTTTCTATTTCTACATTATTTTTTAATTACCACTTTTCATGTAGTTGCTTGATCGTGGCTATGGGAGTAAAAAGTCTCGCTTGATTTAGTCAGCTTCTGTTGATTTAATTTCTTATTCAATTTAAGATTATTTCTCTAAATTTGGGGGTTAAAGAGCCTAAGAAAATTATTATGTTATTAAAGAAGACGTGGTAAGAGAAGAATTAGAAGTCTCTGATTTTTTTTCCTTTTTCTATGGAGCTGGAAAAAAACCCTTCTTGAGACCTTCTGCCATTTTTTATAGAGAGTTTTATATATTAAATAAATTTTGCTCCTGCAATTTTTTAAATAAATTTATTTTTTACATTAATAATTGAAAAGATGGAGGGAGATGAGAATGACCTTCGTGACAACACTTTCTGATTTTATGGCTAGGAACAAGTTCCTTTCCTGTCGCTGAGAAAGTCCCTGGTCAGAGTCATTTTCTGAAGGAAACGCTGTCTTTGAGCTTATCCGCCCTTGGTAGGGGCTTGAAGCCTGGCTGCTCATAGCGATAGTGCTCCCTAGCAGCTGTGCCTACACCAGGATATCCCCGTTATTCCATAAAAAGAGAGCGTCGGGTCGTGCAATCGGAAAGGAGTTTCCGGTCCAAAAACTTTTTTAGTTGAAATTTTAATTTTATTTTTTACATTATAAGGATAAAAACTTTTAATACAAAAGCAAAAATCATTAGCAAAAAGAATAAAACTTTTATATTATACTAAAGATTCTAAACGTTGGACCTGAAAAGTAACTTTATCACAGGTTGGTAAATGAATCTGCAATCACCCCTAGGCATCTTAGTATTTGGTGACAAAAGAGATGCAACCTTGCCCACAGATATATAAAGGATCTCCATAGGAACAATTTGATCCAGCGAGACTTTAATAAATGGCTTTTTTACGGTGCTTAATGCCATTTAGAAAATATGCGCACCTTTAACGAATTTTTTTATAGCATAATTTTTCTGAAAAATTTCTATTGTAAAAAAATTTGATTATATTAAAAGCCTAATAATTGCTTTATGGAAATTAACATTATTAGAAAAATATCTTTAAATATAAAATTTTAATTTAAATATAGAATTCTTACAATAATGGTTTGCAAATTTAATTTTTTGCATTAATTAGTTAAAAATTTATTTAATTGCAATTATATTTCTAAATTTAGTTTTTTCATTACAAGAAAATATTTTAATGCTATTTGAAAGGTCTATTTCATTCTAAAAAATTAATATTATTTATTTCAAATAATAAGATAAAAAAATTTAATTCAGAAAAGATATTCTGATATTTAGAAAAAAATTAAGAATTTGTTTATGTAAAACTAAGTTTATAATTATATTTAAGTAATTTGAAATAATTTTTTTTAATTTTTTAATATAAATGATATTAAAAATAAATTTTTAAGAACTTTTTATGATTATTATTTTTAGTTATTTTACAAAATTGCTACATTGTTTATATAAAATCTTTAATGAGTTAATGAATTATAAACTTAAAAGGTTTCTCTTTCAAGGAACATGAAATTTTTTTCCAGCTAAACGACCTAGAGAACTCTTTTAATTCATATTTTGCAGATATTTTGTTGCTTAATTCAATAAGCTTCTGCCACTGAGTTCATAACAATAGGTTTATACACTTCGAGCTGTTTACAAGAGTAGATAACCAAAAAGATTTTGCTCCTTTACTGAGATTGATTCTAGTCAGGGACCTTCTCAGCGATAGGATAGGAATTTAGCCTTATCTATTAAACTAGAAGGCTTTATTGGAGAATCAACTTAGACTTCCGCCGTCTCTATTGATATTTATAAAAATCTTAATTTACATAAATTTATTTCGTTATGAAATATAAATATTAGGCAATTTTATAATTAATTGACATCATTTATAATGTCTATACTAAATTTTCAAATAAATAATATAATATTTAAATATGTATTTCAATCATCAGTCCTATTTCGCTTATTTTTATCATTTTTTCTTCTTATACTTAAGATTTTAACATTTCATTTTATCATTGTTGAGTTTATCATTTCACTTGAAGCTTTCAATTATTTTTCTTAGTAATTTTTTAGAAAGCTTTTAGTTTAAGTGGATTTGCTTTAACTTTTTTAAATTATAAAAATTAAGACTACTAAACTTTTGATTGTATGTATATCTTTTGCAAATCATAATTTTTTAAAGCTTGAAATTTCTTAACAAAATTTGCAGATCTACATATGATTAAATGTTTACAAAGTTATCTAAATCTCCACAGTTTTAAATCTTAGAGTGCTTAACTTTATAATTTCTTATTATAAGTTATATTAGAGATATAGCAATTTCTAAATTCGTATACAGAAATTATTATAAATCTATTTAAATTTATCTAATTATTAGATGGAAATCATCTTGCTTCATTATCAATATCTTCAAAGTAAAACTGAGCATTTTAAATTGTGCTCATCCTTTCTAAGGCATCTTAAAAGAAATTTTCTTTTATTTTATCTTAAACTTTATTCAAACAATTTTTATGATCTTCAATATTTATGCATCTATTTCAAAATATTAGGTTAATTTCTCCAAATTTTTAAATAACTAAATTAGATATTTTTATATTGTAAAATTAAAAAGCAATATTATAGTTTTAATTGTTTTACGTTTCTTATTATTATTCTAAATATTTCATTAATAAAAAAAAGATGTCAGGATTTAAACCAGGATTCTTCGCGGCTCCTAAAATGTAGGAATTAACGTCATCCTAGAAAGGCTAGGACCAGGAAAAGGGTAAAAGGTCACCCATCAGGATGAATCTCCCACCTCTGAAGAAAAGCCTAGGAAATAGGCTAAAAATATTATGCGCTTGGAAGTCTCGAATCTCACCACGTAATATTAAATAAGCTATGATTAACTGATTAAAGTGGATCTAGACCTCCAGGAAGAGGTCAAAAAGTTGATGATAGACAATAAGAAGTTAATGGAAAAACTGGAACTTTCAGAGGAAATAGAATCGAGACTATGACCTAAGAAAGAGACCTTAACGCATTTTGAAATATATCAAAAGACTAGAGTAATTAATCTCAAAACTAACATTAGAATCAAAAAGTTCTGATCAGCAAGGTTGAAAAAATAGTTTAAAATCAGTACAAATTGCAGCTTTAAATAGAATTGAAAGAATAGAAGAATGATCCAATGATAATTGAAGGTAAAAATAACTCAAGATTTAAAACTAAACGACAAGCGAAAAGATGTTATTACTGTAATTCTCAAAAGCATCTATGGAAAAGATGCTAGAAATTTCAAATTTCAAGTAAGAATATTGAAACTATTAGAAGTAGTTGGAGAATAAAAGGAAGAAACAATAATAAATAAAGCTATAAGAGAAAGAGAAAGATTTTACTCTAACAAATTTGGGGAAATTTACAAGAAAAAAGACATTTAGCATAAAGTTGAAAGAAGAATTAAAGGATAACATGCATGGCAAGGAGAAGAGTTATAGAGATTCAGACTTTTATATTAAGCCTCTAGAGCAATCTAGAGGATGGAAAGAAGTTGAAATACCTCCAAGAACGCCAAAACATAATTTTATTTGTCTTCTCTTTAAAAATCCTTATTATGAGTGATGTATAATTTTAAGTTAATTAGAATAACTCATGAATTATTATGTTAGTACATTAGATATATTTATAAAATTACATTTATTAACGCAATAGGTCTTCAATTCTTTAACTCTCTCTTATATCCTTTTTTAAATGGAAAAATCTTAATTAATTTGAGTCAATCAAAAAATGATTTCTTTCTCAACATATCATCAATGAATTTTATAATCCAAGATGATATCCCAAATATCATATCCATTAAGCTCTGCTTTTAGTCCATCTCTTCAGATTGATGTTTATTATTAGCTAGTTTCCTTATAATTCCCTAAACTTCAATAAATGTTCTTTACAAAAATGAAACTTTAGAAAATATTATTAATCCTTTATTTGCTATTTTTAGTTCTTCTTAGCAAATATTATTATGCTTGTTGAAAGCATTATTTTCCCATTATTATCAATTAAATAAACCTTTCTTGCTTCATCTACAAATAGATTTTTCCTAAAATTAACGAATAAGCTTGCTTGATTTTAAAATTTTTAAGAGGATTATTATGATTAAGTTTCATTAGTTTAAATATTAGATACTTTAAATAAACTTTTTATGACAAGGATTCTTTATCTAAATGAATTATTTCATCAGTTTAGATAGTTTAGTTATTTGGATAAATTGGAAAATTTGTTTAATTATCAATATTTACAAAATTAGTTAATTTTTTTAATAATGGACTATTTATTTTAATTACATTTCAATTTTAAAGTTAAGCCTTCAAGGCTATATTTTTTTTCAGTTTTTTATCTTTTGATAATTTTTATTTAAATTTCAAAATTTTATAAGTGAGAAGATGGGTAATAAATAAGTTAAGGATCTCTATAAACGATCTATTTATCCTTTACTGAACTAAAGTCGTATCTATGTAATTTTTGATGATTGTTGAGCCAAAAGTTTCTCAAAAATTAATAAAGAGTCCTAGAGTCATAGCTAAAATTCATTTAGTTCCTTATTTTAGAGTTAATAATCTTTTTCGCTTAACAGAACATCGTTAGTTGATTCCCTTTGAGCTTGAAAAACTTGCCAAAAGCCTGAAGCTTTTTCCATTTCCAATAAGATTGCATATATTTATTTCTAAACTTTATAGCTTAGAATGAGCTTCTATTATCACTTGATCGATTCTTTTTTGGAAAAAAGCAGTCTCTTGTATTTCTGATTTTGCTCTTTTGAGAAGCCATATTTTTCTTAGTTATAAGCCGAAGGAGTTTGTTTTAATAAAGTAATTTATTTGACTACTCCTATAGTGTTCATTGCACTATTATAAAGTAAATTCATGATATAAATCTAAGTTTTTTAATCTATAAACAAAAAAATTTAAAAGCTTCCTTAAAAATTATTTTAGTAATTTTATTTATCCATTGGATCAAGTAGCTTATCGATCTTAAAGAATAATAAAAGTCATTTTGGAACATTTGTGGTTGCATTGTAAACTAGAGTCATAGCTATAGAAACATGATCCGTGATTAGTTGTTAATAGATATCTAGAAATTATTGAATTGATCAATATTTATGTGTTGGGTTGCCAAAATGTAGCAATACAATAATATTAATAATTAGCTCTATGAATGAATGCATTAGCTAAGGGTAATCGATTATTCAAATCAATTTCCATTGAAATGCTTTATTACTAATCTTATGATTTTTAATTTATATTTGTTATTATTCTTACCTTTCTTAAAGTTGTATTAATTGATATTAAATTAAGAGAATTAGAAGTAAAACATTTGAGGAGCCTCATTAAATTATTTATCAATCTATTCCAATTTAATTACTATTTATGATTAAATTTATCGAAAGCTTCTTCTATGGCTGGGAATTATAGATCTATTTATTCAATCAATTTTTCAAACTTATTTTCTAGTTTAACTATCCTTTCTCTTAGCTATTTTAATTTTAATATTAGTTATTCGTTTTTACATTTATTATACGCAAGTTTCTTTAGGTTAATTTTCTTTTGCTTACTTAGGTTCTTATTCTTATAGGTTAGAATATTCTTCTTTTTTTAATAAATTAGTCAAAAGAGGACTATTTCTTAGTTGTCGTTTTTTTATATATAGTTAAAATAAAGTTAAAATTTGTTAAAGCCTTAGTAGTTAGCTATCTGACCTATTCTATCAGCTTATCTTCATTAGTTTGTCATGATTTCCTACTAGATTTAGTTAGACGATGTAGCACTTCATTAGTGCATCATCCTTTAATATTCTGAATAGTTTTCATCTTGCATGTAGCGTTCCTAACTACTTCTCCAAGGATTAAGATTTGAATTAATGAATTTTTTTCTCTAAATTTTTCCGTTTTATGTTGGATATATCCTAAATAGTTTTTTAAAAATATCTTATTTATTCTTTCTTTAAATTTTGCTAAGTTAGCAACAATATTTTCATTAGTGTTATTTATTGCACACGTAGCATTTTATTCTTCTTTTAAACTATTATTCCTGTAAAACTTATTTAATTTAAATTTACTACTTATTTAAAAAAAGCGTTTATTGCTTATTTTAATTTGAGGCTTCATTTTCTATTTCCATATGATCTGACTAATTCTGTTAAAACAAAAATGGCGTAACCTGAATTTATTATTAAATTCAAAGAATTCTTTGTTCCAGTTTGTTTTCTATTTCTTATGATGATTAATATTGTTTCTCAGGTAAAGACGTTATTAGTTTTCTATTTTTTCTACTTTATCAGTGAGGTATCTATTTTTAAACATAAACTCTTTTAATGACTTAGATAATATTTCTATTTGAGTTTGTGTCGGAAGTTTTTTTAATTCTGGATTTCCAAGTGGTTAATGTTAGTCATATCAATCATATTTCTCACTTTCACTCATTATAATTATTTCGCTTTTTTATTTTTTATAGAATTTTCCTGTTTAAATATTTTGTTCAAAGTTCTATTATTTCTTAGATCCATTTTTTATATAATAAAAAAATAAAATTATAAGATCATAGCAAATATTAAAAATTAAAATTTACTTTGCTATCGAAAAAATAAAATCATAGACGTTTAAAACTTTTTTTCTATTATGAATATAAAGCTTTATTGGCTAAGAAATCTGTAATAATACTTTTTTAATTTCTTTAATAAGAAAAAAAATAGCCTAACTTTATATAATTTATATTAGATTTTTAAACAAAAAAACAGTAAATGTACTTTTAATAAAATCTTCAGAATTTATGATTATAGTTGTTTTAATTTTTATCAGTATTTTATTGAAATATATTTTTATTTAGGATTTATTGAATAAAATAAGCATCTTATAATAAAACTCTAATAGATATATGCAAGTTTTATTTTTTTAAGTAGCTTTATTATTTTAGCAAATAATAAATATTTAAATTTAATTTAATTTTCAAAAGTTTTTTTTCGTTTCATTAAATAACTTTTTTCCCTTTATTTTAACCTACTGTATTACAATAAAAGTTAATTGTTTCTTTTTCTTTTTTAAAATTATGGAATCTATAATTTCTCTTTTTTCTTGCTTTATCATCAATATATATAAAAACTATTTTTTAGGCCTTTGCTCTATAATTTATTATAATAGAATGGATGTCGGCTGTGGTTAGGAGAACTAGTAGGTAATCTGATGCAGTGCATACTGCATTGGGAATAATCTCGCACTAGATGCCACCATAGGAAAGGGTGGAAAGCTCGGAAGAGAGAAGCCTAATTTGCCTAAGGATTCTCACTAGCAGTATGAACATTTGACTGATGGGTCTGTTAATAATTTAATTATTAATTCATGATTGTATCTTATTCAAGAAAACTGAAACATTTGGTCCAAGATTTAAGAATAAACTTTAATAAGCAGATTCCCCATTTAGAGAAGCTGACATTACTCATTGAACAGCTAGAATTTTAACAAGAAATACGAGAACATTTTTTTTAATATTAATATTGAAAGAGCTGCTTGCCAACGAGGCTCTACACACTTTATAATAATACTTATTTTTATACAAAGTTTTGAATTAATAATAATAAATATTAAATATTTCAAATTAAAGTTTAGCTTTATTATCCCTTAAACCCATTAAAAAAAAAATCTAATTACAAAGATGAAAAATTTATTTTGTATTACAGATATTACATCAAAAAAAATAGCCAAGTTTGTAATAAGAGGAAATTATAATGCTGCTTTTAATAAATATACCATATATTTATTTTTAGATTATTAAATTAAAAAAATGATGGGAAATTTTTCTGTTATATTACCCTAACCTTTAAATGAAGATTTTTCAATAACTACCCAGATAAAATGATTATAGAACATAAATATTTAGATCTTGAAAGATTTTAAATTTTAAAAAATTTTATCTTTTCTCTTTTTAAGACTGTTAATTTAAATAGAGTTTAATAAGATCTTTAATCATAACGTCTCCATTCTTTAACTTTCACATCATAATAAATCATATAGTTTTCATTGCTCTCACACACAAATATTTTGCTGCTTTAATAAAGAGAATTTCAACACATCCATGAGCTCGATTTTTAAAATTATTGTCCATGCTCGTAGAAATTCTTAAAATCAAAAGAATAAGTCTTTTGCAATCGTTCATAATTATCAAACTGAAAACCTAAATCTATATCTGGTGCAAATACACTATAACACCAATTTACATTTTTAGGCATTTATTTTGAAAATTATTTTCATTTATTTAATGTTATATCATAAAAGCATACTTCTTCTTCAGCATTTTCTCCTGCAAATGTTCATATGAAATCGTAAGCATAAAATATTCCATTAAATGCCATTTTATAGAGATGATCTGCAATTTATTTTTAATAATTAATCTAGTTATTTTTCACATTGAATTTCTCGCATTTATTAGAATAGCCTTGAGAATCCTTGCCGTCAACAATAAAAATGTGTTCTAAGTTATCATATGATAATCCAGGATATTTTTTAGGTATTAATAGATTAAATATTTATGCTTAAGATTAGGTAACTTTAACTATATTGTTTTAATGTTTATTAGCATTAGCTCCTCCTACTAAAATTATAGTTTCATTACTGACTTAGACTGAATTGGTATAGCCTCCTTTAACTGCTTCAATATTAAGATTTGTAGATTATATTTACTTATTTGAAAGATTAAATATTTATATAATATTGCTATCTCTTTTTATCTTTAAATGGTGCGTTCAATTTATTTTTTGGTTATCATTTCGTGTTTTAAGTACCAAAAAATTACAGGGATCTAATTTTTGTAATTCACTAAATAGTTCTTTATATTATATTTACAAATCAGTATGTTGTTGATTAGAAGCATTAATATCTTACATTAACTTATTATTTTTTTAAGTCAGTTATTCGTTTTGCTCTTATGCTTATTTATTTTCTAAAATCTTTTTCTTAATTTATTCTTATAATTTAGAGACTTAATAATTTAACTCGAAATTTAATTTTTCTAGCTTTTATAAAGATTAATTTACTTCTTAAAATATTTCTTTTTAAAATTTTATTTTTAATACTTCTATCATTTGGGACTTATCTTATCTTATTATTTCTTTTAATTACTCTTCTTTTTTTTATTTCTCAATCACCTCTTTTATTTTTTAAATTTATTACTTTTTTATTTCGCACTTTTCAATTGTTATATCTTCTAGTTTATCTATTAGATTAAGCTAGTTTTAATGACCTTTTAATTTTTATAGTCTTTTCATCTCCTACTTCTATAAATCTTCGATATATGCAAACTATTTTTATAATTCCTAAGCGCATATAAACTAAATTTTATTGAACAAATTATTTTTAAAACTCTTTATTGCCTCTCTTCACTTATTTTTCTGCTAATTTAGTTAGTCTACAAAAAGTAAAGATTCCTTAAATTTTTAATCAAAATTTAATATCTCTTTTTGAGCTTAAAGTTAATATTCCATTTAACTCTAAAGTTCTTTTAGTTTTTCTCACAGAAACAAAAATTAATGTCCTTAATGGGTTGTAACTCCGCACGTTCCACATACTAAAATATTATCAGTTTTACAGAATAAATCTTTAACTTTTTGGTGAGTTAAACAGTAGTTACTTTCTTAAAGCTAAGTCTTTTCTGCTTAATTTTCCGTGGCTAACGATAATTCTTCTATATTTTTATTAGTGTATAAGTTGTGGGAATCACAGTAAAATTATTTTTATGTTTTTAAAATAGGTTTTATACATTTTTCACATAGAATGCATTTGCAATCCAGTAGCAGTGGTTTTCTTTTTTGCTTATCAAATGTTTTTTCACAGATTTAGCAGATGCTTCCTTACATCTTTATTTTAAATAAAAATACTAAAAGTTTTAGTAAAATACATTGATATAATAATTTTATTATACTTTATAGATTAAATTTAAAAATTCTATTTTTTAAATTCTATTTGAATCCTTTATAAATATTTTATATATTCTCTGGTATAATTAGGAGTAATTAAAAAATAATTAAAAATAATAAAAATTTTAATTAATCATTTTATACTTAGTAAGATTTTATATAGTAAGAAAATATATTAAAAAACATAAGATAAAGATTTATTTGAAAGTATTTCCCACTATTAAAAATATTTATTATCTTTTTCAATTAAATTTTTAATTTATATTTAATATTTCAAAATAATAATTTGCCTTCTGGCCCTAATTTGATGCTAGCTTCCTTGTTTCTCTACTTTTTCCAGACTTCTCTTTTTAAGGATTTCTCAAGCAACTTAGAAATTCTTAACTTCTTTTTATAAATATTACCACTCGATGCTGGATAAATAGAGAACATCTCCTTTCAAATATCATTTTTTAATTTATTCTCTATTAGTTATTATTGCACTCCTGTTTTAATTCATCTGTTCATCAAGTGGACTCCATCA
Source organism: Loxodes magnus (assembly GCA_946699065.1). Taxonomy (NCBI): domain Eukaryota; phylum Ciliophora; class Karyorelictea; order Loxodida; family Loxodidae; genus Loxodes; species Loxodes magnus. Next base: position 599,347 of record CAMPDV010000148.1, read on the forward strand.
TCATCCTCTTGCTGTATGAGACCCTGTTTATTGCATTTTTTCCTCAATATCTTGAGCAAATCAATCGATTTGTTTTTCCAAATTATAAATTTTGCTGATGAGTGATTATATCGCCTTGGCTATTTTTTCCTTACCCATTCCAAGGATTTGCATCCTGTTTAAGTCCCCAAGACCTATTAGAGACTAATTGTTTTTGTTTAGATCTTTAATTTGCTAATTTTCTGCTTCTTTGGTAATTCCTCAATTGATGCTGTCACATGTTGATGCTTCATAGGTTGCTTAAGAGGAGTTATTTCTGTTTATTTCTGTCTATTTTAAGAAAAAGATTATATTATTACTAAATAAGATTTGTGCTAGAGAAATGAAGTTTCTGGCTTTCTCTCTTACTTTTAGGAGATGTTCAAAAAGCCAATTTTGAAGATATCTTCCATTTTTATTATTAAAAAGAAATACTAATTTAATAATATAAAAACTTCGTTTTGATTTCACTTAAAAATAAATGTCTTTGCTTTAATAATTAAATTTTACTAATCTTTTGATATTAAATAATACAGCTTAAAATATTTTATTCTTTAATAGGTTAAATATTTTTTAATAAATTTCTATAATTACCATATTGTATACTATATAAAGCTATTATCTTCTGCATATTCAAGAAATGATTAACTGTATCAAGTTAAGATTTAAATTTTCATTTATTTATTTTTAAATAGTTTCTGCAAAAAGAATGAAATATAATTAAAAATAACTAGAAAATAAATACTATTTTGATTAATTTAATTTAAAAGAGTTTTTTGACTTCTTTAATTGCAAGAATTGTTTCTTTCAATTATAGATGTTAGTAAATGCTTTTAAATTGCTTTTTAATATTTCTTGATCTCATCGTTTTTCTTTAATTAGTTCTTCTTTCTAATTATTATTTTGATATTTATTATATTCTTTAGACTAAAATTTTTCAAGCTATAGAATATGAATCATCTTTCTTTTAATTTTTTTGCTTATAAAAATATGAAAATTAAATTTAATCAAAAATATTTTAATCAGAATGCAAGGTATTCGATAGGGCTTCATTACCACCGATTTTAAACAGAAAAAGAAGAGAGGAAGCAAGATGCCACTTCTTCTTTTAACTAATCCTCTTCTTAATAAGAAATGGCCAATAACTAAAAACAAACAAGAGACAAAAACAGACTCCTTCAAATATGGCTGAAAAGCCTATGAATTTGCAGGAAAATGTCATGCACAGACAATGTGTGAATTTGACTTTGGGAAATATAAAGTAGAATTTGGTCAACTAGCTTTAGTGGAGGTATATTTCCAGGAAGAGGGTCAAAAATTAAAGACTCTGAATGAAAACTTGTCCTAAAAATAGAATAAAAAGCGCAAAAAAGTACTGAATGAGACAAGGATAATGAATTATGAAAGTGAAATGTCGGCTTTTTGGAATTTTCAAATAGAATAGGAAAAATAACATAATAGATAAAACGAGTCAAAAAATAAGAAGATAAGTCACCAAAGACTGAACTAAGTGGAACCAGATTAAATTTATATGGAAATCAAAAAATCTCCGATAGTAGAAAATAATATAGAAAAAATTAGACATGACTAAAAAACTATGTTATTACTGCAAAAGGATAATTAAAAAGATGGTGGAAGCTGAGATTGATCTTCTGGACTAAACTTTCTGTTTTTTTGCTAGGGATAAGTTCCTTTCTTGTCGCTGAGAAAGTCCCTGCTCATAGCGATGAAGCTCCCTGACAGCTGTGTCTGGAACACAACAGAATATCCCCGATATTCCTAAAAATGAGAGCGTCGGGTCGTATAATTGGAAAATTTCGCACCCCAAAATTCTTTAAGCTAAAATTAATTAATTAATTACTGCAAAGTTAAATGATATTTGTGAAGAAAATATCCTGCCTTCAAATGCTTAAGCAATAATCATGACAGAAACAAGTTAAGAAGAAATTAAATTAGAAAATAAATAGGATCTTATGCAAGTAGAATGGAGAAATATGCAGACTGAAACGAAATTTGGAATAAATGGAAATTGGAAGAGTAGAGAATAAGAAATACATTGAGCTGAACATAAAAAAAAGAGGAAAAAGATTCACAAGTTCTAGAGCTTGTTAAAAACTGGATATTATTTACTTGAAAACTTATTTTAAGCTGAAACCCTAAATGATTCTGATAATATTTCTATTCATAATAAATTAATTAATAAAGAATATTATATTTAAAAAATAAATAAAATATTAATTTTTAAATAATAATTTTAGCTTAATATAGAATACAAAAAAGAATTCAGGATTTAAACCAGGATTCTTTGCGGCTCCAAAAAGTAAGAGTTAGCGACATCCTAGAACGGCTAGGACCAGGAAAATGGTACCAAAAAGGTCACCCATCAGGATGAGTCTCCCACCTCTGAAGAAAAGCCTAGGAAATAGTCTAAGAATGTAATGCGCTCGGAAGCCTCGAATCTCGCCACGTAGTTGAAAATGAGCTGAGATTAGCTGATTAAAAATGTGTTGGACCTCCAGGAAGAGGTCAAGAAATTGAAGAAAGACAAAAAGAAGTTAATGGAAAAACTTGAACTTGCAGAGGAAATAGAATTGAGACTTATGACCTAAGAAAGCGACCTTAACGCATTTTGAAACATTTTACAAAACTAGAGCAATTAATCTCACTAACATTAGAATCAAAAAGATCTGATCAGTAAGGTTGAAAAAATAGTTTAAAATCAGTACAATTTGCAGCTTTAAATGGAACTGAAAGAATAAAAGAATGATCCAATGATAATTGAAAGTGAAAATAACTCAATATTTCAACCTAAACGTCAAGCAAGAAGATGCTATTATTGTAAATCTCAAAAGCATCTGTGGAAAAGGTGCTAGAAATTTCTCAATTTCAAGTAAAAATACTGAAACTAGTTGAAGTATTTGCAAAACAAAAAGAAGAGATAAGTAAATAAATAAAAATGATTATAGAGAGCGTAACACCTCATTGGAGCGCAGCTCTTTCAATATTAATATTTAATATTAAGAAAAATGTTTTCATATTTCTTGTTAAAATTCTAGAAGCCCAATGAGTCATGTCAGCTTCTCTAAATGGGGAATCTTCTTATTAAAAATTATTCTTAAATCTTGACTCAAATATTTCAGTCTTCTTGAATAAGGTCCAAATAAGAGATAGTTATTAATTCGGTAATTAGAAGGCTCGTCAGTCAAACTTTCATACTGCTAGAGAGAGCCCTCAGCTAAGTTAGGCATGTCTCAACGGAGCTTATCCACTTTTCCCCATGGTGGCATCTAGTGCGAGATTACTCGCAATGCGGTATACACTTCACCAGATTACCTTCTAGTTTTTCTGACGCGGCCGACATCCATTTTATATTATATAATAATAAAAAAATAGAAGAAAATCAGCGAAAATTGCAGCGTTAAATGAGCATAAAAGATAAGGAAATGATCTAATGATAATCGAAGGAAAAAGAGTTCAAGATTTAAACCTAAAAGAGAATCAAAAAGATGCTATTATTGCAACTCTCGAACGCATCTATGGAATAGATGCTATAAATTTCAAAACTTTAAAAAAGAATATTGAAACTCCTAGAAGAAGTTGGAGAACAAAAAGAAGATAAAAAACAACTAAAGCTAAAAAGAGAAAGAGAAAGATGTTGCTCATTATCTAGACGAAAAGATACCTCAGTGGTAGTATGCATAGCAAGTAGAAGAGTTGTAGATACATTTAAACTTTTATATTTAGCCTCTAGAGCAATCTAGAGGCTGACGGGAAAGAGGTTGAAATACCTCCAAGAACGCCAAGTATTTAATTTTGTATTTGTATTATTCATAAAAGATGCTACTAGATTAATTGTGACTAAAAACTCAGCTTCTAAGCCCAAAGTTTCTAAAAGATGAAATAATTCTAAAATGTAATCATCAAATAAAATTCTCCGAATAATATATCTCTAATACTTTTCTTCATTTTAAAATTGAATCTTTCAAAAGTTTAATCGAATGCCGATATTTCTTTTGTTACTATAATCAGATTATTAAATTTTCTTGTATAAAGAATCTTAAAAAATGGAAATATTAAGCTTATCATCATTAAAAAAATTATTTTTTTAGCAAATCTTTTTTATATTAATTAAATAAAGTATAAGATATTTAGGCTTAATTTTTAAAATATTTTTAATTAATTTAGAATTTCCTTTATAACTAATTTTATAATATTTAAGAGAAAAAATGAAGATAATATTAAAAGCAACAATTAAGCTATATTTTAAGAAAAGATTCTATAAATTTAGAAATTTAAATCAAGTTTAAAGTTATAAATTCGATTAAATATAAAATCAGTTACTCCTCTGCATTTTTTCTTTCTGCTTAAATTACAAAATAATAAATATTTTAATTAAAAAAAATATCTTAATGTTTAATGAGAAAGTCTAAAAAGTATATATATTTTTAGCATGAATTTGTAGGAAATGATAGAATGAATTAATAATTATGAAAAATAAAATAAAAAATTTTAAAATTATAGTTTATAATTTTATGTGTCTTAATAAATGCAGAAAGAATAAAAAAGAAATAATCTATTTTAGAAAAAATTTTGGAAAAACTAAAAAAAAAATGTGTAAAATACTAAAATTTTTTTAATATAATATAGATATAATTTCAAGTAAAATATAATTAAGTTAAAAAAAATTAAAATTGCTGAACATAAAGAGCATTTAATTAAATTAGAAATAGAAAGCTTCAATATATAGTGAAATAGATTGTTAGAGGAAAATTTAAAAGTAAAAAAAAGAAATAACAATCATATAAAAGCGATTAACATATTTAAATGTGAAACAGGAATAACATGTATTGGTGTGGAGCTTGGAATAATCTAGAACATGATGGAATTAAGATTCCGAATAAATCTATTATAACTCTAACGTTTAAGAAGTCCTTAGTTTAATCAAAGATCTTGAAGGGAATGCATGTGAAGAATAATCCGGCCTTGATTGGAGTTTGAAATATATGATTATGAAATTCTAACTCATTACTCGTATGGTTCCTGTTTGCAGAAACTAAGCAGCAGATTATTTCTATTATTTCCTCTTAAAGGCCTTTCAGAGTAAACAATACGGCGAGAGTTTATTTTTCTTTAAAACTCTATAAGTTTATCATTATTAAAACAATAAAAAGAAAAAAAATTATGTAATTTAGGTGACTTAAAAATGGTAATAAATCTGAAATTTATTTCAAGAAAAAATGCAATAAAGATCTTTAATTTCAAAGAAGAAATAAGAAATACTACATATAAAGAAAGAATTGAATGAATAACATCATAAAAAATCTCAATAAATAAATAAGATAAGAGCACGTAAAATTTAAAGGGCATGCAGCTCTTTAATAAAGATTTTTAAAATAAAAAAAATTGTTTTTTGAAGTCTTCCACAGTGCTAGCATCCTTTGTAAGCCTCGTCTTCTATAAGGCTTGATCCGAATGCTCCCTAAGAGACCTTGATATCTGGCATCTTTCATCAATAACGATACTTGATGCCTCTTTAGTCTTTGTCTTCTTTCTTGGCTCCTACCAAGATTCTTGTTCGGTTCTTCATCCATGGGTACTTGCTGGTACCAGATCTTAAGTCAATGCTATATGGAAGATTGCTCCTCCCTATTTATTTATTTATAATTTATTCTAATAATGATATTAATTAAAATATGATTTTATCCAAAATTATTTATCACTGATCTCAATTTCCTTAGATATAAATTGAAAATTTAATTTTTTATTGATTATTACTTCAACTTCTTGTTTATTTTTCTTATTTTATACTATCTCTTTGTCAATATTACAATGTTGCTATATTAAAAATTTACAATAGCTTATTATAATTTAATCCCTCTAATTAACTCCTTTAATCGTTCAGTATTATTTCTTTAATCTTTTTTTTCTTCTAAACCTAGTTGATAGATTGAATATTTTAACTCTATCGCATAATTAAAAAAAGCATCTAATTCTACCTCTTATAAAATGAATTTTGATTCTTTTTTATCCATTAAAGTTTCCATTAGTATTTCTTTTTCCTTCTAAACCTTTTAGCCTAATCTTGTAAATTAATACTTATATAATATTTTATTCAAAATTATTTATTCAGTAATGAAAAGTTCAGATATTTCCTAATACAATATTGATTCTTCTACTTTCTCAACTTTAGATAGAATTTGATATAAAATTAATCGTTTATTTCCCCCTTTTTTTTTACATTTCCTTGAATTATTAAAATGCTATATACTCAAGTTTCTTTGTAACTTAGAAAAATAATATCTATAATCCTTTTAGATCTATTTTTATAAATAAATCTCTTTATATGAGATATCAACTTAATAAAATTATCTATATCAAAGTGTTTCTGAAGAAGTTTTAAATTAGTCAAATCATTAAGAGATTTACCAAAATAGAAATTACTTAAAACAGATTAGACTTCAGAAAAATAGAAAAACAGAGGATTAACAAATGAAACTGGAAAACATTAAAAATTAAAATATTTAAATTTGTAGATATCGTACAAGCTTATAGTGTAGAATAGATAAATATTTTAACTTATTTTAAGATATTAACTGTTTATAAGATTCTAGTATACTATCCTAGCTTTAGTTAAGTATTAAAAATTAAAAATTAATCAATTTTCATTCGTAGCGTTTCCACTCTTTAACTTTCACATCATAGCAATTCATATAATTTTCACTACCGTCATACATAAATATTTTATTTTCTTAATAAATTGCACTTCAACACATTCAAGCTCCTGAAATATTAAATGATTATCCATGGTCATAAAAATTCTTAAAATCAAAAGAATAAGTCTTTTGCAATCGTCCATAGTTATCAAACTAAAAACCTAAATCTATATCTGGTGCATATACACTATAACAAGGATCTGCTCTTCCAGGCATTTATTTTGAAAATTACTTTCATGAATTTTATGCTATGTCATAAAAACTAATTTCTTCTTCTGCGTTATATCCTCCAAATGTCCATATCAAATCATAAGCATAAATTGTCCCATTACATGCCATTTTATAGAGATGGTCCGCAATTTATTTTTAATCATTTATATAGTTATTTTTCACATCGAATTTCTCGCATTTATTAGAATATCCCTTAGAATCTTATCCACCAACTATAAATATTTTTTAAGTATTATCATATGATAAGCCAGGTTATTTTTTAGGTATTAATAGATTAAATGTTTAAGTTTGAGAATTGGTAACTTTAACTATATTATTTTAATATTTTTTTAAGTTTCCTCCTCCTACTAAAATTATAGTTTCATTACTGACTTAGATTGAATTGGTATCATTACATGAAACAGCTTCATTAAGATTATTTGATTATATTTACTTATTTGAAAGATTAAATATTTATATAATATTGCTATCTCTTTTTATCTTTAAATAGTGCGTTCAAGTTATTTTTTAGTTATTATTCCGTTTTTTTATTTCAAATTAATTATAAGGATCTAATTTTTGTAATTCACTTAATAGTTCTTTATATTATATTTACAAATCAGTATGTTGTTGATTAGAAGCATTAATATCTTACATTAACTTATTATTTTTTTAAGTCAGTTATTCGTTTTGCTCTTATGCTTATTTATTTTCTAAAATATTTTTCTTAATTTATTCTTATAATTTAGAGACTTAATAATTTAACTCAAAATTTAATTTTTCTAGCTTTTGTAAAGATTAATTTACTTCTTAAAATATTTCTTTTTAAAATTTTATTTTTAATACTTCTATCATTTGGGACTTATCTTATCTTATTATTTCTTTTAATTACTCTTCTTTTTTTTATTTCTCAATCACCTCTTTTATTTTTTAAATTTCCTACTATTTTATTTCGCACTTTTCAATTGTTATATCTTCTAGTTTATCTATTAGATCAAGCTAGTTTTAATAACCTTTTAATTTTTATAGTCTTTTCATTTCCTACTTCTATAAATCTTCGATATATGCAAACTATTTTTATAATTCCTAAGCGCATATAAACTAAATTTTATTGAACAAATTATTTTTAAAACTCTTTATTGCCTCTCTTCACTTATTTTTCTGCTAATTTAGTTAGTCTACAAAAAGTAAAGATTCCTTAAATTTTTAATCAAAATTTAATATCGCTTTTTGAGCTAGAAGTTAATATTCCATTTAACTCTAAAGTTCTTTTAGTTTTTCTCACAGAAACAAAAATTAATGTCCTTAATGGGTTGTAACTCCGCACGTTCCACATATTAAAATATTATCAGTTTTACAGAGCAAATCTTTAACTTTTTGGTGAGTTAAGCAGTAGTTACTTTCTTAAACCTAAGTCTTTTCTGCTTAATTTTCCGTGGCTAACGACAATTCTTCTATATTTTTATTAGTGTATAAGTTGTGAGAATCACAGTAAAACTATTTTTATGTTTTTAAAATAGGTTTTATACATTTTTCACATAGAATGCATTTGCAATCCAGTAGCAGTGGTTTTCTTTTTCGCTTATCAAATGTTTTTTCACAGATTTAGCAGATGCTTCCTTACATCTTTATTTTAAATAAAAATACTAAAAGTTTTAGTAAAATACATTGATATAATAATTTTATTATACTTTATAGATTAAATTTAAGTATTCTATTTTTATAATTTTGATGTTTTTTTTTGTTTGTTATTTTAATTTTTTCAATATAATTATTCGATTTAAAATAATAAAAAATGAATTGAAGTTTTAAATAAAGAATATCATTGTATTTAGATGAATAAATGTAATAATTGAAAGAAATTTTATATACTAAAATAAATTTAAAATTGTTGGATAGCTTTTAGCAGTTTTTTAAAATAATCTAAATAATAAAATGACTTAAATAAATTGAAAAATATAAAAATAAGTATAAATTAAATTTCTTTTAAAATTAATGTATTATTATATAATATAAAATGGATGACGGCCGCGTCAGAAAAACTAGAAGGTAATCTGGTGAAGTTTATACCGCATTGCGAGTAATCTCGAACTAGATGCCACCACGAGGAAGGGTGGACAAACTCGGAAGAGACAAGCCTAGCTTAGCCGAGTTTTTCGACGGCGGTATAAGAATTTGACTAATGGGCCTGTTAATAATTTAATTATTAATTTTTGATTGTATCTTATTCAAGAAAACTGGAGGATTTGGTCCAAGATTTAAGAATAAACTTTAATAAGCAGATTCTCCATTTGGAGAAGCTGACATGACTATTGGACAAATAGAATTTTAACAAGTAGTATGAGAACATTTTTTCTTAATATAAAACATTAATATTGAAAGAGCTGCGCACCAACGAAGGGCACGAGCTCTATAAGCATATTAATTATTTTGAATTTTAGACATTAGATTATAAGATCATTTTTAATTAATTTTATTTAATAAACTAATTTTTTGTTTATTGAGCACCTAAGAAATAGCTGACTTCTCTTAACTATTTTTATAAAAATAAGAATAAAAAAGCAAGCAAAATTATTCTATTTTTTCTAATAAACTCAAAAATTTTTTCTCAGTCCGTTCATCAAAGAATAAGTAAGATATAAAATGAACTAAAGAACAAAATATAAAAATAGAAAAACTGAAGGAAATTTTGGATATAATATTGCAAATAATAGATCATGATATTCCTATGTTGGATGATGCTATAAAAAGACATAATAATAAATAGCATAAAGTTTTGAATTAGTAAACAAAGTAATGGACAAATACCGCAAATGTTTTAATTTCAATTTTCTTATTCAAATTTCTAATAAAGCAACTTTAATAAAAGTAAGAATAATAAGTAGAAATTTAAAAATCTTAAGATTAGTAAGCAAGCATCCCATTAGAAATTGAATCTGAGAATAATAGTAAGATACAAATAAGATGAAGCTTTACTGGAGAAAGATTTGGTGCTATATATGTTAGGAGAACTATCAATGGAAAAAATGCTGAAAGAATAAATAAGAAATAAATTTAGAAGAATTTATCTAATTTTGATCAACAAGGACAGAACTAATATATTGGAAGGAAATCTTTAACTCAAGAATTAATGAATAGAAATTGAAGAAATAACCAGAGTGACAATAAGATTTTGGGAAGGAGATAAGGATGAAAACTAACTAATTTCTACGCAATCCTTTATTTTTAGAGAGAGCTTAATCAAATAGAATTTAGCTGTGAAGCTCTCTTCTAAGATTACAAACTTAATCTTTTCCATCTTTTGCTTCAAAAATCGATTTAAATTTTTATTTACTTATTATTTCATTTTAATTAGATAAACTTCATATATAAAAAAGAAAATATTGATGACAGACACTATCGAGAGAACTTTTAAAAAATCTGGTGCAGTTTATATTGCCCTGCGAGTAATCTCGCACAAAATGCCAAGGGTTGAAAAGCTTGGAAAAGACTTGTCTAGCTTGTCTGAGGGTTTTTGCTAGTGGTACAAAGTTTTGACTGATAGTGTGTTCATAATAAAAAATTCAAAATAATATACTTGCATATGCTGCATGGAGGAGACAATTTTTAACTCTTATTTAAATTTATTTTAGAAGTCTTATGTATTTACAACAAGATTCGAGAATAATATAGAAAAAAGAAGATTGCACATTAGAAAAAGCTTAAATATCTTATTTGATAGCTATATATCGAAATGGATTATTGAAAACAATTTAAAATAACTTTAATATAAATTCGTGACAAACATATAAACGGTTGCATCATATTAATTAATTAATTTATTTAATTATCTTTTTTCAAATTATTTATGAAATATTAAATAAAAATTTTAACTTTTTTTATAGAAAAAATACCTTCAAAAATAAAAACATAAATATATTTTTTATAGGTCTTAATTTATAAGTATATCTAAAATATATAAAAAATGTAAAAAATGTGAACTTTAATAATTTAAATAACTAAAAATGCAAATAAAAAGATATTTTTTTAGCATTTCTTCAAATTTTTTTAATTTATAAAATAATTTACTTAAATTCTTTAGTGATTAAAATTTAATTTGTTATCAAATCTTAAATTAAACCAAGATATTTTAAAATTATCAATCTCATTAAAAAAATTTCTTTCGAAAATATTATATATTTCAATTAATTTCTTTCATAATAATAAAAAGATTATTTTTATAGAAAATAATCTTTATTTCTTTTAATTTTTATTATCTAAAATTAGTTTACTATCTCGAATATTTGGTTTCTTTAAAAATTAAAAGTATCTGTAAAATATTGACTTATTAAAAAGATAAAATTTATTTTATCCTCTAACTTTTCTTTACTAACCTTTTGACTCTATATTTCTTACTTCGTAAGGTTTTTTATTTATTTTTTTAATTTTAATTTTAATTTTAATTTCTTTTTCTATTTCCTTTTCGTTTCTAAACTAAAACGATAAAGTAATAAATCGAACATAAAAACAGATATTTTTCAAGAAATTGATATTTTAAATTTATAATCATTCTTGTTTTATTCAAATATTTAAAAATTACTTTACTTGTATGATTTTATTTAGAGTTTAATTAAATGAATATGTATAAAACATTTTTAGCTAAAAAATGTTTATTATATTTGCTCAACATTTTATTTTAAAATTTAAATTAATTTTTTTTTGAAAAGTTTAATATGTTTTAACAAAATAAAAATTTAATTTTGATTAAAAAATTTTATTATTTTTATTTCCTTTCATATTTTCTTATGAGTTTAAATCAGTTAAATTTAAAATATGCGTTTTTTTATGTTTGCTTTATTAAAACCCATATTTATTAAAATTAATAATTTTTTTCACTATAAGAATGTTAACGATGTTGCATAATTTTATGCTTTAAATCTTTTAATCATTTTCTTCATTAATTATATTTGATTTATAAGTCAGTTTGTTTTCTTTTAAATTTTTAACATTTGTTTATTGTATTTTTTTATTAATATATTGTTATTTATAATTTTTCCGATAATTAAATTTTATTTATATACTTTCATTATTTTATAAATGCAAATTTAACTAAAATTTTGCTTTTATTTGATTTAAATATAAAATCTAATTTTTTTTAATCTCCTATATAAATTTTTTTGTTAATACTTATTTTTTATTTTTTACATTTTAATTTTTTAAATAACATAAAAAAAATGTTATTCTTTATTTTATTAGAATTAAAATAAAACTTCTATTTTATTTACGATTTTTATTTTTCACCTAGCTTTGTAAGTTTAATTTCAACTTTGGCGTATATATAATAATTAAATTACTTAAGCTAAATTTTAGGAGTAGTTCAATGATAATAATGCTTCTTATGAAGAGGATTATAATTATTCATATCTTTTATTATTTATAAGTGGTAAATCTTAAGAAAAACTAAAATTCTATCATTAGATTCTTTTGTTCATTTTTGACAAGAATCTAATTTATTAATAGGTTCTATACAACATTTTTTCATAATGAAGAAAGTTTTATACCCAAATACCTCTTTATTTACTTTTAAAAATGAAGGATATTTATTGAAAATAAAATCAAAGTTTTATAAAAAAGAATGAGCTAAAATATCTTCAGATATTATCTCAATCATTTATAATAGTTTATTATAAAACTTTAAATCGCATCAGCAAGAGTAAGAGCAAATTTTACTTAAGCAAACTTATTTCAATTATCATTTAATTTAAAATTGCTTTAATAAAAAAAGACATTCATTTTTACAATTCATTAAATAAAATATGGAATAAACTTTAATAAATAAGCTTTTATAAACTTTAAAACATCTATTGCTTATAATGTGATTGATTGGAATTGAAAAGTTAAGAACAAAAACAGTATTAAGCTTTTAATTGTTTATCAAGAACAAAAAATAAGAAAGTTAGGATAAAGTTTTAGTAATGCAAAAGCAACTTTATAAATTGATGTAAGGCTTCATTTAGAACATTTCTAATTCTTTAATTTTTATATTTAGAATCTATTTATTTTAGCATTCAATTTATTCTTAAATTTAGAAATTCGAACTTTTAATTTTAAAGAGGCCTTTAAGTTAGTAAAAAGGAAAATAATAAAAAGACTGAATACAAAGGGTTGAATTTTTAATGATTTTTTAATTAATAAAAGATTTCTAAGAAAAAGAAATTTAATAAAAGTAAATTAATTTAAATTAATTTTGAACTAAATTGACTTATGAAATAAACACAGACTTATATTAATGTTTTCCTAATTTAATAGAATTTATTCAAAAAATACCATAGAAATAAATTTAAGATTTATTGTTTTCTTTTACTTTTTTTAATTTTCGATAAATTAAATTCCTCAAAGTAAATAATTAGAAATAAAAAAGAATATGAAGCATGAAAAATAAATAACTTTAGTTTAGTCTAAATTATTATATCTTACATTATTAAAATCATAAGATTGAATGATTGGATCACTATTATTATAAATAATCTTATAACTATTTATCTTTATTTGTCTTATTTTCAAACGATTAAGGTACATCTTTCCATTTTAAATTTAAAAGCTGTACAATATAATTGTTTATTTATTTACTAATAATGCTCTATTACTTTTTAGTAGTTACTTATTTAAAAATGATTAGAATATTTAAATTGAATTATCTAAGTTTTTTAAATGTACTAGCTTTTTGAAAAGTAAAGATAAAATAAAAAAGTAGATAGTAGTTAGATAATCTTAATGAGAAATATTTGATTTATTAAAAATAGTTTTTAACTAGCAAAGATACTCAATTAATAATTATTAATATAGACTAATAAAATCTAAATAAGTGTGAAGTGGATATAATTTAAAGTTATAAAAGTAATAATAAAACCTAAAAAAGCTATATCTTGAGTAGAAAAAAATCATAATTGATAAAAATGAAATTCATTCTGGAAAAGAGGTGTTATGAAGATGTTTAAAAAAGAGTAAAATAAAAATTTATAAGAAGGATTCAAGATAACTATGCTTCCATACATGTCAAAATATATGGAAGATAAAAGCTCATCAATTTTTTAAAAAAATTCAGAAAAACGAAATGTAGTTAATTTTAAACTCTAAATTATAAATTCATAAACAAGCAACAAATAAAAACCTAATTTTTTAATTTAACACAAATCATGTCAGCTTCAACTAAAAAGCAATTCTAATATTCAATATGTCCTTAACTATTTTAAATTTATTATATCAAATTTCGAAATAAAACAAAACAGAAAATAAATAAATTTGAAAGTTTTATACTAAGAGTAGAAATTTAATTTTATTAAATTAAAATATTAGTTTAAATAAGCTTCGTTAAAACGCAAAGATTTATTAAGGAAAAAATGAGAATGAAGATAAAAATATAGTAATATAAAGTTTTAAGACTAAAATATAATATTCTATTTTTAAATTATCATAAAATAAATAAATAGTTTTAAAGGCAAAATGAAAAATCAAAGATAAATTCTATATAGGATTTAATTAAATATATTGTGATTGAAAAAATTATAAGGCAAGAAGATTTGATGCTTTCTTCGTCAGAGAACAAATAGAAGGAAGATTTAAAAGAATTCTTTCAATTAAATGAAAATAAATTAAATGAAATTATAATATAAAGATAAAGAAGGTTATTAAATATTAATTTCGTTTGCCAAGTATAATCAAATATAAATTGCTCAAATTACCTAACTTATTGCAAGTAAAAATAGTAATCTTAGAAATTTAGAAAAAGTCTTTTGATAATTTTAAACGATAAACCTAAAAAAGAAAATTCAATAATTTTTATGTTTATATAAGTTAAAGAGAATCATATAATTATTAATTAATCTTAAATAAATTTAAATATACAAATGAATACCTTTAAATTTTTAATTTTACTAAAATTCATAAATTAAAAATATAAGAAGAATTGAGAATAAATCTACCATATATAATTGAAACAGGTAATAAAAGAAAAATAATAAAACTTAGTTAATGATAAACAATTAGAATCCCACTTAGAAAATGTGATAAATAGGTGAAATCTATATAAAAAATGCTATCTATGGATTTTGTTCGTCTGACAATTGAGTATTGAGATTATAATTTAAATAGATAATTCATCTATTTAATAAGGACAATGGAAAATCTATAAAGCATTTCCTTATGCTAAGAAATTGACTTTAGATAACTATCAAACGAAGAGAGTTGAAAATACTTTTGGTTTATATAGATAACCTGAAGCAGATAAGCTATTTTAAAAAATAATTGATAAATTACTAAAATATAAAGATATTATATATTTTAAATTTATAGCAAAAGATAAAATCTAAAGTCCTTTCAATTGTTTTATAGCCTGATATAATGTAAATTTTTTAAGTTAAATAATTATTAAGATTAAATTATTAGTGTGGAATATACAAAGTTTCTAAAAAAATAAAATATTCTAAAGTTATAAAAAGCTTTTATTAGATAAAAGATAAAAATTAATAAAAAAGAAAAAATACAAAACTAAAATGCGAAAGAGAGAGCAAAATAAATTAATTCTACAATGAAATTAAAAAATTTTATAGTAAAAGGAAAATATCTAAGATAAAAAGAAATTAATCCTCTTGGAGCTAATTAAAGCATAAAGGCAATATAAAGTAATTAAAAAAATTTGAATTTTTCATTAAGTTCAACGCAAGTCTGGATTAGATGAAGAAAGGATTTAATTTATTATTTATTAAATTGATATATAAATACAATGAAATATGCAAAAATTCATTAAACTAAAAATGAATTTCCTTCTTCTAAATTTTTTTTTATTAACATACATTCAAATCTGAGTTTTTTATTATTTAAATTAAATATTTTTCTTGCAAATGTTTTTAAAATAAAAGCATTCTTAATTACATTTCATATTGTTTATTTAGAAAAAACATTTAGATTTTTGCTTTTATTTAATTATTAAATTATTCTATTGAAATACAGCTTAATCTCTTAGTCACAACAAAATTTATTAAAGAAGTAGACATTCAAAATAGCATCACTTAAAGGATTATTAATAGTAAGCAAGTATAGAAAAATTATTTTTTGCTTTGAGTAAACATAATAAAAGCTATACAATTTGATTTCTTAATTAATCTATCAAATTTTCTAGTTATTTGATTTATAGTTAGAGTAAATAATTAAAATGAAATTAATGTAAAACTTATTTATAAAATCATAAATTATAGATAAAGTTATTCTTTTAAGAGATTAAAGATTTGATAAATAATTTAAAATTTATTATCTTATTAAAATTGTAGGACCTTCGCTTTCTTTAAGTAGGCTATAATTTATTATTTCTATTAAGATCATTTTTTTAATTTATTTCTATTTTGGATAAATGCTTAATTTAGTCAAAATTAATATTTCTAGCTTGTCATCAAATATTCCTTAATATGCTTACGCTTGTTAAAGGATTAAATAGAAATGTTTTTCTTTAAGGTTGCAAAGGATTATATATATTCTTTATTTTTCTAGATGAGACTTTTTAAATAATTTAGCAAGATAACTCAGTATTTTTTAACTATCTTTACCCTTTTAATTTATTTCTCTTGCTAATTTTAAACTTCTTTATATAAAAGTTAATTAGGATTTAGTGTTAAATGATTATTATTAAAAAAGAAAAAAAGTTTGAAAATTTGTATAAATTAAAGAAATTTAAATTTTTCCAAATTTTACTAATTTTAAGGTTAGAAAGCTAGATTATTTTATTTAAAATTCTAACTTTATGTATTTTAAAGTTATAAAGCATCCTTCAATTTATTTCAATAGCGGATTCTAATATCATAAGTTTTTCTTTATTTAGGATAATAACTTAAAGAACTTAATCTTATAGTAATAAAATTAAATCTCAAGCAGCTTTATATTTGTAATGGCAAAAGTATTACAATTCTAATAACTTTTATATTAAGTTCTGGAAGTTAAGTTATTTAGTCTCTTCATTTATCTATTATATTAAAGCACAACTTCTACTAAAAATTATAATTAAGTATATAATAGACTCTTAGAATGAAGCAAAATATTAGATAAAATCTTAATAATTTAGTTTGCTAATAATTTAAAAAGCTTAAGTTAAAATTGCAAAGGAAACTCTTTCAAAAAAGATTATAAAATTATGAAGAACATCTATATCTGTTTTTTAATATTTAACAATTGCTTTTTATCGAAAATTTTTTAAATTTTACATAACTCATGCTAATAAATTAAAACTAAAGTAGATACAATTTTTTACTTAAAAGTTATTGAGAGCAAATTTAATTATTTTAAAGAATGAAGATATATAATTCTATTTTTTAGCTAAGAAGAATATTTTACACTTAATTCTACAATTTAAAAATTCATAAATCATTAAAATTTTTTAATTTTAAACTAAAAACAATAATTTTTTGGAGAAATTAATATAATTAAGAACTGTGAGGCTTTTATATTTTATAATAATTAATAAATATAAAATTTTATTTCGTTCTAGCTTCCTTTTCATAAAATATTAGCGAATGCATAAATATATTTAAAATTTCTCTTTTTAAATTATTTAAAATAAATCAGAACTAAGAGATAAATCAAGCAAAATACTTTGAAGACTCATATAAAAATATTTATAGCTTGTATAAAATTCACTTGGTTAAATATGTTTAAGTATTAATCTTCTTTAATCCAATACTTTAGAAGATATATTAGATAAAGGCTATAAACATTTACTTTAATTTTTTAATTTCTCATTTGTTTCTTGCAATTCTCCTATAGATAAAAAATTAGAAAAGCAAAAAGACTAAAAAGTTTATAAAATTAGTTTAAATTTTTTTTAGATAGATCTTGCTTTTATCATGTTTTAAAAGGCTTTAAAACCTATTTTTAAGTCTATGAATCAAGGAGGAAATTTACACCTTTAAATATATAATAAAACTTTTTTCTGGTTATTAACTTTAAAGATACTTTATTAAAGTCTTTTAATGAAATAATTGAAATAAAATAGTTTGTTAATAATGAGATAGTGTTGAAGGTACTAAGTTTAATAAAATATTGTTTTAAGTTATTCTTTGACCATTTTTCCACTACTAAATTTCTGTATTATTTTCTATGTCAGTAAAAGCAACTTCACCATTCAATTTTCCTTATACAAAATTGCCTTCATATTTTGTTTGATTTGCGTATTTTATAACTCCTTTGCCTTCTTTGATATTATTATTTCATTATCCCTCAAATTTATCCCCACTAATATAATAATAGGTTCCTTTTCCTTACATTTTATCTTAGACTCATTAACCTTCATATTTGTTTTTGTTTTAATAAATGATAACTCCTCAGCCATGTCTCTTACTGTCCTATCAATCTCCATCGTATATGTCTCCATTCGGGTATTTGCATACTCCATTTCCTTCCATTTTATCCTAATTTCATTAACCTTCATATCTATTTCCATTTAGATATTATGCAGTTCCTTTACCATGTCTCTGATTATTACTTCATTCTCCTTCATAAACACCTCCTTTTGCGAAATAAAATATTCCTATTCCTTCAAATTTATCTTATTTGAAATGACCTACATATTTAAATCCATTCGCAAATTTTAAAGTTCCTTAACCATGTTTCTTGAAATTATCCACTTCTCCTTCATAAGTATCTCCATTTTTGTAATAATAAATTCCCTTTCCCTTTATTTTATTTTTTTCTCACTAACCTTCAAAGATATCTTAATTCTTGAACTTAAATATACCTTCTCCATGCTTCTTATTTTTTTCTCACTGCCCTTCATATATATCTCCGTTTATGAATTACTAGGTTCCTTTTCCATGCTTTTTATCTTTGAGTCATTATCCATCGTATATTTTTTAATCTCTTATTTTTAAAATCCCTTGACCTTATCTTAAATTGTTTACCCATTCTCCTTCATAAATTTCTTCGTTTTTATATGTGAAAGTTCCCTTACCTTGTATTAGATCTTATTCAAATTACCCTTTATTTTTGCAACCATTGAGAAATAATTAAACTCCATTTCCATGTCTCTTATTCTCCATCCACTCTCCATTACAAACATTTCCGTTTTTATAATGATAAACTCCTTCTCCTTGCATTTTATCATTTTCCCAATTACCTTGATACCAATCTCCTTATTTATAAAATATTTTTCCATATCCGTGCTTTTTGTTTTCAAGCCAATCTCCTTCGTAAATACTTCCTTCTTATTTTTTATAATATATACCATATCCAGATTACTTATTTTACTCTCATATTCCTTAATATTTATCTCCATTTATATATTTATAAGTTCCATATCCTTATTTTTAGTTATTGGTTCATCCACCTTAATAGTTTTCACCGTTTTAAAACAAGTAAAGAATTTCATCTTTTCTCTTATCTAAGTCTCATTAACTTGCATATTTATCACCTGTTTTTAATTTTACTATTCCTCTTCCATGTTTTGTATTTTGATATCAGCTTCCTTCGTAAATTTCTCCATTACTAAATCAGTAGATCCCTCTTCCTTATCTTTTGTCTTCTTCTCATTATCCATCATATTTTTCTCCTTCATTATGATAATATATACCTTTTCCATGTCTCAAATTATTCTTTCATTCTCCAACATATTCATCTTTATTTTTATAAATATAAGTACCTTAATCTAATCTTTAGTCTTTTTTTCATAAACCTTCATATTTATCTCCTTATTTATAATAATATTTTCCTTATCCATCCCTTTAATTATTCAATCAGTTACCCTCGTAATAATCTCCATTTTTATATTAGTAAGTACCATAGCCTTGGATATTATCTTAATCTCATTAACCTATATATCAGCAACCACTTAAATACGAAATTTTTCCTTTTCCTTGCTTTTTATTTTTAGATCAATGACCTTCGTATATTTCTCCACTTACATAATAATAATAGCCTTCTCCTCTTCTTTAATCTTTAGATCAACTACCTACATATTTATCCCCATTTCTATAAGTGCAAATTCCAAATCCATGTCTTGCATTAAAAGATTTTTTCGATTTTTTTTTTTCTTCTCTTCTTCACTGTCCCTAATATTTATCTCCATTTTTATACTAAATAATTCCGTTTCCCTGGTTTTCTCCTCTCGAAGTTTCTCACTAATACTTATTTTATTAGAAAGCCATTGTTTTCTATTTTAAATATTACTAAATAATTCAAAACTAAAAGCTTATTAATTAATTAATTTTACATAGTTATAACTAGTTGTAAAGAGTTAATCATAAACCAATCTTTTACTTTTCTAAATTTCTTTAGTAAAATGCTATTTATTATTTTTAGCTTTAAAATTCTTTAAATTTTATTATTTATTTTCTTAGAAAATTAATTATCCTATTATATGAACCCTCACATTATTAAATGAAAATGGATAATAAAACTTTGGCCTACTATTTCTTAAGTTTTGTATTAAATATTTGTATATTTTGGTTTATCCTAGCTTTGATTATTTATCTTTAAATTAAATCAACTTCTTTAATTAAATTTTAACTAATTTTATATATTAAAGATATTTTGTTCTTAGTCAAAATTTATTTGTTTTCTATATATCTTAATTAAATGTATTTGCATTAGGTCTACCTAACTAATAAACTTAAATATCTCGAAAATTAAATTTTATATATCAATTTGTTATAAGTGATACATGATTTATAATTTAACTATTGTAGCTTATTAATAAAGCATTCTTTATATTCATCCTCTTTTTAGATGTATTATTTAAAACTGCAAGTCAATTTATTAAGAAAAATATTAGATGCTTGATTGACTAATATTGTCGTCTTAACAAGAGAAGAAACTCTCTTCTCTTTCTATCTGGATATAGAATTTTCGTATATTAATTATCTCCTCACTTTTCTATTCTAAATATAAGTTAAAACTTGGAAAAGGAGATATTTCACTTTTAATTTCAATTTTTTTGTTGTTGAACTCTTTTGCTAATTTAAGTTAAATCATATATATAATTAAACTATTGATTTCTACAGTACAATGAAATAAACTATATTGATATAATCATTTAAAAAATAAATAGGATTTATCTAATTCTAGAATAATCGTATTCTATGCTTTCTCATATAAAAATTATATATATCAGTAGCAGGTAGCATTGTCAACAAGGTTAAATTAGAAGCTAGAAGATTTTACTTAAAAGCTTTGATTTTTTGTTGGAAAATCAAAGAGAAATAAAATAAAGGCATTAATCATTTCTCTCTCAAAAACCAATATACAAAAGAGTAAAGAAAACCTTTTATTTTGCTTATGGAATATATTGAAGCACATCATCTTATAAATTCAATTTTATGGTTAGCTACCGAAAGCTAAAATTATTTAAGTTTGATTTTATCTTTAATTATCTAAGTTCGAAAGAACTTCTATGAAAAGGAATATTTATTTGATTAAAATTAAAGAAAAAATGCTTATCTTGAAAAACACTGCCTTATGCTATTCTTGTAAAAGATTATAGATTAAAAACGAAAAAGTGGATAAACAAATCTAAATAATTGAAAAAAGATATTTGTTTACTTTATAATTTTTAAAATTCATGATAGAAAGCTATTAATTTACTCAAGAATTGCTATTTAAATAATTAAATAGAATAGATCAATATACCCTCATTTCTCGTTTTATTGTCGTTGCTACTATCTTACTTATTAAAGAAAACATTTTTATTTCCACCTTATTAAATCAGTACAAAACATAAACATTGGATAATTTGATTTCAAATAGAAGATTAACCCTTTTTAAGAGGACTTTATGTATTTTAAATATATGATTAATTTTTCTATGCTAAAATACTTGTTTG
Organism: Loxodes magnus; assembly: GCA_946699065.1. Classification (NCBI taxonomy): domain Eukaryota; phylum Ciliophora; class Karyorelictea; order Loxodida; family Loxodidae; genus Loxodes; species Loxodes magnus. The sequence continues at coordinate 621,124 of CAMPDV010000148.1, forward strand.
AAGGCTCTTACTATTAATAAATTTATTTTCCTTAGTTCTGATTTTTTTCAATGATATATTTATATATTTATATATTATAAAAAATAACTTTAATCTATTAATGAATCTAAGAACTTTATTCAAATTATATAATCCAACCATATTTTCTTTAAATCATACCATATTTTTGTAAAACTAATTCTCCGTTCCTGATTAAGATATTTTCAGAATTTAAAGTTAATAATTGACAAGCATCTTTCTCATATCATAATACTCCCTTGCATTTTTTAGAATTCCTGTGATAAAATTATATATTCTTAATTTATTACATATACAATCAATGCTGACTATCACTTCTTTTAAATAATATAATCATTTTTATCTTTTTTTATTTCAAAGCATCTTTCTATCCTATATATTTAAGTATTCAATGTAATATTCTATATAATATGAACTTTAATTAGTTTTTAATATATTTCCTGTTATGGTTTCATTTCTTCGTAATTCCTTACATAATATCTTTAACTTTGTATCTTAATATAATAGAAACGAAAAATTTTATTGCTTAGTAAATATGAAATTTAGCACAGATTAGGTATATAAAGAATTTGAGCTTATATATTAGTAAACTTAAATTATAAATAGTCTAATTTAATTTTGCAAAATTAGATATAATTATACATAATATATCTATATCTATATCATATATATTATATCATATAGTATAACTTTAGTTTTTATTCAATATTTGATAAATACTTATTAACTTTCCTCGTATTTCCCAAATCATTCATCATTTTTATTGAAAAAGGGAGGACATAAAAACTCATATTTATAACTTTATTGATTAAATTTTATAAATAAAAGAGCAAGAAAAGATGCTTATTCTGTTAAAGCTAATTTTATTTTCTGATTTTAAACTACTAAGATGAGCTTATTTATATAATGAGCAATTTATTTACAAAAATATGAGGAAATGACCAAAAAATACAAAGTCAAATATGTGAAAACGAAATTTCATTTTTTAATGGATATATAATGAAATAATATTACTAACTATAAAAATTTTATATGATTCTTAAATTTACACTGTAAATAAATATTTTATTTATCCGTTCCTCGTATTAATTAAATTAAAGTGCTAAAGAAGGATCGTCTACTTAAGAGCTTCCTACTTCCCTATCCAATCAATAGGAACTTTATCTCTAGGTGGTCTTCTCTTCCCTTCACTGTCAAGTTTTCGGAATGGTTGTCTCTAAATCATAGTTTGCTTTCTTCTTATAAATTTCTCCATTCCTGGTTGGGTAAAATTAGGTTAGGTCATTCCATATTTTCTATTAAATCTTCTTTCTCTTCCAGCATCGTCTCGTTAGGTGGTCTGTTCTCCTGCAGATGTAACATTTTTTCCCAAAATATTTCTCTTTAGTTTGTTCAATTGGCTTATTATTCTCTTATTCAATCTCCATTGGGATAGATTGTATAGCCTATTATTTTACACTTGTCTCTAATTTTTCCAATTTGATATGAATATTTTCATTCGATTCGTATAATTGTTCCAGCTGCCTATCGAATTCGTCAATTCTGATATTCATTGCAGCCTGGTTTAAGTTTCTAGGAGCATGGGTTTCCTCATCTTCTAAATGCTCTTGCTATTCTTAAGCAAGTTCTTCAATCTGTTTTTCTAGATCTTTATTTTTTCCTATTAATGCTAAGATAAGTTTAGCTATCCGTTCCTTGTATATTATCTATATTCAATAAAATAATAATAAGCTATGGTGAAAGTGAATAAATATTTGTGAATAAGTTATCTTTAATAAAAAAAATTAATTTTATAAATTAACTAAAAATAAATAGAATTTCAACATAGAAAGAATTATGCAACATTTATTTCTTAAAAATCCTAGAGATATAAAATAACTAATATTTTGAAAGTTTTTTCATTTTTAAAAATTTTGAATTCACGAAACTAATTTGCTTTTTCGCTTTTTTTACTTAAAATTAAGTTATTAAATATACAAATTAGAGCAAACTTAATTTTTTTCTTGAATTTTGCTTATTTTTGTTTGGATGTTTATAATTAATTATTATTTATAACCAAATATAGCTTAGAGATAATTTAAATCAAACGAATTTTTAATTATAAATAATTTTATTTAATAATTTATAAGAAAATATTAAATTTGGTAAGTAAGTTTTATAAAGTTTTTTTAGATATTTTACAATGATTCCTTTATTTAAATATATCTTAACTATTTATATCATAGCTTTGTTTCACTAATATTAATAATTTAGCTTTACCTTGAAATTAATTTTTTTTACTTAATAACTCAGAATATTGATTTGATAATTTAAATAAAAATCTTTGAGAACTATAATTCCCAAACTTTTCAGAATTTAAGTATTTTTAACACTCTTTTTATGAATACATTTGTATCTTAAATATATATGATTTAGTTGTCTTCTTATGGAAATATGCAGTAAGATAACTTAAGATGCAATGCACATTTTAATAAATTATTATTTACGATATTTTAAAACCCTTTAATATAATTAAAAAGATGGTGGGAGCTGAGATTGACCTTCTGAATCATACTTTCTGGTTTTATGGCTAGGAACAAGTCCCTGGTCAAAGTCAACCTTTGCAAGGGAACGCCTTCCTCTTGATTATCCACTCCTGGTAGGAGCTTGAAGCCTGGTTGCCATTAGCGATGGATCTCCCTGGCAGCTGCTTTTCGAAAGCAACAGGATATCCCAGTTATCCCATGAAGGGAGTGTTGAGGTCGTTAAACTGCATGAAGTTGCAGTTCAAAAACTCTTTTAGTTTAAAATTAAATTAAATTAAATTAAATTAAAACCCTTAAATAAGGACTTAAGATTTTTGCTAAAGAATAATACTTTAAGTATATAAATTTTCCAAAACTTATTTCAATCTTTATCTTTATATTTTCTTTTATTAAAATTTGATTTTCTTTTAGTACAAACCTATTCATTTGCTTAAGATATACTTTAAATAACTATCTTAATCAGAATCGAGTAAATGTAAAATTAAAGTGTTAGACCTTATCAGAAAGTATCCTCATTATGGGCCAATGCTGAGATCAACATTTTTTACTTATCAAACTTTTTAAATTCTTCAAAAATAATAAATATATATCAAAGCAAATATTTATACATTTTTTAATCTATTTTCGTAATTTTTGTTTTCTTTTATTGACTTTTTATATAATTGCAAATAAGAAAAATTAAAGTTTATTTATATATAATTAAAGTACATTTTTTATTTAAAGAAAAAATAAAAAAAAATTCAAATCCAACTTAAACATTTTCTAACATGTCGATTTTATAATAATTATTATATGTGAAGAATAAAATTAAGATTATTTTATATTTAAGATGATTACACTTCAAATATTATATTTAAATTTCAAAGCCTTCTATAATGCTTTATATTTAAATATCCAAATAATAATTCAAAAATATAATTCTGAATTCTCCTTTTTTATTTCTTTCTATCATTCTTTATTTTTAATACTTATATTTAATATAGTGTTTTATCTTTTTTAACTATAAAATAATTATAATTTTTATATTAATAAGAGCTTTAATTTATTTTTTATAAATTAAAATTAAAATTTTTTAGTTAGATTTTTAAATTGATTTTGTATGTTTTAAAATATAATATTTTATATATAATTTGTTTGAAAAATTAAAAAATTTTAATTATTATTTTGCTTCTTACATTTATAAAATGTATTTAAGTACTTGGTCTTTTAATTTTAAACTAGTTTAAATATCCAGTATTCAAATTTATTCAAATTTTTCTCTTTGTTTAAGTGATTTTTTGGTTTATTCTAATTAATAGTTCAAAATTTATCAATGATAAAACATAATTATTATATATTTTTATTTTTAAATAGTTGATTGAAGGTGAACAACAAGGGACATCTTTATCAGAGATTGGGGAAGCTAAGTACCCATAATCGACTTTATGTCTTCCTCTGCTTTGGCTTGGCCTCTAGACATCTGCTAATTCAACCTTCGGCACTGGCTTACTTTAGTTCTTAATTCGGGAAATAAAAGGAAATTATTTTTGCGAGCTTCATCAGAGGTGGGGAATTTAAGTACCCATAATTGACACATGTCATCCTCTGCTTTGGTGATGCAATGAGAAGCAACCCAGCCATGAACTTAAACCTCCAGCAAGTATTAAAGATTACGAGTATTCTGAAATTTTATCAGTACTGAATAATTATACCAGTATTTAACAAGGTTTATCAGTATCTGATAATTTTATCAGTAACAAACATTCTTGTCAGTATGAAACATTTTTTAAAGAGCTGCGCACCAACGAGAGTGCTACGCGCTCTATAATCAAATTTATTTATTTATTTATTATTATAAAAAAGAGGAAAAAATGGAAAATTTCTTGTCATCATTCTTTTCTTAAAAAGTTTCATCTTAATCAAACAACGAATATTAAAAATTACTTTAAGAACTCAGAGTTATGCAGCAATAAAATTTTAACTTACTAAGACAAGTATAAGAACTAGAAAGAAAACAGAATTTCTGATGATCAAAAATGAGAAATAAATAAGAAGAAAATGTTAAAATAGAATAATTAGAAACTAAATTCAATCAATTTGCAGAATTGTCAGAAAGCATACTCCTATCAAACCTTTTAATGAATGATCCAATGGACGCAGAATAACATATCCCAACAACTTATATTCCCTAACGAAAAATTGTGACATGTTGATATTGCAAGAGACTTGGACATAAAGTAAGAAATTGCTTCCAATTTAGACTTAAGGAAAAGAGAATCATAGATAATAAATGGGAAATCATTTTCAGAATCTACTGCAATTTTGAAGGAAAATTTTATAGAAAGAAAATACTCCTACTAAATAGAGAAGCTTCGCATATTTAACATGCAGTTAATGAGTTCTATAAGAAATGAATGGGAATTGACCTATCGGAGACCATTAGAAAAAAATAAATAAAAAATCATGAAGATTATGGTAGATTTGACCCAGACAAATTAGAAATTTATTTTTTATTAAAAAATTATTAATTCGCGGAAAGCCAAAAAAAGGTGACTCCACACTAATATTATTATTATTATATTATTATATTAAATAAATTTAATCATAGATAAATTTTTTATACAAGAGCAACATTTTTTTATAAAATATATATAATTTAAAATATGTACAGTGAGTCTCAAGCTAGTTCTTAGTTTGATAATCAATATCAGAACAAGCGAGTCTTATTCTGTAGTCCGCATCTCAGAAACTCTCTTATTCTCTATGCCGACAACTTGGATATGAGTTAGGATAAAAAGCAAGGCATAGCTGAGACAAATTTAACTAAGATTTTTAATTATAGAAGACTACTCAAGATTGTTCATTTGTACAAGAATGAGAATTCTAAAAGAGCTGCAACTCCGGCTTTCGACGGTAATCACAAGATTTAAGAGAAGAAGGTTTCAAATTTTTGAATCAAAACAAGGAGAAATGAAGCTTAAGAATTTTTTATGTAAAAAACATTAATCAGTGGATAGCCTAAAAATGGCAGACCCACATTAATTAATTTATTATTATTATTATTTATTATAAAGTATATTTCTGTAACAGTTAATTATTACAAATTAAATTTTAAATAAGATTAGGATACATTGTTACAAATCCTAGTTAATAATTAAATATAATGATAAATTAATTTTAAAAAGAAAATAAAAAATCTTATTTAATATTTTTACCATAATTAAAAAAATAATAAAGGCTTACAATTTAATTTAAAATATTAAAAATTAATTTTAAAAAATTATATTTTTGGTTTGAAATAAATCCATTAGTAATATTTGAATAAAGAAGACTTAAAATAATTATTTTTAGAATGAACGAAGATAAAAGAAGAAGAGAAACTAAACTAAAAAAATCAAATCAAAACAATAATGAAGACCTAAGAGTTTCAGAATGAGAGTGATATCATAAAAATTATTTTATTAAGCTGAAAGGCGAAAATTATTTAATTTAATTTAATTTAATATTTTCGGTTTGAAGTATTGAAATTTTGCATTTTTAGTAATTAAAATTTATTGGATATATAATATTTTAAATAATATTTCTTAAATTTTAATGATTTATACAAATTTTTAAATATAAAAGTAAAAATTTTGTTTGCTTAAAACGGAAAAAACTTCTTTCATGCTAAATGTTTTAAAATTTTTCTAATTTTTAATAAATCTTTTTATGATATGGAAATTAAAAAAGAGTAAATTTACCAGAAATATAGAAAATTGAAGTTAATTTGTTTTATAATTAGAATAAAAATTAAATAGTTTATAAAAAAAAATTTTTACATTCGTCTAGAAAACTTGAAAGAGTAGATATTCAAAACTTTTTAGCTGCATCTTTTAATTAAGAAATTTTTTGCATAAAATAAAAATAGGCAAATGATATTTTCAAAGACTTAATTATTTAGCTTCAATAATTTAATTTAAATCTACTGAAAAATCTCAATTGAAGCATATTTATTTAAATTATAAAATTGAATTAATATTTCTTAATAATTTAAAATAAATTAAAATTTTTTTATTCATTTTCGAATTGAAAAGGCTAAATTGATAATTTAAATAGTAATTTTTACAAATTGAAAATTATATCATATATAAAAAATTAAATATTTAGTTTATAAAAATTTAAATAAAGGTCTCTGATAACTTTTTCGATAAGTAATGCAAATTAATTTTAGATTTTAGAATTTATGATATTAGATTCACGAAGTCATAACATATGAAATTATATTTTATTATATTTAAAATGAATCTAATTTTATTGAGTTAAATTTGTAAAAAAAATAACGTTTTTTTAAATAAAATATACTTTTTAACTATTTACTTTTAAAATTTTTTATATTTTCTCCTCTAATCAAAATCAGATTATAATTCTTAATTCTTTTTTTAATTACAGTTAAATTAGCATTAATTTTTTTCAATCTTTATTTAAATAAAAATTTTAAAATTCAAAGAAAATTGATTTAAATTATGATCAAATATTGACTAAGTAGAAATAATTTATTAATTTGGTTTAATTTGGATTTAAATGAAATTAACATGAAGAAATAAATTTAGCTATTCTGAATATTAAAATGAAAAATGACTTAATCATAATGAATAATTAAATTTTATTTATTATTTAACTTTTATGACTCTTTATCAAACTCTTCTCCAATCTCCCATTTCAATTTCATAAAAAAAGATTTATCCATATTGATCAAACTAAAAAACCTTTTCTTCACTTAAAACAGGCTGTGTATAGCAAATATTATTTTCAGGGAATTTTCTACCTTGCTTTACTATAGTTTCAAAGTCAAATATTTAAGTTTCTATATTATTTGGTCCATTTTAATAAATTAAATAAGAGTTTATTTGGGAAATAAAAATAGCTGAAACAGATCCTTATTTAATTATTTTTTAATTGCACTCCTTTCATTCGTTTCTTTTACTATTATATAACTAAACTTTATCTTAAAGTGAAAACTGATTGTAATTGAATCCTCCAAATACATAAACTTCATAGTTATTTTAGTCGCATCCAAATAAACTTATGGGAGTTATAATTTTTTTGATATTAATAAATGCTTAAGTTCTTAAGAAAAATATTTCACATTCTTAAACATCATAATTCTAAAAATTTTTGTACTAAAATCCAGAAATTATATAAATAGTATTCAGCTTATTAAAATTTGTTCGATGTCAAAATCTTTCAAATTACATTTGAAATTCTTCTATAGGTTTATTTTAAGAATATAGAGTAAATCGAGTTTGTCCAAAATCTTTTCCCCCTGATAAAAGTAAAGTATGACAAAGAATTTGCTCTATTTACGTTTTTTCTCAATCTGTTTGTTTGATTGTAATTTCTTTTTCATAAAGTTAATTTGCTTTTATTTTATATGTTAACTGGATTTAAGAATTCTAAGATATTGTAAAAATATTCTGAAATTAAGGCGATTTAAGATTGACACAAATTTCATATTTTATAACGCCTAATCCAAATTTAGCAAAGAGGCGGCATCCATTAAATAATTGTGCGATTCTAAGAAGCTTTCTTATGAATAATATTTAAGCGATTATTTTTTTGTGTTTTATATCCATTATATTAATAATTAGAGACTATGATAAAAAAACTTATTTAAATAATCTAAAAATTTAGTAATTTTAATTTATTTGGTTCACAATATTTTGAAACGTCCTTAATTTATAAAATAAAGAGAAAGTTAATAAATTTTAAAACCTCATTCTTATATTAATAAGGTTAAAATTATTAAATTAACTAATATATAAATTTTTAATATATTATAAAATATGGATTAGGAAACTTAATTCTAATGTAATGAGAATTTGATTAAGAAACATTAATTTAAAAGTATCAAATTTTTAATTTATTTTAATATTAAAGCACAAAAAAAGATTTTATAAAAATCACTTTTTTTTAATTTTTATAAAAGTTTAAATCTTATATAGAGGAAGAATAGATTATCGAAATTTTTATTTTATATTAATATAAAATATTAACTTTTTTCGATTTAATAGTGATATGATAAATATTTAATTTATTTTTATCATTAATTATTTCTAGTTTTTTTGATTTATAATTTAAATTACTTAAATTATACAAACTATACAAAATAAAATTTTAAGTTTGTAAATAGAAATAAATTTTTTAAAACCATTTAAAAAAATATTTAAATTAAATGCTAAATGAATTAAATTTCAATTCATAAGAGTTTAAAAAAATTAAATGTTTATTTTATATTTTTTTATATTAATTTGCTTAATTATAGGGTAAATAAAATCATATCTAATTTATTTTGATTTTTTTAGAGTTTAATATTCATATCTAAAATATTTTTAAATAGGAACAATTTTTAATAAATTTTAGAAAAAAATTAGTTCTATTGGCAATGTTCAAAGACGCAAACTAAGCCTATGTATGTAATAGAAAAAGATAATTAAAATATTATTTTTAAGAAAACTTATTAGAGAATCTCGAATATAATACTAAAATGAATCGTTTGGAAGATTTGGCATTGGTATTGTAAAGTATGAAATTTTCTCTTGTCTTAAATAATTTTAATACTTTAGAAATATCTCCACTATTATTTTTCACTCAAAAATCTAAAAAACTTTAAAATTAAAATCAAATAAGAAAACTGAGAAATAATTGAATATCTCTAAGATAACTTTAAGTTTCGATTAAGTTGAATAAATTTATGATAAAGTTCTACTTATTTCAGGTGGAAGTAAAAATTAAACTAGTTTCACAATCCATTCATAAAATAATTATGTAAAAGAATTACATATGTAATTTGGAAGATTCTACCATAGAAATAAGTTTAATAAATCAAATTTTATTTTTATTATTTCCGGATGTAAAACACGAAAATCTCAAATTGTTAATTTAGAGGAATGTGAAGTATTCGATATGAATTCTCAAAATTTTAATTAAATAAAACAAATTTTATATCCAGTAATGCAGTTCGGATGTGATCAATTTAATAAGAGATATTTACGTTTTGTGGTTATAGCTATTAATAATAAGACTCCTTAGATAAAATTCAAATATTCGACATTTAAAAAAATAGTTGGAACATTTCTGAAAAAAACATTACATAAAAATCTACTTCCACTTCTATTTATGTTTGGTAAAAAAATCACTTCCTGATTTATAGAAATAATGATTCAGATTTATAAACACAAATATTTGATTGGAAGAAAATATATATGCAAGACGAAAAATTTCCTTAAGCTAATAATTGCTATACTCAACCAGCTTTAAATGAGAAAAATGTTTTTCAATACGATTAATATAGTGATTTATATTAATATGAAATTAACTTAGGAGAGTGGAAAAGACTAGGGCGAAGAAATGGTAATAATCTAAATTATTTATTTTCTAATATAATGTTTTAAAAGAAATTATAATTAAAAATTTAACCAACCTTTGAAATTATTACATTTCATATAATTTATAAATTTAATAATTTTTTCAGCCTTTTTGTTTATAAACTAGAGTATTAAATTACAATACTCGTTAAATAAAAAAATATTAAAAAAATAGAAATTATTAAGTTAATGAGATATATAAAAATTTTGTGATGGTTTTCATCTGTAATTTGAAAATATTTTTGCTAATTTAATATCAAACCTAAGTTTAAATTTAACTCAAATATGTTCGCCTTCCGATTTTACAAGCTTATAAAGTTTATCATATAGCTTGCTATTCCTAAATATTCTTGGTTCCTGTCTTAAGTCGAATTGCAGTCTTATTTACTTAGGGTCATACATGATGCTTTTTTCTTTTTTTCCTCCACAGTTTTACGTCACTTGAGGGTATGAATGTCGTCTTTTTTCTTCCAAAAGTGGTTTCACAATTTTTTCTTTATTTATTTTTATTCACGACATTTTCTTCATAAGCGCTTCGTGCTGCAACAGATGTAACATTTCTTTTTAATTTTCTTGGGTCTTGCTAACTTAATTTATTCTATATCCATTGGATCTTGTTGCTGAGACTAATGATTTTTTTTCTTCTATTTTTTTTTCGATTCATTCTAGTCTCTAGTCTAGCTTGACTCAGTTCTTTTCGTTTTATTGTTGCAATGTTCAGATTTCGTTTTCAAGCTCTTGGACTTATTCGAATACGCCTGCCTTGGTTCTTCTTTCTACCAGTGCATCATCTCATCATCTTCTCCGTGAGTAATGAGATCTTGCCTTATTTTGAACTTTTCTTCTTCAAGCTCTATTATAGTTTTTATTAGCATGAAGATGTGTTTAAGGGTTTGATTTTAGTCTATGCTACAGATTTGTTCTTTAGTTAGGTCTCTCAGGTCGTCATTGGTTGTGAATCTCCTTACTTGTTATCCTTACTCGTTAGTTTTTAATTTCTTAGGTTTTATTTAAATGGACTCCGAAGAGTGTTAGTGCTTACCTACTTTCTTAGGAGGAGTGGTTGCAAGATGTGGCTGGTTGGAAGCCTTTCTGACCCTCTTCTCCTCTTCTGGAAGCATCCATCCTTTGGCAAATCTTTCCATTTTATATTATATTAATATCAAACCTAACTAAGTTTTAAATTCATGTTTCATATTTCTAATTAGTTCACTTACAGCTAACATTAGAAAGCTCTTTGTGAATTTACACAATGAATCGTGCTATTTTTAAAAATAACTATATGAGTCAAGGATTTTACTGTAATACTTTTTTCTATTTTTGAATTTAATTATTTTTATTAAGAAAAAAGGCAAAATCGCAATAATTATTATATTTTATATATTTCATTTGCGTATAAATAATTTTTAATAATAAATTTTAAACTTCATAAAGTAAAATTTTCAAATAAAAATGATTTATAAGCAAATAAAAAGGCAATTTAATAAATTTATAGTTGCTAATATTTATCCTAGTATAACCTAAGAAAATTAGATAAATACATTTTTTATATAATTTAAAAATATAGAAATAAAAGCACAAAACTTTATTTTTCTTTTGAGAGTTTTAAAATAACTTAAGTAAAATTTTTATTTAAATTTTACTGATAAAAAAATAAAATTTTTAAAGATTTACATATTTTAAGAAGGATAAATAAAAATAAATCTTTTATAAAAATAATTTTTTATTTTAAAATATACTAAAAAAGAAGAAATTACAATAAAACTTATAAATTTTATTATTTTAATTGATTAATAAAAATTGAAAATATCTTAAAACTAAAAAATATAAATAAAAATATCGAAATTTAAATTATTATTTATATATTTTTTTATTATTTCTGAAAATATGGAGATTCGCAAACTTTAGCTTGCTTTGATGGGCGAAACATCCAAAAGAACTAAAGCCATCAATCTTGGGACAAAGAAAAAGATATCTTCATCGAAAGTTGGGGAATTAAATACCCGTAACGACGAATTTATTTACTGATTTGACTTATTCTCGGAACATGAAATGAAAGACTATAGGCTGTGGCAAATTTTTATTCTGGTCTGAAGTAGGGTGATAAATGAGTACTGTTTGATAGTCAAAATGTGGTATCTGCCATGATTCCATTTTCAAGATTAAATTATTTACCCTAATTGAAAATTTAAACTCGTGATTAGCATAAAAAATGGTGAAATCACATAAATTTATTATTATTAATTTTTTAATTTTTATTTCTAAAATTTATATCTACTTTTTAAAGATTTTAATTATAGAAGTTTAGATTTCACACAACATAATATATATTTAAATTTTTTTTAAATTATTCTACTTAAGAAAATATAAAAATTTGATTTTAAGCTATTTAATTATTTTATTAAGTTTAAACAATATTTTAACATAAAAAAATTAAATAGAAAATAATTAAATGCTTTTGTGCTTTTTTGTAATCAATTGCATTAAAAAACACTATTTCTTATTTAAAAATTAAATATATTTTAGGCCTTTTGTGCTAAAACTTAATGATTTAATAAAAATTCTTAAGAAAATTAGAATTAAGCTTATTATAAAGAAAAAGTAATTAATAATATTTTGAATTTCAACTTACCTTATATTTTTATAAATATTAAATATTATTTAAGAATTTTAAATTGATATAAGATAGTACTTTAAATTTAAAGATAAAAAAATTTAAGATTTAATTTTTAATTTTATAATATTTACATTAAAGCAATTAAAAAAAATTTAATTTTTGAGAATTTAATTTTTTGGAATAATTTGATTATTTTATTTTGTTTTATGAACTATTTTATAGAAAATGAATACAAAATTTTTTTGTGACTAAAGAAATAAAAAAATGTATATAAAGTTTAAAGATATCAGGAAAATTAAAAATATTTTTGGTTGCTATTTTTAAGTCTTAAGAAAGTTATTATTATGAAAAAATTTAATATCAAACATATATTTTAATTATAAACTCTCAAGGAATTATTGTGAACTTACTAGAGTTAATAAAATGTTATATCATTCATGTGCTTTAAAATTTTAGAAAATTTCTTAAAACTTTTTTAAAAATATTAATTTTCATAATTTTCTAAAATTGCAAAAATTAATATCTAAAAAGTATAATACTGTTAAAATAAAAAATAAGATAAAAATGGAAAAATTATTTAACTTAATCATATCTTCAAACATATTTCAGTCTATTTTAAGAGAGTAAAATTTTCTACAGAATTTAAAAGCTTAAATATTTGAAATTAGTATATTTAATATAATTCTGTAATATTAATCTTCATTTGATTATAAATAAGTTTTATAAATCATTTGGCATTTTAATTTAAGTTTAATTATATAAAAATTTCTCTCAGTTTGTTTCATTAAAAGTAAAATTATTTTTTAAATATAATGAATTAATTGAAAAAAATAAGTATTAAATAAAAAAATTATAGAAATAAATTCATTTTTCAATAACATAAAAATGATTTAAAAAATCATAATTATTTAAATGTTATCGGATTCAAAATTCATAATGTATTTTTAAAATATGTAATTAAATTTTATTTTAATGTAATAAATATTAATTTATATAAATTATTTGACTAGCAATATTAATTTAATTAAAAATATAATATACTTTTAACTTTTTCATTTATAAAATTTCTACTTTACTTTTTTATTTAGATCTTTTATAATAAGTTATAATCGAAAAAGATGAATCCAATCTTAAACCTTTTATATTTGAGAAAAATTATAAAAAAATATATGAATTTCAAAAAAGACAGATTTTTTGGGAAAATAGGAATAGGAGTCACATAATTTGAAATATGTCTTAATCTTACAGGTATTGAAATATGTCAAACTTCTCTACAATTAAAGATATTCCAATATACTTAAGACATATAATATAAAAAATAACTAATTTAGAGAAGAGCAAATTAATATTAAAAAAACTTTTTACGTTTTCACTTAAATTAAGTAGATTTTCAATTAAACTTTACTTATTTCAGGAGGAGAAAAAAAAATTAAAATTGTTTCACTTTTTACAACTTTAATAAAGATCTCTAGAATACAATATATAATTTGGGAGATATTTTCATAAAACAAATTTTGACAAGGAAGAACTTAATTTTCATAATTTAAGGAATAAAAAGCTTTAATCATAATGAAACAAATGCATCAGAATGAGAAGTATTTGACATGAAAAATAAAATTTTTACTACTATTAAGTCAATTAAAACTCCAGTAACATAATTTGGGTGTGATTAGAACAGTTTAAAAATTTATTTTTTTGGTGGAATTAATAAGAATCAAAGTGATTATGTGAATATAATTTAAATGTATGATTGTAGGATTAACAAATGAAAAACGTAAGATTTGAAAATATATAAGAAATCATCTACTTCAGCGATTTATATCCCTAATCTAAAGTATTTTTTTATCTTTTAAAATGGATATGATTACCTTGATTCTTTGCTATTTGATTAAAATAAATTGTGAGACTGAATTAGAAGTATCCAGAAAATAATCATAGCTTTACCCAACCAATTTTAAGTGGAAATTTTGTGTTTTAATACAACTTATATAGTGATTTATTTAGTTTTGATATTAAAAATAAAAAATGGAGGAAGATATTGTGAAAAAAGAAAAATTTTGTTTAAAACTTAGTTTAAATAAATTAAATTTAAAATTTAAAATAAATTAAAATTTCTCATTCAAGAATATTTAAAGTAATAATCTTATTTATTTTTTATTAAATTTGATTATAATTTATAAAAAAAGTAGGCATTTATTTTTTAATTTTTATAAGATATTTATTTATAGAATATAAATTGTTATAAGAAATATATTTGCTGTTTTTATTTCCTGAAAAAAATAAAGTTTTAGTAATTATGATTTACGTTATTTTATAAAAAATTTTAAATTTTGTTTAGTTTTTTATTTTAATATTTACATTTATTTAAACTAAATGTATTAAAAAAATTTTAAATTAAAGGAAGTTTTTAACAATTTTTTTGATATATTTATATTTTTAAAGAATCTTTTTAATTTTTTTTCTAATTTGGATAACATCTTAATTTAAAAGCTCTTAATTAATTTATTCTAAATTTATTTTAATTATTTAAATATTTAAATACAATATTGTTATAATTAAAAAATGCTAAGGAATTATTTATTATTTATTTTTTTTATATTATAATATAATATTTATAAGATAAAATAAAATATATTATTAATTTTACTTCGCCTTTATTTGGCTTGTCCTGTATTTGTTTATAAAAAGGTTTAAAAATCTATGTAAGATTCGTTGAAATCGTCCACTTCTTCACCTGATTCATATTCTTAAATAACATATTTGTGGCTGCTAATCTGGCATTTACCACGGAAGACATCCCGTTCCAATCTCAGTCCTTTTCAAACATTTGCTTGTTTCTTCTTTTTTTAGAGTCTACTATCTATTGGAGTAATTTTTTTATTAATCATTTTTCTTCAATATAACTCACCTTCGAATATACAATAAACCTTGACTAGATTTTTTTCAAAATTTTTATTTTCATACTTTTGAAATTTATGGTATTTCTAACTGTTCTTTTTTACTTGCCTTATTTTTCTACAGAATGAGCATATAGCTGGTTTTCTTTTTATTTCTTAATTGATTTTCTATTATTTTTATGCTTGAATAATATTTAAATTTGATTATTCAATCTCTGTTGATCGTGTATAGCATTAATCATAGCTTGCTAGTGATTTATTTAATTGATATTTCGAATTTCTTCTTCTGTCCTCTTAATTTCTTGATTAAATAGATGTGTTGAGGCTTTTAAGCTCATTTCCATGTTCAGTATTTTATTATCATTTTGGAGCTAATTGTTTTTTATATTTAGGCTACTTATTTGCTAAATTAGTTACTGCACTGCGTTCTAAAATTTTTTATTCTCAGCCTATAAAAATAAAACCCCAATTATAGTATCTTATTTTTAGTTAGAAAAAGATAAATTTTAGGTTAAGTGTTTCTTAGGTTCCATTTTATTATAATTTAGCATTTATAATAATTTTAGTTTACATACTGATATTGATTGTATAATTTTTCTTATCTGGTTTAAATATATCTAAAATTAATTTCTTAATTAAAGGAGTTACTTTTTGTATTTAATTATAATAGAAAATAAAATAATTTTGATTCTATACAGAAATTTATAAAATACTAGATTTATTTCTACCTTATCAAATTATATGTAATTTTTAATTCTTACGAATAAGAAAATCAAATTAAATAGCAAAATACTTATTTATAAAGTATTAAAGTAAATTATTTATTGAAGAAAATGAAATATATAATATCTCTATTACTAGGCATTTATTTTTAATTTATACAGAATTTAAAAGATAACATAAATAAAATGGATTATTTATTTATAAAATCCTAAGTATAAATAGTTTAAATTATTATTTAATTTTAAACTGGTTATTTAAAAATTTTAGAATAATATATTATTGTCATTTTTGAAAATATTTCTTATATCCAAATAATTTTAAAGTTTAATAAGCTTCTAATATTATTAGATTATTAAAAGATTAAATTTTAAAATCCAAATTAAAAAATTTTATAACGAATATAATCAAAAATAATCAAAAATTTATTTTCATATTTAAAATTTACTTTTTTATATTGATAACTTATAACTAAAATTTCAGTAAAATAAATACAATTTTTTATTTTTAAAAGCCAAGAAAATTAAAATTATAATTTTAAAATGATGCCAAATTAAGAAATAGATGAGAAAAAATAAATTGAGAAAAATTAACAGGAAGAAATCTAAATAGAAGAATAATAAATGCCAAATAAAAATGAAATATAGCAAAACTTATAAAGCGTATAGATAGAATAAGAATAAATTATTGATTCTTCTTTTTAAAATTTTGAATTCCATACATATAAAAAAGAATATAGAATTACATAAATAGAAAAATAGTAGCAGAAGAATAAAAAAGATTTAAATTGAAAGGATTAAGAAATATAAAACTAATTTTTATTTGATAATATATTGTAAGAAACGAAAGAACCTTTTTTGAAGAATGAATAAGAAAGAGAAACAAATTAGAAATAAAAAGAAGAAAATTAAAAAAATGTTAAACTTAATATAGATTAAGGTCCAGGTTAAGAAAATAGCAATAAAAATAAAGGAAAAGGAAAAGGAATTTATTCATATGAAACTTCATATCAATACAAAGGATAATGAGTAAAAGGTTTCAAATAGGGTAAAGGCATTTTTTTATACAAAAATGGTGATATTTATAAAGGATCTTGATACTAGGATAAAAAAAATGGATAAGGACACTTTTAATACAAAAACGGCGAATCATATAAAGGATAATGAATTTTAGGGAAAAAATAAGGAATTGGGGTTTTTAAATATAAAAATGGCGATAAATACATTGGAGAATGATTTTAAAATAAATATTAAGGAGAAGGAAAATACATATTTAAAAATGGAAATTATTATGAAGGAAAATGAAAACAAGGAATAAAGAATGGCAAGGGAAAATTCTAATTTTAAAACGGAGCATTTTACTAAGGCGAATGAGAAGATAATTAATGATAAGGATATGGAAGTTTAAAGTGAAACGATGGGATATATTATGAAGGCTATTTTGATAATTACTAAATAACAGGAAATGGAAAATTATTGTATACGGATGGAACAGTATTTAATGGCTAGGAGTCTATATTTGAAAATGTCAATTTAGCAAACGAAAAAATTAAACAAATAAAAACTCCTCAAATCAATATAAAATTAAATAAAAATGTTTTTAAAATAATTGTAAAATTTCTAACAGTCAAAGAAATTTCCATTCTGTAATAAGTAAGTAGAGACTTCTACAATTATAATTATGAATTGAATATAATAAAAATTAAACACTTTAATGGAGATAAATCTCGTATCAAAAATAAATTGGAATGAACTTTTAATTCAATATCTCATTGTGATGTATAAAAAATAATTGTAGATATGAAATAATTTTCCTAAAGATTATGCGATTAAGTACAAATTGATCTTTACAGATCAATTTTATTCAGACAGTAAGAAGATTTGAAAGCCTTGAGAAATAATAAGTTATTAGAATTTTAATTAAAAAGCTACTTAAGTTAGTTTATTATTCCTAACTTTTTACCAAACAGTTTGAAAATTTTAAAATTAGAAGGAGATTTTAATGATGAAGATCTACATTTCCTCAAAAATTTAATAAAATTGGAGAGCTTAAGTATTTATTGTAAATATCCATATTTTAAAAAAATCTAAGGAACATTCTTAAATAAGTTCTGCTTAAATCTGAATTTAAAATTTTTGAAAATAAAAAGTAAAGATATAAAATATGAAAAAGTTATAAAATTTTTACAAAAGAAGGGGGAATAAATTCAAACTATCAAAATAAATAAAAATGAACAAATCGAAAAATTTTTGTACCTATGTCCTAATATAAGCACATTTAACTTAGAACTGGAAAATCAGTCAGATCAAGTTTTTAATGGATTTCTTAATTTTAATATACCATAAAGTAATTAGAAAAGAAATACTTTTTATGATTTTATGAATTAGCAAATTATAAAACTTTAATCGCTAAGTTTAGTGTAATGCTCTATTTCTGATCTAAACTTTGTAATGTTAATAGCAAATATTCCTAATTTATAAACTTTACATCTTTATGGTTTAAATTGTATCTCAAATTCTGCTATTGAGTAAATAGGAGCTTACGGAAAAAATTATAAGCGTTTAAGTATCTGTTAAATGAATTTAGTTCAAAACGAAACTTTAATTGCAGTCTTTCAAGGTTGTAAAAATCTAAGAATAATAGGTTTGGGCAATATGTAGAAAATACAGGGCTAAGTACTTGAAACTATATGGGTAAATTGTTTAGATTTAGAGAGCTTATTTTTAAATGAACTTAAGATAGAGTCTGATTTTAACTGAATAAATAAAATTTTGGCAATGAAAAAATTGAAATATTTAACGCTCAAGCGTATTAATCTTAGTGACTAAGAGATAATTTAAATAATATAATTTGGTAAGAATTTAAATTGGCTAGATATAAGAAAAAGCAAAATTTTAACTAAAGAAATATTTCCACTATACAATTAAAAAAAAAAAGTTCCATATGCCATCTTTAGTAACTTAAGAAACTTGAAAATTAGTTGTAGCAATAAATCTATTAAATATTTTCAAAATTTAAAAAAAAAGATCAAAAGAATAAAAATTTTTAATGGAAAGGAAGAAATTGGAAAGAAAAAAGATTAAATAGATTTTGAAATAAGCCCGTCAAGCAAAAGATATATTTGAGTGATTTAGATTTTTAATATTTTATGAAAGTTAACTTTATAAATTTATATATCATTTTTGAAAATTATTTATCATTATCAAACACAAAATAAATAAAATAAACACATAAATAATTAATTAGTTTTGACTTAAATTTTATGATTTAAATTTAAGAAAAAATAATTTTAATTCAAATTAATTTTGCAAGATAATTGTTAAATAAAAATAAATATTACAGTATTTTAAATAATATTTTCTAATTAAATTTAATATTTTTTTGATAGATAAAAAACGAAAATTATTATCTCTATCTTTATCAATTAAAGAAAATTTTATGTTACATTTAAATTTTATTTTTGGTATCCTATATAAGATAAAAAATATATTATGATTGAAAATACATATGTTATATTTAAAAAATTTTACTTTAATTAATAATAAATAAGAAAATAGATTAGCATGGATCTGCCATTATAGGCTATCCACGGATTAATGTTTTAATAAAATAGTCTTGATACTATTTTCTCCTTGTTTTAATTCGCAAATGTGAAACCTTCTTCTCTCTGTTCTTGTGATTCTTTCTAAGGCCAGAGTTGAAATTCTTAAGGAATTCTCATTGTAGTACAAATGTCACTCTTGAGTATCTTCTATAGTAAAATTCTTAGTTTATTTTCGCCTCAGCTATGCCTTGCTTTCCACCAAGCTCATATCCAAGTTGACTTCATAGTGAATAGGAGAGCTTCTGAGGCGCGGACAACAGAATAAGACTCGCTTTTTCTGATATTGAGTCTCAAGCTAGAGACTAGCTTAAGACACCGTCCATATTTGAAATGATTTAATTTATAATAATTTTTAATAAAAAAGATAAAGAAATTAAAATAAAAAAATGGCAAATTTATAAATAAATCGCATAATAAAAATAATAGAATAAAATAATTTTATGAATCTGTTTTAAGTTATATATAGCTTTTGATTTTTATTATTTTATTACAATTTTAAAAAAAACTATTTTTATTTTTTAATTAAATCGAGTTACTAAATATTTTCTCAAACGCATTTAAATATAAATTGGAACAAATTTAATTTAGATATTTAATTAAAATTGAATTAAAATAATATTTAAATGATGTAAAAAGTAAAATTTTAATTTAGATAGCTTCAAAACTAAACATCTAAAAGTAATTCTAGTTTCAATGTTAAAGATTAAAAAGATTTGCTATAAAAAAATTAAAATAAAAAGTAATTTTTGCTTTTATGAATATAAGTAGACTGGATTTAATTAAAATATGTTTTTATAAAATAGTAATAAAATAACGTAAAATCATGTAAGTACGAAATTTTATTGCAAAAATATGTTTCTCTATAGTTAATATAGCTAAAATTTTAATTTAGATAGCTTCAAAACTAAACATCTAAAAGTAATTCTAGTTTCAATGTTAAAGATTAAAAAGATTTGCTATAAAAAAATTAAAATAAAAAGTAATTTTTGCTTTTATGAATATAAGTAGACTGGATTTAATTAAAATATGTTTTTATAAAATAGTAATAAAATAACGTAAAATCATGTAAGTACGAAATTTTATTGCAAAAATATGTTTCTCTATAGTTAATATAGCTAAAATTTTAATTTAATGCTTCTAAAATACTTAATAATATATTATGCAATTTCGAATTTTTTATTTAAAAAAAGCAGGATGTATATATTAAATATTCTCCATGTTTTTTTAATTTTTAAATTACCTTTTGCGTAAAGAAATATTAAAAAATTATTTAGCAAAAATACAAAAATAAAGAAACTTTTTTTAATTGTAATTTGCGTTTTTAAGAGTAATAAAATTTATCAGATTTTTTAAATTTTGAATTAATTTAATTTAATTTAATTTTTTTAATTAATATGATCTTCTTTTTATGTTTTAAAGAAAATATTTTAAATAATTTTTAATTATGTCTTGATAAACTATCTTAATTTATTACAATTAAAATACTTATATTTTTTTAAAATAATCTTACAATAAAATTTGAAATTAAATTAAAGCTTTATAATTTCTTATTTTATATATATAGTTTATTATTATTTTTTTAATAATTTTTTTAATTTATTTAATCATTGTAATAATTACCTTCATTTTTATAATTTTTAAATTTCCGACCAAACTAAAAAATATTTATTTTCAGAGTGAAAATTAAAAAAGTTATCAAAGTTACTATTACTAAAATTGTTTAAAAAATTTGCAATTCTAAGATAAAATTTAGCTTCACAAACATTCGTTAAAAATTGTTTAAATAAAAATATTTATTTTATCATAAAGGAAGTTATTTTTGTATATAAATTAAAAATTAATTAAAGAATATATTTTAAAATTTTAATTAAGAAACAAAACTATTAGTAACCTTTTTTAAATTAATTGGGATATAAGTTTAAATTATTTTATAATGAGAAACTTAAAGTTTATTTTTTTAATATTTTTTACATTTTTAAATCTTGTAAACTTTAAAAATTAATTAAAATTTCTAGCCGAAAGGAAATGTTTACTTTAGCTTAGTTAATTTAAATTTTTAATTCTAATTTCTTAAATAATATATATAATTTAATATAAAATTTTAAGGTAAAATAAAAAAATTTCTTTTATACAATCGTTTGCAATCATGATTTTGGTTTTAATATATTTATTATATTTAACATTTTTATTCAAATATTTACATAATTTTCTGAACTATATTTATTGTTTTAATTTAAAATTCGATAAATATTTATATGCTTTAAGAGAATTTTATTATTAATTCACTTTAATACAAAGATTTAAAGTTATTAAAAGCATTTAAAAATTTAAATATAATTACTACTGTTATAATAAAAACATCAAATCTCAATAGAAAAAGCTTAAACATTTTGTAAAATTAGATGAAAATATAATAAATGTAATATTTTTAAACTTAAATTAGTATATAATATTTTTTAGTAACTTTTTAAAAATATTCAAATATATTTTTATAGAGTCTATATTATTATATCATGTGCAAATAAAGTTTATTTTATAAAGCTTTTATAAATTAAATGAAAGATAACAGAGTCTAAAATTCCAAAATTATTTAAATTAACTTTTTAACATAAGTATACATAATATCTTAAAGTATTTTGATATATATTCACTAAGCTTAAAAATTTAAAATTTAAACTATATTTTTAAAATTTTAAATTAGTTATGTTTAATTATTTAAAAATTAGAAATTTTATTTTAGATAATTTAGATAAATATTTTAATTATCTTTCAATAATTTTAAATTTAAATTATCTATTTCAAATAATGCTTTAATTAATATATTAAATTAAAATCATATTTTAAATAATAAAACTATTTAATTTTCATAATTTTGGATATTTTTTCAGTCCTATTACTTATTACATAATTTTTTCCAATTCCCACTTGTAGATTCAAATATAAATAAGTTACTTTCTTCATCAAATTAATAGATTTTATTTCTCTTTTGAATTGGCTGCTCATAGCAAATATTGTTTTGAGGAAATTTATCACCTTAATTATATATTTTCTTTTTATCGTAAATTTAGGTTTCAGCAAAATAATATCAGTTCTAGTAACTTAAAAAATATTTAAACTAAAGTATAAAAATAGAAGACATATAAGCTTTCCTGTTTAACTTTTACTCACTTAAGTTTCAACTATTCAAAATACTGTCGTATATTTAAATTTAATTTTAGCAAGAATCTTATTATAAATTATAGCCACCAAAAACGAATGCTTCAATCTAAGTTTAATCACATTCAAACAAGCTAACAGGTGTTTAAATCTACTGAATTATTTTAAATTTTTAAGAGTTTATTTGATAAATTTCACATTCATGCACATCTTTAATTTATTAAGAAAGTTTTTATCTCCCTGAAATTATATAAATTAAGTTAAATTTATTAGAGGATGTTCTATGCCAAAACCTTTAAAAATACATTTGTAACTGTTAGATCATATTGGTCTACTATAAAATTTAAAAATCTTTTTAGTGAAAATTGTGACCTCCCGAAATTAGTAAAATGTGATCGTAAATTAATTCGTTTTAAGAATAAAAGTGATCATGATCAAAACCTTTTTCTTTCGCTGATATAAATAAATTATTTTTTATGTTATATGTTAGTTTTTCACTCGAACATTTTTTAATAGTTGAAATAAAAAAGAAATTATTATTTTCTTATAAATTTGGAGATATTTCATATTTCATAATACCAATTCCAAATTTTCCAAATAATCTGTTAGATTAAAATATGCGAGATTGTCTTATGAGTTTTCTTAAAAATAAAATTTGAATAAACATTTAATTACCTTCCTTTGGCATTTTCTAAATTTAATTATATTTAAAAATAAAATATTATCTAGACAAGAAAGAACAGAAAAGAAAAATGAAAGCACTATTTAAATAAATTTCTTTCATTAATTTAAATTTTTTTAAATTATGTTTATATGAAATTAAAATTAATATTATTAAAAGTATAAATTAATTTACTTTTTTCTTTAAACTATAAATAAAATATTAAAGATAAAAATGAACTTATGTATTTTAATTATTTTAGTTTTAATTTTAATTTATTTCATCAAACTAAAATATTAGATATTTTCATTAATTTATTTTTAATAAATAATAAATAAATAAATTTGATTATAGAGCGCGTAGCACTCTCGTTGGTGTGCAGCTCTTTAAAAAAAAATATTTCATACTGATAAAAATGTTCAACACTGATATAATTTTAGAATACTCGTAATCTTTAATACTTGCTGGAGGTCCAAGGACATGGCAGGATTGTGTCTCATTGCATCACCAAAGCAGAGGACGACATGTGTCAATTATGGGTACTTAAATTCCCCACCTCTGATGAAGCTCGCAATATTATTTCTTTTTCGTTCAAGGATTAAGTCCAAATTATGCCAGAGCCGAAAATCTAAGAATCTTATGTCTCGAGGCCAAACCAAAGCAGAGGAAGACATAAAGTCGATTATGGGTACTTAACTTTCCCAACCTCTGATGAAGATGATCTTGTTGTTCACCTTCGAACAACTATGGCGGTTTTAAAAAATATTTTAATAAAATAAAGTATTACAATATATTAAAACTTTAGTTTTTTTAGGTATTTTTACCTCTCTATTATTTTTCATTTTTAATCTTTCAAAGGATAAAATAAATGAAATCTATTTATCTTTAATTATATTTACTTTTCTATTAAATTGCTATTTTAGTAAAAATTAATTTTTAAAGTTTTTTAATTATTTTAATTATTTTGTATAAAAATATGAAAATAAAAATAATTACAAATAATAATAAAGATATTATTAAAAAATTAAAATCATAATTGTTTGTTTGATTTGTAAATTCAAAAAAATTAAAAAATATTTGAATATTATCTTTATTTTTCTGGATAATTATGCGACAAAAAATGGAAAATTTAATGCAATAAATATCTTCTTAAAAGGATTCGTCTTAATCAAAATATGATAAATAAAAAGTACTTAAGAACTTAAAATTATGCAATTAGAAAATTTTAAACTCCTAAGAACATTATAAGAACTAGAAAGAAAAATAGAGTATCTGATTAATAACTCACAAGAGAAAAAATTGAAAATAAACAGCCAGGAAATATCAGAATAGAAAAATTAGAATAAAAATTCAACCAATTCGCAGAGTTAACTGAAAGCATATTCTTGTAAAAAATATAAGTGAATGATCCGATGGATGTTGAGCAACAATCCATAACAACTTTCATTACGTATCTGAAAATAATGAGATGCTGTACTGCAAGCGGACAGGTTACAAAGTAAGAAGCTGCTTCCAATTTTATCAAAAATAAAAGAAAATAATAGAAACTAAAGGGAAAATATTTTCAAAATCTGTTGCAACTAAGAAGGTAAACTGTATAGAAAAAAAACTATAACTAAAGAGTGAAGCTCTTAATATTTGATCAAAATTTTCTTTTCGTTATACTTTCTTTTAGAAATTATTTCCCCTATAATTCCCTATAATTTAAATTATATATGGGCTTATTACTTGTTTGCATTAAAAGGGCTTATTCTTCATAATTTTCTAATATATCTTAATTTTATCTCTATACAAGTTTACAAAATTTGCATCTTATTATCGAAGACCTTTCTAATTTTCTAATGGATTACTAAATAATAGATTTTAATTGATTTTAATTAAAAATTAAATATGGCTCATACAAAAAATATGCCGGATAGTATAAATATCTTCTTCGCTCTTCACTTTAATGAAATAAATCAAATTAAACTTCTTTGGTAATCAAATTATATGGCTACGATTCTGATTATTATTATTTTTCATTTCTCTTGCTTAGAAATAGACTTTATTTTCATAGTGCTTTTTCCAAATTTATAGTTTCGAAAGGTCTAAAACTAGCAGCTGATTTGATAGGATTGAATGGATCTACTAAAAGGAATTGAAGCTAGAGTATTTGACTTGACAGTTGATTAGTAATTTGATAAGAATGTCAATATTGTCTACTATGGAACACTATTAAGGCAGTGTTTTCTCATTCAAAGTCTAGACATTTGGATATATCTTTTTCTTGTTTTGCTATTCTTCATTAGTAAGTTATGTTTTCTTGTGTAAATGGAATGAAATAATTTGCAGTTGCTATGACATTTTCTTGTTCACTTTCTTTTGATCACTCTTAAGTGTATCCTGGTTATAGCTGTATGATGTTACTCTTGATAATAACTTATAAAGTGGAGTTTTCTATAAATGAGTGATAAGGAGAAAAGAGTTAGAGATAAGGTAAACTTAAAGTTAAAAGATTACTTAAAGTAGAATACATTTCTTTATTTGAGGGATTAACTCCTGGTATTCATGAAACACAAACACACTTTCCTTACTAAATTTAAAAATCAGCAGGAACTAAATTTCAATGATACTTAGGAAGATATAAAGAGGGATCTATAATATTGGTTTTCTACTAAGTTTCTATTAAATGCTAAAAGTTAATTTCTTCTATCTTCTACACTGTAGCTATTAACTAGTTTATCTAAATTTATCCATTCTAAATATTTTGTTTATAAGGAATTTTTAGTTAACAGATGCTTTCAATAAACTATTAGTTAGCTTAAATGAAGCATAAGTTACAAATCTTTTTATCATTTAGTTCATTATAGCAATATTCACATACTTCTTAGAGTTGCTTATCACCTTTCTTTATCTCTACACTTTAGAAATCAGGGTTAAACTTATATTTAACTATGTTATATCCAAACATTATAAAGCAATATAATCAGTCACTTTAATTACTAACTTTACAAAATAAATCTTTTTACAAAATAAATTAGCAAAGCAGCTTAAAAGTAATTTTACATTATAAATCTGATTATTTAAATAGATTTCAAGTAACTTATAAAATAAGATAACAATAAACTTTATAGTTGATACTTTATAAAATAAAATATTCAGTTAAATTATCAGAGTAGAAGGAAAAAAAAATGGCAGAAGGTCTCAAGAAGGGTTTTTTTCCAGCTCCATAGAAAAAGGAAAAAAAACCAGAGACTTCTAATTATTCTCCTACCATGTCTTCTTTAATAACATAATAATTTTCTTAGGCTCTTTAACCCCCAAATTTAGAAAAATAAAGACAATCTTAAATTGAATAAGAAATTAAATCAACAGAAACTGACTAAATCAAGCGAGATTTTTTACTCCCATAGCCACGATCAAGCAACTACATGAAAAGTGGTAATTAAAAAATAATGTAGAAATAGAAAAATGATGAATAGCTAATAATAGAATAACTTATGAAATCTATCCGTAACCTATAAGAAGAAGTTTAAATATTAAAGAAAGAAAACTAAAAATTATTATAGAAAAGTTAAAACAATGAAGAAAGATTAATGAAACAGGAAATCGAAGTGAAACTCTTGGGAGAAAAAAGAATTTAACCTTAAATCTTAGCTGAAAATAAAATGGAACTAGAATACACAAAACCCTTAGAGATAACTCCTCCCAGAAGAATTGTCAAGCTGTGCTACCTGTGCAAATCAAGATTCCACACATACAAGAGATGCAAGATATATTTGGATAAACAGAGAAGAAACAGTGAAGAGATTTGGAGAGAACTTTCAAGAATTTATGTAGACAAGGATGGAAGAATATTTAGAAGGAGGCTTTTTCAAGAGAGTGCCAGAACTCCAAAAAAACTGGGAGTCCCGAACTTTTATTTTAAACCTCAAGGAACGAACTCTGGAGGTATGTATTGAAGGGGTTTAAAATCCCTGGAGATACGAACACTTTAATTTAGTATATTATTATTATTATTATCAGAGTAGATGCTAAATACATATTTAATATTTATAAAATTTAAGAAATAAAGTTTAAATTAAAGTTTATTAGTAATAAATCTTTTTATCAGAACAATATTTTTCTGTGCAATTCAAAAAATATTTAATAAGTTAAATAAAGAGATTTCAACTTATTTAAGAAAAATTAACTCAAATTATTACTTTATTTTTAACCTAAAAATTTTAGAAATTACAAATTACTATTTTTTATTTTACTTTCAATCTTTTTTATTAGATATAAAATAATAAAATGGCTTCTAAGAAATAACAGAACTTTGAACAAAATATTTAAACAGGAAAATTCTCTAAAAAATAAAAAAGCCAAATAATTACAATGAGTGAAAGTGAGAAATATGATTGATATGACGAACATTAACCACTTGGAAATCCAGAATTAAAAAAACATCCGATACAAGCTCAAATAGAAATATTATCTAACTCATTAAAAGAGTTTATGTTTAAAAATAGATACCTCACTGATAAAGTAGAAAAATTAGAAAAACTAATAACGTCTTTACTTGAGAAACAATATTAATCATCATAAGAAATAGAAAACAAACTGGAACAAAGAATTCTTTAAATTTAATAATAAATTCAGGTAACGCCATTTTCGGTTTAACAGAATTAATCAGATCCTATGGAAATAAAAAATGAAGCCTCAAATTAAAATAAACAGTAAACGTTTATTTAAAATAAGTAGTAAATTTAAATTAAATAAGTGTTACAGGAATAATAGTTTAAAAGAAGAATAAAATGCTACGTGTGCAATAAATAACACCAATGAAAATACTGCTACTAACTAAGCGAAATTTAAAGAAAGAATAAATAAGATATTTTTAGAAAACTATTTAGGATATATCCAACATAAAGTGGAAAAATTTATAGAAAAAATTCTTTAATTCAAATCTTAATCCTTGGATAAATAATTAGGAACGCCAAGCGCAAGATAAAAATTATTCAGAATATTAAAGGATGATGCACTAATGAAGTGCTACATCGCCTAAGTAAGCCATGTAGAATATCAAGACAAACTAATGGAGACAAGCTGATAGAATAGGTCAGTTGGCTGACTAATAAGGCTTTAACAAAGCTTTTTAACGTTTAACTTTAACTTTTTTATATAAATGTAATTTATGAATTAATCTATAAAATAATATTTATAATAATATTTAAAATTATTTAGTTTTGGAAGATATTTTTGTATAAATATAATAATTTAATAGAATATTTAACAATATGATAATAAAAATATTATGTTATAATTTAAATTAATAGATTATTTATGAAGATATATGAATAAATCCAAAAAATTAAGTTTTGTGTATATTATAGATTTTAGTGTCTTAGTAAAATAAAGGATTGCTAATTTAAATTTATACATTATATTTTTTATCTAAATGATTGCTGGTTTTTAAACACTGATAAACAACGACCTGTTTAAAGTTTCAGAAATTTTTCAAGATTTTACTATGATCAAGAATGAAAAGTTTGATAATAAAGACTTGATTTTTTTAAGTTTTTGCTTTATTTTATTTTTATAGACTTAATCGAGTTTTCTAGATTATAATTTTTTATCCAATTTAGGACCAAATTTCAGCAAATCTTATGTTAAATACTTGAAAATATAGATTTTTTCTAATGGAGCTGAGAAGTTGTAAGCACATATTATCGCTTCAAAATTTCTTGCTTTAGTTAAGATATTGAAGTATTTTAATTATTATTTTATTAAATTTAAAAGAAAATAAGATTAAAATAAGAAACGAAAAGTATTTTTTCTCTATAATATTAGAATTCGAGTTTTAAGTTTCAATAAGCAAAACTTAAAAGATTTAAGACTCTCATATAAGAGTAAATTCTATCAAGTTAGATTAGTTCAGTATCAAAAAAATAATTTTTTATTTCATTTTATTGCTAACTAAAAGGAGATTTTGACCAAAATAATTTTAATTCAAAGGATATATTAAAAACCTTATTTAAGAGAAGTTTAACTTATAAAAAGTTTTGGATTTATGAAATTATCATGGGTCTAGGAGTTAAAAAGAATAAAATTATAAAATTTTGCGAGCAATTTATACGTTACAATTTTTAGCTTAATTTCGAAAAGCATTAAAAGGTTCTTAAAAATAGATTGCATTTTTTTGATAAGATGTTTTAGAATCCGACCATTAAGTTATTTATTATAAAAATAATTCATTTTTTTAATGGATTCTAGTTTCTAGTCGACCGAGTAGGTAATCCGGTGCAGTCATGTCTACATTGTAAGTACTCTTACTATAGATGCCACCACAAAAGTAAGTAAGGATGGGCCCATTGTGTGATAAGCCTTACTTTCTTGATGGATCTCTCCATCGGTATGAGAGGTCGACTAAAGGGAACAGAAATCTAGATTTCAGAGTTATCCTGATTCTGCATGTCGCTATTCTGATCAGGAATTAGAAAACAACAAAGACATGATCCCAAATAATTATTAGTTAGAAGAATTAACTTAATTAAGTCACTTGACACTAATATTGGAATGTTCTCTAACCCCTTCTAACTCCAGCCTTAGGAAGAATTACAAGAATTTGAAGAGTGAAGGCAATCAATTTTGATTATAAAAACGGAAAGAAGAAGATAAGAAGCAAAGAGACCAGATGAAGCTAGAAACATTTCTAGCTTATTATTAACAATTAAATTTGGTTTCTTTATTTTTTCGTGGTGAATGAAACAATGGTGGTACACCGCTAATTTAATTAATTTAACTTATTTATTTAATTTATTTATCCTAAAATTATGAATTTTAATACTTTTCTTAAAAATTAAGAATTATTTAATTTTTTACTTAAGCTAAAATTATTGAAAAGTTAAGATTTTTTATGTTAAAAATGTGTTTAATTTTTACGAATTTAAAAGTTCTATTTTCTCAACTTTTATAAAAAATTATTTAAAATCATATTTTAGATTGCTTTTTTATTTTAACCCTCCATATTTTGTAATAAAAGATGGAAAAAATCTAATTGCTCAAATTTATTTTATAAATTATAAATTATAAGAGTCAATTTAGTGAAAATTAATAATTAAAGTTCAATTCTTTTAGGTAGAATATTTTAATATATAAGACTGTGAAGAATAATTATAATGTAAAATGTAAAATTTTTAAATAAATTCAATTTAATTAATTTTCATATGTCTTGTGGAAAAATAAAAAGATTTTTTACATTTAAAAAATAAATAATAAACATTTATCACAAAAAATCTCATATAAGGAGAATTGCTTATTTACAAATATATGCAAGAATTGAATATTTGATTCTGTAAAACAAACATATAATATAAGAATAAATTAATAAACATTTAAATACTATGAATAATTAAAAGTTTTATGGAAAAAATTAATAAAAACTAAATGTCTAGGGAGAAACTTAGATAAAATTAAAAAAATTAAATTGAAAAATAAAAATAAAAAAATCTATAGTTCTTATATTAAATTTTAAGATTTAAATATATATAATTTAATATAATTTTTATATTTATTTTCTAGAAAATAAAAAATTATAATCAAAGAAAGAGTATAAGATAATTTAAATGCTGAAAATTATTTTATTATTTGAACTTTCTTATTAATTTTAAGAATTTAAATAATTTATTAAAATTAATATTTTGGAAATTTTCAAATTAATTTTTAAATTAATAAATTATTATTAAATTTAAATGTAGTTACTAAACCTAAAATTTAAATAAATTTGGAAATAAAAATTCTTTCAAAGGTGCTTGCTTTAAAAAAAATTTTAAAGCTAATAATTTAATAAACTCATTTTAAAAATATAGGAAACATAAAAAAGTTTTTAATATTAATATACATTTTTTATTAGATAAAATTTAAATTGAATTAACCTGAGTAAGGTATTTAAAAATTAATTAAAATAGTAATTTAATAAATATAATTCTAACATTATTAGTTAGCCATAAAATAAATTTTAATTAAAAAAATATCAATGTTAAACTTACTTGGATCTTCACTATCTTGTGTCTTGATTATTCTAATTTTTTCTTTCTTAATAACTTCTTATGTGTTAATACCCAGGAATTTGATGTTGAACTCATTGACAGCCTTTCTAATATAGTCAATTTCTTTCGTTAATTAAAGTATTTTTTTCCTATAAATCTTACTTTCTTGCGTGCTGTAGATTTTGAGGATATTTTTAAATTACTATTCTATTATATTACATTATTTTTTAATCTTTCTTAAAATTTGTAATATTTTCCCTTTCGTTTGCAATTTAAGCTATTATTGCTTTTATATAGAGAACAAAATATGTTGGAGGCTTCTATCCTACTTGCATTGGATCTTTATGAATGCACTACGATTTTTCAGGCCTTAAATTTCTGGATTTTTAAATCTATAATAAGATCTTTTTGCTTAGAAATTCTTACTTGGATTTGAGCAAAATCCTATTGTAACTTTGAGTTTTTTTATTTTTGTAGATCAATTACACTTATCATATTTTGTGTTCATTCATACAAATCATTTTTAGCGTTTGCTAAATTTAAGTTTTTCGTCTAAATAATTATTAGCACGAATAAGAGGACGTGAGATTTCGTTTAAGAAAATAATTCATAAAGTTGACATTAAAATTAAAAAAAATGATTACTTTTATTAGATGGAAAGGAATAAAGAAATGAATGATTAGTTTATATTTAAAAAATTATAATATTTTATTAAAGATTAAGTAAAAATAATTTTCATTAAGTATTTAAGAAGGAACAAAGTTAAGTTAATAAGTGATAAATGAATTCTAAAAATTTATGTTGCTTATTAAATTAAAGTACATTTGTATTTCAGTAAAAAATCATAAATAAATGGTATCTAACCATTTAATTAGATAGATAATAAAATGGTCATATTATAAGTATTTGAAATAGTTATAATCATTTCATTATAAAAAAAATTAAATTTAACTTCTTTTAACAGTAAAAACTTAGAAACCTTAATCATGACTACTGAGTTAAAACAACTATTTTCTCAGAATCAAATCCTAATAACTTAAATTTTCGAATTAAACAAAAAATTAAGATTCTATTAAATACCACGCCAAAGATTCCGCAAGAAAATAACTGAGAAATAAAATAAACAAATTTAGAAAATAAGAGGCAGGCATGCAACTAAAATAAATAGAAGATAGACAAAAGTTGTTTATTTATATTCGCATTCAATAATTAATAAAATTAAAATGGCAAGGACTCTATGGATAATAAAATAGAGTAAAAGCTATTTTACAATATAAATAAGCAGGAAAATTTATTAAGGAGTTTATATTGTAAAGAAATGGTCATTTGATTAGAAAGTTCAAAGAGTTTAAGAAAAAAGTAAATAATAGAAGAAAAAATACTATAAATAAAAAGACTAACTATGATGCTCAAGAGAAGAGAAGATAAGATTAAAGAATAATTCTATACCAAAGAATGGACTTACATGAATAAATAACGGAAGGATATAATTCAAAATTAACTAAATGATTAAAGGAGCTACAGGAAGCACGATCTTAAAAGAGAAAGAAATGGACTGAACTGAAGAAAAAAGAGAATTTGCATTAAAAATGCAATTAGACTTGTCTTAAACTTGGTATTCTATTAAAGGAAGAATCTCATTGATTTATTGATATTATATAATTATAATTATAATTTTTAACTTAAGTAAAATAATATAATAATAATAATAATAATAATATGGAGTTGCCTTTTTTTGGTTTATCACGAATTAGATTTTATAGGTTTGTATAAATCAATATGTCTCGAATTCGTGCTTTTCGGGATTTTATGGATCGAAAATCCTTATAGCTTGCTTATTTTTCCTTTGCTATTATTTGAAAGTCAAATCCAAATTGTCATCTTTATTGTCGTCTCAACGCACCTTAGATTTTTGGAGCTTCTAAGAATGGTTAAAATATTTTTCTCTTGTAAAATTTTCTGCATGGCGAGAAACAAATCTTGAATAGATTTTAGATTCCTCTTTCTGTTACTTGAAATTGTTTCTTCTTAAATCTATAACACTAATTAACCTTGTGCCTATAATATTTAGAATCAACATCTAATTTTTCTTTTCTAACAGGATAAGCTTAAGTTCGAATTCCCTTCTTCTTTTAATTCCGAATCTGATAGTTAATTGAGCTTGATATGCTCCAGTTAACTGATCCCCAGTCAAAATTTATCTTAAATTCCATTCGATTTGACCAATCAACCTTTTTCTCCCTTAGGAAATAATCTATTATTTAATTTCTTACTTAGGATTCTTATCATTTATCAATTTGTTAATGGTTAGCATGAGGGATTAAGTTATTTATTTAAGGTCTTAAATTTCTTTTGCTAGCTTCTAATTATCCAGTTATAGCAAATAGAAATCGTTAGCAAAATCTGGTTAATTATTAGGTTTTGCTTGAGAATTTTATTGCTTCTTAGGTTCCATTTTTTATAATATTATTAATAAAATTTGCTATTTATGCGAATTATAATGATATATTTAGATACCATAAAATTATAAATGTTTGATATACTTTATTTATATTTATTTACAATATAATATAGATTAATCAGGTAAAATAGTTTTTTCTCTTAAATAATTTATTTTAAAATATTGATTTTGTTAATTTAGATATAATGAACGGTAAAATTAATTGACTATAAAATTACTCACATTTTATGGATTATATATATAAATTTAAACTGCAAGATGATTTTATTTTTTATTTTTTAGATTGATATAAAGCAAAAAAGGTAATTATGTATTTAAATATTGGTAAAATGTTTTGTTACATATTTTGTTTATATTAATTATTAAAAGTCTATTGTCTATAATAATTATTTTTAATTTTTTAAATAATACAATCTTACAATATTTTTCATGATAAAGTATTTTTTATACTAATCTAAATTTTTTAATTTTAAGCATTAAATATAAATGAAAGTTAAAACCAAAAATAACAATTTTTTCTTTTTTTGATTTAAAAATAAAAATAAGAAATAAAATATTTAATAAGTTATTAAAATGAAATATTTAAACTAAATTAATTTTATCATCTAAAAATAAATAAATTTAGTAGAAATGAATTTCAAGATTTTTGTATAAATTAAAAACTAAATAATAATAAGTCTTTTATATTTTTACGTTGGTATAGAGTTTTTGTTTCTTGTTTAAGAAAACTTAGCTGTGGATATTAAATATTAATGTTTATTAATTTTTATTTAATAAATTAAAAAAATTTTCTTATTCAAATTATCAAGCTTTCTATTTCCATTTTCCATTTTCATAACTATATAAATCACTTTCTTGATCGAATTGGTAAATTATTTTATTGCTCTAAACTGGTTTTGTAAAGCAGTAGTTACTTTGTGGGAATTAATCTCCTTAAGTTATTATTGTTTTTAAATCAAATATCTAAGTTTATAAAATTGAATTACAATTATTGTATATAACAAAATAATTTCTTTATGGAATAAAAATAGAATTTGCTTTAACTTCATTCTTTAACTATTGCTCACATATAGCTCATTAATTTTTAATTGCATCATATTTTTAAATGTAATTACAGCATAAATGCTTTTCAAAGTTGTAGCCTCCAAAAGTATAAACTGCTTTGTTATAATAATCAGATCCAAAAAGACTTACTGGATACTATATTTATTAAATTTCTTAGAACTTTTAGCAATTAATCTTAAATACTTCACATTCTTTAACATTTTCAAACAGACTATTTAGAAATTTACTTCCTGATATCAGATAATCATAATTTTTTTTATCGTAGGTAGTTTTATGATCAAATCTTTAAAATAGCATTTAAAATTCTTAAATTTTTTATTTTCAATAAATCGTAAATCGAATTTAAGATTTATTTTTACCACCAGATACAACCAAGCTATCATTAAAAATTTGCTCAATTTAAGTCAGATCTTCATCAAGCTTCTCAATATTAATTAACTCATTTGAAGCTAAATTATTCTAAAATGTTTTTTTTAAGTTTGAGTTTTATAAAATAGTTGAGATTTTTGAAAAGTTATAAGGATTTTTTAGATTAGAACATATTTCATACTTAAAAACTCCAAATCCCAATTTAGCAAAAAGTCGATTCGCATTAAAAATTTGAGATTTTCTTACAATTTTTCTCAAAAAAATTATCTTACTAAGAGAGTTTTCTTAAAATAGCATTTTATTTTACTATAATTAAGCTATATATTATTTTATCTTAACTTATTATTATCTTATTAATTTATTCTAAATCTAAATCATAATTAAATTTTCTCAAAGTGAACTCAACAAAAATTTAAATTTAAATTTTAATTAACTTAATTATAAATTTGTATATTTAGTAATATATTATAAATAAACATTTAAAATTTAATTTTTGTTTAAAGAAAACTATTAAAATAAAATTATATCTAAATAGATTTTTAAGTTAGTGTGCTAAATATGGGTTACTTATTTAAAATTTTTGTTTAACTATTATATACTTTAAACATAATGTTTTTTAGTATTCATCATTTTTAATATTTATAATTAACAATATTTAAAGTGTATCTTAGTATAAATGTTTCCGAAAATCTAGCATCTGTATATTTACCTTTTATTTATTAAAATCTAATATTTTTAAAATAGTTAATTTGTTTCTTTGGAAATTAGAAAATATATAACTAATAAAAGAAAAATTATAGATAGATTAATAATTAATCGTAATAATTCTTATTACTCTTTATCAAAATTATTAATAGTATTTTTTCTTTTTTAATAGAAATGAAAAAATAGTAAAATAATAATAAAAAAATGAAAAAATAAAGCAAAAAATTATTAAAATTAAGTTTGCTTCTAAATACCAAAATATTTATTATTTGTTGCTTCACTATTTGATTATTTTTAATATGCTTATTAAAATAATTGCATTCTGTTTTTAATTTAATAATATAGTTTTTTCAATTACAAGGAAATAAAAAGAGATTTGTTTCTGGATTTATACATTTTTTAAATCTATAGTAAAAAAATTTGTTTTTCTCTGAAGTAAAATTAATAAAATAATAAATAAAATTTTGCTGGTTTTTATAAATAAAAATTAGTTTTTTAATTTTACAATTTGAATAAATAAGAAAATTATTTATTTATGAAAAAGTTAAAATATTAGCATTGTCAAAAAATAATAGCTATTCATTCAAATGCTTTTAAATTTTTTAAATACTTTTAAATTTAAATTTGAATAAATAGAAACATTTTTAAATCCTAAAATCATAAAGTAGTAAGGCGAAATTAATAATTAGATTTAAGAATTGTATTATTTTTATTTATAACTTAATTATTATTAATTAAAAATTATATTTATAATTAATCTATTTAGATAATAGAGTTTGTTAAATACGCAAGTTATACTTTTATATTCTCTTTCTAAATTTAATTTTAATTAGCTAGAAAATTTTGGTCTTTATATTTAGATTCTAAAATATTTTTAATAAAAATTTAAGTTTATTAATGAAATTTAGCAATCTAAAAATAAAACAATCAAAGCATTTAAAATATCAAATATAAATTTATATCCTTATAATCATTAAATTAAGATCTTTATATTATTCAATTTAGATTATTAAATTATTTTTATCTTACTTCTGATCTTTAGTAATTTTATAAAAGATAAATTAAATTAAATTAAGAAATCAAAATGCTTCTAACGATTTAAATTAGGTAAATAAATAAATTATATAATTTATTTTTAAACTTTAAAAATAAATTTAGCTTTAAGAAATTGCTAAAAAAAGAGTAACTTAAAGACTTTAAAAATGTTATTTCAAAAAATGTATAAATTTATAATGCAAACAAACAAATTTATGAATAAAAAGTTTTATGTTTAAAATATAATTATTAAAGATAAAATCTTAAATTAAACATAATTTTATCTTATTATTTTTTGTAATCCCGCTTTATAAAAAGAAATTAATAATGTTTGCTATTATTTTTTAAATTTAAATTAGATATAATATGAAATAATATTAAACTAATTTTCAAAATATTTTTTTATGTATTTATTTAATAATAAGATTGATATTAAAAATATTGTGTAATTTTGTTATTAACTATGACAAATAATTCTGAAAACAACTATTAAATTATAGAAATAAATAGCAAAGTATGCAATTCATTAAATCTAATTTCAATGATAATGTTTTATTTTAAAATGCAAAGATGTACTCTTGACAATTCAAGTAAAGATAAAGCTGAGGTTAGTTTTAGAATTCTTATGCAAGTTTTAATTGGAATCGTAGTCGTTTATTTAATAGCAAGATAGTAAGACTTTTTTACTTTATTAGCTACTGAAATTGGGAAAAATGGTAGATTGTAAGTAGAAAAAATATTTCTTGAAATGAATGTAAGTTTTTAATTTCAGTGGAAAAAGATACAAGTCAATTTTGATGCTACTAAGTAAATGAAAATAAATAGTTTACACTTTAGAAATTCTTAAAATGTGGAAATTTAGATTAAAAATATTAGAAATAGTAAAGTTATCAAATGT
The DNA here is from genome assembly GCA_946699065.1 of Loxodes magnus. Lineage (NCBI taxonomy): Eukaryota > Ciliophora > Karyorelictea > Loxodida > Loxodidae > Loxodes > Loxodes magnus. Next base: position 659,246 of record CAMPDV010000148.1, read on the forward strand.
CTAATCCTCTTCAAAATAAAGAAATTTTTTTAAATAAAGAATTAAACAATTATTCTTTAGAGGTTAATGACCAATAAATTTTAGAGAAGTCAATTAAGGAATTAGAAAAAATTAATTAAGCAAAATATTCTCTCACAAAATAATTATGAAAAAAATAAACCAAAATATTAAAATTAATAATTAAAAATATCATAATAAATAATTAAATAAATATATAAAATATTATTTTTTTAATTAACTAACTAATTTTTAAATGCTATAAAATAATTAATTTTATATATATTTAAATAAATTTAAAAGCATGGAAATTTTTTATTTTTAATATTTTTCCTAAATTTTTATATTAATTTTAATTTATACTCTAGAGTTATATGAATATATCCTTTTAGTTCTTTCAATTTATTTAAAGCTGAAAATATCTAAAATAACAAACTTTAAATCTAATTTTTAATATTTTATTAATAAATAATTTTTATTATAACTTACAAATTTTAGATTCTATTCTAGAGAAAAATTAAAGATAAAAATCTTAATATATAATTTATGGTTATATATTACTTAAAAAATTAACAATTATTAAAAAATTATTAGTTAAAATTCTAATAATATTACTTTTTCTTTAATATTTAAATATTTAAACATTTAAATAAAAATATTTATAAAAATGTAATATAATAGATTAATTTAAATCATTAAATCTTTAAAATAACTGTTCACCTTCCGGCTTAATTGAAGTTTTAAATGTATAAAATCTCCTTTCCTGCATGTTCGTTCCTTGTGTTCTTTTTCCTGGACTTCTCTCTTTTTAATAGTCTGAGCTAAGAATTTGTTTTTTTTCCAGATTTTCCCATTTCCCAATGGGAAGAATTCCGTCGCTCGCCATTTCAGTTGCTAATAGTTAATATTACTCCAAATATTCATTTTTATTCTTTTCTATTGGGGAGATTTTCGCCATAGATGTCAAGTGCTGCTGCAAATGTAACATCTTTTCCTTGCTCTAGGAAATATCTTTTCTTGTTTCTCTATTTCCATTTGAATTCCTTAAGAAGGCTTCTACAGGTTTTCTTCTATTAATTTAAGTCTGGAATCTAATTTTACTCAGTTTTTCTCGTCTTGCTCTTGCATTACTCAAATATCATTCTCTAAATTTTAAATTGACTCATAGAATCCGACTTTAGCTCTTCGGTCTACCATATGGACTTGGTCATCATCTTCGTGGTTTATCAGATCCTTACTTATTGTAAACATCTTTTCCTTCTGGGAGTTTAATTCCTCTTCGAGATTTTTTATGTTTCTAATAAGTAGATGAATCAGCTGTTTCATCTATTCAGAGTTCATTTGTTCTATTTCAATGTTGTCTAAATCAAAGGTAATAGGATCTATATTAAATTATCGTACTTTACCTTCTTCGTTTATTTTTTATTTCTTCGTTATTATTTTTATCGATTCAGTTGAGTGGTCTCTTTTTTCAGTTTTCAATGGAGGCGTTGAGAGCTGTGTCAACTTTTCTGTTCTGAATTTTAGTCTCAGTTCCTGCTTGTCCTTTGATGGAAGAAGTCCGCTTTATTTTAATTTAGCATTTTTTATTAGTTCTTCTAATTTATTTTGTTGTTCTGGTTATTTTTATTAAGAAGAGCGTTAAGTTGAAGAAGACGTGGTGAGAATATTTGCTTCTGGTTTTCTCTCCTGTTCTGAGGAGGTGGTAAAAAAACCCTTGTTGAAGCCAGCCATTTTATATTATATATTAGATTAATTTAATTAAAAAATATTATTATAAAATAAAAAGGGGACGGCTTCAGAAAGGACTTTTATACTAACTCATAAAAGTAGGAGAGAAAATGTGAAGCGTTAATTCTTACATCTTCATCGTCTTTAAAAAAATAATCTTCTTAATAAGCTTAGCAATAAATTATCATGGACCAGAAAATATATTAAAAAAAGACTCTCACAAAGTCGATATTCCAAAATCAGAGTTGAAGCCTAGGAAATAGGTTAAGAACATAATGCACAAAGAAGTCGTGAAATTCACCACTAGAAAAATGATTAACTATGAACAGCTAGTTAACGTGATGCTAAGCATACAAGAAGAGATGAAAAAGCTAAAGAAGGACAAAAAATTAGAAGGGATTTTATGCAAGCAAGAAAAGTTTGATTCAAGACACATGTCCCAGTAAAGAGATTTAAATATTTTTTGAAGAACTTCATAAGATCAGAGCAACTAATCTTAAAGCTAGCGATAAGAAACAGAACGAAATTGAAAATAGAATAGAGAAAATAGAAGAAAGCTAGTAATAACTACAACTTCAAATAGAGATAGGAGAGTAAAAAATGTCCCAATGATGAATAAAAAGAAATTATCAGAAAACTTTAAAGAAAATAGAGGTAGATTAAGACTAAATAAAATGCTTCTGTTGTGGAAGTTCATGGCATTTATATCAAAAATGTTGGAAATTCTAGCAGAAAAAACCGAACTATTGGATTCAAAAAAAATGAAGAAAGGATAAGAAGAAGCAAGATTAACCGAATGTACTGCAGTCTGAGTGGAGAAATTTATATAATCAAGAAAGATGCGATAAGACAAGAACAGGGAAGGAGAAGAAGGAAAACATAGAAAAACCCGAGTTTTCAATCTTGCTAAAAATGAAGCCCCAAATATTTTTATTTAACAGCAGGGAGTATGAACTGCTGTCTTCCGGAAGAAGTTGAAAAATAATAATGGAAAAGTAAAATTTATTTATTATTATTATAAAAAATATATACAATCAAATTAATACAAATTAAAATAATATTTTATTGAATTTTAAATTTATTATTATCTTTAAATTTTTTTATAGTTAATTTAACAAAATTAAATTATAAAATTTTTTGTATATTAAAATAAAATTTACTAATAAGTTATGTTAAAAAAAGTATAATAAATAAATAATAGATTATAGTGGATCTGCCATTTTTAGGTTATCACTTTTAAGTTTAAAGTTAGATATAAGTATCAACTTCAAATCTGTTTGGATTTTGTCTATCATAAGTCTTGGTGATTTTTAGATTGTTATTTCTAATTTTTTCTGATAGGTCAAATCCCAGTCACTTTTTATTGAATTCAACTGCCTTTTAGATATTAAGAGCTTCACTCTTTAGTTATAGTTTTTTTTCTATACAATTTACCTTCTTAGTTGCAATAGATTTTGAAAATATTTTCCCTTTAGTTTCTATTATTTTCTTTTATTTTTGTTAAAATTGGAAGCAGCTTCTTACTTTGTAACCTGTCCGCTTGCAGTACAGCATCTCATTATTTTCAGATACGTAATGAAAGTTGTTATGGGCTGTTGCTCAACATCCATCGGATCATTCACTTATATTTTTTACAAGAATATGATTTCAGTTAACTCTGCGAATTGGTTGAATTTTTATTCTAATTTTTCTATTCTGATATTTCCTGGCTGTTTATTTTCAATTTTTTCTCTTGTGAGTTATTAATCAGATACTCTATTTTTCTTTCTAGTTCTTATAATGTTCTTAGGAGTTTAAAATTTTCTAATTGCATAATTTTAAGTTCTTAAGTACTTTTTATTTATCATATTTTGATTAAGATGAATCCTTTTAAGAAGATACTTATTGCATTAAATTTTCCATTTTTTGTCGCATAATTATCCAGAAAAATAAAGATAATATTCAAATATTTTTTAATTTTTTTGAATTTACAAATCAAACAAACAATTATGATTTAAATTTTTTAATAATATCTTTATTATTATTTGTAATTATTTTTATTTTCATATTTTTATACAAAATAATTAAAATAATTAAAAAACTTTGAAAATTAATTTTTACTAAAATAGCAATTTAATAGAAAAGTAAATATAATTAAAGATAAATAGATTTCATTTATTTTATCCTTTGAAAGATTTAAAATTAAAAATAATAGAGAGATAAAAATACCTAAAAAAACTAAAGTTTTAATATATTGTAATACTTTATTTTATTAAAATATTTTTTAAAACTGCCATAGTTGTTCGAAGGTGAACAACAAGGTCGTCTTCATCAGAGGTTGGGAAAGTTAATTACCCATAATCGACTTTATGTCTTCCTCTGCTTTGGTTTAGCCTCGAGACATAAGATTCTTAGACCTTCGACACTGGCTTGGCTTAGTTTATTTTTAATTCTGGAACTAAAAAGAAATAATATTGCGAGCTTCATCGGAGGTGGGGAATTTAAGTACCCATAATTGACACATGTCGTCCTCTGCTTTGGTGATGCAATGAGACACAATCCTGCCATGTCCTTGGACCTCCAGCAAGTATTAAAGATTACGAGTATTATAAAATTATATCCGTATTGAACATTTTTATCAGTACTGAATAATTATACAGTATTGAACAAGGTTTATCAGTATCTGATAATTTTATCAGTAAGAAAAATTCTTGTCAGTATGAAACATTTTTTTTAAAGAGCTGCACACCAACGAGAGTGCTACGCACTCTATAATCAAATTTATTTATTATTATTTATTAAAAATAAATTAATGAAAATATCTAATATTTTAGTTTAATGAAATAAATTAAAATTAAAACTAAAATAATTAAAATACATAAGTTCATTTTTATCTTTAATATTTTATTTATAGTTTAAAGAAAAAAGTAAATTAATTTATACTTTTAATAATATTAATTTTAGTTTCATATAAACATAATTTAAAATAATTTAAATTAATGAAAGAAATTTATTTAAATAGTGCTTTCATTTTTCTTTTCTGTTCTTTCTTGTCTAGATAATATTTTATTTTTAAATATAATTAAATTTAGAAAATGCCAAAGGAAGGTAATTAAATGTTTATTCAAATTTTATTTTTAAGAAAACTCATAAGACAATCTCGCATATTTTAATCTAACAGATTATTTGGAAAATTTGGAATTGGTATTATGAAATATGAAATATCTCCAAATTTATAAGAAAAGAATAATTTCTTTTTTATTTCAACTATTAAAAAATGTTCGAGTGAAAAACTAACATATAACATAAAAAATAATTTATTTATATCAGCGAAAGAAAAAGGTTTTGATCATGATCATTTTTATTCTTAAAACGAATTAATTTACGATAACATTTTACTAATTTCGGGAGGTCACAATTTTCACTAAAAAGATTTTTCAATTTTATAGTAGACCAATATGATCTAACAGTTACAAATGTATTTTTAAAGGTTTTGGCATAGAACATCCTCTAATAAATTTAACTTAATTTATATAATTTCAGGGAGATAAAAACTTTCTTAATAAATTAAAGATGTGCATGAATGTGAAATTTATCAAATAAACTCTTAAAAATTTAAAATAATTCAGTAGATTTAAGCACCTGTTAGCTTGTTTGGATGTGATTAAACTTAATTTGAAGCATTCGTTTTTGGTGGCTATAATTTATAATAAGATTCTTGCTAAAATTAAATTTAAATATACGACAGTATTTTGAATAGTTGAAACTTAAGTGAGTAAAAGTTAAACAGGAAAGCTTATATGTCTTCTATTTTTATACTTTAGTTTAAATATTTTTTAAGTTACTAGAACTGATATTATTTTGCTGAAACCTAAATTTACGATAAAAAGAAAATATATAATTAAGGTGATAAATTTCCTCAAAACAATATTTGCTATACGCAGCCAATTCAAAAGAGAAATAAAATCTATTAATTTGATGAAGAAAGTAACTTATTTATATTTGAATCTACAAGTGGGAATTGGAAAAAATTATGTAATAAGTAATAGGACTGAAAAAATATTAAAAATTATGAAAATTAAATAGTTTTATTATTTAAAATATGATTTTAATTTAATATATTAATTAAAGCATTATTTGAAATAGATAATTTAAATTTAAAATTATTGAAAGATAATTAAAATATTAATCTAAATTATCTAAAATAAAATTTCTAATTTTTAAATAATTAAACATAACTAATTTAAAATTTTAAAAATATAGTTTAAATTTTAAATTTTTAAGCTTAGTGAAT